>CM051235.1:50204481-50894481 GCA_027917425.1 Gastrophryne carolinensis | reverse complement strand
GCGCCCGTATCCTAGAGTTCTGAACAAAGTTGCAGCCTGGTGGGGGAAAGAGTAATAAGACAAACAACTTAAAATATATTAATTTTAGATGTTGGGAAATAGTTTAAGGGTTTGGGCTTTTCATGAAATCATGCTGAAGGTCCGGTTTAAAGAAAAGAATCCATACAATTTCCTCTTGATCCAGCACAGAGCAGATATTTGAAGGCCAGTTGAAGAAGACACAAGATCAGTGGGATCTTTGCTGCCTTCCCTGCCAACGTCAGAGCTTCAGCAGCAACTGGCAACTCTGGGCTAAGGTTATTTAGCGTTGTTTGGCGTGGCACATGTCTTTTCCGAAGTGCACTTCTTGTGACTGGAGGCAGGAGCCCGTCCTGGAGCCAGTGGGGGGGGAGTGTGGGCGGAAGACTGGTGGGGATGTGCTGGACCATGTCTCATGGTGACCTGTTATAGTAAAGCTAAGTCTCCCCAGTGGGGCTGCACACAGGAAACAGCATAATAGTGGTTGTTACTAATCCCGATTTTTACCCCTCAGTCTTGCTACATTTTCCTTGTGGACCAGGTTTGCTATCCTATTACATATGTTTAGAAAGACGGTTTGTGCTTTAGTCTGGATAAATGGAGCAGAGGTCAGGTCAGGCCACTTGTCCATAATCATTCGGAGAAAAACAAGAGAAGCAGGTTCAGTAATGATGCTGTGCAGGCCTGAAGGGGCCACTTTAAATGTTTTTTGTTGTTTTACTATTCCCTGATTCCTACTACATGCCTATTAAGGGTCTGTTTTGACATGAAGAGAAAAATCTATACTCCATAGGAACCTGGTAACAACCATCACCGCCTCCTCCAAGACGGCATTCCATATGCCCCTTGCATGCCCACTCCATTTGTTACACAAAACACCAGACACTCGCCGAGTCTAAATTAAAGTGGACCAAAACCCAGTATTCTGACTATCCTGGGTTTTGGTCCTTTCCCCGGGGGCACCCCGCTATGTGAAGCCCCCCCCCCCCAGATCGCTGCAACCAACTCACCTTTTCCCAGTCCCACAGCGCGTCTAAGAGCAGCGGCTCGGACGCCGCATCCTCCACCTCCCTCTAGCAGTGGATAAAGATAGAGAATACTGCCCTTGTGGAAATCCAAGTATTCCCCATTAAAGCACATCAGAGCAGTTTGCTGAATGACATAGCCACGGCAAATGGCTCTGAATGGACGAGAGCCTGCTCGGTAAGTTATTATGGGAGTGGTCTGAGGGGTTTTTTCGTCCAATAATTTTTATTACATAAGATATAATTATGCAACAATATTCCGACCAATCACGGAATTTATCAATACTGATAAGAATAATACCTGATTTCACATCTGTTAAACAACATTAAAGCTCAATAAAGCTTGCAATAAACACACTTAAATTGCTTGTCAAGTACAATATTAATTAAAGAAAAAGAAGGAAAAAAAAAGGAAAGGGGTAAAGGGAGGGGGGAAAGAGGGAAGGGAGGAGGGCACTAAAGAAGGGAGAAGAGTGATCCAAAAGAGAGGAGAGGGGAACAAAGGAGAAATGAGAAGGCGAAGAGATGGGATCAGTTGGGGAGGCTATAGGGAGGAGACCAGTAATTCCACAAGATCATATACTCAGAAGGCTGGTATCAAAGTCTGGAGGCATACATTCTTGAATCCAAGGTTCCCACACTTCCCAAATACTACTAGGGTACAGCCGGGTGGACAGCCCAACCCACTCCATTAGTTGCAATGGAAGGGGCATGCCTATCTCCCACTGCCCAGTGAGCATTACTCCCCTCTTGCCCTGAAGTCTTTAGGGGGGAGACACTATAAACATCCCCAGACTCACAGCGAGGGATTATTTTCTTGCCATAGAACTCCAACTACAGCCTCCTGTTGGAGGGCTTGTTGGAAGCGAAGTTGGTCTCTAAAGGTGTTGGTCCACTTTAAAGTAGATCCTCACCACCCCTTGGGTGAACTGGCAAATCGAGGCTGCAACAGTGCTCTCCCTGCTGCTGGTCTGACTAGGATTTGAGTCGGTCATTACCCCTGGCCATGCATGTCTCTGGCATTGGGTGCTGCCATGAGCTTGTGCACAAGACGTGTGGTGCTCTGGCAGGGTGAGCATGGGGCCCGCATTATTCTCATGCCTCCAATCTGCCAGGCTTTTTAAAGTGGACCAAAACCCAGGACTTTGACTATCTTGGATTTTGGTCCTGGCATTCCAAATTTGGGATGTCCCGCTGTGTAAGATCCTACAGCCAATTACTGCGCTCTGCTCCATATGGCTCTTTTGGCTAAGAATTGGCTAAGGGCTGAATGAAGCCTAGCGCATGGACAGCCATATATCAGTTAGCCTTTAGCCACTCACAAATGCTTCACAGGGACACTCGCTAGGCTAAGGGAATAAAGTAGTGCGCCATGTATCGATGGATTGGGGATCAGGTAAGTTTAACTGGGAAATCGGGTGGGGTTTCACACAGCGGGGCATCCCAAATTGGTGTGCCCCATGAAGTGGGAATTGGGTGCCTGAGATGGGTTTGGTCCACTTTAAAACAAGTTGATCATATCCGTACAATATTTTACAGCTGTGAAATGATAGAGCGAGGAAGAGCTTTGGATAGAGCGAGGAAGGGTTAAAGCGGAACATCATTGAAAACTGACACCCCCGCCCTACCCTGGTGCCTAGGCAAGAAGGAGGCTTACAATAGATTAAAAAAAAATAACCGTTACATAAGAGACGCCCACGCTGCTATCGCCGCCCCAGGATCCTGGGCACCGCCATCTTAGGATGGCAGACACAAAGCGGCATCCCCCGGCTCCCTGTGCGCTTCTGCTTATTCTAAGTATGTCACACACCCCACTTCAAACATTAATAATTACACTAGGCTTAACGCACCGCTAGGTGGCAGCATTGCAAAGAACTTCCAAAAACTTCAACAGGCCCCTCCCGGTCTATACATACCTGGTACCTCCCAAGAACCTCCCAGTGTTGTTCTCTGCAAGGTGGCGACAAGACAGAAGAAAGAAGTCTCCTGCTTGCAGGTAGCCGGGGTATCCCCCCGCCCCCCCCCCCTGTGGTCTATTTCTGCCCGGCTCTTGTTTGAGAGTATATCTATTTACTGGCAGCCTCCCAGCTGCGGCTGTAGGCCGGGCAAAAGGTAGCCGGCACCATTGGTGCCTAGGAGATTAGCTCCTCCGCTCGACCCTTCATTGCGGGGCATAGCGGGATTCCCGGAGTGGTGATCCGGATGTGGGATGCCCCATTTAATAGGAGGTTAGCGGTCAGGATGTGCCTAGCCCTGGGATTTTTGTCATACCACATTCCGGGGTGTGGGGCGCGCTTTGGGACGGTGACATGTTGTGTGATTGTGGCTGCTGCGCTGCTGCATTGTGAGGGCTTATCGCTGTTTTACTGTGGCTAACTTTTATTGTGCTTGTGTGTCCCTCTTGTCACTCTGTCTGCGTGTATGGTTCTCTCCCCTCAGGAGCCGGGGGGGGCGGGGCCTCGCGGCGCGCTGCGATCGGCGCTTGCAGCCTGCGTGTCCGGTCTGCACAGGGGGGAGAACAGAGATCAGTGTGTGGGTCTGTGTTCTTGTGCGCACTTGGGAACCGGCAGGTTGCTCCGCCGGTCCCGTCTTAGAGGTCTGAGCGCGGTCTCTGTCGGCTGACGCTGACGCTGCAAGGGGGCGGGGTCGCGCGCGGGCCGCGCACTGATTGGTTGTCCCGGAGGGGCGGGGCCTTCTCGGCTCCCGCGCTCCCGGGGCTTGTCTTCCCCTCCCTCACGTCTCTGAACTGTGTTGCGGGCCGCCATCTTCTGCGGTGCCTAGCTGCGCAGTGCTCCCTCTCAGGTAGGCGTTTTAGTTTTTTCTTGCGGGATGCGCACATAGAGTTTGGCCTGGCCCCCCGTATTACGTCCCCTCCTCCTCCTCCTGCCTCCTCGCTCCTGCACATCTTTAATGTGCTGGTTTTGTATTAACCATTTCCTGGGCCTATGGTTAATGAGGGGGGGGGGGGGGAAGGGGGGTTTGTATGTTATGTTGTATGTTGGTTTAGGTATATTGTGCCTGGATTGACGCCTGTCCCTCTCCCTTTGTGTCTTTCAGATCCTGGGATCCCGTCTGGCAGGGCTCTCCCGGTCTTATATACCTGGCTCGTGGGGGGTGTTTTTCATTGCAATATATATATATATATATATATATATATATATATATATATATATATATATATATATATTGCAATTTTTTTTTTTATAAGGGTTTTTATGCTATTCCCCTGGGTCAGGATATTGTGACAATCCTTAGACAATTGTTAGGTTATTAAGGGGCATCCCGGGTCGCGTACCGCATAAATCCCTGGGTTCTGCGAATACCATAAATTTCACCACATGGAGGCTGCCACAGATACCGGGAATGGTTCTTCGGGACAATCCAAGGTGTGCGGGGGTTGTGGGACTCCGCTCCAGGGAGATGATGTCATTTTGTGTATCCCATGTGCACAGCAGAACATTGCACGGCAGTCCAGTACTCCGGTGCCTAGCACTTCTTCAGCCGCGCCATCTCCCTCTCCCCCTCGCTTATTCCGGACCCCGTGTGACGTTGTCCTGGGCGGGGATTCGCAGTCTGAGGTTTGTGCCCGCTTGACCAGTCTTGAGAAGCGGTTTTCTGCTATAGCCGCTCAGAAGGTTTCAGCTAAGCGGAAGCATCTGTCTCCGCCTCCGCCGGATTCAGATGAGGAAGTGGTGGGAGATCTGGATTGGTCGGATCGTCCCCGTGAAGAAGGTGAGCTCATTGAGGAAGAAGATTCGGATGTTCAGCAGTTGCTGGGTTCTGAGGGGGATCAGGCTGAGGGCCCCCCTCTCGATTCCTCTACCATTCTGAGCCAGATGTTTGAGGTTTTGGATTTGGAGCCTCCGGTGGTTGCTCCTAGGCCTAAGGGTCAGCTTTTTGGGGTGTCCAAGCAGCGTTTGGAGTTTCCCAGCCAACAGCATTTTGAAGAAATTGTTTTCAAGCAATGGGAGCAACCTACACGTCTTGTTGGTGTGCCGTCTAGCTGGGATAGGAAGTATCCCTTTCCGGCGGAATTGATGAAGCGTTGGTCTGTCCCCCCTGAGGTAGATACTCCGGTCTTGGGACTGTCCAACACGGCGGTCGTGCATTCCCCTGACACGACTTCGCTCAGGGACGGCGAGGATCGCCGGGTTGATCAGCTTGCCCGTCATGGTTTTGTATGTGCAGGTTCGGTGTTAAGGCCTGTATGTGCTTCGGCTCTTTTGACTTTTGCTGTCAGGTCTATTGTCAGGGACTTGGGGGTGGATCTCGAGCCCACCAGTGATGAGTCCCTTGGGCTTAAGCGCTGCGATTCTTTTTTGTCTTTTATCCTGGCCGCTCAGGAGGATGCCATGTTGATGTGTGGCAGGGCTACTGCCTTGCTGGTGGCTATCCGGCGCTGTGTGTGGTTGAGACAGTGGACGGCCGATTTTAATTCTAAAAGATCGCTCACGGCTCTGCCCTTTCTGGGTTTGAGGCTTTTTGGTGAGAGGCTGGATTCTGTTGCCAAGGGAGGTAAGTTACCTCAGCGCAAGAAATTTTCCGTTGCTTTCGGGGGACGGTCTCGTTCAATCCGTCCTTTCGGGGAGTCGGAGCCGGTAGGGGTGCGGGCTCCTCGGCCCCCAGGGGCGCCAGTTGGAATAGGGGCAGAGGCCGTGGCCGTCCCACTCGTGTCTGGGGTGCCAAGCCCAAGCCGGTTGCCAAGCCCACCCAGCAATGAGGGGGCGCCCTCACCCGTTCGGGTGGGGGGACGGTTGCAACTTTTCTCCCGGGTGTGGGACCAGGAGGTCCCGGACAGATGGATCCGGGAGGTGGTTTCGGCCGGTTACAAGTTGGAGTTCGAGTCCCGTCCTCCTCCAAGGTTCTTCAGGTCTCGGGTGTCTTTGGACCCTTTGGCCGCGCAGGGGCTCCTGGCGGCAGTAAGGAATCTTCTAGATTTAGCTGTCATTTGCCCGATTCCTTCTTCAGAGGTAGGGCGCGGGTTTTACTCCAATCTCTTCACGGTTCCCAAAAAGGACGGGTCCTTCCGTCCTATTCTGGATTTGAAGTTTCTCAACAGGTTTATTCGTCCTCGGAAGTTCCGCATGGAAACCCTGCGGTCTGCGATCGGTTCGCTTCGGCAGGGGGACTTTATGACGTCCATAGACATCAAGGATGCGTACCTGCACGTGCCGATCTTTCCTGCTCATCAGCGGTTCCTTCGTTTCGTGGTGGGGGATCGGCATTTTCAGTTTGTGGCTCTTCCATTCGGCCTCACCTCTGCTCCGAGAGTGTTCACCAAGGTGTTGGCGGGGGTGATGGCCCTGCTCAGAGCTCAGGGGATTCGCATTGTGCCTTACCTGGGCGATCTTCTCATCATGGCTCCTTCCTTCAGTCAAGCAGAGGGGAACACCAGCACGGTGGTGTCTATGTTGGAGAGGTTCGGCTGGGTGATCAATTACCCCAAGTCCTCGCTGGTTCCGGCCAGGGTGGTGACCTTTCTGGGGATGTCGTTGGACTCCTGCCAGCACAGAGTTTTTCTCCCTCAGGCCAAGGTTCTGATGATTCAGGAATTGGTCCAGCTGCTCCTCTCCCATCCTCATCCATCCATTCGTCTGGGGATGAGACTGGTGGGGTTGATGGTGGCCTCGTTCGAGGCAGTTCCTTTTGCTCAGTTTCATACGAGGACTCTTCAACTTCATCTTTTGGCGTCTTGGAACCGGTGTCCGGGGTCGTTGGATCGGTCCTTCCGGTTGTCCCCTCGGGTTCGGCAGTCCCTTCTGTGGTGGTTGGTCTCGGACAACCTTCTGAAGGGCAGGTCGTTTCTGACTCCACTTTGGGAAACTGTCACCACGGATGCCAGTTTGTCAGGCTGGGGAGGTTTTTGGAAGGATCTTCGGTTTCAGGGGCAGTGGGACCCTCAGGAGGCCCACTTGCCCATCAATGTTCTGGAATTGCGAGCCATCAGGTTGGTTCTGTCTCGCTTGACGCATCATTTACAAGGTCTGCCGGTTCAGGTTCGCTCAGACAATCAGACGGCGGTTGCTTACATCAATCACCAAGGAGGGACTCGCAGTCTGGGTGCCCACATGGAAGTGTCTCTGATTTTGGTCGGGGCGGAGACTCATGTCCCTTGCATCTCGGCAGTTTACATTCCGGGAGTGGAAAACACAGAGGCGGATTTTCTGAGCCGGTGTGCGTCCCGTCGGGGGGAGTGGTCTCTCCATCCCCAGGTGTTTCGGTCACTTTGTCTCCGGTGGGGGACGCCGGAGGTGGATCTGTTTGCCTCTCGTCACAATCACAAGCTTCCGTCCTTTGTGTCCCTGTCCCGGGACCCTCTGGCTCTGGCGGTGGATGCCATGACCCTGAGCTGGAGGGACCTGGGGTTTCTTTATCTGTTTCCTCCGATTCCCATGCTAGGCAGGGTTCTGCGAAAGTTGGTTCTGGAGGGAGTTCCCGCCATTCTCGTGGCTCCAAGGTGGCCAAGGCGGGTGTGGTTCGCGGACATCGTTCGTCTGGCCGTAGATCAGTTCGATCTGCCTCTTCGGCCAGATCTTCTCACTCAGGGTCAACTATGTTACCCCAGTTTACAAACGCTGGCTTTGACGGCTTGGCTGCTGAAACCTCCATCTTAAAGGAGGAGGGTCTTTCGGATGCGGTCATTCAGACTCTTATTAGTGCCAGGAAGAGATCTTCTTCTTCCATCTATTACAGGTATTGGAGATCTTATATTGATTGGTGTGAGGCTAGGTCTTTGCCTTGCCGGGTCTTTTCTGTGTCTAGGATTTTGGAGTTTCTTCAGTCGGGGCTGGACTCTGGTCTTCAGCTGAGTACCTTGAAGGGGCAGGTTTCTGCTTTGTCTATTTTTTTCCAGAAATCTTTTGCTAGTCATTCCTTGGTCAAGACTTTTTTCCAGGGGGTTTCGCATGTGCGGCCTCCTAGGAAGCCTTTGCTCCCAGTGTGGGATTTGAATTTGGTTCTTTCTGCTCTTAAGGCTCCTCCTTTTGAGCCTTTGCGGGATGTTGCTTTGTCCATTCTTACTCAGAAGGTTGCCTTTCTGGTGGCCATCACTTCGGTTCGGCGTGTTTCAGAGCTGGTAGCTTTGTCTATTCAGGCTCCTTATTTTGAGGATCATCAGGACAAAGTGGTTTTTCGTTACAAGTCAGATTTTCTCCCTAAAGTGGTTTCTGCTTTTCATCTTAACCAGGACATTGTTCTTCCTTCTTTGTGTCCTAAGCCTAAGAATGTCAAGGAGAGTGCTTTGCACTGCTTGGATGTTGTACGTTGTGTCAGGTACTATCTACGTGCTACGTCTTCTTTTCGTAAGACTGATGCCTTTTTCGTTGTGCCATGTGGGCCTAGGAAGGGTTTGGCTCCGGCCAAATCTTCCATTAGTAAATGGATTCGTCAGGCCATTGTTGGTGCTTATTCGGCTAAGGGGAAGGATCCTCCTTTCCGAGTTACTGCTCACTCTACTCGTGCGGTTGGTGCGTCCTGGGCTTTTCAGCACCAGGCTTCGGTTGAACAGGTGTGTAAGGCTGCGACTTGGTCTTCTGTTCATACTTTTTCTAAGTTCTATAAGGTTGATGTGCGGGCCTCAGCGGATGCTTTTTTTGGCCGCAAGGTTTTGCAGGCTGCAGTGGTTTGAGTTTTTTCTGCGTTATTGCCTGTTTGGATACCCACCCTTTTCTGGACACTGCTGTTGGATGTCCCTAGTGTAATTATTAATGTTTGAAGTGGGGTGTGTGACATACTTAGAATAATACCATTTTGTGAATACTCACCTATAAAATGGGTATTATAAGTATGTCACACACCCCACTTCACCCGCCCTTTTCGGTATCCTGGCTCTTTATTTGGTGAAGTTTAGTTCTTTACGTTGAGGTTTACATTGTTTGGTTCTGGTACCTTGTCTTACTGCTGTTCTAATACTGGGAGGTTCTTGGGAGGTACCAGGTATGTATAGACCGGGAGGGGCCTGTTGAAGTTTTTGGAAGTTCTCTGCAATGCTGCCACCTAGCGGTGCGTTAACCCTAGTGTAATTATTAATGTTTGAAGTGGGGTGTGTGACATACTTATAATACCCATTTTACAGGTGAGTATTCACAAAATGGTATTTTTTACCTGCGGCAATCTCTGAAGACCGGGAGGGGGCGGGAGCACCTGGCTAAGGTAAGCTCTTTCTTTCTTTCTTTCTTTCTTTCTTTCTTTTTATTTATTTATTTTTTTATTTGTAACACACCCGTCCTTCCTCAGCACCAGGGTAGTGTTTTCATGGAAGTTCCGGTTTAAGTACAAGTTTTAATGCTTTATTTTTTGCATTTTTTTAATACAAATTATGGCCATGTAAACTATTTAATTAGCAAACTATGGAAGAAGAAAAGTGGAAAACTCCCAGCAATGATGCAGACAATTATATAATAAATAATAATAAAAAATATTAGGAGTAGTATATGATTACTGCTTTAAAGACAACTAAATGTAGATGATGTCCCATAATAAAGTAAATCAACCAATAACTGTGATATTTTTCTTTTTCCAGATCCCTAAGGAGAAAGTTTTGAAGTTCTATCACACAATGACCCTGCTAAACACCATGGACAGGATCTTGTATGAGTCTCAGAGGCAGGTAGGTCCCCTTTAAGCTCTCCACTGTCAAACAGGCAATCAAGTGCATGGAAACGGGAAGAGATGGTTTGTGGGATCACCTTGGCGCATATGTTGCACAAATCTCTTGGTCTGCTCCCTTTTCCAAGGGCAAGATGCTGATGATTGAATGAAATGGCATGTTTCGTTTACAGGGAAGAATTTCATTCTACATGACCAACTACGGGGAGGAGGGGACACACGTGGGCAGCGCGGCTGCTCTTGATGACTCTGATCTGGTGTTTGGACAATATCGAGAGGCGGGTGAGGGGCCAGTTACAAATATGTGTAGAAATAATTAAGTCTCGAAATATTTCGACCTTTTTAGTGTGTGTGTAATATTAGTATTGGTAAGACTGTAGCATGTTTGTGCACTCCCTAAACACTGAGATATGCTTTATTTTCTCCATATATCAAAGTTTTCTGCAAGGTGATTTATTTTTTTTCCAGTCCTGTGCTTCACGATGACCATTTACCTCAACTCTCCTGGGCTCAGCCAGTTAACTGGGTGTAATAATTACCGTATTTTTCGCCCTATAAGACGCACTTATTTTTCCCCAAAGTGGGGGGAAAATGTCCGTGCGCCTTATTGGGGGAATGTAAAAAAAAAAACTCACCCGTCCCCGGCGCTCCCACGTTGTCTGCCACACTGCGAGAGGCCAGAGGAGCGGCGGGGGCTCTGTCACGGCCCCGCCGCTGCGATCGCTGTCTTTTCAGGCAGCGATGACAGCGGCGGGGCCAGAGACAGAGCCCCTGCCGCTCCTCCATCTGCTGTTCCTGGGCACATGCGAGCACGAAGGTCCGGGCAGCCCAGTGGACCTTCGTGATCGCATGTGGAGGAGCAGATGGAGGAGCGGCAGGGGCTCTGTCTCTGGCCCCGCCGCTGTCATCGCTGCCTGAAGAGACAGCGATCGCAGCGGCGGGGCCGGGACAGAGCCAGTTCTGAATGGGGTGGGCGTGGCCTGCGCCAACGCTGCGGCGCAGGCCACGCCCACCCCATTCACGGAGCCGGCCGCTCAGCGCAGAGGTGTCAGCGGACAGGTGAGTTTAACTTTTTTTTTTTACATGGCGCCTGCCTATACTAATGGGGGGAGGGGGATGCCACACTGCCTATGGGAATGGGGGGAGGGGGATGCCACACAGCCTATACTAATGGGGGGAGGTGGATGCCACACTGCCTATGGGAATGGGGGGAGGGGGATGCCACACAGCCTATGGGAATGGGGAGAGGGGGATGCCACACAGCCTATGGGAATGGGGAGAGAGGGATGCCACACAGCCTATACTAATGGGGGGAGGGGGATGCCACACTGCCTATACTAATGGGGGGAGGGGGATGCCACACTGCCTATGGGAATGGGGAGAGAGGGATGCCACACAGCCTATACTAATGGGGGGAGGGGGATGCCACACAGCCTATGGGAATGGGGAGAGGAGGATGCCACACAGCCTATACTAATGGGGGGAGGGGGATGCCACACAGCCTATACTAATGGGGGGAGGGGGATGCCACACAGCCTATACTAATGGGGGATGCCACACAGCCTATACTAATGGGGGGAGGGGGATGCCACACAGCCTATGCTAATGGGGGGAGGGGGATGCCACACTGCCTATGGGAATGGGGAGAGAGGGATGCCACACAGCCTATACTAATGGGGGATGCCACACAGCCAATGGGAATGGGGGGAGAGGTGGATGCCACACAGCCTATGGGAATGGGGGAAGAGGGATGCCACACAGCCTATACTAATGGGGGGAGAGGGGGATGCCACACAGCCTATGGGAATGGGGGAAGAGGGATGCCACACAGCCTATACTAATGGGGGGAGAGGGGGATGCCACACAGCCAATGGGTATATGGGGAATGGGAGGGGGGATGCCACACTGTCTATGGAATGGGGGCATCCCACACGGCCTATGGGATAGGGGAATGCCACACTGTCTGTAATGGTGCGTTTTTGGTTTAAAATATTTTTTTTCTTATTCTCTTCCCCCAAATCCTAGGTGCGTCTTATGGGCAGGTGCGTCTTATAGGGCGAAAAATACGGTATCTAAGTACAGGTGTGTTGAAGTAAATGGTCATTGTGAAGCGCAGGAATGGGTCAGGTTGGCGTCTCTGAGGCTGGTTTCACGCCATTGCTATTGCACACAAATCGAATAAGGCTGAGGTCTATATATAGGACACTGCTCCAAATATATATAAAAAAAAAACAATCCAATTATTTAGTTGTTATAATTGACAAAAAGTCCTCAGCGCAAGGAGAAAACCAGAATGTGTCGCCAACACTCCCAACAGTAAATAACCAAGCAGTACACAGAAATGTGTAAAATCTCCGCGGGACAATTCAGATGTTTCTTATTCAGATAAGAAGGTGCTTCTTTATGTCTTTATCAAATCACCACGTGGGTTTCAAAACCAATGCTTTCAAGTGTATCCACCACCTGCTCACACTAAACACGTACCAGATAGCCAATGGCAAGACAGCGTTTTTCTATATATCAACAGTTGCTTCCTTATCAAATGTTTTCCAGATAGCCAAATGAATAATTAACTCTATATTTAGAGATAAATCCTTTTTCTTTCATATATTCATCAAAGGCTGGATCGATATAATTATTTCCTCATTTATTTTGAGCATGTAATAAAAAACACACATAACCGCACATAGCGTAACACTGTATCCAATTCTTATGCGCAGACCGGCTAAAATGCTTACCAGATTAAAAACAAGTGTAAGCGTTGGTTATAAAAGATTCCTAAAAAGAATCCAGATAATCTAGCTTCTACTCCGCCAGTTCACTTTACTTCACAATTAAACGTTCTCAGACGCCGCACCGCATACGTTACCGAAGCCTAGGCCTTTGGGCTCGGCTGGCGTCGGCTCTGTTCAGGAATCACGTGATTAGAATAGGCTAATAGGCATTTATTTAGATAAGTTGCACTTGATTAAAAAAACACAAATGACAACAGTTAAAAACTAGATTATGATTGGACCTCCGCAAGGGCAGTATCTTTCTACTTATTAATTCACTGACCTCGATTCAATAAAGGTAGAAAAAAAATTTCTCATGGTAGTAAAAGATTCAATTCATAAGAAAAAAGCCTGAGAATCACTGTTACTGAATCACCAGATAGGAAAACAATGAAGGTCAATGGCAGCTTTTTTACTCCTAAGAAAAGTAGAGACCTGTTTAGTCCTTTCTACACTGTTTACATACAAAAGACTATGGCCGCACCAACTAGTACATAGGGCGTGCTACACTGGCCGTATCAATATATGTTTTACCCTGGGAGGGAGCCCCACAGTCCCCTCAAACCCACCAGAAACCACAGCACCGCCCAGATTAATAATAAAAATAATATATTTTATTGTTGAACAAGGATCACAATTTACAAACCTCTAAAACATCCTAAAAAAGGGTCACAACAATGACCACCAGGGGGCGCTTTATACAGGCTCCTATCTCGTATACATATCAACTAATACATTGTACATATACATACAACACCATTTATAGTGCATTTATCATATACATTAAATAATGAGATTTAAAGTGCTAAGTGCTAAACCTATAATTATTAAAGCGGACCTTCACTCTAAATAAGAGTCTATCTTATATGTTTCCCACACCCTGTACATACAGATTGCTCACATTAAAAATCATCCTACCTGCATCTACTGCATTTTATAAGCCTTTAAACATCCAAGATGGCGGCTTATGGAAGCTGCCATTTTTGCAGGCAGCCTGCAAACAGGAAGTGCCTGCAAACAGGAAGTGACTGTGCTGCTCTGCATTCTGGGACTGCTGACCTTTCCCTGACCCCAGCTCTGCTCTGTCTGAGCAAAGCACAGCTATAACCCGCCCCCCTGTACCTTATCCCACTCTCCTCTCCTCAGTAAGTGTGATGCTTCTGAGTCAAGATGGCGGCGCCCGTATCCTAAATTCCCGAACAGAGTTGCAGCCCAGTGGGGGAAAGTATAATAAATTAGTGACTAAACATGTAAAATATATTAATTTTAGATGCTGAGGAATTGTTTTTTAAGAGTTTGGGCTTTTCATTAAATCATGGTGAAGGTCCGGTTTAAGTGAGGACCGCCAAGAGCAGAAGAAGTAAAATACATCAAAACCATATACATATGTGCTGAGTCAGTACATTACCCAAATAAGTGGTCTGCCTGTCAGTATGTCCCCCTGCCCCTAGCCAACGCGTTTCATAACGGTCGGGGACCCGTTACTTCATGGGCACCAATTATACAGGCCTGTCCTGGTGGCCCTCTTATATACTCACCCGCCCCGCTCCCCCGCCAATCACAGCCGCTCATGGCCGCGCCGGAAGTGCGTCGGCGGCCCCCGCCAATCAACAGACAGCCGGGGCCAGCCGACACACCCCGGCCGGAAGTGCGTCAGCGGCCCCGGCCCCCTGCATCAGCGTCATACGACGCTAGTAGTAAACGAGCGGGGATGTAACCGGCCGCAGGGCGTACAAGCGTACTACCCGTTGGCACCTGTCAGTGGCGCGGAGCGAGGCAGGTGAGTACACAGGCCGCCCACGGGGGGAAAGAAAGGGCTGGGGGAAAGAAAAAGGAAGGGGGGGAGGAGAGAAAAAAGGACATCTATACCCAATCCTC
The DNA here is from genome assembly GCA_027917425.1 of Gastrophryne carolinensis. Taxonomy (NCBI): domain Eukaryota; kingdom Metazoa; phylum Chordata; class Amphibia; order Anura; family Microhylidae; genus Gastrophryne; species Gastrophryne carolinensis. Next base: position 50,880,179 of record CM051235.1, on the reverse strand, counting down.
ACCACCCTCCACACAACAACCAATCCCCCATACACCCAGGCTAATCATACAACAATACAAGGTTGTGATGAATTCTTGACAATCTGGTCTCCAGAGGGCACCACTTCCTTTCTACACTGTAGTAAAAGCTGCCATTGACTTTCATTGTCTTTTTATCTAGTGATTCAGTAACAGTGACATTCTCAGGCTTTTTACTCATGAATTGAATATTTTTCTACCTTTATTGAATCGAGGCCATTATGTCTTGCCAATAGGTTCCTAGGCAGGATAGCTCCCTCTTTTGGAGCAGTGCATTGATCTTAACATTGTTGTTATTTGTAGTATTATATTACACATTGCACTTGCTACTTCTGATTATATCTTTTTGCATTGTCTCATATATTGAGCTATATATCTTTCAGGCGGCCATTTGTATTATTCTTCGGGTTATTTAGTGAACTGCATGTAGCACTTTAGTTATTATGACCGAACATGTACTTTTTTTTTTTCTGCTTGTAGCAAGGGAGTTGTCCCTTTGTTGTTAATATAATATTGATGGTTTGCAATGCTATTTTGACATCTATTATTATATGAGAATATACCTATTATGGCTGCAGAGGCAACCCATGAGGACATTAATTAGTCTCTGGTATAGTGTCATCCAGAGCCTAGGGATGCGTTTTGGTGTTTGTTTTTAACTGTTGTCATTTGTTGTCAAGTGCAAGTTATCTAAATAAATGGATTATTTTTGATATATTTGGAGCAGTTCCCTATATATAGACCTCGGCCTTATTCGATTTGTGTGTAAACCGCAGCAGTGCGGGTCTGGGGAGCACGCCCCTTAATACAAGTAGGATTATTAAAGTATCTAGGCTGTGGCTGCTCATTGAAGAAATTTGCACCATTGCTATTGCAGGCGCTCATGCCTACAATAGTGTGACAGACTCTATGCCTTTGGATTTTAAAGGCACTGTTTTTGCATAGACCCATTACTTTCATTTTCTTGAGCATGTCCCAGATAGACTGCCATTGTGTTATTGATTGTGTTACAGACTGCCATTGTGTTATTGATTGTGTTACAGACTGCTATTGTGTTATTGATTGTGTTACAGACTGCTATTGTGTTGCTGATTGAGTTACAGACTGCTATTGTGTTGCTGATTGAGTTACAGACTGCTATTGTGTTGCTGATTGCGTCACCGGCAGAGCTGAGGGATTGTGTGCCCTGCTCCCATTGGTCTGTGTGTTTGTCATGCAGTTCTCCATCAGGTCCACGGGGGAGGTCCCCTTGCATGGAGCCTTGCATATAAGACACAGGGTGGCACTAATAAAGGAAGTTCATCTTCACCCTCAATACTGAGTTCTGTCTCTTATTGGGGGAAACGCTATATTACAATTCACTAGCCCTTGTAAGGGCTGTTCTGCTTTCCTCACGGATGACTCTGGAATCCCTTGCAGCACCTCTTACGGTTGGGAAAAGGACGTCTCTGGCGGGGAAGCCCTCCGGCGATAAAGGTTATCGCTACAAATAGCAATGGTGCTTTCGGGTGAGCTCTCAGCAAACGCTGTTTTCAGCTTCTGGAGGGTGTCCGTGTTTGCGTTCTCACTCATCAGTAGAGTGGAATCGCAAGAGCTGCGGCCTCAAGATGCTGCTGGCAGGGCTTTTGCGGAGCACGCCAAAAGCGCGAACGCCTTGCATCCACAGTGGTGGAAATCCAGCCTGATACCGGGCCCATGAGTCCTGGATTGGGGGGGTGTGCAGGGAATCGTCCTGTGGAAAGGAAGTTGCAGGGATGTCACCCTGACCCATTCATGCATTATGATTTTACTCTAGTCCACAATGACCATTTACCTCAACACACCTGGACGCCTCAAACGCACCATCCTTCCAGAAAAATGGCGGGCATCTATATGGGTTTTATATACAGCAGAGATGGGGCCACCAAGAATATTTCTCCAGGACATTCTGCATCACCTTGGAGGGGAATGTCCGAACAACTGTTCATACACCTGTATAAAAAAAAAAAATACAGGTGCTTTGCTGAATCGTCTGAGCCACAGGCAATCGATCCTGTACAACACCTGAAGTAAATGTTTTTCATCCTGTGCTGAATCAGGCCCACAGAAGAGTGTACACATTATTTCATGTCAGACTTATTGTGGTAGTGTGCAGAGTGAAATGTTGGCATGGCCTAAATATTTAGGGACCTAAGTAAGTGTGTGTGTGTATATATATATATATATATATATATATATATATATATATTATTCTATCATTATTTTACTATAATCTGAGGTAATTGTATGTGCTCTCTTTTAGGAGTCCTGATGTACAGGGGGTATCCTCTTGACCTGTTTATGTCCCAGTGTTACGGCAACGCCTCAGACCCTGGAAAGGGAAGACAAATGCCGGTGCACTATGGCTGCAAAGATCTGAATTTCGTTACCATCTCCTCCCCTCTGGCAACACAGATACCACAAGGCAAATATGTAGACTTTTTGTTCCTACCCCCTTCCAGGATTGATTTTGTTTTTCTTCACAAACATTGATTCTGCTGAGCTTCTATGATGCTCTGGTGTTCACACATTTCCCCTGGCTTGTATTATTTTATTACACAGATTTTGATACAGATGAATACAAAGCCAAGAAAGTATGTGGCCAGCGTGACATAAATTGTTCACATTGCAGCATACATTTAGCTTATCCGTTCTTTATAGTAAACCCAGACGTGATGAACTGAAGAAGTTACTTGAAATGCATAGTTGGGCCAACTGCTTTTAGCTTAAGGTGGAGCAAAGCCCCATGGGGGAGGAACTAAAATATTCCAGGGCAGGCCGCTAGCCTGCCTCTGGGGCATCCTATAGTATGGTCCTGCTCCTTGGGTCATCCAGATCCATTCACCTGTTCCCAGAGCCATCTGTGCTGTTGCCGTATCTCCACTCGCCTCTGGCTGTGCGCACACCCGCCCTGTTCTGAATGGGCGGTGCAGGCACGCCACAGCTAGAAGTTAAGCAGGGGATGTGGCCGGTGGCCCACTTGGCTCTGCTTAGCCCTACTACACTGCTTAGCTATTAGCAGAGCCAAAGGAAGCCAAGTAAGATCAAGCACACTGATAGACTGAGCAAGCCTCTCAGCCAATCGGCTCGCTCTGTTTTGCCCGAGCCTACACTGTGGGAATGACAGGGAAGGTAAGTAAATTGGGTGATCTGAGGGGGATACACACAGTGAGGCATCCCAATTCGAGATGCCCACCTGAGAGGAACAACACAACATAAAGTTAAATTCCTGTGGTGTTCGTCTTTGAGGTGGACCAAAACCCAGCTCGATCGGGCCGGGAATCTATAAGAATCTATCCTGATCCAATGGCGCGGGCTGTGGCCACATCTCATGCCCATACCAGGCATTTGTGAGTGGCCAACGTGGGCACGCTCCATGTTAGGGGGATGCGGCCACCAACGCGCTCTGAGCCGCTGGCCTTTGAATGGTGTGACGTCAGCAGCTCCGAGCACACTGATTGGACGAGCGTCACATGCGCCATAGAACCAGAAAGAGGTAAGTTTGTTCAGCGGATCTTTCAGCGGATCTGGGGGGTTTCATACAACAGGGCACCCTCGATCGGGGTCCCCCAGGGCAAAGGACCAAAACCCAGGCTGGTCAAAATCCAAGGTTTTGGTCCACTTTAAAGGGATTTGGACCACCCATATAACAAAACAGAAGAGTACTTCTCTTTTGTCCCGCGCAGCTGCATTACTCCATTGGTCAGCAACTCGCCCAATGAGTGGATCGCATCCAACAATGGCTGGACCCGGACTCCAGTCACTGACTCGCTTCCACCATCTGTAACAGATGCAGCCACAACCTCTCCATTCACTGCAATGCAAGGCCTGACCCACTTGTTCCATTGTAGTGAATGGCCGCAGCAGGGTGGGATCGGGTGATTTGCTGATCGCTGGAGTAGGACCGATCAACTGCAAAGGACAAAAGGTGAGTACCCTTTTATTTGGGTAGTCAATCGTGAAAAATGTTTTAATGACAGATTTGTGCACAAATAAGCGAAATAGGAATGCAGGGGGTTCCTTATACACCCTGCATAAATAATCCAGCCAGTGGTTTTGTTTGAAGACTCTTTGCCAGTCATCAGTCAGTGATTTCCATTGTTTTCGGCTTCTAGCGGTGGGTGCGGCATACGCAATGAAACGTGAAAACGTGGACCGCGTCGTCATCTGCTTCTTTGGTGAAGGTGCAGCGAGTGAAGGAGACGCCCATGCCGCCTTTAACTTTTCCGCCACTTTAGAATGCCCCGTAATCTTCTTCTGCAGGAATAACGGCTACGCCATATCTACCCCTACCTCCGAGCAATACCGAGGGGATGGCATTGGTGAGTCTTCTGTATAGTGTGTGTGTGAGGTTAAGCATCTAATCGGTCTTCATTTTGTGTGGATGCCGAGTTCAGTCTGACTTTGTGCCACACTTTGATTCTGGACAGTTTATCGATTGCCAAGTACATTACATACAAAGCATTCATCTGCATACAGAGGACAGTGGACATCAATTAGTGATCATATCCCTAGAAAGGAAGGCCTATCCCCAGCCCAGCGCCCCAAAACAGCCTGGGTTGTTTTTTTTTTTGTTTTTTTTTGTTTTTTTTTTTTTTTTACTAAAGCTTTGCACAATATTCAAAAAAACATGGGCAGGCTGATTCATTACTAACGCCAGGTAGCGACAGATGAGCGTCCTGTAGCGTGGATTTCAGAGCGACCGCTAGTAGTCGCTGAGCTCGCCCATGGATCAGTTTCAGAGCGCCTCAGTCGCTGGCCGGCATTGATGAATATGTTGTGTGAGTTGCAGTACGAACGTGTATGGGAGCATACGGTAGCGCCAGCTCAGTGCGACCGACTCGCACCACATTCATAAAAAAAAAAAAAACTCAAAATCATGTAGTTGTAGCCCATAGTGCCAGAAGCTGTGTGATTAAAATCTGTTTTTGAACATGTATCCACTAGTAACAAAACTAAAACATATGGAATTACATTGTTATAACATTGTAACATGAACACTTTAAGGCCTGTAAGGACAATTCTGCATAAAAAACTCAAAAAAGTTTTCTAAAATGTCATTTTCTTGCCCAGGATACATGTCAGAAATATTTCTGAGCAAAAAAAAAAAAAAATTGGGATCAGGAAAGGGATTTAAGGATCATCTATAGAAATGTATGGGAGAGCGCCAGGTAGCGACAGGTAAGACGTGGCGCTCTGCAAGGCTGAACGCCGGCGCTGTACACTGAGCCTGGGATAATGATGAATCGGACGCTACATGGCGTTGTTCCAGTCGCTCAACAGATTCGGCTTCATAAATGTGTAATTGCGTGCCGTCTCCGCCGTTCACCTGACGCTACCTGCCGCTTGAGCTTCATGAATAAGCCCTAACTGGATGCAGTCTGCTGTTTGAATGCTGACTGGCCATATGACAGCGCCCCCTGGTGCTCTCCAGCAATGATTCATTCAGTTACACAGTCCAGCATTGAGGGTCAGCCTTATCCGTTTATAATAACTGCAATAAGTCTGAAAGCACTGCAAGGTAAAATTCCACATACACCTCAGTAAACCATGTGGCAGTTTAGCTTGTTACTGAATTATCAGTGCCGAGCACCCAGGGGACCTGCTGCATGGATCAGACTGCATCCAGTTAGTGCTTTTATGAATACTGGGTAAAGTATTTTTTTGGCGGGGAGTTACTCTGTATGGAGTCCCTTCCCTGTTGACCTGACCCACCGTAACCTGTGTAACTGAAGAAAAAATGTGAAGATGGATCATATAATAGTACAAAAGTGCAAGGGGCTGGTTAGTCTGGTGGCCCCCTAATAATGCCAACAAAGATAGGGAGTCTTTGGACCTCCTCCCCTACTAACATTCCAATATCACAGGGGCTCACCAAAAAAAAAACAACACGCCCATATCTTAGGCATGAATTATGCAAACATGGCAACATATACAAAAAAAAAACATTTTATTTATATTTATAAACATCTACGCCATTAAAAAAGCACATAAGTGCATGTTATTTACAATATCTTAACATCTAGCACCTCCATGTGTACAAGGACAGTATACAATATTTGTAGTCCATATCAGGTTGGGTAGACTAGTTTCGCCTGGAATGGCTTCCTCGGTACCCTTTTACCATTGATATGGGTGCTAATACAGGTAGTCCTCGGGTTCCGACGGTCTCGAGTTACGTCGTTTCGTGGTTACGACACTTTATACGGCATCTCATTCTGGTTACTGTACATGAGAAAAACGAGTCTCCTGCACGCCATAACACCCTTCATTATGGCTCCCAAACGAAAGGTAGACTCATCTGATACCAGTGCATCAAAGAAAAGGAAGGCCATCACCATGGATAGGTGTTTGGATAGGCTGTTTGCAGTACTGTACTGTTATTATGGTACAGTACTGTATGAACGTATGATCCGACATACGTCGAAATTCGGTTTACGACGCCGCGTAAGAACGGATCAACGTCGTAAGTCGAGGACTACCTGTACATCACATCACAACTAAAATGGCAAATGACATCAATATTAGTAATCTTATAAACATTATGTGTCATATGCTGACAACATTGTCAGATCAGAGAATTTGACCTGACTTAAGCTGGATGGATGCTCATCGTCTAGTCGCACACAAGTGGGAGGGAGGCTGTAGTGTGTTCTCACTAGAGACGTTGTTCAGATGAGCCAATGCTCCAATTCTATTCTAAAAAGATGCCAATACCCCCACTAAAGAAAGGGGGATGGGGAAAGTAGGCTGAAAAAAGGAGGTACTGGGTAAAGTAAGTTTAAAAAAAGAAACACAGGCTGTTTTGGGGCGCTGGGGATTTCAGCGGAAGAGGGGGGTACAGAAAGAAAAAAAGGGGGGAGAGGGGGTACAGCATATATATTCCACATACAGGTGTGTTGTCCGGTTTGATTTCCCGTCAAATAATGCTGGTCACACATTTTGCTCATAAAATCAATTCTACTATCTGTAAACTGTGGAACTTTGTGGGTTCTTCGTGGGCAAAGGGCCTCTGTTATATATCCAAGTTGAGTGACAGTGACTGTACCCTAGTTCCTTTGCCATTTCTGCCTAGGAGATTGGGTGTAGCTAGGAGCGGGGGGGTTGGGGGGAGGATTTAGGAAGATTGAGGCGTGAATGGGATACTTACAACGGGTGGTAGCACTGCTGTTGGGCAGGAGGTACCAGAGAGTAGAGTGGACCGCGACCTACACTGTATTTTAACCCCAGACCCAAGTGGGGGTACTTATCCCGAGGACCTCCTGGCCCATGGTGGTCTGGTGAGATCCCAGGCCAGCACAAGGGCATCCCCCTGCTGTTCTTGGATTATCCATTAGGCTGAATCAGAGTTCGAAGGTGCGAGTCCCGGTACGCCAATGGGTATAGGATCATTTTAAACCATTTTATGGGGAATGAGTGTTTAGCATGAAGCAAGAGACTAATAGAACCGCTAGAGCGACATAAGTATATTTACATGCTGTTGCAGCTGAAAAAGCAATTATCCCGGGGGCGATGGGTAGAATGTAGAACAAGTATTGGTTCTCTGTTGGATTAAGATATACAATGTTTATATATTAAAGTAGATCAAAACCCATGGTTGACAGCCTTAGAATCCATAAAATTCCATGGCCACCTGATTCCCTCCGCCCGGGGCATCCAGATTCAGGATGTCCCGTTGTGTTAAACCCAGGTCTCCCCACCTCCCCTGTTCCAGTGGCACATGGGAGAGCAGCTGCTGCCGCCTGCTATGTCTCTAGCAGGGCACATGCCCTTGTCTGGCATTTGTAAATGGTTGCTGCGGGCACACACCCTGTAAGAGGGTAGCAGAGATGCGGACGCCTGAGCCTTAGGTGAGTTGAGCTGAGCTCGCTGATTAGACAACAGGCTGCCCATATACCGTAGGTCTGGGGAAAGGTGAGTTAAATTTGGCTTCCTGGGGGTTTTTAAAGAGCGGGGCATCCAAGATCGGGGTGCCCCGGGGGCAAGGACTTAATACCTGGAATAGTCAAAAACCCAGGTTTTAGTCGACTTTAAATCTATCAATATGGTATCGGTGAGGAGCAAAGCAGCCATGTAACTATGGGCCTTATTCATGAAGGTATAGCGCCAGGTAGCGGCAGGTGAACGGCGGAGACGGCACGCAATTGCACATTTATGAAGCCGAATCTGTAGAGCAACTGGAACAACGGCATGTAGCGTCCGATTCATCATTATCCCAGGCTCAGCGTACGATTCATCATTATCCCAGGCGCAGCATACAGCGCTGGCGTTCAGCCTTGCAGAGCGTCACATTTTACCTCTCGCTACCTGGCGCTCTCCCATACATTTCTATGGACGATCCTTAAATCCCTTTCCTGATCCCAATTGTTTAGTTTTTTTTATTTTAATAAAATCTCAAATCTTTCAGACATGTATCCTGGCCTAGAAAATTACATTGGTGAAAACTTTTTTGATTAATATTTTTATGCAGAATTGTCCTTACATGTCTGGTGGTATTAAAGTGTTCATGTTACAATGTTATAACATTGTAATTCCATATGTTTTCATTTTGTTACTAGTGGATACATGTTCAAAAACAGACTTGAATCACTCAGCCTCTGGCGCTATGGGCTACAACAACCCGATTTTGAGTGCCGGCGATGTTTGAGGCTGTTTTTTTTATGAATGTGGTGTGAGTCAGTCGCACTGAGCTGGTGCTACCGTTCGCTCCCATACAGCGTAGTACTGCGACTCGCACATCATATTGATCAATGCCGGTCAGAGACTGAAGCGCTCTGAAATGATCCATGGCCGAGCACAGTGACTACTAGCGGGCGCTCTGAAATCCTTGCTACAGACGCTCATCTGTCGCTACCTAGCGTTAGTAATGACCTGTATGTTTTGGCAAAATCGGAGCCTTCATATTTTTCCCCATTCCAGGTTTTCTTTTTGGAGCCTATGTTCAGTTCAGTTTGTTGTTGCAGCTGCCCGAGGACCTGGCTATGGCATCATGTCTATTCGGGTGGACGGTAACGATGTCTTTGCTGTGTACAATGCCACCAAAGAGGCGAGGCGCAGGGCAGTGGCGGAGAATCAGCCATTCCTGATAGAGGCCATGACCTACAGGTAGGCAATGTCTCCTGGGTGTGATGGGGGGGGGGGAGCCTAAGAGTAAGCCTAATGTCTGCCGCTTTCTGCAGGATTGGCCATCACAGCACCAGTGATGATAGCTCTGCCTATCGCTCGGTGGATGAAGTGAACTACTGGGATAAACAGGATCATCCTATTTCCCGGCTCCGCCACTACATGGTTAACATGGGCTGGTGGGAGGAGGAGCAAGAGAAAATCTGGAGGAAGAAGTCACGGAAGCTGGTAAGATGTCTCCCCTGGTTATCCCCTGTAGCGATAACCCTTATCGCCGGAGGGCTTCACCGCCCGAGACGTCCTTTTCCCAATCGTAAGAGGTGCTGCTGGAATTCCAGAGTCATCCGTGAGGAAACAGGAACAGCCCTTACAAGGGCTAGTGAATTGTAATATAGCGTTTCCCCCAATAAGAGACAGAACTTCAGTATTGAGGGTGAAGGTGAAGTGTCTTTATTAGTGCCACTCTAGGCCTTATATACACAAGTCTCCTATTGCATGACACACACACCGACCAATAGCAGCAGGGCACACAATCCCTCAACTCTGCCGGTGACGCAATCAGCAACACAATAGACGTCTGTAACACAATCAATCAGAACAATGCCATTGTCTGTGACGTAATCAATCAACGCAATGGCAGTCTGTAATACGATCAAAACTACAATGACATTGTCTGTAACAGTATCAAAATACAATGACATTGTCTGGAACCTAATTAAGAAAAGGCCAGTGAATAACCCGGTGGGCAATTGAATAGTGATGACATCCAAAAGGCAGAGCGTCTGTCACATCCCCCAATGCTGAGGCTGGACAGGGAGGGGTCCCTACCTACTGCCCTGCGCATAGTTATCTTGGCCAGGCTGCACATAGCGGCATCCCCCCCCACTTTGTGCCCTGCCTGTCTGCTGCCCATTTACTTGAATAGGAGGCTGGAGCACACGCAGAGCGGGAATGTCTTTCTGAGTAGCCTCCTTGTGGCCGCCACCCAGTTATATGTATATATTTTATGTCTCTATTATATATATATATATTTTTTTTTTAATAAGAATGTTTGAAATTAAAAAGACTAACTGAGCAATACAGGTCCAGTACATTTTTTCGAAGTCATCCTTCCGCTTGATCGCTTATTACCCCTCCACATGGTCAAGCTGAAGGAGTCTTAAAATATCAGTGACCGGTAAGTCTAACGGTGGTTTTTCCAAGTCATCCTTTAGCTTGACCACATGGAGAGGGAAGATATTATGCTCCGCCCTTTTCCCACTGCCTGGCTACACTGTCCAATCATCTTGCAGCTATCAGTAATCAGTACCCCTAAATCTCTCTCCTCCGAGGTCCTGGCTAACACAGTGCTGTCCATACGGTACTCAGAGCAGGGATTCCTTCTACCCAAGTGCAGGATTTTACATTTAGAGACATTAAACTCTAGTTTCCACAGTTTTGACTATTTATCTAGTTTGATCTGGGCATAAGAGGTGAGTATTGGCCTTTTCTTGCTCTTATGCCAAGACGGGGAGTATTAAAAAAATAGAAATGCCCATCAATGAACTGGGACATGTTAAAGTGGACCAACACCCTCCCATGATCGGCCCGGGAATCTATAAGTCCCGGACCAATCAGCTCCCTGACTGCGGGGCACACCGATCGGGGGTGCCCCGCTGTGTGAAACCCCCCAGAAACCCCTAAGTCCTTACCTGCTCCTCGATCCAGCGGCTTCCCGCACGTCCCTCTAGCAGGACGCGCACCCGCGCCGGCCGTTTGTGAATGGCCGGCACGGGCGCGCGCCCTGTAAGAGTGACCCGCGGCAGGCGCGCTCTCTTGTCCATCGCTGCCTCCCGCTTGGCCGCCGGCGGGGATTGGCTGCAGCAGTCACGTGGGAGCGGGGAGAGGTGAGTTTTTGGGGCTTTCTGGGGGGTTTCACACAGCAGGGCACCCCCGATCAGGGTGCCCCACCGGAGTGGACCAACACCCAGGATAGTCAAAATCCTGGGTGTTGGTCCACTTAATGCTGCTGTATTACTGCAATGTGACTCGGCGCCTCTTTTGCAGGTGATGGAAGCGTTTGAGGAGGCGGAGCGTAAGCGCAAGCCGCGCATCGAGCACATGTTCAGCGACGTCTACGCCGAGATGCCGCCAAACCTGAAGAAGCAGGAAGAGGCTCTGATGAAGCACCTGAAGGTGTACGGGGAGCATTACCCCATGGACAGCTATGAGAAGTAACCCGGCAGACGGGCCAGTCCGTATCACTACTGTTACCGCGAGTCTCCTGTTACAGGCAGCATTACACTCCGGCCACGGCCCCGCCTCAGGGCTGCTCATTCCGCCTTGTTGATTTAAGGAGAACATTTGTGATTTCCATGGGAGATGTAAATAAGGGCAGATCCAGGGTGTGGGGTGATTTTAATGAAAGTAGTTAGAGCTGTAGAGACGCTGGCGCTATATCTGACTAATGGTGATGAATGAGGTGTCTCTCTGTGTAACTTATTCCAGGACAATAATAACCGGTGAAGGAACCGACATTGCCGTGAATAAATGCAGCTGACGGTGCACAGTGGCTGTAGTGTGTGTGCATGCATTATTTTTAAAGTTGACCAAAATCGGGAAGCCCCGCTGTGTGAAAACCCCCAGGTTGCGCAATTCACTTACCTTGCTTTTCGGTCCAATGGCGCATGCACAAGCCGCGGCCGCATCCCCGCTATCCCTCTAGCAGGGTGCGTGCCTGTGCCAGGCATTGTGAGTTGCTAACCAAGGCTTAGACGACGTGAGGCCGGCGGCGTGCTGATTGGACGAGGGGCCATGTATGCGCCGTAGCACCGGGAAGAGGTGAGTTGCACTCGGAGATCTGGGGGTTTCACACAGTGGGGTATCCCTGATCGGGGGGGAAAGGACCAAAACCCAGGATAGTCAAAATCCTGGGTTTTTGGCCCCTTTAAAGACTCATCAGTTTGTCTCCATCTTAAAGCGGAACAAAACCCAGCAGCCAGTCTGGAACCTAAAAGATTCCAGGGCCGGCCTCTGGCTTTCCCTGGGGACATCCCGAATCGGTATCCACATGGTTGCCGGCATCGGTTATATGGCTATATCGGTCATATGGCTATATCGGTCATATGGCTATATCGGTCATATGGCTATATCGGTCATATGGCTATATCGGTCATATGGCTATATCGGTCATATGGCTATATCGGTCATATGGCTATATCGGTCATATGGCTATATCGGTCATATGCCTATATCGGTCATATGCCTATATCGGTCATATGCCTATATCGGTCATATGCCTATATCGGTCATATGCCTATATCGGTCATATGCCTATATCGGTCATATGCCTATATCGGTCATATGCCTATATCGGTCATATGCCTATATCGGTCATATGCCTATATCGGTCATATGCCTATATCGGTTATATGCCTGTTGGCACCAGGATACAAAGTGAAGTCTGTCGGCTACGACGTGACCGCGGCCACCATTCACAGGGCTCCAGTATTCCCAGTGGATCGCAATGAAAGGTAAGATTTCTTCATTTGAAATGACAGCATGTGGCCGGTCCTGGAGTCTCAATGACTCGTGGGACACAATGCCCCATATACTTCTGATCCGTTTAATTCAGTGGATTGAACAAAAAGATAAATAAATAAACATGGGAGGAACTAAAGCATTTTTTAAACACAATCCCTTCAGTTCAGGGCTTCAAAAGTAATTGGACAAATGAAATAATTGTAAATAAAACGCTCAATATAGAAATGTATCATTTTATACAATACTTGGTTGAAAATCCTTTGTTGGCCTGAAGTTTTGACTCGTGGACATCACCAGACGTTGCTGTGTTTCTTCCTCTTCAATGCTCTGCCAGGCCTTTACTGCGCCACTATTCGGTTGCTGTTTGTGGGCCTCAATTGGTTAGAGATCAGGTGACTGACTTGGCCATTCAGGAATATTCCACATCTGAGTAGCTTTGGCTTTATGTTTTAGGCATACCCCCGCCCCCATCCCCCGCCCCCCGACTGTCCCGTTTTTTTTTTTTTTTCCCCGGGACTGTCCCGATTATTTTTCTCACGGGACTGTCCCGTTTTTTTTTTTCTCACGGGACTGTCCCGATTTTTTTTTTTTCCCGGGACTGTTCCGATTTTTTTTTTTTTTCCCCAGGACTGTTCCGCTTTTTTTTTTTTTTTTCCCGGGACTGTCCCGATTTTTGACAGTTGGTTCCACGTCCCTCGGCGCATGCACTTGTCCCACGTTTGTTGCCCGGAGGGTTGCCGCGGCCTCTCAGACGCCCGCTGCCGCCAGCCCTGGGTGTAAGCTCTCAACTGCACACTCTGGGCCGGTGGCAGCCGGGAGTCTGGGAGGCAGGTTTTTTTTTTTTTTTCCTTTTAATTTCATTGGGTTCAGTGGGTGGGGGCTGGACTCCAGGAAGGAGCCTGTTTCTGCCACTGAGCTGAAGGTGGGTGGGACTCCAGGGAGGAGCCTCGCACAGGAGGGGAAATTGCCTGCACTGGTGAGTGTGTGTCTGTGTTTGTGTCTCTCTGTGTATATCTGTCTGTGTGTTTGTGTGTGTATGTGTGTGTGTGTCTGTGTCGCTCCCAACTGGTTGTAACGAGGGATGCCCCTCACTGGCTGCAAAGAGGGATGCCCTATTTAATTCTTAGGTGGTGATTCCCTTTAAAGGAGCAGTATCGCGAAATTTGCATTAAAAACGATAAATAATTAAATAGCCACACAATAGCTTCTAACATGTGTATAAATAATCTGGCGATAGAAAAAGGAAAAAATATCTGCCTTTCTTTTAAATTGTATAATGACAATGGCTCAGTCCATTTGCTGAATAGGGGGATCTGCTGGGTTGTATTTAGTGAGCTGCTTCATTTAGCCCACTGGTCTCCTAGCAACACTTTACCTCAGAGGCTGACACTGTAATCAGTGGTAACGGCTGTGTGTGTGTGAGGTGCTGCTTTTGTTATGAGACCAGGTGACTCAAATGTAAAATCTATACAAAATAAACTAAACTGACTGAAAACGACTGAAATTCTTCTTTGAATAACTGTGCAGGAAAATCTAGGTATTAAAGTGGAACAAAACCCTGAGTGGCCGACCCTGAAGTCTATAAGACCCGGCCATTGACCTTGCCCCTTGGGCATTCTAAATCAGGATGCCCACTGTGTGAAACGACCCCTGGATAACCACAGATCCCACCATTTTTCTGGCGCGCTCACGCAGATAGTCATTTAGACAGGCCGGGCGGCCAGGAAGGTTACTGCTCAGGCTCCCCATCTGCGTACAAACAGAGCTGATTGGATGAGAGCCCGCGCATGCGCTGTGGGACAGGGAAAGGTACGTTTTCACAGGCGAACTTGGGGATTTCACATATCAGGGCATCCCAAGTCAGGATGCCCCTAGGGGCACAAAACAAAACTCCAGATAGTGAAAATCCTGGGTTGGGCTTTGCTCAAAACACACAAAGCTGAAAGAAAGATCATATGGAAAAATGAAAAATAAGAATATGAAAGAGAAAATGGTAAACTGAAAGATTCTGCAGCAGAGCCAACATGAAGGGAAAACTGTCAAAATCAGCTAAATTACTTCTAGAGCTTTTCTCTCTGTTTTAGATATATAAGTTCTGGCCAGGCAATGTTGCAATGTTATCTTATGCTGGACGGCTGCCAGCACTGAACAGCTGATACTTTGATACATTGTTTCACCCCTCTCCTCAGCGTGGAACAGGCCAGAGTGTTGGGTCCCGACACTCAGAAGACATAAACATGAACTATTAGACTCCAGCTGCTCATACACACATCATTTTTTTCTACATTTGTAATTCTTACTCCAACACTTACCTACATTCAAAGTACCATTTAAATATGTCACCAAGAAAAATTCGTGATACTGCTCCTTCAAGAGTGTGGCTGGGCGTGGCTTCTTGTGTCCCTCTTTATGGCTTTCAAAAGTTGGGAGGTATGTTTTAGGTCGTTGTCCATCTTTGTTGTGAAACGCCGACCAATCACTTTGGCTGAATTTGAGCACACAGTATGTCTCTGAATAGCTCATCAGGCTGCTTCTGTCCTGTGTCACATCATCAATAAACACTAGTGACCCAGTGCCACGGGCAATAATGCATACCCAAACCATCACACTGCCTCCTCCATGTGTCACAGATGATGTGGTATGCGTTGCATCATGAGCTGTGCCACACCCTCGCCATACTTTTTTCTTCCCGTCATTCTGGTAAGAGGTTGATCTTGGTTTCATCTGTCCAAAGAATTTTCTTCCAGAACTGTGCTGACTTTATTTAGATGTTTTTTCTAGCAAGGTCCAATCTGGTCTTTTTATTCTTGAGGCTTGTTCTGTGCAGTGACCCCTCTGTATTTATTTTCATACAGTCTTCTGTTTATGGTTTATTTTTATATTGATACATTGCCTACATCCTGGAGTGTTGGTCACTTGGTTGGTTGTTGTGAAGGGCTTTCTATTCACTGTGGTAATTATTCTGTGATCATCGGTTACTGTTGTCTTCTGTGGACGCCCAGGTCTTTTTGCATTGATGAGTTCACTAGTGCTTTCTATCTTTCTTAGAATGTTCCAAATTGTAGATTGTACCACTTCCTAATATTGTAGCAATGTCTTGGATTGAGTTCTTCCTGTTTTCACAACTTAAAGCGGACCAAAACGCACATATTTGACTAGCATCCTCTGAATTGCCCACATGAAGAGCACACGTTGCCAGTTTTTAGTGCCCCTGCTTCACTCTAATCCCAGACAATAACCCTTGTTTTAGCTGTAAAGCTCCGCCTCCTCCATTCATTGCCATTGTTGTGGATGGCAATGATGTCATTGCCACACCTATGCAATGGCCGATCTGCTGCCAACTCAGAGAGGGACAGCAAAAAGAAAACTGTGTTCCAGGACAATTCAAAAAACATTTCTAGTTCTACACTCTAAGAAAGGGAATATTGACAGGGGCTATGGCCAAATGTATTTCACAAGTTTGGTGGGTTTTGGTCCTCTTTTAAGGATGATTTGTTTCACCTGCATGGAGAGCTTCTTTGACCGCATGTTTTCTTCACAGCAAATTCTTCCAAATGCAAGTGCCACATCTCAAATCAACTCTGAAATCAAATTAACTGCTTAATTGAGAATGACATAAAGGAATAGCCCACACCTACCCATGAAACAGCCTTTGAGTCAATTGTCCAATTACTTTTGGACCCTCTAAAAACAGGTTGTCACACATTAAAGTAGACTAAAACCCACAGCGATCGGCCCAGGAATCTATAAGATTCCTGGGCTGATCCATTCAGGCCACTGTGTGAAACCCCCCAGGTTGCCCAATGGCGCATGTGTGAACTGCGACCGCATCCCGCTATCCCTCTAGCAGCTCACGTGCCCACAACAGGTATTTGTGAATGTCCGGCGCGGGCACGCTCCCTGTTAGAGGATAGCGGCCTCCCTGTTAGAGGATAGCGGCCTCCCTGTTAGAGGGTAGCGGCCTCCCTGTTAGAGGGTAGCGGCCTCCCTGTTAGAGGGTAGCGGCCTCCCTGTTAGAGGGTAGCGGCCGTCAGCACACTCTGAGCCACTCACCTTAGACGAAGGCTTAGACGACGTGACATCAGCAGATCTGAGGACGCTGATTGGACGAGCAGTCGAGCATGCACTGTAGGACCGGGAAGAGGTGAGTTGGTTTTAGACGACCTGGGGGGTTTCACACAGCGGGGCAAAGAATGAAACCCAGGATATTCAAAATCCTGGGCTTTGGTCCACTTTAACCCATAAATAATGTGAATACCCTCAAATGAAAACTGAAAGTCTGAACGTTCTGCCCATGTCCGTTATATTACTATAGCATGAATATGTTTCAGTAAATGGGTAAAAAAACTAAATTTGTGTCCAAATATTTATGGACCTAACTGTAAATAAAGCTGAGACCTTCTACTCTGTTCTGTAGCCCAAATCCAGGATTTTATTCCTTTTTTTCCCGCCCTGAGATTTGGCTGTAACCCCTCCCCCTTCTGGCTCCTTTAGCAAAGGGGCATCTAGATTTGGGAGGCTGCTGTGTGTGAGCCCTCCTTGGGATTACTAATATTGATACCTCGCCGGGGATCCAAGCACCCAACCCCCGGCCCATCTGGGAGCAGGATACTGGGGATATGGCCCATCCCTGCGTCAAGGGATCAACCCCAGGAGATTTCACACAGTGGGGCATGTCAAATCCGGATGCCCAGGGATAGTGAATTGGACAGATCAGGTTATTCTAAGTATGTCACACACCCCACTTCAATACATTCATTACATGTGGGTAATATGGTCTGTAGAGGGCGAACTGCAGAGATGATAGGAAAAAAACAAGCCCCTCCTAGCCCCATAAATACCTGGGACCTCCCACTCATTACCCAGTCTTCCATCTCTGCAGAGGCGAGCAAGTCAGAAGATGTGGTCTCCTCCTTGCACAGGGGGATTTCAGGTAGCCGGGATAACTCCCGGCCCTCTATTGTTTTCTATTTCTGCCCAGATCCCTGTTTTGTCTTATCCTGCCTCCCAGCCTAGGCTGTGGGTCCGGGCGAGGGTAGAATGGCACCTTAGGTGCTTAGGAGCTAATGCTCCACCGTGAGACCCTATACGAGAGGGTAGGCGGTTACCGGGTTGGTGATCCCGGTTTGGGATGCCCTGTCCCTTTGCCCTTCACTGGCCTTATACCCCTGGTTTTTATTCAACCTCTCCCAGGTGCCCTTAGAGAGGGGGGGGGGGGTTTGGGTCGATGGATTTCTTTACTCTCGTGTGTGTGCGTGTGTGTTTTGGGATTTGATTTTGTTTTTTGGTTTTTTTTTCCGCTCTTCAGGGTCCTCCTTTTGAGCCCTTGCATGATATTGCTTTGTCTTCCCTTGCACAGTAGGTGGTCTTTTTTGGTAGCCATCACTTCTGTTCGCCGCGTCTCTGAGTTGGCGGCCCTGTCTATTCAAGCTCTGTAGTTTGAAAGACATCAGGACAAGGTGGTTCCTGCTTTTCACCTAATTTAGGATATTGTTCTGCCCTCTCTATGTCCTAATCCCAGCAATGACAAGGAGAGGGCCCTGCATTCTTTGGATGCGGTTCGTGTTGTGAAGTACTATTTGGTGGTAACGTCTTCCTTTCGCAAGACTGATGACTTCTTTGTGGTGCCCTCCGGGCCCAAGAAGGTTTTGGCGCCCGCCAAATCTCCCATCAGTTGGTGGATTCCTCTGGCCATTGTTGGGGCCTATTCTGCTAAGGGGAGGAATCCCCCTTTTCGTGTTACTGCTCATTCTACTCGTGCGGTTGGGGCTTCCTGGGCTTTCCAGCACCAGGCCTCTGTTGAGCAAGTTGGTAAGGCTGCTACTTGGTCCTCAGTTCACACTTTTTCCAAGCTTTACAAGATTGACGTTCGGGCCTCAGCGGATGCTGTTTTTGGCCGCAAAGTTCTGCATTGGTTTAAGTTGTGCTTTATGCCTTGTTTTGGATCCCCACCCTTTTTGGACACTGCTATTGGATGTCCCACATGTAATGAATGTATTGAAGTGGGGTGTGTGACATACTTAGAATAATACCATTTTGTGAATACTCACCTTGTAAAATGGGTATTATAAGTATGTCACACACCCCGCTTCACCCCGCCCTTTTGTATTCTGGATCCTTCATATTGTGAACTTTGCGTTGTTATGGCTTATATTTGGCTCTTCCTGGTCCCTTTTCCTACTGCTTTCTTGATACTGGGTAATGAGTGGGAGGTCCCAGGTATTTATGGGGCTGGGAGGGGCTTGTTTTTTTCCTATCATCTCTGCAGTTCGCCCTCTACAGACCATATTACCCACATGTAATGAATGTATTGAAGTGGGGTGTGTGACATACTTATAATACCCATTTTACAAGGTGAGTATTCACAAAATGGTATTTTGGTCCTCTTTAAAGCATACATCAAACCTCCACCTGAGATCTGAGTCCACACCTTGTCCTGGACTGGAAACACAACAGAGGTGTAGTCTTGCTTTTTAAAGCGGATCTGAAACCCTTGCAACTGTATGCCAGGAAAAACTCAAGCATTCAAGCAATTTTCAGGCCCCTTAGGGCAGCAATATCTGGCCCCCTCACAAGCAATGTGTGATGGTTTGGCCCCTAGTTTAAATGGAGTTTCTGGCCCTAATACAACCAGGCTTACCTCAAAGCCCAGACCATATAGGAAACAGAAAATCCAGAGCTAGGGCCCCATCAATCACATGTTATGGGGGCCCAGACACAATATAGGCTGTATAGAGACTGGGACCCTATAACCTATATAACTGGACCTCTGTCTCCAAGGCAGCCAGGCTTACCTTATTATTCAGGCCATAAAGGAAACAGGAAATAGGTCACGAGGGGCCCAGCCATCACATTATAGGTCATGAGGGGCCCAGCCATCACATTATAGGTCATAAGGGGCCCAGCCATCACATTATAGGTCATGAGGGGCCCAGCCATCACATTATAGGTCATGAGGGGCCCAGCCATCGCGTTATAGGTCATGAGGGGCCCAGCCATCGCGTTATAGGTCATGAGGGGCCCAGCCATCGCGTTATAGGTCACGAGGGGCCCAGCCATCGCGTTATAGGTCACGAGGGGCCCAGCCATCGCGTTATAGTTCACGAGGGGCCCAGCCATCGCGTTATAGTTCACGAGGGGCCCAGCCATCACGTTATAGGTCACGAGGGGCCCAGCCATCACGTTATAGGTTATGAGGGGCCCAGCCATCACGTTATAGGTCACGAGGGGCCCAGCCATCACGTTATAGGTCACGAGGGACCCAGCCATCACATTATAGGTTATGAGGGGCCCAGCCATCACATTATAGGTCACGAGGAGCCCAGCCATCACATTATAGGTCACGAGGGGCCCAGCCATCACATTATAGGTCATGAGGGGCCCAGCCATCACATTATAGGTTATGAGGGGCCTAGCCATCACATTATAGGTCACGAGGGGCCCAGCCATCACATTATAGGTCATGAGGGGCCCAGCCATCACATTATAGGTCATGAGGGGCCCAGCCATCACATTATAGGTCATGAGGGGCCCAGCCATCACATTATAGGTTATGAGGGGCCCAGCCATCACATTATAGGTTATGAGGGGCCCAGCCATCACATTATAGGTCACGAGGGGCCCAGCCATCACATTATAGGTCACGAGGGGCCCAGCCATCACATTATAGGTCACGAGGGGCCCAGCCATCACATTATAGGTCACGAGGGGCCCAGCCATCACATTATAGGTTATGAGGGGCCCAGCCATCACATTATAGGTTATGAGGGGCCCAGCCATCACATTATAGGTCACGAGGGGCCCAGCCATCACATTATAGGTTATGAGGGGCCCAGCCATCACATTATAGGTCACGAGGGGCCCAGCCATCACATTATAGGTCACGAGGGGCCCAGCCATCACATTATAGGTCACGAGGGGCCCAGCCATCACATTATAGGTCACGAGGGCCCAGCCATCACATTATAGGTTATGAGGGGCCCAGCCATCACATTATAGGTTATGAGGGGCCCAGCCATCACATTATAGGTCACGAGGGGCCCAGCCATCACATTATAGGTCACGAGGGGCCCAGCCATCACATTATAGGTCACGGGGGGCCCATCCATCACATTATAGGTCACGAGGGGCCCAGCCATCACATTATAGGTCACGAGGGGCCCAGCCATCACATTATAGGTCACGAGGGGCCCAGCCATCACATTATAGGTCACGAGGGGCCCAGCCATCACATTATAGGTCACGAGGGGCCCAGCCATCACATTATAGGTTATGAGGGGCCCAGCCATCACATTATAGGTCATGAGGGGCCCAGCCATCACATTATAGGTCATGAGGGGCCCAGCCATCACATTATAGGTCATGAGGGGCCCAGCCATCACATTATAGGTCATGAGGGGCCCAGCCATCACATTATAGGTCACGAGGGGCCCAGCCATCACATTATAGGTCACGAGGGGCCCAGCCATCACATTATAGGTCACGAGGGGCCCAGCCATCACATTATAGGTTATGAGGGGCCCAGCCATCACATTATAGGTTATGAGGGGCCCAGCCATCACATTATAGGTTATGAGGGGCCCAGCCATCACATTATAGGACATGAGGGGCCCAGCCATCACATTATAGGTTATGAGGGGCCCAGCCATCACATTATAGGTCACGAGGGGCCCAGCCATCACATTATAGGTTATGAGGGGCCCAGCCATCACATTATAGGTTATGAGGGGCCCAGCCATCACATTATAGGTTATGAGGGGCCCAGCCATCACATTATAGGTTATGAGGGGCCCAGCCATCACATTATAGGTTATGAGGGGCCCAGCCATCACATTATAGGCCATGAGGGGCCCAGCCATCACATTATAGGTCATGAGGGGCCCAGCCATCACATTATAGGTTATGAGGGGCCCAGCCATCACATTATAGGTCATGAGGGGCCCAGCCATCACATTATAGGTCATGAGGGGCCCAGCCATCACATTATAGGTCATGAGGGGCCCAGCCATCACATTATAGGTCACGAGGGGCCCAGCCATCACATTATAGGTCACGAGGGGCCCAGCCATCACATTATAGGTCACGAGGGGCCCAGCCATCACATTATAGGTTATGAGGGGCCCAGCCATCACATTATAGGTTATGAGGGGCCCAGCCATCACATTATAGGTCACAAGGGGCCCAACCATCACATTATAGGTCACGAGGGGCCCAGCCATCACATTATAGGTCACGAGGGGCCCAGCCATCACATTATAGGTTACGAGGGGCCCAGCCATCACATTATAGGTTATGAGGGGCCCAGCCATCACATTATAGGTTATGAGGGGCCCAGCCATCACATTATAGGTTATGAGGGGCCCAGCCATCACATTATAGGTTATGAGGGGCCCAGCCATCACATTATAGGACATGAGGGGCCCAGCCATCACATTATAGGTTATGAGGGGCCCAGCCATCACATTATAGGTTATGAGGGGCCCAGCCATCACATTATAGGTTATGAGGGGCCCAGCCATCACATTATAGGTCACGAGGGGCCCAGCCATCACATTATAGGTCACGAGGGGCCCAGCCATCACATTATAGGTCACGAGGGGCCCAGCCATCACATTATAGGTCACGAGGGGCCCAGCCATCACATTATAGGTCACGAGGGGCCCAGCCATCACATTATAGGTCACGAGGGGCCCAGCCATCACATTATAGGTCACGAGGGGCCCAGCCATCACATTATAGGTCACGAGGGGCCCAGCCATCACATTATAGGTCACGAGGGGCCCAGCCATCACATTATAGGTCACGAGGGGCCCAGCCATCACATTATAGGTCACGAGGGGCCCAGCCATCACATTATTGGTTATGAGGGGCCCAGCCATCACATTATAGGTTATGAGGGGCCCAGCCATCACATTATAGGTTATGAGGGGCCCAGCCATCACATTATAGGTTATGAGGGGCCCAGCCATCACATTATAGGTTATGAGGGGCCCAGCCATCACATTATAGGTTATGAGGGGCCCAGCCATCACATTATAGGTCATGAGGGGCCCAGCCATCACATTATAGGTCATGAGGGGCCCAGTCATCACATTATAGGTTATGAGGGGCCCAGTCATCACATTATAGGTTATGAGGGGCCCAGCCATCACATTATAGGTCACGCGGGGCCCAGCCATCACATTGTAGTTCATGAGGGACCCAGCCATCACATTATAGGTTATGAGGGGCCCAGCCATCACATTATAGGTTATGAGGGGCCCATCCATCACATTATAGGTTATGAGGGGCCCAGCCATCACATTATAGGTTATGAGGGGCCCAGCCATCACATTATAGGTTATGAGGGGCCCAGCCATCACATTATAGGTTATGAGGGGCCCAGCCATCACATTATAGGTTATGAGGGGCCCAGCCATCACATTATAGGTTATGAGGGGCCCAGCCATCACATTATAGGTCATGAGGGACCCAGCCATCACATTATAGGTTATGAGGGACCCAGCCATCACATTATAGGTTATGAGGGACCCAGACACAATATAAGCTCTATAGAGTCTGTCCCCCTCTCTAACCTATGTGTGATGGCTTGGTTCCTAGTTTGAATGGCACTCCAGCCTGGGGGAGGGGGGGGGCAGACACCCTCATTTATCATTAGTGCCAGCAGCAATAGTGTGGCAGCCTGCGGGTCTCGGGTCAGGGTGACCATTAGCTTCTCAGCTAGGCCCCATAATAGAGTCCCGGGTCTTATTGTTTCTCTTCCATTTTACTTCAGGACAGCAGGATAATTCAGTAACGATAGGGTTAACCTCTCTTAAAGTGGACCATCACCCAGGGGTGATCGGCCCGGGAATCTATAAGATTCCCGGGCCGATCACCTCCCTCACCGCGGGACATCCGAGATCGGGATGTCCCGCGGTGAGGGGCCGCCGCCTCCCGCGCGCTCCTCTAGACGTGCCCGCGCCGGCCGTTTGTGAATGGCCGGCGCGGGCGCGCGCCCTGTCAGAGCGACGTGCTGGAGGCGGCGGCGGGCGCACTGTCTTGTCCGCCGCTGTCACCCGCATGTCCGTGGCCACGTGGGAGCGTGGTGAGGTGAGTATTGGGGGCTTTCTGGGGGGTTTTACTCAGCGGGGCACCCCAAATCGGGGTTCCCTCCTGAAGTGGACCAAAACCCAGGATAGTCAAAATCCTGGGTGTTGGTCCACTTTAACCAAAGGGTGTGGCTCCGCCTCCCGGCCTATATCCTTCCAGCAGCCCTACACTCCAGTTAATTAAAAAGCAGTAGAACCAGCTGGCCGGAGGGCATACCTGTATCTCCTGTTGGAGACAAAAGGCTGGAGACAAAATACAACCCTCTCTCTGATTATAAATATGTATCTATTCTTTTTATATATATATTACCACTCCACTAAGATTAGGCATCCAAGACATGGATATATCAACCTAGCAGACAGGGAGGGATGTCCTGAAGTAATAATGGAAGAGAAATCAATTCTACAGGTGAGTATTCACAGAATTCTCTTTTTATTATCTGAGATCAGGGGCAATGATAATAACAGTCAGTGCTAAGTGCAGGAGAAGAGACAAATCGCTGTGATGGAATGAGAAGCTGTGAGGCCTGTATACAGTCAGACAATCCATCGTTTTCTCTTTGCTTCCTATATGTCCAATAAGGGGTTAAAATCTGCGCTTCTGTCGGCAGTGCTGCAGCGGTCTCAGGGCGCCAAGCGTGCGCTCAGCTCCATTAGCTCATGTGAGGAGCCGCATCCCGCATCAGCTCCACCAGCCATTAGCCGGCAATTGCAAGTCATTATGGACAAATTGCTGATCATTTACCGGAACAGAGAGGCTCCCAACGGCGGGGGGGGCGTGGAATAATCCCAACATGGAGGAATTGGGAGTCAGCCTAACCCGGTTAAGATTAAACCAGACCTTCATCATGATTTAAAGTGGACCAACACCCAGGGGGAGATCGGCCTGGGACCCTCCCCGCGGGGCATCCGAAATCGGGATGCCCCGCCATGTGAAATCCCGCAGGACGCCCAGAAACCTTACCTTCTCCCTGTTCCAATGGCGCATGCGTGATCTCGCGCTTCTCTCTAGCAGGGCGCGCACCCGTGGCAGCCGTTTGTGAATGGCCGGCGCGGGCGCGCTCCCTGTTAGAAGGAAGCGCGAGACATGGCCTCCAGCGCTCAGAGCCGCTGTGGTTGTCCGTCGCTTGTCTGTACATACCACAGCGGCTCTGAGCACTCTGATTGGACGAGCGCTCGCATAGGAGCGGGGTGAGGTGAGTTATTTAGGGCGATCTGGGGGGTTTCACGCAGCGCAGCACACACACGACCCCCGATCGGGGTGCCCCGCAGAAGTGGACCAAAACCCAGGATAGTGAAAATCCTGGGTGTTGGTCCACTTTAATGAAAAGCCCAAACCCTTAAAAATCTATTCCCCAGCATCTAAAATAAATATATTTCAAGTTTTTATTTACTTATTCTTTCCCCCACTGGGCTGTAACTCTGGTCAGATATGTGCGCCGCCATCTTGCCACAGAAGCATCACATACTGAGGAGAGGAGAGCGGGATAAAGTACAGGAGGGGTTATAGCTGTACTTTGCACAGACAGAGCAGAACTGGGGGCAGGGAAAGGACAGCAATCCCAGAATGCAGAGCGACACAGTCAGAAGACACTTTCTGTTTGCAGGCTGCCTGATGCTCCATGAGCCTCCATCTTGGATGTTTAAAGGCTCATAACATGCAGTAGATGCAGGTAGGAGGGTTTTAAATGTGAGCAATCTGTATGTACAGAGTGTGGGAAACATATAAGATAGACTCTTATTCAGGGTGAAGGTCCGGATTAATGTGAGCAATCTGTATGTACAGGGTGTGGGAAACATATAAGATAAGCTCTTATTCGGGGTGAAAGTCCGGATTAATGTGAGCAATCTGTATGTACAGGGTGTGGGAAACATATAAGATAAGCTCTTATTCGGGGTGAAAGTCCACTTTAAAGGGAACCTGTCACCAGATCTGACCCCTGCAAATAAACATTCTGGTGCAGTTTGTATTCAAAACAGATCTGTAGATTGCTTGTAACTATTTACCCCCTCCGCGGGTCATTTGTTATTGGGATGCCCCTCCTGTTAAATATGCCGAGTAAGTCAAATCACAATGACTCCCACACATTCACCCTGTGGCAACCACCTCTGCCCCCAGCAGTCACATGATAATAAGAGTCTGGGGTCTAATACAGCCGCCCCCCCCCCCTCCCAGCTGCTTAGTAACATTAGAGCATCATTGGCCCGTCCCATTCCCGCAAGAGTCCCAGGATTCATTGGTTTTAAAGCGGACCTTCACCTTGAATAAGAGCCTATCTTATATGTTTCCCACACCCTGTACATACAGATTGCTCACATTAATCCAGACCTTCACCCTGAATAAGAGTCTAATATGTTTCCCACACCCTGTACATACAGATTGCTCACATTAAAAACCATCCTACCTGCATCTACTGCATGTTATGAGCCTTTAAACATCCAAGATGGCGGCTCATGGAACATCAGGCAGGCTGCAAACAGGAAGTGCCTTCTGACTGTGCTGCTCTGCATTCTGGGATGGCTGTCCTTTCCCTGACCCCAGCTCTGCTCTGTCTGTACAAAAAAAAAACAGCTATATCCCCACCCCCCTGTACTTTATCCCACTCTCCTCTCCTCAGTATGTGATGCTTCTGAGTCAAGATGGCGGCACCTGTATCCTAGAGTCCTGAACAGAGTTGCAGCCCAGTGGGGGAGAGAATAATAAGTGACTAAATACTTAAAAGATATTAATTTTAGATGCTGGGGATTAGTTTTTTAAGGGTTTGAGTTTTTCATAAATCATGGTGAAGGTCCGGTTTAAAGTGGATGAAAAGCCAGCGCGGCCGGCCACCAGCGCATCCTATGCTGGAATTATTCTGTGTGAAACGCTCGGGGTCGCCGGCTGGCTCCCGCGACATTGCGATGGCTGGGTCCCTCAGACTTAGCTACACCATGGCAGCTCGCTGTGACTGATGGCGGAGGCGTTACCACAGCTGGGGAAGAGACACATGACGAGCGAGAGGAGAGCGGCTGATTGGCTGGGCGCCGCTGGATGTGGATCTAATGATGAGGTAAGCCCTGCAGCCTGGGACTAGCATCTATGTGCTACGTGGGACTTACACCGGACCTTCACCATCATTTATTGAAAAGCCCAAACCCTTAAAAAACGACTCCCCAGCATCTAACATTAATATATTTTACGTTTTTAGTCACTTACTTATTATTCTTCCCCCCACCGGGCAGCAACTCTGTTCAGGACTTTGGGATACGGGCGCCGCCATCTTGACTCAGAAGCATCACATATTGAGGAGAGGGGTGAAAAGTGCAGGGGGCGGGTTATAGCTGTGCTTTGCTCAGACAGAGCAGAGATGGGGTCAGGAAAAGGTCAGCAGTCCCAGAATGCAGAGCAGCACAGTCAGAAGACACTTCCTGTTTGCAGGCTGCCTGATGTTCCATGAGCCACCATCTTGGATGTTTAAAGGCTCATAACATGCAGTAGATGCAGGTAGGATGATTTTTAATGTGAGCAATCTGTATGTACAGGGTGTGGGAAACATATAAGATAGACTCTTATTCAGGGTGAAGGTCCGGACTAATGTGAGCAATCTGTATGTACAGGGTGTGGGAAACATATAAGATAGACTCTTATTCAGGGTGAAGGTCCGCTTTAAAGTGGACTAAAACCCAGGATCTTGACTCTCCTGGGTTTTGGTCCTTTTCCCTGCTGTGTGAAACCCCCAGATCGCTCAGCGCAACTCACCTGTTCCCGGGCCTACGGCGCATGTGCTGGCGCTCGTCCAATCAGTGCACTCAGAGCTGCTGACGTCACTTCATCTAAGCCTTTGTCTAAGGCCGGCGGCTCTGAGCGCACTGGCGGCCGCATCCCCCGCTTCCCTCTAACAGGGAGCATGCCCGTGTCGGCCAATCACCAATGCCTGCCGCATGCACTCGTCCTGCTAGAGGGATAGCGGAGATGCAGCCGCGGCTGGTGCATGTGCCATTGGACCGGGAAGCAAGGTAAGTGTATGGGGGTGACCTGGGGGGTTTCACACAGCGGGGCATCCTGATTTTGGATGCCTCAGGGGGAGGGAATCGATCGGCCCGGGAATCTTATAGCTTTCCGAGCCGATCGCACTGGGTGTTGGTCCACTTTAAACAGAAGCAGGATTGTTACTCTTCCGGGTGTTGCACAGCCTCCTGATTAGGGATGCCCCAGGGGGAGGGAATCGATGGGCCCAGGAATCTTATAGATGTCTGGGCTGATCGTGCTGGGTTTTGGTCCACTTTAAACAGAAGCAGGATTTTCACTCTTCGGGGTCTTGATCCTCTCGTGTACGGGGATGCCCTGCTCTCCACTCCTTCCAGCTTCTGCTAGCGGCTGTGACATCAGAGCGGTGAGTAAGCTGATCACGCTGCTCACCTCTGTCTGAGGAGCGGAACACAAATGTATTGCACGCGCCCCAGGTATAGCAAAGATGGCGCCTGCGCATGTGCTGTGTGAGCGCTAGCTATGTACATATACATGGCACACAGCGGGGCATCCCAAATCGGGTTCCCATAGGAATTGCAATTGGGCTCCTATTCCATGCGCTGCAAAATTCAACTTTTCTGGTGGCTCCCTCAGCGATATAAAAATTGCGTCCGCATCCCCAGCATCTCTGGGCTGAGGCGTGCGTCCAGCCATTCTTATCTAAAGGGAACCGGGGATGTGGCCATACCGCTCCTGATTGCTATGCTCTGTGTCTAAACAGCGGCATATTGCTGATCATTAATATGCATGTCATACAGCTCTGATTGGACGAGAGCCCGTGCATACACTGTAGGACCAGGTAAAGGTGAGCTTTTATAGGTGATCTGGGGGAGTATCCCAAATTGGGATACTCCCAGACACAATATAGGCTGTAGAGAGACTGGGGATCCTTTATAGCCTATATGTGATGGTTGGGGGCTTACTTTGCACTGGATCTCTGTCTCTAACGCAGCCAGGCTTATCTTATTATTCAGGCCATAAAGGAAACAGAAAATTAGACTAGGGGCCCAGCCATCACATTATAGGTTATGAGGGGCCCAGCCATCACATTATAGGTTATGAGGGGCCCAGCCATCACATTATAGGTCACGAGGGGCCCAGCCATCACATTATAGGTTATGAGGGGCCCAGCCATCACATTATAGGTTATGAGGGGCCCAGCCATCACATTATAGGTTATGAGGGGCCCAGCCATCGCATTATAGGTTATGAGGGGCCCAGCCATCGCATTATAGGTTATGAGGGGCCCAGCCATCGCATTATAGGTTATGAGGGGCCCAGCCATCACATTATAGGTTATGAGGGGCCCAGCAATCGCATTATAGGTCATGAGGGGCCCAGCCATCACATTATAGGTTATGAGGGGCCCAGCCATCACATTATAGGTTATGAGGGGCCCAGCCATCACATTATAGGTTATGAGGGGCCCAGCCATCACATTATAGGTTATGAGGGGCCCAGCCATCACATTATAGGTTATGAGGGGCCCAGCAATCACATTATAGGTCATGAGGGGCCCAGCCATCACATTATAGGTTATGAGGGGCCCAGCCATCACATTATAGGTTATGAGGGGCCCAGCCATCACATTATAGGTTATGAGGGGCCCAGCCATCACATTATAGGTCATGAGGGGCCCAGCCATCACATTATAGGTCATGAGGGGCCCAGCCATCACATTATAGGACATGATGGACCCAGCCATCACATTATAGGTCATGAGGGGCCCAGCCATCACATTATAGGACATGATGGACCCAGCCATCACATTATAGGTCATGAGGGGCCCAGCCATCACATTATAGGACATGAGGGGCCCAGACATAACATTATAGGTCATGAGGGGCACAGCCATCACATTATAGGTCATGAGGGGCCCAGCCATCACATTATAGGTCATGAGGGACCCAGCCATCACATTATAGGTTATGAGGGGCCCAGCCATCACATTATAGGACATGAGGGGCCCAGCCATCACATTATAGGTTATGAGGGGCCCAGCCATCACATTATAGGACATGAGGGGCCCAGCCATCACATTATAGGACATGAGGGGCCCAGCCATCACATTATAGGTTATGAGGGGCCCAGCCATCACATTATAGGACATGAGGGGCCCAGCCATCACATTATAGGACATGAGGGGCCCAGCCATCACATTATAGGTTATGAGGGGCCCAGCCATCACATTATAGGACATGAGGGGCCCAGCCATCACATTATAGGACATGAGGGGCCCAGCCATCACATTATAGGTTATGAGGGGCCCAGCCATCACATTATAGGACATGAGGGGCCCAGCCATCACATTATAGGTCATGAGGGACCCATCCATCACATCAGAGTTCATGAGGGACCCAGCCATCACATTATAGGTTATGAGGGGCCCAGCCATCACATTATAGGTTATGAGGGGCCCAGCCATCACATTATAGGTTATGAGGGGCCCAGCCATCACATTGTAGTTCATGAGGGGCCCAGCCATCACATTATAGGTTATGAGGGAACCAGCCATCACATTATAGGTTATGAGGGACCCATACAGAATATAAGCTCTATAGAGTCTGTCCCCCTCTCTAACCTGTGTGATGGCTTGGTTCCTAGTTTGAATGGCACTCCAGCCTGGGGGAGGGGGGGGGGAGACACCCTCATTTATCATTAATGCCAGCAGCAATAGTGTGGCAGCCTGCGGGTCTCGGGTCAGGGTGACCATTAGCTTCTCGGCTAGGCCCCATAATGGAGTCCCGGGTCTCCCGCCCTCATTGCTGCCCTGCTCATGGTTAGGAAACTGTTGCATTTATGTGTGGTATGGCCTCTCTCATTAGGTAGGAAGAAATCCGGGATATTTAAAATCCTGAGGTCTGTTATAAAAACATAGTGAGGTTTGGCTTTAAAGCAATCTAATAAAATTCAAAAAACACATTTGGATCACTAGTAACTGTGGAGAAATAAGGGATGCCTCATACGCAACAGAATTCCCATTTATAGCTGCTGTGGGATTCCAGGACTAGGTAGGTGGAATCATCATTAGTCACTTTAATGCCTCCATTAATGCCAGAATCTTTCCAACAACCCCCTTCATGTTCAGATATGAGTTGCATACACAATATGCAGCCATCATAATATTTAATTTAGTAGAAGCCTAACTTTATTTACATGGTATATTCATAATAAATTAGTTGATTAAAAAAAAATCATTACTTACCTATAGACCTGCAGACTCGATCCCTTGCAGTCCAGCAGCCTCAACAGCCCCTGTTTCCAGTCACATGGGAGCAGGCTCCCACATTGATTGGCAGCAAGGGTCACACCACGCGTTGTTGCTTGTTCATTTTTGATTTGCTCGTTATTAGAAAAGGTTGTAGCCCACTGGTATAGTATTTAGTAACATATAGTTACTAAAGTTCTAGTTTTAGTAACATAAGTTCATAAAAGGAAAGCAAAAAAGTGTGGGTTCAATACTCCCCGGTACCAATGCCTAAACAGGTACCTAAATGATCCATATACACAAATAGGGAAGAATGAACACCAAAGAAAGTTATGCAATTTAAAGTGGACCAACACCCAGGATTTTGACTATCCTGGGTTTTGGTCCGCTGTGTAAAACCCCCCAGAAACCCCCAAACTCACCTCACCACGCTCCCACGGACAAGCGGCGGACAAGGCAGCGCGTCCGCCGCCGCCTCCCGCGCGCCCCTCTGACAGTGCGCGCGCCCGCGCCGGCCATTCACAGGTGAGTTCTTTTGGGGTTTTGGGGGGGGTCCCTCACCGCGAGACATCCCGATCTCGGATGTCCCGCGGTGAGGGGGGTGATCGGCCCGGGAATCTTATAGATTCCCGGGCCGATCACCCATGGGTAACGGTCCACTTTAAGTTATGTTTTTAATGCCCATAAGTGTATTTGTACAAGCAAGTGCAATATATTTACAGGGTAAGTATAGAGGTTCTATAGCAAAACAGTGATCACCTACAATAAGGCACATGGGTATGCAGCATACACAAGGGATCATACAGACACAGCTGATATGAGAGAGGTGCATGAGACATATTCAGAGTCCATAGTAGAGATTTCGTTCATTGTGGTATGACCCCTTAAAGTGGACCAACACCCAGGGGGGATCGGCCCGGGAATCTATAAGATTCCCGGACCGATCAGATCCCTCCCCGCGGGGCATCCGAAATCGGGATGTCCCACGGGGAGGAACCCCCCAGGAGGCCCATAATCCTCACCTTACCGGCGATCCAACGGCGCATGCGCGAGACGCGGCCGCGTCTCTCGCTTCCCTCTAGCAGGGCGCGCTCCCGCGCCGGCCGTTTTGTGAATGGCCGGCGCAGGCGCGCTCCCTGTTAGAGGGAAGCGAGAGACGCAGCCAATGACAGCGCTCTGGTATGCGCGTCCAAGCGGCTTTGGACGCGCATACCAGAGCGGCTCTGAGCGCTGTCATTGGCCGGACGAGGTCACGTGGGAGCGGGGAGAGGTGAGTTTTTGCGGCGATCGGGGGGGTTTCACACAGCGGGGCACCCCCGATCGGGGTGCCCCACCTAAGTGGACCAACACCCAGGATAGTCAAAATCCTGGGTGTTGGTCCACTTTAACATGGAAATCAATAAGCATAACAGGCAAAATGGAAGTAAGCATAGAACACAAGAATAAGGCTTACAGGCAATAATAAACCTCGACGTTTCGGTCAAATGGGACCTTTTTCAAGAGGATGCGGTCCGCATCTGTATGATCTCTTGTGTATGCTGAATACCCATGTGCCTTATTGTAGGTCATTACTGTTTTGCTATAGAACCTCTATACTTACACTGTAAATATATTGCACTTGCTTGTACAAATACACTTATGGGCATTAAAAACATGACTTTAATTGCGTAACTTTCTTTGGTGTTCATTCTTCCCTATTTGTGTATATGGTTCATCTTTGATTTGCTATCAGAGGAGCAATATCCCGCTAGACAGGAATGCGCTGTCATCATGGGAGCTGACTGTACATAAACAGGGAAGCTCCAACCTGCAGGATATTGAGGGACTGCGTCTGCAAATGGTCTGGTAAGTATTTTTTGGCTTTATCTTTGCCCCTAAAGCAGACCAGCACCTATTTTGGAGAAAGTGGTTGTGGGTTGTCTCTCTACTTGGCGTGGGCAGGACATCCAGGTTGTCTCAGAAGCTGTTCACATACAGGTCACTGGTGGAGCCGGGTTTTACAAGGGTACATGGTGCAGGAGAGTTTGGGTTTGGTCCCTCCAGGGTAGGAGGTAACCAAGAATGCGCCTATTTATTTCCTAGTAATGGTCAAGAGGATTTTTAAGGTTATTCCTTTTATTCTATGCAAATAAGTCATCTAAAAGTGGAAAAAACATCAAAAAAATATATATAAAAAAATATATTGTTTCTTAGTATCTTATCTGGTGAGTGAAATTGTATTTACAGTGATCATAAAGATAAAGCAAGTAAATGAATAAACGTATATAGTCCAGAGTACTGGAGTTTATTCATTTACTTGCTTTATCTTTATGATCACTGTAAATACAATTTCACTCACCAGATAAGATACTAAGAAACAATATATTTTTTTATATATATTTTTTTGATGTTTTTTCCACTTTTAGATGACTTATTTGCATAGAATAAAAGGAATAACCTTAAAAATCCTCTTGACCATTACTAGGAAATAAATAGGCGCATCCTTGGTTACCTCCTACCCTGGAGGGACCAAACCCAAACTCTCTTGTCACAATTCCTGGCCTAGGTCAGGAGCGCCTATACTCCTAACAAGACCTTCAAACTACTCCCCAGGATCCACCAACAAATCCTCCATTCCCCCCCCCCAATAAGTACATGGTGCAGGCAGGGCCGGCTCCAGGTTTATGCGGGCCCTTGGTGTGAGTCTCAATAGGCCCCTTGTGGTTTGGGATGATATTCCATACATGGTGATAAAGATGCATCTATGGTGAATACTGCTAAAGAATAGAAAGGAAAAATAATAGAAGCAATGACAGAAGGAAAGAGAAAGAAAGAACAAAAGATTATAAGGAATGGTGGAAAAAAAAGCAGAAAAGAAAGAAAGAGAAAAGGAATATATAAAAAAGAAAGGATAGATGGATAGATGGAAAAAGATATAAAAAATAAATAGAAAGAAACAAAGAAAAAACAAAAACATAGAACAGATGACAGAACAAACACCGAATGAATGAATGAATAAGAATAGAAGGAATGACAGAGAAAAAATAATAAAAGGAAAGAAGGAGGAAAAGAATGGCAGAATGAACAGAGGAAAAAAAGAAACAAAAAATAGATAGAAAGAAAAAGACTAGAGGGAAAGAAAGGAATAGAAGGACTGTCAGAAATAATAGAAGAAAGAAAAGGAATGGGTGGGAGAACAGATGAAATAAACAAAGAATAGACAGGAAGAAAGATAAGAGGAGAATAAATAGAAAGACTGACAGAAAGGAAAGGAAAAGAAATAAAGGCTCTCCCAATGGCCATTCTGCCTCTGGTTGACAGTCCTTAGTCCTGCTAAGGGGCTGTCCAGGTTAGAGTGAGTTTAGTGGGCCCTCCAAGGTGCAGGGGACCCAGCACTTGTCTGGATATGCCCAGTATTGCCACCTGCCCTGGGTGCAGGTAAGTGAAACCAGGATTTGCAGGGGCAGATCTGGCAATCTGGATGCCTCACTGAGCCTAGCAGGTTGGTGGCCAACACCAATTTTTCTGAAAGTGGAACAAAAACCAAGATTTTACTATCCCTGGTTTTGATCCATCCCGATTTGGGATGCCCTACTGCATGAAACCCTGTCAGTCGGCCACTAATCTTACCTTTCCAACAATCCCATGGTGCAGACATGGCTCTCCTCCAATCAGCTTCTCCGTCTGTGTGACCGGAGAAACTGAATGGAAGTCTAGCCGTGCACCCCCCTCCCCATCCCTTGGCAGATATGCCGGCCATTCAGTCATGGCTGGTGAGGCCTTGCACAGCCTGAGAAGGATGCGAGAGATGATGGGCTCTTTGTATAGCTAAGAAAAACGGGTAGTGTTGGGTGAACCCGAACAGCAAAGTTCGTGTTCATACTGAACTTTGCGAGTTCGGGTTCCCAAGCCCCAACACGGCCTTCAGCCAGAAGTCCATGTTCAAATTCAGCCCAAGCCCGGATAAGCTGGTTGATGCTGAGCAGCTCATCAAACACCTTCACCTGAAGGATGCAGCAGCAGGAGGTACTTATCTGAGCCTGCCAGCTGCCAGTGTCCTCACCCATGAAGGGGTGGCCATCGTTTTGAAGCCCCGGGAGATGACATTTCGAGTGAGGAAAGAATGTAGACAGGATCACAGGGCTTCCTATTGTTGCATTAGGGAGCCCCCCAGCAATCATCACTCACCCGCCCACTGGGGCTCCTCAGGCTCCTCACCCGCCAGTAATTCTAAATGAATTAAATTAAGCAGCGGGCCAGTGAGGAATCCGAGGAGCCCTGGCAGGCAGGTGAGGAGTGGGGCCCATCTGTCATTTTTGGGTCACAAAGTTTGGATTCCCATTGATTTCCAGAACCGGGTTCGGGTCAGGTTCAGGTACCTGAACCAAACCTTTGTTCAAAGTTTGGCCAAACTTGCCGAACCTGACCTAATAGGGGTTTGCCCAACACTAAAAACGGGTGACTGGTGGGGTTTCGCAGACACCAGGTCATCACAAACCGGGATGCTCTAGGGGGAAAGTGAATTGTGGTCCACTTAAAAAATAGGCGCTAGGTTGCTTTCAAACGCCATCATCAACACTGCTGAGGGTCCTGGTACTGCTGACCCCACATTTTCAGCATCTCCTGGGGGCTCTTCTGGTGCACAAGAAGGAGATGCTTTTCCGTGCAGCCAGCCTTCTCGCCCTTGGGTGTGTTAAATGTCTTAAATCCAGGGTGGCCAATAGGGTGCACCCCCAGAGCCAGGAAGCACATTCCGGTGTACACATCATCAATTGGGAAAGGGACCACAAACTGAGACATGAGATAGAGCCAGGGGGTCAAGCTCCCTGAGAAGACGTACCCCCCTCCTCCAGCATAGGGTGGATATAGGCCCTCATAGAAGGAGGGTGGGATGTAGTACTTGCTATGGGGGTCTCTGTAGGGCTTGGCTGATTTGACAACATGTCCCATGTAGAGGGAGTGATGGTGGTGGCTGGTCAACAGCGACAGAACGTGCACGATGCTGGGGATTCGGGCAAACACATCATCATCTCCTTTAAGTATAAACTTGGCTCCGGTGCAATAAGTTTTGGCCCACCCTAAAAATAGCTGATCCTTCAATGTCAAGTTAAAGAAGGTGTCCGCAAAATCCCACTGAAGAAGGTCATGAAAATGACCATCCTCATAAGCCAGCAGAGGAGAGAGGTCGGGTCCCGGAGCTATTCCTAAGAGAAACACCAGGCGTACGTTCCTGCCCCCATAACTCTTCTCTGACCCCCAGCTGTCCCTTACGGCCTGCCGCTGGGCAAAGTTCTGTGGGGAAGACTTGATGGCCAGAAGAAGAAAAGTATCATTCATTGGGCATTTCTGGGGTTGGTTGAGTATTAATCGGTGGTTGCGACATTGGCTGTGCACGAGGAAGCTCTGTAGGAGGTCTGGATAGGGCTCCTTTCCTTTGACGTTTTGTTCTCTAGTCTGGTCTCTACAGGTCCAGGCCATGTGGCCTTTCAAGTCCAAAAGCTGCAGTTGCTCGCTATTCCAAAAGGCGTCAGTGCTGGCTACGCTTTTCCGTAGTCCCTGGGCCAAGGTATGAAGGGCTTCCATGGACTGCTCCTCGTCACCTTGGGAGAGCTTCAGATTAGCCACCGGACTTTCATTGGGTTCTGGGGAAGAGTACAGTGACTCTAAGGGCTGCAGTGAAGGGTAGTTCATGTCTATGTACATCTTCAGGGCAACCAATAGAAGAAAGGCAATGATGGTGATGCTAAACTTCCGGCATCTTACCATGGCTGGTGGCTGAGTGACGTGGAAACAAGAAAGATAAATGATTACACACAAAGTGTCTTCTGGATAGAAATATACTTGGCCAGCCTGTAAAGTGGAACAAAACCAGTGATTTTGACCAACCCTGGTTTAGTTTTTTGCCCCGGGGGCATCCAGATTTGGGGTTCCCTGCTGTGTAACCCCACAAATCACCCAGTACAAACTCACCTTTCTCTTCGAATTAGAGCCATTTGCTGTGCACAACGGGGGGCAAAGGCGTCCATATTCCCAGCAACAGCTGTGCTCCCACGCCCAGCATATCTGAATGGCAGGAGAGCGCACACAGGCCAAAGATGCAGGGATGTCAGGGCAAAGGCGACGGGGGGGGGGGGGGGGTTACACAGCAGGGAAAGGCCAGCCCTGGAGTATTTTAGGGTTTTGTTTTGCTTTAAACCGGACCTTCAGCCTCATTTAATGAAAAGCCCAAACCCTTAAAAAACTATTCCCCAGCATCTAAAATTAATATATGTAACATTTTTAGTCACTTACTTTTTATTCTTTCCCTCAATGACCTGCAACTCTGTTCAGGACTCTAGGATACGGACGCCGTCATCTTGGCTCAGTAACATCACATACTGAGGAGAGGAGAGCGGGACAAAATGCAGGGGGTGGGGTTATAGCTGTGCTTTGCACAGACAGAGTAGAGCTGGGGTCAGGAAAAGGTCAGCAATCCCAGAATGCAGAGCGGCACAGTCAGAAGTCACTTCCTGTTTGCAGGCAGCCTGCACCTCCACGAGCCGCCATCTTGGATGTTTAAAGGCTCAGAAAATGCAGGTAGGATGATTATTAATGTGAGCAATCTGTATGTACAGGGTGCGGGAAATATATAAGATAGGCTCTTATTCAGGGTGAAGGTCCGCTTTAATGCAGGGCAAGGAAAGGTTTGTCCATAGAGAGTAGGGAGCATGCGGCATCCCCAGTGTGTACCCCTGCACCCAGCCTGTCTAATTAGCTGGACACCTGAGTGTGCTTCAGCCGAAGAAAGTCGGGGATGCAGCCACAGCCAGTACATACACTGTGGGATCACAGCCGAGGTGAGTATACAGGTGGGGGCAGTTATGGCCTAGAGGTAGGGAAGCAGTCCCAGAAGGTGGCAGGTTCAATTCCCAACCATGGGACATTGCTCCCCAGGTGCTGAGCTTAGTGCAGCACCGCTCCAGGCACGTGTGCACTTCACTGCCCCTTAGTGTGTAATTCACTTGTGTATAGTCACGCACATTGTGTTTGTTCACAGTGCATGGATGGGTAAAATGCAGAGAAGGAATCTATGTGTGTGTTGGCGCACAATGGCCACTATTGCACTATGATATCAGAGGGTTTTACACAGCTGGATGCCCTGAGTATAGGGAATTGCCTGGTGCTGTCTTTTTTGATGGGTTTTGGTCTTCTTTAAGGAAAAACATAGGCATCTGTGGCCAGCCCTGGAGTCTCCAGAGCCTGCTTAAATGGGTTGTGGTCCTCTTGAAAGAGGAACATCTGCCTATGTGGCCAGAGATGGGAAAAGACTTACAGCCCCTGGAGCATCCCAATTTGGGATTCCCCGCTGTGTGAACCCCCCCGGGAACCCACACAAACACCTTTACAGGGACCCTCTCAGTATTTGTGGGTTTTTGTGCATCCCTAATCTCCCCGCAGTCTGGCTCACAGGAGCGTGCTGCATGGAGCGGGATACACCGAGAATGCATTCTGGGACCCCATAAAGGTGAGGGTTTCACAAAGCCAGGTGCCCCAAGTAGGGGTGTCCCAGGGGTTTTAAGGTGTTTTGAAACCCACATCCCAACAGCCCTTAAATCTAAAATATTCCAGGGCCACTGAATTCCCTCCCTCCAGGGCATCCAGAAACTCAACTTCTTTACCGGTCCAATGGTGCATGCGCAAGCAGCGTCCACATCCCCGCTATCCCTTTAGCTGGGCATGTGCCCGTGTCAGGCATGTGTGACTGCCCGGCGTGAGCATGCTCTAGACTATTAGACGAAGGGGCAGGAGAGATCTGAGCATGCACCATAAGATCGGGGTGCCCTGGGACAAGGACCAAAACCCAGGATAGTCAAAATCCTGGGTTTTGGTCCACTTTTAGTCGGCTAGCCGGCTTTTAGGGTGGATGAGCCGCTCCAAACGGCACACCGGGGCTCTCGTACAATCAGATGTTTGAGGTTCACATTAATACATATAGCGCAATCTGGAGCGGCCGCTGTTTACACTGGTGAGGGAGCATCAGAAAAGGTGAGTTTTGCAGTGCCTGGGGGTTTCACATAGTGGGCCATCCTGATTTGGGATGCCCCAAGTGAAGGCCAATAGCCGACCCTGGAAACTATTAGATTTCAGGGCCAGCTGTGTTGGGTTTTGTTCTGCTTGAAGGTATGTGTTTGCACAGGTCACCATCCCAATCTCTTGGCGGGGAGCACCATGAGACTATTCAGGCATTCTTTCCGAAAGCTCTCTGATGGCCTTCAATGTTTTGTTGTCTCTTACTTATTTGCACCAATCTCTCCCCCTCTCTCTCTCGTTCTTTCTTTCTTTTCTTCTCTGTCCCTCTCTCTGTCTTGCTGTCTCTCTGTCTCTTTCTGCCTCTCTTTCTCTGCCTGTCTGTCTCTTTCATTCTCTGTCTTTCTTTCTGTCTCTTTCTTTCCCTGTTTTTTTTTTCTCTGTCTCTTTCTTTCTCTGTCTCTCTATTTCCCTCTCTCTCTCTTTCTTTCACTCGCTCTCTGTCTCTCTTTCTTTCTCCCTCTCGCTATCTCTCTCTGTCTCTTTCTTTCTCTTTCTTTGTCTCTCACTCTCTGTCTTTCTGTCTCCCTCTTTCTCTCTCACACGTTCTCTCTTTCTGTCTTTCTCTCTATCTGTCTTTATGTCTCTCTCTTTGTCTTGCTGTCTCTCTTCCTCTGTCTGCCTGTCTGTCTCTTTCATTCTCTGTCTCTTTTATTCGGCCTCTTTATTTCTCTGTCTCTCTTTCTTTCTCTCTCTCTGTCTCTCTCTCAGTCTTTCTGTCTGTCTCTCTTTCTCTCATATCGTTCTATCTCTGTCTTTCTCTCTCTCTGCCTCTTCCTCTCTTTCTCTCTCTCTCTTTTTCTTTCTCACTCTCTCTGTCTCTCACCCTCTGTCTGTCTCTTTCATTCACTGCGTGGTGGTGTGGGTCCGCTGCCCATGTATGGAAGGGGGTATCCCAATTGGTGAGCCCCCCCCCCCAATGCACAGCCCCCCTCTACCCCCGACAGCCGATTGCTCAGGTGGGTCCTGAACCTGGAAGAGGAACGCAGGAGAGGTGAGTCTGAGGGTTGCAGGGGGCTTATGGATCAGGGGGTCTCACCAATTGCTGGAAGTTTGTTCCCAGCATCTACTACTCTTTCTGTAAAATAATATTTTCTAACATTGCTCCTGATCTTCCCCCCGACTAGCTTCAGGTTGTGCCCCCTTGTTCTATCATTAAGCTTCTTCTTCAAAACACTTCCCTCCTGAACCTTATTCAATCCTTTCACATATTTAAAGGTCTCCATCATGTCCCCCCTCTCCCTTCTTTCCTCCAGACTGTACAAATTAAGTTCTTTAAGTCTCTCCTGATAAGTTTAAGTCCTTCCACCATTTTCGTTGCCCGCCTTTGGACACGTTCTATTTGAATAATGTCTTTTTGCAGGTAAGGTCTCCAGAACTGCACACAGTATTCTAGCTGTGGCCTCACCAGGGCTCTATACAGCGGCATCACAACCTCCCTCTTCCTTCTGGTGATGCCTCGAGCTATGCAGCCGAGCATCCTGCTTGCTTTTCCCACTGCCTGGCTACACTGTCCACTCATCTTGTAGCTTTCAGTAATCAGTATCCCTAAATCTCTCTCCTCCGAGGTCCTGGATAACACAGTGCTGCCCATACGGTACTCAGAGCAGGGTATCATGGGGCACTGCAGTGTAGAGCTATTTCCTGTCCCCGTCATGGAGCACTTGCTGGATTCTGAGCTTCCTAGGCAGAGCTGTATTTGGTGTTCATGGTGCCCTGGGCACTTTAAGTGCTTGCATCCCCTTTGTGTGTGTAGGGGGAAAGGGTGCAATGGGCTAGAGGGCACAAAGGGGGAAATGCAGAGAAGCAGGCAAGCATCTTTCACTGCGTTCTGACATACAGGAGTCACATGACCACACCAGTGGAGGGGAGATGCTCTGGCCTGTGTTCAACCGATTGCACTCCTTCACACAAATACACTCTGTGTCCTTCTGTGGCTGGGGTAGTGTGTTTGTTGGGAGGCATTAATGTTCTAGCTTCTGGCTACAGTGCCCTCCCCCCTTCCAGGTTGCCACCCTAGGCACGTGCCTAGGGTTGCCTGATGGCAAATACAGCCCTGTTCCTAGGCATCTATAAGCAGGGGAGCATCCCTGGTGAGAGAGACCTGAAGTAATTATTGACTGTAGGTCCACTTTATATAAAAACCCACTAAATTTTGGGAAGGCCCGCACAGCTCAAAATTGGAGCTATTGGTGCTGGCTGGGTGAGAAAGAGCCCCGGGGGGGGGCAACATATGCTAGAATCTGGACTTGCGGTCTCCCAGTACAGACCGCTGTGTCTCACCCTAAAGTACAGCCGCACTACAATATCTATTTTGAAATGTCACTATGCTTTATTTAAATGATCTCATAGACACATACATTTAAAACACACAATTAAAAATGGTACTAAACAACCACAAAAGTGCGGGTGGTACAAGCGGACCCAAATTGGACTATTCAAATATATCAAATCAGGATCCTGACGAATTGGTTTTCCACGCAACGCATGGGTGTTGGTAGCGGGTGTTTCAAGTGGATCTGAACACATGTAATCGGTGACAAAATGCTTTGATATCTATACAATTAGCTGTGTATTGGAAGCGCTGTTAGCACTCTTTTTAGCACTTTATTGCACATTGCACTCTAGCACATCAGCACTTTCTTAAAGTGGACCAACACTCAGGATTTTGACTATCCACTGTGGGTTTTGGTCCACTTCGGTGGGGCACCCCGATCGGGGGTGCCCCGCTGTGTGAAACCCCCCAGAAAGCCCTGAAATCTCACCTCTCCCCGCTCCCACGTGACCGCTGCAGCCAATCCCCGCCGGACAAGCAGAGCGTGTCCACCGCCGCCTCCCGCGCGTCCCTCTTACAGGGAGCGCACCCGCGCCGTCCATTCACAAACAGCCGGCAGGGAGCGCGCCCTGCTAGAGGGACGCACGGGAGGCGGCGGCGGCGGACACGCATGCGCGGCTGGAACGTGGAAAAGGTAGGATCGTGGGCTTCCTGGGGGCTTCACCCCGCGGAACATCCCGATTTCTGATGCCCCGCAGGGAGGGATCTGATCGGCCCAGGAATCTTATAGATTCCCGGGCCGATCCCCCCTGGGTGCTGGTCTGCTTTAATAGGGGTATCCCGTAATTGAAAACATCCCCTTCAATGTGTCCATATATAGGCTCTTTGCACTTTATGTACTTGTAAGTTCACAGATGTTTTTTCTTTTTTGCACATTAGATATAGCTTTTCTATAGATTACAGCGTATTCCATTACACATTGCAAATGTTTATGTGTTTTTATAGATTTGAATAGTCCAATTTGGGTCATTTAAATAAAGCATAGTGACATTTCAAAATAGATATTGTAGTGCGGCTGTACTTTAGAGTGAGACACAGCGGTCTGTACTGGGAGATCGCAAGTCCAGATTCTTAAATAAAACCCCACGGGCTAATCAGTAAAGTGTGGAGAGGCTCTACCAACATTTATATTACATGTGGAGAATAAATAATCTGCCCACCGGGGAGAACACAGGATAACACAGGAATAAAACTGCACCAATCAGCATCAGGCAGCTTACAGGTAGGTGGTAAGTAGCTGATATGTAGCTGGAGGAAGCAGAGGGGGACCCGGGATGCTGGCGTATAGCAGGGACGTGCGGGTACTAGGCGTCACTGGAAGCACACATGGCTTACCTTACAGGGACAGTGTTATATGGTTGTTATAGTGTTATAGTTATATGGTTGTTATAGTGTTGATATGTAGTGGGAGGAAGCAGAGGGGGACCCGGGATGCTGGCGTATAGCGGGGACGTACGGTTACTAGGCGTCACTGGAAGCACACATGGCTTACCTTACAGGGACAGTGTAATTCCAGCATGGATTCCCCGTCCTCACCGCTCCCTGCCGCCTCCTGTTTACATGATTAGAGCAGAGGATGCTGGAGACTCCCCATCCCTCCTTCTCCTCCCCGTCTCCGGAGAAATCATATTATTCCGGAATAAGCGGCCGCGGCCAGTCAGAGCTGTGCTAAATTATTCAGCACCTTCCTATTGCAGAGATGGTTTGTGGAGAGTGGCGGCCTGAGCGATGGATGGAGACCTCTCCTGAGGACCACGCTCCAGGGACGCTCCCTCCTGAGGAGCACAAGAGAATAATAGCAATCATGTGCTTAGAGGATAATTGGAGAGAAGATAAACATTTGCTCACCTTACCCTCCCCCTTCCCCCCATACACACACATTGGGAACAGCGCCAGCTCCAGGCTGCTCGCATCCAGCAATGGTTTGTGTCCTAGGCAAAATTTAGAGATGGGGCACCCAGTATGGCGAGGAGGATTGGGTCAGTTAAGTGCCTCTGTGGGGGGTGGGGGGTCAGCAGCTGGGAAAG
Source organism: Gastrophryne carolinensis (assembly GCA_027917425.1). Lineage (NCBI taxonomy): Eukaryota > Metazoa > Chordata > Amphibia > Anura > Microhylidae > Gastrophryne > Gastrophryne carolinensis. The sequence goes on along the minus strand of CM051235.1, from coordinate 50,836,783 downwards.
GGGTTAGGTGAGGGGTTCAGGTCTGCAGTTGGTAAGGGGGGTTAGGCAACGGTTGTGGGTCAGCAGCTGGGAAGGCGTTTAGGTGAAGGTTGTGGGTCAGCAGCTGGGAAAGGGGTTAGATGAGGATTGTGGGTGAGCAGCTGTGGAGGGGGGTTAGGTGAGGGTTTCTGGGAGGCAGCAGTGGAGTGGGTAAGGTGAGGGGCTTCGGTCAGCAGCTGAGAAGGGGCATTAGGTGAGGGTTGTGGGTCAGCAGCTGGGGAGGGGGTTTAGGTGAGGTTTGTGGCTCAGCAGCTGGGGAGGGGGGTTATGTGAGGGTTGGGGGTCAGCAGCTGGGGAGGGGGTTTAGGTGAGGTTTGTGGCTCAGCAGCTGGGGAGGGGGGTTATGTGAGGGTTGTGGGTCAGCAGCTGGGGAGGGGGGTTATGTGAGGGTTGTGGGTCAGCAGGTGGGGAGGGGGGTTAGGTGAGGGTTGTGGGTCAGCAGCTGGGGAGGGGGGTTTAGGTGAGGGTTGTGGCTCAGCAGCTGGGGAGGGGGGTTATGTGAGGGTTGTGGCTCAGCAGCTGGGGAGGGGGGTTAGGTGGGGGTTGTGGGTCAGCAGCCGGGGAGGGGGGTTAGGTGAGGGTTGTGGGTCAGCAGCTGGGGAGGGGGTTAGGTGAGGGTTGTGGGTCAGCAGCTGGGGAGGGGGGTTAGGTGAGGGTTGTGGGTCAGCAGCTGGGGAGGGGGGTTATGTGAGGGTTGTGGCTCAGCAGCTGGGGAGGGGGGTTAGGTGGGGGTTGTGGGTCAGCAGCTGGGGAGGGGGGTTAGGTGAGGGTTGTGGGTCAGCAGCTGGGGAGGGGGTTAGGTGAGGGTTGTGGGTCAGCAGCTGGGGAGGGGGTTAGGTGAGGGTTGTGGCTCAGCAGCTGGGGAAGGGGTTAGGTGAGATTTGTATGTCAGCAGCTGGGGAAAGAGGTTAGGTGAAGAGGTCCAGGTCAGCAGCTGGGAAGGAGGTTAAGTGAGGGTTGTTCTGGGCAGCAGCTGGGGAGTGGGTAAGGTGAGGAGCTTCGGGCAGCAGTGAGCAGCTGGGAAGGGGCATTAGGTGAGGGTTGTGGGTCAGCAGCTGGGGGGATTGTGCCACTGGAATGGCGGAAAAGTACATTTTCAGGGCGATCCGGAGAGGGTCACACAGCAGGGCATCCCAAATTGAAATGCCCTAGAAAAGTGGAGCGAAACCCAGGATGGTCAAAATTCAGGGCTTGGGTCCACTTTTAAGCAGAAGTCAGTGCAAACCACAAACTTACCCCCCCCCCCCTCACTCCCAATAAAGAATTAAACTCTTTCCTTTCAGCAACTTATATATTACAACCTTACCTAATAAAAGTCGCCCATGTCTTATGGGATATTTACTAGCTAGGAATTTGAATAGCTCCTTTACATAGGGACATTGCACTCACCATACTGTTCCGGATGGAATGTATATCTGGCACACAGCCTATGGAATGAATTTGCATATGATTTGGGTAATTACAGCATACATGCCTGTGGTATTGGTTATCAAACATTACAGCGTTTGTCTCAGACACACTGTTGCCAGTACTTGTGTTACCCTGTTTCCTGATTATAGTAGATATATCAGAAGTAACATCTATTGATTTGTAATTTACACTAATTTTCCCTGACCATGATGTGGTCATTGCAATAATTTGAAAGCAGCTCTGGGCTTCTATGATCATTGTATGCTGCTCCTATTACCACTGTACAGGCAGCTGCTGAACTCAATTAATCCCAAAACAAGGACAACCGAGGTCTGGTCAAAGGAGGCCATCAACCAACTACAAACCTGTTTTGGGTGTATTGACATTTTCAACTCCATGAATATAGAACAGTGGACTGACTCACTGCTCTCTTACATTACGTTTTGTGAGGATACAATTGTACAGATTAAAATCTTCATGAACTATGTCTGGCTCAACAAACCATGGTTCACCAACAGCACCAGGCAGTTACGTAGACAGAAGGAGGTAGCACACAGACAATGGAACATTCATATGTTTAGAAAAAATGTGTCCAAGGAGATCAGGGCAGTAGAGTAGAGTACTTATGCTGATAAACTAGAAAAGGGGTTCTCCTCTGGGAACTTGAGAGAAACCTGGCTCATATGTTTAGAAAAAATGTGTCCAAGGAGATCAGGGCAGTAGAGTAGAGTACTTATGCTGATAAACTAGAAAAGGGGTTCTCCTCTGGGAACTTGAGAGAAACCTGGCTAGGGTTCCATAACTTTACCAACTACAAATGGTCCAGCAGGCAGAGGAACTTAATAACTTCTACTGAAGATCTGAGTGCAGTAGTCTGCCCCTCTGAGTCCCTAAGTCCCATTCCTAGGACAGTGGACCAGCACAGCCGTACTGAAGAATCACTTACAGAAAACTCACTTACACACACAGAAAATACAATTCTGTGATTACTCACCTTTAGAATTGGTATTATATGTATACAGCATGTCCTGCTCCAGATAGTAATTCCTTACGTTTGGGTTATACATCCACAAGTTGGTGCTGGACTGCAGAGACAGCAAAAAAGGGGCTCCTCCCGGCCCCTTATATTCCAGGGACCTCCCACAAAATCCCCAGGATTGAAAAGCAGTTAGCAAGAAGCCGGGAGAATAATAACCATAATCAAATAATTTTAACCATGATAACAGTCACCATACAGAGGCAATCACAGAATTGTATTATTCTAAGTATACAGCACGTCCTGCTCCAGATAGTAATTCCTTACGTTTGGGACATCCAATAGCAGTGTCTGTAAGGTAGGGTGGGATCCCCCAAAGCAACAACAAGCAGATTAAACCACTGCCGCCTGCAGAACTTTGCGGCCAAAAACAGCATCCATTGAGGCCCTAACATCAACCTTGTAAAACTTAGAGAAAGTATGAACAGAAGACCAAGTAGCGGTCTTGCAAACTTGTTCAACAGAAGCCTGGTGCTGGAAGGCCCAAGAGGCACCAATAGCACGAGTAGAATGCGCAGTAAGGCGGAAGGGAGGATCCTTCCCTTTAGCAGAATAGGCCTGAATAACAGCCTGACGGATCCACTTGCTGATAGTAGACTTAGCTGGAGCCAGACCCTTCTTGGGACCCGAAGGGACCACAAAAAGAGCATCAGTCTTCCTGAAGGGTTCAGTAGCCACCAAATAGAACTTCAGGTTCCTGACCACATCCAAGGAATGTAGATCCCTCTCCTTAGAGTTACTAGGAGTAGGGCACAGATAAGGTAGAACAATGTCCTGATTGAGATGAAAAATACCATTTTGTGAATACTCACCTTGTAAAATGGGTATTATAAGTATGTCACACACCCCGCTTCAAGATAATCATTACATGTGGGTAGTATGGTCTGAAGAGGGCGATCTGCAGAGATGATTGGAGGAAAGAAAGCCCCTCCCAGTCCATAAATACCTGGGACCTCCCACTCATTACCCAGTATAAAAAAAGCAGTAAGGTAAGGGACCAGGAAGAGCCAAATATTAGTCATAACAACGCAAGGTTCACAAAACGATGGATCCAGAATACAAAAGGGCGGGTTGAAGCGGGGTGTGTGACATACTTATAATACCCATTTTACAAGGTGAGTATTCACAAAATGGTATTATTCTAAGTATGTCACACACCCCGCTTCAAGATAATCATTACATGTGGGACATCCAAAAGCAGTGTCCATAAAGGGTGGGGATCCAAAACAAGGCATAAAGCACAACTTAAACTACTGCAGCCTGCAGAACTTTGCGGCCAAAAACAGCATCCGCTGAGGCCCAAACATCAACCTTGTAAAAACTTTGAAAAAGTGTGAACAGAAGACCAGGTAGCGGTCTTGCAAACTTGCTCAACAGAGGCCTGGTGCTGAAAAGCCCAGGAAGCCCCAACCGCACGAGTAGAATGAGCTGTAATACGAAGAGGAGGATTTCTCCCCTTAGCAGAAAAGGCCCTGACAATGGCCTGACGAATCCACTTACTGATGGAAGACTTAGCGGGCGCCAAAACCTTTCTTGAGCCCAGAGGGTACCACAAAGAAGGCATCAGTCTTACGAAAGGCAGACGTTACCACCAAATAGTACTTCACAACTCGAACCACATCCAGGGAATGCAGGACCCTCTCCCTTTCGTTACTGGGAGTAGGACACAGAGAGGGCAAAACAATGTCTAGATTTAAGTGAAAAGGCAGAAGCCACCTTAAGAAGGAAATCCGGGTTAAAACGGAAAACCACCTTGTCCTGATGTCTTTCAAAATACGGGACCTGAATGGACAGAGCCGCCAACTCAGAAACACGCCGAACAGAAGTGATAGCTACCAAAAAAAGCCACCTTCTGAGTAAGGGAGGACAAGGCAATATCATGCAAGGGCTCAAAGGGAGGACCCTGAAGAGCAGAAAGAACCAAATTCAAATCCCAAACCGGAATCAGAGCCTTCCTAGGGGGCCGCACGTGCGTAACCCCCTGGAAAAAGGTCTTAACCAGCAGATGAAGCGCAAAAGATCCTTGGAAAACCGCCAGGGCAGACACCTGCCCCTTCAGAGTATTAAGTTGGAGCCCTAGATCCAAACCATGTTGCAGAAACTCCAGGATTCTAGAAATAGAGAATTCCCTGCAAGGGAAAGCCCTAGTCTCACACCAATCAATATAAGACCTCCAAGTCCTATAGTAAACGGAAGAAGAAAACCTCTTCCTAGCGCTAATAAGAGTCTGAATAACCACATCAGAAAGACCTTCCTCCTTCAAGATGGAGGTTTCCGCAGCCACGCCGTCAAAGCCAGCGTTGGTAAATTGGGGCAACGTAGATGACCCTGTGTGAGCAGATCCGGCAGCAGGGGCAGAACGAACTGATCTTCTGCTAACCTTACCACGTCTGCGAACCAAACCTGTCTTGGCCACCTTGGAGCCACCAGAATTGCTGACGCTCCTTCCAGAGCCAGCTTGCGCACTACTCTGGCTACCATGGGAAACGGAGGGAACAGATACAGAAACCCCAGATCCCTCCAGTTCAGGGACACGGCGTCCGTTGCGAAGGCTAGCGGATCCTTCGCCAGAGACACAGATGCCGGAAGTTTGTGATTGTGACGGGAGGCAAAGAGGTCCACCACCGGTGAACCCCACCTGAGACAAATCGAACGAAACACCTTGGGACTGAGAGGCCACTCCCCCTTGCGGGCTGACCACCTACTCAGAGAGTCCGCCTCCAAGTTCTCTACTCCCGGAATGTGAACTGCCGAGATGCACGGGACGTGGCTCTCCGCCCAGTCCAGAATCAACGACACTTCCCTGAGGGCACTCCTGCTGCGAGTCCCTCCCTGGTGATTGATGTAGGCAACCGCCGTCCGATTGTCCGACCGAACCTGGACCGGCAAGCCCTGCAGGAGATGAGTCAAACGAAAAAGAACCATTCTGATGGCTCTCAATTCCAGAATGTTGATAGGCTCGTGGGCTTCCAGGGGTCCCCACAACCCCTGAAATTGCAGATCATTCCAGAAGCCCCCCCATCCTGAGAGGCTGGCATCCGTGATGACCACCTCCCAACGAGGAGTCTGAAAAGACCTGCCCTTCAACAGATTGGTTGAGTTCAGCCACCACCTGAGTGGTCGGCGAACCCGGGGAGACATCAGAAAGAATTGATCCAGCGACAGAGGAGATCTGTCCCAGACAGACAATAGATGGAGTTGTAGCGTCCTCGTGTGAAACTGGGCAAAGGGGACTGCCTCGAAGGAGGCCACCATCAACCCCACCAGTCTCATTCCTAGTCGAATGGTCGGACGAGGAATGGACATGAGCGACCGAATCAATTCCCGAATCAAAAGAACCTTGGATTGAAGAAGGAACACTCTGGCCTGATCTGTATCCAGAGACATTCCCAGAAAGGATACTATCCTGGACGGGTAAAAGGAGGACTTGGGGTAGATGATCACCCAGCAGAACCTCTCCAGAGTGGATATTACCGTCCTGGTGTCCAATTCCGCTTGTCTGAATGATGATGTCATGATGAGGAGATCGTCCAGATATGGCACTATGCGAATTCACTGCGCTCTAAGAAGAGCCATCACCCCAGCGAGCACCTTGGTGAAAAAACCCTTGGAGCTGTGGTGAGACCAAAAGGAAGAGCTACAAACTGAAAGTGCCGATCTTCCACCACAAACCCGAGGAATCTCTGGTGCGCGGGAAAAAATCGGAACATGGAGGAAAGCGTCCTTGATGTCTATGGACGTCATGAAGTCCCCCTGACGGAGAGCGCGGATAGCTGAACGAAGCGATTCCATGCGAAATTTTCGCAGCCTGATAAACCTGTTGAGGATCTTCAGATCCAGGATGGGCCGGATAGAGCCATCCTTTTTGGGGACCGTGAACAGATTTGAGTAAAATCCCCGACCCTGATCTGATAGGGGCACTGGCGAGATGACCTCTATCTCCAGAAGACTTGAAAAACGCCTCCCGAAGCCCCTGTGCGCCAGGTGCGTCCGGGGGCATCCTAGACCTGAAGAAAAGCGGAGGAGGACGGGACTCGAACTCCAACTTGTAGCCGGAAGACACGACTTCCCGGATCCGTTTGTCCGAAACCTCCCGAATCCAGATCAGAGAGAAGTGTCGCAGCCATCCCCCCACCCGCACGGGTGAGGGCGCCCCCTCATTGCTGAGCAGGCTTGTTCGCAGGTTTTGGGTTTTGAACCCCAGTTGTATCCTGAGCGGGCACGTCCTCTGCCCCTATTCCAGGAATCTCCTCTAGTGGAAAGGAAGGCGAAACCTCTTCCTGCTCTGGATCCGCGAAAGGAATGATTGAAAGAAGCCGCCCCGCGAAAGGGACGTCGTTGCTTCTTGCGTTGAGGTAACTTACCCCCCTTAGCTACTGAATCCAATTTTTCTCCAAAAGGCGTAGCCCCATGAATGGGAGAGACGTCAGCGACTTTTTTGGCCCAAAGTCGGCCGCCCACTGGCGCAACCAAACTGAACGCCTTATAGTCACCATCAGAGCAGAAGCTCTCCAAGGCGGCTAACATGAAAGACAAGAATAACTCACAACGTTTAAGTCCCAGAAATTCGTCACTGTCCGGGTGCAAACCGGAAGATGACAACAAGTCTCTGACCACCGAACTGGCAGCCACCACCAGCAGAGACGAAGCGCAAAAAGGGCCGTATGGCTGCCCCAATACTGGCGAAACCATGACAAGCCATCTGGCCAATTCGTTTATCCCCTCCATCTTTAAGAGAAGAGCAATCGGGGTTATTCAAAAACGGCTGAATTGGATAACCCCAGAATTGGTGCGTCCACCTCAGGGGGGGACGTCCAGCGCTTAACCGTGTCCGAAGGGAAAGGATATCTTTTATCCCAACTCTGAGGAATGCCTGGGAGCCGAGCCGACCTCTCCCATTCCTTAGAAATAATCTTATCAAAATGCCTTTGATTAGGGAATTCCAAGCGCGGCTTGGGTTCCTCATAAAACTCCCCTTGTTGATGAGGAGCAACCTCTGGAGGAGAAATAGCCAGAACCTCAAACATCTGAGCAAGGACGTTAGGAGTATCCAAAGAACTCCCTGACCCCTTCTCAGAGTCCGCGCCAACAAATAGCTGGTCGTCCGAATAATCCGATTCGTCAAATAGCTCCCCTTCCTCCAGAGGGGAGTAATCTGACCAATCCAGGCGATCCTCATCGTCATATTCAAATGTCTGTGGGACCGGTGACAAATGCTTTCTCTTAGCTGGAGCCTTCTTGGCAACCGCAGAAGAAATACATTTTTCAATATTAGTCAATCTAGCACACACATCAGATTGCGACTGCCCACCCGTGACAACGTCACACGGGACACGGGCCAAGACGGGGTGGGAAGGGGATGACGCCGGCGGTGCTGACCCAGACGCCTGGGGTACTGACTGCCGTGTAATAGTCTGATGTGCACATGGTATACATAGAAATACGTCATCCCCTGTTAGGGATACCCCACAGCCCATGCACTTCCGGGATTGCCCAGAGGGGAGCCCGGTATCTGGGGATGCCTCCATACGGTGAACTTATATGTAGTCGCAATGACCGAGGGAATTACGCTAGTAAGCAACCCGGGATGCCCTTATAATTGTCCCAAGTGGGAGGATTTTAACATGGAATTTAACCCAGGGACCCAAGGACCGGAAGAAGACCCCTTAAAACATAAGGCGTTCTACCTGAAAGACTGCCGGATATAAAGGGTTACATATAAGTAAATTATATATATATATATATATAAATATAGAAATATAGGGGGCCCATAGGGCCACTCACTGTACCTTCCTGCGTGAGTTAAATGGCGTCCACCACACACGCAGCTCACAGAGGCAGAGAGGATCCTGTGGGCGTGGCCAGCGCGGAGCGCGTGATATGCGTAGCTCCGCCCCCTTACAGAGCGGAAAGCGGGCTCCGCAGTGGGTCTGCCTAACATTTGTGAGGTAAATTACCTCAGAAAAACACTATAGCGCACACATATACCGGCGCCATGGCAAGAACAGCAGCCGCCGCGCCGGTAACCACAAAGACCCCAGGGATGTAATGGGTGCGGGCCGCGGCGACGCGCAATTGCCCGGCCCCGCCCACTGTGGCCAGCGCGTGAGGGGAGATCTCCCCTCACAAGATTAAGGGAACCGCCAGCACAAATAACCGCGCCGCGGCCATTGCGGTAGTCACCGCAACAAAAAACAGTAAAGCCAGGGGGACAAGCCAGCGCCAACAGCCGGCCCCACCCCCCAACTACAACTTCTGAGGAGAAAAGTTCTCCTCAGCTCTGGCGCCAGTAGCAGCAAGTGCCGCTGTTAAAGTGAAACAATGCTCAATAAATAAATCCTAACTCTGAGGTAAAAAAGGTGGCCCCCGACATTTTATCCCCACCACCACAGGAGAAGGGCATCAGGAAAGGGGGGCCAAGGGACAGGGCATCCCAAACCGGGGTCACCAGCCCGGATAACCGCCTACCCTCTGGTACAGGGTCTCGCGGTGGAGCATGGCTCCAGAGCACTAAAAGTGCCATTCTACCCTCACCCGGGATACAGCCTAGACTGGGAGGCATGTGTATTGGGACATAACCGGGTGGAAATAGAGAGAAAAGCGGGCCGGGAATAAACCCGGCTACCTGAAATCCCCCTGTGCAAGGAGGAGACATCATCTTCTGACTTGCTCGCCGTCTGCAGAGATGGAAAACTGGGTAATGAGTGGGAGGTCCCAGGTATTTATGGACTGGGAGGGGCTTTCTTTCCTCCAATCATCTCTGCAGATCGCCCTCTTCAGACCATACTACCCACATGTAATGATTATCTTGAAGCGGGGTGTGTGACATACTTAGAATAGCAGACACAACTTTAGGCAGAAAATCTGGTTTAAAGCGAAACACCACCTTGTCCTGGTGTCTCTCAAAGTAAGGGGGCTTGATGGAGAGCGCCGCCATCTCAGAAACACGCCTAACAGAAGTGATAGCCACCAAAAAGACCACCTTAAGCGTAAGAATAGACAAAGCAGCCTCATGCGCAGGCTCAAAAGGAGACCCCTGCAAGGCAGATAGGACCAAGTTCAGGTCCCAGACTGGTAACATAGGCTTACGTGGGGGACGCACATGAGTAACCCCCTGGAAAAAGGTCCTGACCATATGATGCTGAGCAAAAGATCTCTGAAACAAAACAGCCAAGGCAGACACATGACCCTTCAAGGTACTGAGTTGAAGCCCCAGATCCAACACATGTTGAAGAAACTCCAGAATCCTAGGGATAGAAAACACACGACAGGGAAGAGATTTAGCCTTACACCAGTCAATGTAGGTACGCCAAACCATATAGTAAATGGAAGAATGTCCAAAAAGAAAAGATGACTTTTTCCTAGCCCTGATCATGGTGTTAACAACAGAGGCAGGCAGCCCCTTTTCCATTAAGATGGAGGTTTCAGCAGCCAGGCCGTTAAAGCCAGCGTTTGTAAATTGGGGTAGCGTAGCCGTCCCTGAGTGAGCAGGTCTGGATCCTTGGGCAGGGCGTACTGATCTACCGCCAGCTGCACAATGTCTGCGAACCACACTCTTCTTGGCCATCAGGGGGCCACCAGGATTGCTGGCACCCCTTCCTGAGCAATCTTGTGCAGCACCCTGCCCAGCAGGGGAAACGGGGGAAAGACATACAGTAGCTGAAAGCCCTGCCAGGGCATTGTCAGAGCATCCCCGGCAAAGGCCAGAGGGTCCTGGGACAGAGACACAAAGACTGGCTGACCCCAACGGTGACACAGAGAGCGAAACACCCTGTTGCTGAGGGACCATTCCCCCAGGCGAGAAGTCCCCCTGCTCAGAGAGTCTGCCTCCAGATTCTCCACCCCCGGAATGCACACAGCTGAGATGCAGGGGACATTGTCCTCTGCCCAGGACAGGATCAGAGACACTTCCTTGAGGGCCCCCTTGCTCCGGGTCCCTCCCTGAGGATTGATGTAGGCAACCGCCGTCTGGTTGTCCGAGCGGACCTGAACAGCCCGACCCCGAAGGTGCAGGGTCAAGCGGGCTAGAACCAACCTGATCGCCCTCAGCTCCAGAATGTTGAAGGGGTGTGGGCCTCCTAAGGGCCCCACTGCCCCTGGAAGGTTAGGGATTTCCAGAAGCCCCCCAACCTGTCAGACTGGCATCCGTGGTGACTGTCTCCCAGCAAGGGGCCAGAAAGGATCTGCCCACCATCAGGTTTCTTGAGTCCAGCCACCACGAGAGGGACCGCCTGGCTAGGGGGGACAGAAGCAAGACGTGATCCAAGGACACAGGGTCCCTGCCCCATACAGACAAGAGGTGGAGTTGAAGAGGCCTCATGTGGAACTGAGCATAAGGAACCGCCTCGAAGCAGGACACCATCCGGCCCACCAGCTGCATTCCCTACCTGATGAAAGGATGAGGGCATGACAGGAGGAGCTGCTCTTGTGCCTGCAGACTGTCCACCTTCTGCTGAGGAAGAAAGATCCTGGCTCGTGCTGTATCCAGATTCATGCCCAGAAATGGCTTTACCAAGGAGGGAGACAGGGAAGATTTGGAGTGGTTTATCACCCAGCCGAATGACTCCAGAGTGGACACCACCCTCTGAGTATCCAGCTCTGCCTGTTGGAAGGACGGAGAAGTGATAAGAATGTTGTCCAAATAGGGAAGAATGCGAATGCCTTGAGTTCTCAGCAGAGCCATAATGCCCGCCAGCACCTTGGTGAATACCCTGGGAGCTGAAGTAAGACCGAAGGGCAATGCCACAAACTGGTAATGCTGATCCTCCAGAGCGAACCTGAGGAATCTCTGATGACCTGGAAAAACTGGAACATGGAGGTAAGCATCCTTGATGTCCACAGAGGTCATGAAGTCCCCTGGGCATAGTGAACTTACAGCTGAGCGCAGAGTCTCCATGCAAAACCTCCTGAGTCTGACAAACTTGTTGAGAAGCTTTAAGTCCAGGATGGGTCTGACAGACCCATCTCTTTTGGGAACGGTGAAAAGGTTTGAATAGTAGCCCTTGCCCCTTTCCCCTAAGGGCCATTGGCAAATGACCCTCAGCTCCAGTAGATTCTGCACAGCAAGCAACAGGCCCTGAGCTGCCAGGGGGTCTTGAGGCATCCGTGAGCAAAGAGCCGAAGCCGTCCCCCCACCCGGATGGGTGAGGGCGCCCCTTCATGCCTGAGGGGGCTTGGGGGAAGACTTAGATTTGGAACCCCAGGAGGATCCAGGGTGGCCATGTCCTCTGCCCCTGCCCCAGAAATCTCCCTGGGCCCCTGCAAAAGATGCTCCCCTTCCCACTCTGGACCCACGGTAGGAGGGTAGAAAGAAACCTGAACCCCGAAAAGGGCCGAGACTGTCTCTTACGCTGGGGTAACTTGCCTCCCTTAGCAAATAGGTCCAGGCGATCCCCAAAGAGACGCAGCCCTTTAAAGGGGAACCCAGTGAGAGCCTTCTTGGCAGCGTTGTCAGCTGCCCACTGGCGCAGCCAAACCGAGCGGCGTATAGCCACCGCTAAGGCAGAAGCCCTGCCACACATTCTAATGGTATCATCCAAGGCAGAGAGGACATATGCGCAGAAGAGCACCATACTCAGCACTAGCTGCCTCATCACGAGCCCCATCTAAAACACTCCTGAGCAGAGTCCTAATAGCCACAGCTGTAATGGCAGAGGCACAAACTGGGCGCAGCGCAGATCCTGCACAGGCAAAGACATGGGAAGCCAGCTGATCGATGCGCCGGTCCTCACCATCTCTCAGTGTAGTAGAGTCAGGGGAATGCATGACAGAAGTGTTGGACAATCCCAGAATTGGTGCATCCACTTCTGGAGGGGACGACCAACGCTTAACCACTTCAGCAGGGAAAGGGTACCTCTTATCCCAACTTTTAGGCACCCCAGGGAGCCTGCTCAGTCGCTTCCACTCCTTGAGCACAAGATTATTAAAGTGACTTTGCTCAGGAAACTCCAACCGTGGCTTAGCCGTGTGAAACAACTCCCCCTGCTGCCGAGGAGCAGCGGCAGGAGGAGAGATAGAAAGCACTTCAAAAATATGAGCCAAAAGCCTGTCAGTATCATCTGGAGCCCATGGGTCAGAGCCAGAATCAGCATAACCCTTAGGCTGCTCATCAGATGATTCTGAATCAGAAAACAATTCCCCTTCTTCCAGGGGGGTATAGCCGACCAGGTCAAAAAATTCCTCAGCCTCCATAGGAAATAAGTTAACGCCAGGTGCCAGATGCCGCCTCTTAGCCGAGGCCTTACGCGCCGTAGAGCCAGCAATCAGCTTCTCAATACTAGCCACCCTGGTAGACAAATCAGTCTGAGACTCCCCACTGGTATGCACCTCACTGGGAGTCAGATGTAAGCGTGGGGGAGTGGGCGAAGCCACACAGGGCGCAGGCCCAGCCACAGGCAACCCAGATTGCAGTGCAAGCGCCTGCTGGGCCCAGGGTACACAGACCCGCACATTGTCATCACTAGTATGGGAGACCTCACACGCCACACACAGCCGGGCTTGTCCCAAAGGAACCCCAAGCACATTATCCTGAGAAGCCTCCATATGGTGATTATCGCGCCCACCGGCCAATAGGGATCTACACAATAAAGTCACCCGGGATGCCCCAATAACCCGCCAGGGAAGTGGGAGGTAAAGGCAGAATAGGCCTCTAATAGCAACTAAATAGAGGGGGTAGGCCGGGAGAAACCACAATTTAAGTTTGACCCGCCTGCAAGACATAAGCAAAAAGACTTGTAAGCGGTATGCAAACACAACAATAAATAAAGATGAGCCAGCCCGCAAGGGCACTTACAGACGGTAGGTAGAAGCCAGCCACGCAGCACGAGAAGGCAAAATGGCGCCCGCAGATACCTCGAGGGGCGGGCCGCGGAGTCAGTGATCAGTGATTCGGAACGCGCCATCCGTAAGGCCCGCCCCCCCCGAAGAGCGCGAAGGTTCCCACGTGACCATGTAAACCAATGATGGCGCAGCAGCGCCAGAGGTAAAGACACCGCTTGAGCGCGGTGTTGAAGAGGCCTCATGTGGAACTGAGCATAAGGAACCGCCTCGAAGCAGGACACCATCCGGCCCACCAGCTGCATTCCCTACCTGATGAAAGGATGAGGGCATGACAGGAGGAGCTGCTCTTGTGCCTGCAGACTGTCCACCTTCTGCTGAGGAAGAAAGATCCTGGCTCGTGCTGTATCCAGATTCATGCCCAGAAATGGCTTTACCAAGGAGGGAGACAGGGAAGATTTGGAGTGGTTTATCACCCAGCCGAATGACTCCAGAGTGGACACCACCCTCTGAGTATCCAGCTCTGCCTGTTGGAAGGACGGAGAAGTGATAAGAATGTTGTCCAAATAGGGAAGAATGCGAATGCCTTGAGTTCTCAGCAGAGCCATAATGCCCGCCAGCACCTTGGTGAATACCCTGGGAGCTGAAGTAAGACCGAAGGGCAATGCCACAAACTGGTAATGCTGATCCTCCAGAGCGAACCTGAGGAATCTCTGATGACCTGGAAAAACTGGAACATGGAGGTAAGCATCCTTGATGTCCACAGAGGTCATGAAGTCCCCTGGGCATAGTGAACTTACAGCTGAGCGCAGAGTCTCCATGCAAAACCTCCTGAGTCTGACAAACTTGTTGAGAAGCTTTAAGTCCAGGATGGGTCTGACAGACCCATCTCTTTTGGGAACGGTGAAAAGGTTTGAATAGTAGCCCTTGCCCCTTTCCCCTAAGGGCCATTGGCAAATGACCCTCAGCTCCAGTAGATTCTGCACAGCAAGCAACAGGCCCTGAGCTGCCAGGGGGTCTTGAGGCATCCGTGAGCAAAGAGCCGAAGCCGTCCCCCCACCCGGATGGGTGAGGGCGCCCCTTCATGCCTGAGGGGGCTTGGGGGAAGACTTAGATTTGGAACCCCAGGAGGATCCAGGGTGGCCATGTCCTCTGCCCCTGCCCCAGAAATCTCCCTGGGCCCCTGCAAAAGATGCTCCCCTTCCCACTCTGGACCCACGGTAGGAGGGTAGAAAGAAACCTGAACCCCGAAAAGGGCCGAGACTGTCTCTTACGCTGGGGTAACTTGCCTCCCTTAGCAAATAGGTCCAGGCGATCCCCAAAGAGACGCAGCCCTTTAAAGGGGAACCCAGTGAGAGCCTTCTTGGCAGCGTTGTCAGCTGCCCACTGGCGCAGCCAAACCGAGCGGCGTATAGCCACCGCTAAGGCAGAAGCCCTGCCACACATTCTAATGGTATCATCCAAGGCAGAGAGGACATATGCGCAGAAGAGCACCATACTCAGCACTAGCTGCCTCATCACGAGCCCCATCTAAAACACTCCTGAGCAGAGTCCTAATAGCCACAGCTGTAATGGCAGAGGCACAAACTGGGCGCAGCGCAGATCCTGCACAGGCAAAGACATGGGAAGCCAGCTGATCGATGCGCCGGTCCTCACCATCTCTCAGTGTAGTAGAGTCAGGGGAATGCATGACAGAAGTGTTGGACAATCCCAGAATTGGTGCATCCACTTCTGGAGGGGACGACCAACGCTTAACCACTTCAGCAGGGAAAGGGTACCTCTTATCCCAACTTTTAGGCACCCCAGGGAGCCTGCTCAGTCGCTTCCACTCCTTGAGCACAAGATTATTAAAGTGACTTTGCTCAGGAAACTCCAACCGTGGCTTAGCCGTGTGAAACAACTCCCCCTGCTGCCGAGGAGCAGCGGCAGGAGGAGAGATAGAAAGCACTTCAAAAATATGAGCCAAAAGCCTGTCAGTATCATCTGGAGCCCATGGGTCAGAGCCAGAATCAGCATAACCCTTAGGCTGCTCATCAGATGATTCTGAATCAGAAAACAATTCCCCTTCTTCCAGGGGGGTATAGCCGACCAGGTCAAAAAATTCCTCAGCCTCCATAGGAAATAAGTTAACGCCAGGTGCCAGATGCCGCCTCTTAGCCGAGGCCTTACGCGCCGTAGAGCCAGCAATCAGCTTCTCAATACTAGCCACCCTGGTAGACAAATCAGTCTGAGACTCCCCACTGGTATGCACCTCACTGGGAGTCAGATGTAAGCGTGGGGGAGTGGGCGAAGCCACACAGGGCGCAGGCCCAGCCACAGGCAACCCAGATTGCAGTGCAAGCGCCTGCTGGGCCCAGGGTACACAGACCCGCACATTGTCATCACTAGTATGGGAGACCTCACACGCCACACACAGCCGGGCTTGTCCCAAAGGAACCCCAAGCACATTATCCTGAGAAGCCTCCATATGGTGATTATCGCGCCCACCGGCCAATAGGGATCTACACAATAAAGTCACCCGGGATGCCCCAATAACCCGCCAGGGAAGTGGGAGGTAAAGGCAGAATAGGCCTCTAATAGCAACTAAATAGAGGGGGTAGGCCGGGAGAAACCACAATTTAAGTTTGACCCGCCTGCAAGACATAAGCAAAAAGACTTGTAAGCGGTATGCAAACACAACAATAAATAAAGATGAGCCAGCCCGCAAGGGCACTTACAGACGGTAGGTAGAAGCCAGCCACGCAGCACGAGAAGGCAAAATGGCGCCCGCAGATACCTCGAGGGGCGGGCCGCGGAGTCAGTGATCAGTGATTCGGAACGCGCCATCCGTAAGGCCCGCCCCCCCCGAAGAGCGCGAAGGTTCCCACGTGACCATGTAAACCAATGATGGCGCAGCAGCGCCAGAGGTAAAGACACCGCTTGAGCGCGAAAATCTGTACCAGTGCGCGCGACAGCATTTTTAAAAGCAACCAGTGCAACCAAAAAACTGTGCGGCGACACAAGCCAAGCCCTATCACATAAACAATAAAAGTGAAGAATACACCAAAGACACACACACACAGAGCACCCCCCCCATCCCGAGAAATACCAGGGAGAGTGAGGGAGGGCAGCGGCCAACCTAACAGGAGCCCACAGGGGACGAGGGGCGTCCCATAAGGCTCACCATGGGCCTATACCGCCTATCCTTTGGTGGGGGACTGTGATCGGAGCAGTGCTCCTTAAGCACCTGACAGCGGTGCTGCCTACCATCACCTGACCAGCGCAGCCTAAGCTGGGAGGCAGAGGACAGGAACGGGTGGGAATAGTCCTACAGGGCCGCAGGCTAATAAGCCCCGCTTACCTGCGAGTAGAGAGAGCCATCTTCTAGTCATCGCAGCGCCGACTGCAGAGAAGAACTGGGGATTTTGTGGGAGGTCCCTGGAATATAAGGGGCCGGGAGGAGCCACTTTTTTGCTGTCTCTGCAGTCCATCCTTGTGGATGTATAACCCAAACGTAAGGAATTACTATCTGGAGCAGGACGTGCTGTATACTTAGAATAACAGAAAAGTATCATGACTTTTCAAGTGCCTTAAAGCGGAACTTCAGCATCATTTAATGAAACGCCCAAACCCTTAAAAAGCTATTTCCCAGCATCTAAAATGAATAGATTCAATGTTTTTAGTCACTTACTTTTCATTCTTTCCCTCACTGGGCTGCAACTCTGTTCAGGACTCTAAGATACGGGCGCCGCCATCTTGGCACACTAGCTTCACATACTGAGGAGAGGGATCAAAAGTGCAAGGGAGTGGGGTTATAGCTGTGCTTTGCACAGAGCAGAGCTGGGGTCAGGAAAAGGACAGCAATCCCACAATGCAGAGCAGCACAGTCAGAAGACACTTCCTGTTTGCAGGCTGCCATCTTGGATGTTTAAAGTCTCAGAAAGAGTAATAGATACAGGTAGGATGATTTTTATTGTGAGCAATCTGTATGTACAGGGTGGAGGAAACATATAACATATGCTCTTATTTCGGGTGAAGGTCCGGTTTAACATTAGGAAAACACCAGGCCCAGATGGCATTTCCCCGACCTGCCTCATGACATGTGAGTATCAGCTATCTACGGTGTTCTCCAGAATCTTCAATGCTTCCCAGGAAACAGAGGTGCTTCCACCTTCTTTAAAGAGGTCCATAACCTGTTCCAGTGCGGAAGAAACCATCGGCTAGTGAGAGCAAACAGAACAATCAAAGATGCTGTTAATATGGCCCTTCTCTTTATGTATAAGCATCTCGATAACCCAGACCCCTCTGTCAGAATCCTCTTCATGGATTTTAGTTTGGCGTTAAACACCATAAGTCTGAAACTTCTGGTGGATGAGATGACATCCTTTATAGGTCTTGTCAAGAACAGCAATAAAAAAGACTGTCTAGTAGTAGTGGTGGGAGCTATAGAAGTAGCTGATGCGCTAGCTATAATCTGGTGATAACCTCAGCTAAAAACATTGAGATGACAGTGGCCTTTAGAAGATCGCAGTGCCCACATCACCTCTAACCATCAATGGAGTTTAATACAGTCATAAGTTCCGTGCTGTGTTTTACTTTTCCATCTGGTTTGGAGGAGCAGGTAAGAGAGACAAGTTTAGACTCCAAAGAACTATCAATATTAGTGAAAACCTAAGGAACTAAACTTAGAACTAAGTCAAAGGAAGAAAAGATTCTTCTCGACCCCTCCCACCCAATTCTAGTATCTACCATCTGGGCAAAGTTCTGGACACATTACCAGCATGTAGAACTCGTAGATCTAGAAGTGGTTTCTTCCCTCTGGCTGTCCACACCCTAAATCAGACCTGGGCATTGTATGGCCCTTTGATTGGCTCTGACCGGCCCAGGCTGAGCTGGCTGGTGGAGTCCCTGGGCTCGTGATTCTGCATCCCTCCGCTCGTGCTGCCTGCGAGGCGCCCGCCCGTCCCTCGTTGCAGCGGGTTGGCGCCTCCCGCATCCCGCACTGTACACAGGCAATCACTTAAGCAGCAGCCGATCGGCTCGTCGGGTCTGGCGTTCTCCCTTCCTCACTCAATCGGCTGCTGCTCGCCTGTGTACAGTGTGGGAGGTGCCGACCCGCTGCAAAGAGGGACGGGCGGGCACCCAACAGTGAAGAAGAGACCAACCAGGAAAGGAGGAGGTAGGCGCCATCTTGCCTGGGTGGAGGGGCGGGAAATACAATTAATACAATACAATAAATATTATGCAGAATTGAGTTCAGCCTTTTGGTCCAGCCCCCCACAATATTTTCAGTTTCTCATGTGCGCGCGAGCGCCCGCCCCCCCCCTCGAAGGAGAAGAAGCCCTCATGAGCTCGCCGCCGCCATTGCGGCCAGCACTATTAGCGCACCGGAGGCCGGCACCGCGGTACCTCCGGCGCCATGCAAATAATGTAAAAGCACACACAAGTAACGAACACACAGACATATGAATAAAGGAATCCATAAGGGACCCCCCCCCCTCTAAGGGTACCTGGGAGAGGGGGAATCCATGCCAGGGAAGGGCCAAGGGACGAGGCATCCCAAACCGGGATCACCAACCCGGATAGCCGCCTACCCCTTGTTATGGGGTCTCACGGCTCCTAAGCACCAGGGGTGCCAGCTACCTTTGCCCGGACCAGCAGCCTAGGCTGGGAGGCAGGAAATATAAAAACAAGGGGATCCGGGCAGAAATACAAGAATAAAAGTGGCCGGGAGTCATCCCGGCTACCTGCAAGGAGGAGAAATCATCTTCTGACTTGCTCGCCTCTGCAGAGATGAAGACTGGGGTAATGAGTGGGAGGTTCCAGGTATTTATGGGCCGGAGGGTCTGGCCTTTTTTTGTTGTCATCTCTGCAGGATCGCCATCTACAGGTCAGTATACCCAAGTGTAATGAATGTCTTGAAGCGGGGTGTGTGACATACTTAGAATAAAGGTTGGGGACCATTGCCCTACAGGGCCGCAGGCTAATAGCCCCGCTCACCTGCGAAAAGAGAGAGCCATCTTCTTGTCCTTCGCAGTCCAGACTTCAAAGAAAATCTGGGGATTTGTGGGAGGTCCCGGGTATTTGAGGGGCCGGGAGGAGCCAATTTCGCTGTCTCTGCAGTCCAGCGCCATCTGGCGGAGTTATACCCAGACGTAAAGAATCTTATCTGAAGCAGGACGTACTGTATACTAAGAATAAATCCTTGCCTGAACTGTATCCAGATTTATTCCCAGGAAGGGCGTCACCAAGGAGGGGGGTCAGGGAAGACTTGGGATGGTTGATCACCCAGCCAAATGACTCCAGAGTGGACACTACTGATGTGCGGAGACGGTGATGCGGAATGCGCCATCCGCAGGCCCCGCCCCCCCCGAAGAGCGCGAAGCATCACACGTGACAAGCAGCCAATGAAGGAGCATCAGCGCCTGAGGTAATGCCACCGCCAACCGCAGAACGCAGTGGAAGCGCGCACGGCAGCGGCATATTCAAAACGCAAACAGCGCAACCATGTCAGCGCGGAGACTGAACAAAGTCACAAGCATACCATCCAAGTGAAAGCACCAAGGCATACACACTTCCCCCCCGAGAGCTACAAGGGAGAGCGAGGAAGGGCAGCGGCCACTTAAAGAAGGGCCCACCGATAGACAGGGGCAAGGAGCAATAGTGCGGGAGGGGCATCCCATAGAGGCTCACCATATGCCTATACCGCTCACCCTTTGGTGGGGGATTGCGGTGGAGCAGCTCTCCTAAGCACCTGACAGCGGTGCTGCCTACCATCACCCGACCAGTGCAGCCAAAGCTGGGAGGCACATTAAAAAAGGAACGGGTGGGAATAATCCTACAGGGCCGCAGGCTAATAGCCCCGCTCACCTGCGAGAAGAACAGTCCAGACTGCAGAGAAATTCTGGGGATTTGTGGGAGGTCCCGGGTATTTGAGGGGCCGGGAGGAGTCAATTTCGCGGTCTCTGCAGTCCAGCGCCATCTGGCGGAGTAATACCCAAGAGTAAAGAATCTTATCTGGAGCAGGACGTACTGTATACTAAGAATTAACCATAAGGTTGGCAGGGTTTTTTTTTTAAGTTCGGGTGTATAAGTGACCCCTCCTCTCATTAGCTGACATGTTTATATGTATTTTTTATATTACACAATTTCGCAATAGTGTTCCTTTAATCATACAAAGCTTATCCTTTTCTGCACTTGCAATACCAATGTTAACCGCAAGCTGTCATTAGTTTATAGTTTCAAGCATAATCCAAAGTCTCCAAAGATTTCCTACATCCAGGCAGGTGAATATGTTCAGCGTATATTTCTGGTTCATCATATGGTGGAAACCAGCCATGATGTATAAATAACACGGACATGAGGGTCTCTAAGAATCTCTTTTCTATTTGATTTCTATCCGGGATGAAAGGCGGATAATTTAAAGGCGTCCAGTGCTACTCGACCTCGGAGGTCCATTGATTCCTTTCCTTTTCATCATCAGGGTTGAAGAATCTCGGTGCAGCATGGCAGCCCCTGGACCGCGCTGAGCACAGCAAAGCTACCGCACTCCACAGCCTCCAGATTGTAACCATCCGAGAATAAGGAGACTCTGCAAAGCAAGTGTACAATCACATCATTACTTTATTACTGTTAGAAAGGCGGATTTATGATTTAAAACAAACGGAAATTAAGACTGAAGATTCCGGAGCAGAGCCACTCAGTGTGGCACTTAAAGCGGACCTTCACTCTGAATAAGAGTCTATCTTATATGTTTCCCACACCCTGTACATACAGATTGCCCACATTAAAAATCATCCTACCTGCATCTACTGCATGTTATGAGCCTTTAAACATCCAAGATGGCTGCTCATAGAGCATCAGGCAGCCTGCAAACAGGAGGTGACTTCTGACTGTGTTGCTCTGCATTCTGGGATTGTTGTCCTTTGCCTGACCCCAGCTCTGCTCTGTCTGTAAAGCAGAGCTATAACCCCACCCCCTGCACTTTATCTCGTTCTCCTCTCCTCAGTAAGTGTGATGCTTCTGAGGCAAGATGGCGGCACCTGTATCCTAGAGTCCTGAACAGAGTTGCAGCCCAGTGGGGGAGTGAATAATAAGTAAGTGACTAAAAACTTAAAATATCTTAATTTTAGATGCAGGGGAATCGTTTTTTTAAGGGTTTGGGCTTTTCATTAAACCGGACCTTCGGCATGATTTAATGAAAAGCCCAAACTCTTAAAAAACGGTTCCCCAGCATCTAAAATTAATATATTTTATGTTTTTAGTCACTAACTTATTATTCTTTCCCCCACTGGGCTGCAACTCTGTTCAGGAATTTAGGATACGGGCGCCGCCATCTTGACTCAGAAGCATCACACTTACTGAGGAGAGGAGAGTGGGATAAGGTACAGGGGGGTGGGTTATAGCTGTGCTTTGCTCAGACAGAGCAGAGCTGGGGTCAGGTAAAGGTCAGCAGTCCCAAAATGCAGAGCAGCACAGTCAGGAGGCACTTCCTGTTTGCAGGCTGCCTGATAAGATGGCGGCTTCCATAAGCCGCCATCTTGGATGTTTAAAGGCTCATAACATAACTGCAGTAGATGCAGGTAGGATGATTTTTTTATGTGGACAATCTGTATGTACAGGGTGTGGGAAACATATAAGATAGACTCTAATTCAGAGTGAAGGTCCGCTTTAAATCATGCTGAAGGTCCGGTTTAAACAGGATGGGGGACCTGCAATAGGTGAGGTGATGCCGATTGGACCACAGGCCACCTGTAATGGCCAATAGGATGTACTGGCCAATCAGTGACATAGCCGGGTACAGCATCCTATAGGTTGTGGCTGCATACAGCTGGCCAATTCTGATGGCAGTAAGTCTTTCAAGTCACAGGTAGACTGGAACGGGGTTACCCAAGTTCAAGACTGGATCAGGAGGAGTCATTGGAGTCATTGACTTTTATAAAGCATTTGATACTGTGCCACATAAAAAGCTGGTACAAAAGATGAAAATGCTTGGAATGGGGAAAGATGTGTGCAGATGGGTGAGAATTGATCGGAAGCAGAGGGTGGTCATCAATGGTACACACTCAGATTGGGTCACTGTTACTAGTGGAGTACCACAAGGGTCAGTTCTGGGACCAATTCTCTTCAATATATATATAAATGACATTGGGTATGGATTAAACAGTAAAGTCTCAAACTTTGCAGATTATACTAAGTGTGTAAAGTAATTAAAACAAAAGAGGACAGCAGGCAGCTACAAACAGATTTAGATAAATTTGAAGCATGGGCAGTTAAATGGCAAATGAAGTTTAACACAGATAAATGAAGGTTATGCACATGGGAAGGAGAAATCTGTGTCATGATTACACACTAAATAAGGAAACACAGGACCTAGGGGTTTTAGTTAACCGTAAGCTCAACTGTAGTAATCAATGCCAGGCAGCTGCTGCCAAAGCAAATAGGATCATGGGCATAGGTGCTCATGACCAGAGCATCATGTGACCCCTGTACACTGGTCAGATCCCATATGGAATACTGTGTACAGTTCTGGGCTCCTGTGCTTAAGAAGGACATATCAGAACTGGAGCGTGTTCAAAGGAGGGCAACAAAGTTAATAAAAGGAGTGCGGGGGCTAGAGGACCCGGAAAGATTGTCCAAGTTAGGTTTATTTAGTTAAAAAAGACGCCTGAGGGGTGATCTAATAACTATGTATAAATATATTCGGGGTCAATACAAAGATCTGTCCCACAATCTATTTATACCCCGGAGTGTAACCATAACAAGGGGGCATCCTCTAAGGTTAGAGGAAAGGTGCTTTCTCCACCAACATAGGAGGGGATTCTTCTCTGTAAGAGCAGTGAGACTATGGAACTCGCTGCCAGAGGAGGTAGTAATGATGGATACAGTAAAAATGTTCAAAAGTGGCCTTGATGCCTTCCTGGCATGTAATAACATTTCCAGATATGGCTACTAGACCATTGGAAGGAGATAAAAAGGGGAGTTTACTACCGATCCCGGGGGTTTCAGCAGGATATCCCGCTATAGGATGCTTTAGGGTCTGGCTAGTGGCCCGCCCGGGGGTTGCTGTGGAGGGTTTTGACCTGCTTTAAAGGAGCACTTTCGCAAAAAGTGGTCCAATGATAAAAATCCATATAAATATGCTGATTGGTGGGACCTTTTTAAAGTGGACCAAAACCCAGGATTTTGACTATCCTAGGTTTTGGTCCACGCCCCCTTGAACACGCTATGTGAAACCCCCTATGTCGCATGCGCGGCCGCTCGTCCAATCAGCATGCTCGGAGCCACTGAGCTATGCGCGTCTAAGCGCCGTCTTAGCTCAGTGGCTCCAAGCGCGCTGGCGGCCGGATCTTGCGCTTCCCTCTAACAGGCCATTCACAATGGCCAGCGCAGGCACGCGCTCTGCTAGAGGGATAGCGGGGATGCGCCCACGGGCCGCGCATGCGCCGTTGGACCGGGATTAAGGTAAGTGTTGCGGGCGACCTGGGGGATTTTGGATGCCCCCCTGGGAGGGAATGGATCGGCCCAGCTGCGCTTTGGTCCACTTTAAACCCGGCATCAAGAAATATCCAGCCAGGCCTGTTTATTTTATTTTTAAGGAAAAGGATATCCGGGGTGACCGGCTCTGTCACCCCTGACAGACTAAACCAGTCACTCCTGGATTTTATTACTACCATAAAAAAACCACAAGCTTGGCTGGAGTTTTAATCAGTTCAGGAATATAAGTGACTCCTCCTCTCATTAGCCGAAGTGATTATATGGATTTTTAATATTACACAATTTCACGATAGTGCTCCTTAAAAGTTCCTGTCCAGACACGTACAAACTTCCCCTCACCTATCCCCCTTTAGAACAGTGTAAAATCCAATTCTAGGTAAAATATCCATGCAAAGCCAATTTCTTTGCTTTAATTTCTGGGTTGTGGCTGAGCTGGGAAGGACAGCTTTTTTTTTTTTTTTGTTTCAATATTTTTATTAAAGTTTTGGGTTTTCAACATTACAGATATTTGGAGCTTATGCATTATATTGCCATCCTGCGCAGGGGAGGTGAAAGAAAAAGCTAACATTCTAAATTGCATAAGATTATACATAGATCACGTTGATGTTTTAATAATTTACAATGCATACAAAGCGAGGAAGCAAATGACAACGTAAAGAACATTCAACGTCTTCGCGCGACCCACTTGACCTGGGACATGTTTATACCCACTCCGGTGCCATGCAGGTCAGGGGGGCTCCGCCCTCCACGATCCGCACCGCCCCAAGCGAGCCCACAGGATTTGCAGACTTGGTCAAGCGCGTTGACGGGAAAGAGTTAATGAAAGCCTTTTGGGATCGCAGTCTAAAGAGAGGAGAAACAAAGAACTGGGGGGGAGGGGAAAAGTTGGAGGGAGGAGGAGAGGTTGGGGGGGGGGGGAGAAGGGTCAAGGGGCTCCCGCAGGAAGGACAGCTTTATAAGTCATGAGCAAGCTCTGCTGTGGTCAGAGACACCTGACTTGCCAGACTCACTCATGCTGAGAGCACTGAGGGACAGAGTGGCTGTTGGGCCACTTTCTTGCGTGGTCCTGAGAGAATAAAATTGAAATTCTGGAAAAACTTTGGAGCCCTGCTTCAGCTTCTGCCCTGCACTGCAGGAAATAGAGGAGGGTCATCAGATAAGATGCCTGCTGCTGTTTATTGTTATTGGGTTCCTTTTTAACACCGTTATTACTTTAACGGGTGTTGGTGCTTCTCTCTGCTGATAGCAAGAAACTTGGGGGGAGAATCCAGAACGCTGGAGCCCCCTCGCACCTAACCGCATAGATTGGTGAGAAAGGAGCAGGCCCGGGAAAGGAGTTCCATGATTGGACACTGAGCGGTCACGTGGGCCATAGTCGCGTCCTCTATGCCAGCCGCTGACAGGAATGCAATCGTGGGATACTTTTCCGCCGCTGGCTCGTAATGAAGGTGAATAGTCTCAGCGTTCTGTGCAGTTAGGTGTGAGGGGGCTCCAGCATTCTGGATGCCCCCCGAGGTTTTTGCTATCAGCATAGAACACCCAACACCCATTAAAGTGGACCAAAACTCAGCAGGATCTTATAGATTCCCGAGCCGATCCATTCCCTCCCCGCGGGGCATCCCGATTTTGTGTGAAACCCCCCAGGACGCCCGCAAACCTTACCTGAATCCTGGTCCAACGGCGGATGCGCGGGCCGCGGCCGCATCTCGCTCTTCTCTCTAGCATTTGTGAATGGCCGGCGCGGGCGTGCTCCCTGGAGCCACTGAGATAAGACATTGCTTTGACGCGCATACCTCAGCGGCTCCAAGTGAGCTGATTGGACGAGAGCCTGCGCATGCGCCATAGCAGCGGGGTGAGGTGCGTTGAAACGGGCGATCTGGGGGGTTTCACATAGAGGGACACTCCCGATCGGGGTGCCCCGGGGAAGTGGACCGAAACCCAGGATAGTCAAAATTCGGGGTTTTGGTCCACTTTAAAGTATGAACGGGTATTGGTCCGGTTTAAATGTTGCATTTAGGGCCACTTTAGAAATGCCATAACTTTATTTCCTAGACGTTTCCTGACCACAGGTACCACCACCAACCCTCTATATGGCCATTTACAGGCAGCTCGTATTCCTCCCTCCTCCTCACCTGAACGTTACGAGACCTCAGACTGGACGCTGATCTTCTCTTGCTGAAGCCCGTCTGAGTATTCCACCCCGGCAATCTCACATCCCGGGAGCACCTCTTCCAGAAGGATCCTGCATAAACCTTTATTGGTAACATTAGGAAGGTCGGATAGATCCAAATATTTCAGCTTCCTGCAATGCACAGAAAGAAATGAGGTCATGTGACATAGATTTTCTTTACTAGGGTGTTTGCTGCTAATTCCAATCATAGCCAGGCTAATTATGTTGGTAGGTTCATTGGAAAGGAAAGGCACTTACTGCAGGTGATGCAAAGCCGCCAAGCCCCGCTCTGTGACCTGGGGGCACCCGGCCAGCACGAGGACTTCCAAGGAACGGGCAAAGATGTAGAGGCGGCTCAGACAACAGTCATCAATATAAGGGCAGTGGCTGAGGTTCAGGTAGCGTAGATGGCGCGATTCCACTGAGCAGCCAGACAAAAGGATGGTGGAGAATGGGGACAAAATGCAACAGATATATTCATTATTAGACAGATACACTTATACCTAAAGGAACAGTACAAGCATAAAAAATAGAAAAAAATATATATACTTACATTTTTGTCCCCTGAAGCTGTTCCGTCCAGCACTGCTCAATTTATGGCAATGGAGGAGGCGTGCCAAGCCCCAACACAGTGAATGACAAATAGCACTTTTTCTGGCATTGGCACTGGCATGGTTTTGAGAGCCTCTCCACCTCCTGCACCTGATTGGTTATAGTGATGGCCATCTCTCTACCCCTCTCCATGTGGCTGTTAGTATTGCGGTTACCCAGTTACAGGCACATGGAAAGCGGAGCAGGGGATGCCAAATGTTGTATTATCCCATGGGAGAGCCCTACCCTAGACATCGAACCTCAGAACACTTCTGAAGAACATTTAGGCTACATGGACTGTTATTACAGCTTTTACATCAAATAGGGTGTAATTTACATTACTTAGTGCCAGGGTAGAAAGGGGGTGGAATACTTATACAGCCTGGGTATAGGATCACTTTAACCCCCTACGGCTGCTGCTAGTGTTTAATTGGGATCGCCAACCGGACATGCCCAGGAACTTGTGCTACCCCCCATCAGCCAATAGCAACCACAGCCACCAAAGGGCTAAATAAATGGCCCAATTTCAGGCTCTGCTGGGTTATTAAAAGTGTAAGGCTACTATGGGTGTGAATTGGCAAGAATCTGGCGATAGGATACGTATTGCTATACACGTATGGCGATACGATATATACCAATATATCCAGATTCTGCCTCAAAGACAATATATTGCAAGTTTTAAAAATAAAATTTTATTTTTAATTGAAAAAAATGACATTTGGTCCCCCTTTTTTTGGGGAATTTTAAGGGTTAAAAACCCCTAAAGATCCCCCCACAAAAGGGCTTGAGGTCCCCCTTAACCAGCATAACCAGCCCGGGACCAGCTATGGGAGCTTGAAAAACAGGGCGCAGGGGCCAGTTTTGTTGGCCCCTGGCCCTGCAGGCTACAAGCCGGCATAGCCTAATGGCCACGGGCTCCTCTGCCCCCACATGGCCTTTGGGGAGGCAGATAATGGGCGGGCTTGGGGTTAATGGCAAGTCACCCGCTAGCGGCAGGTGACTTGCCAGACCCAGAGCCTTGTGAACTGGTATAGGGATCTCATAGATCCCTTACCAGTTTACAAAGGGTTAACAGTATATAAAAACACCACACATAGAGAAAATGTCTTTATTAAAAAAAAAAAAAAAAAAAAGATTTCTTATCTCACCTCTGATTGTCAGCTCCTGTGTCCCTCGCCGATCCGATGACAGATGCGGTAAGCGCTGGAGGGGGGAGGCAGGAGATCAGAGGATCCTCCTCTCCCGGGGAGACAGCTGAACCGCCCGCAGTCAGGATGACGCCCGCAGGGGTGACGTCATCCGCCCCTGAAGGCTGAAGTGCCCCGGGGTGGGGAGGATCGGAAGCCCCCAGGTGAAGAACAGAGCCGGCCGGATCGAACGAGGGGTCAGGTGAGCGTTTTTTTTTTTACTTTTATTTCACTGGGGGGGGGGGGGGGGGGGGGGGGGGAGTCAGAATCGATTCTGGTATTGCCTAATAAAATATTGTGATACTTGACAGAATCGATTATTTCTGACACTCCTACTGTTTACCCAGGCACAAGAATGGCTGGAAAATAGACAGTGATCCAATCCAAACATTTATGGTAGGGTAGTGGGCTGGTAGTGTAGAGGTGGACAAGTGTAGGACTTTTAGTGTAAGTAAATAACCAAACCAGGCATGGGAGAGGGAGCTAGTCAATTACAATGGAGTTAGACTTTTAACAATATCTTACAGGTATTACAGGAGGAATCTCCTGATAATACCCTGATGTTCATAATCTGTATCTGGAAATACTGTAACAATCAGAACAGCAGACCATGCAGCTGTTACTGGGTCATCTACATCATGGTTTTTCAACCCATGGTAAGTATATCCCGGGGGGTACTCTGCAATGGGCAAGATTGCATCAACAGGTGGGGTCTGACAAGTCTGGTATATTATTTTAACTATAACCACAAAAAGGAATGTGGACAAAAGGCCACACCTATCTCAAAAAGGAGCACCATACAATGTATCAAGAAGATTTATAAAACTAAAAGCTTTATTTAAAGAATAACAAGCACTGTTAATTAGCCTTTTTTGTGCCGGCACAACATACCGTATATACTCGAGTATAGGTCGACCCGAATATAAGCCGAGGCACCTAATTTTACCACAAAAAACTGGAACAAGTTATTGACTCGAGTATAAGCCGAGGGTGGGAAATGCAGCAGCTACCGGTAAATTTCAAAAATAAAAATAGATACCAATAATGTTTTTGAATACCGTAAAGAGCAAGAAGGAGGGAATGTGGAAAAGAGCAAGAAGGAGGGAATGTGGAAAAGAGCAAGAAGGAGGGAATGTGGAAAAGAGCAAGAAGGAGGGAATGTGGAAAAGAGCAAGAAGGAGGGAATGTGGAAAAGAGCAAGAAGGAGGGAATGTGCAAAATGTTGGATGTAGAAAAGAGAAGACTGATGCAATCTGAAAAGGAGAAAAAAAGGTAAAGGCGTAAAATAAGAAAGAAAGAATGTGGAAAAGGGAAGAAAGAGTAAAAGAGAGAGATGTGTAAAAGTTAATTACTAATAGTTGTAAATGCTTTACCCCTGCAGTGCACATGTCCCAGCTTTATCAGTGGAAAAGGCAATATATCCCAGTAGCCGTCCCACAGCCGGAGGCTCTCTATGAAGGGACAGGGGCGGCAGGGGCAGTGTGACTGAGCTGCAGGTGGGGAAGCTGTGGCCTGGCTCTGGGGAAGGGGACACGGCTGCGCTGTGTGAGGAGACTCCGCGGCGCTGTGCCCCAGTTCCGGCTTTTGCCGCCGCCCCGCACTGGCTCCGCCGCACACAGGTAAGTCACCCGTCACCTCTGTATGGCACACACACACACCTACCTGATGAGGGGGACACAAGAGGACCACATGCCCCGCACTGCTCCAGCATCTTGAACATCCTCACTGCCGACGGCGACCATGTGTGGACGTCAGGCGGGGCTGCGGGGGGGGGGGGGGGCAGGCGTGGGTGCGCGGCCGCGCGCGCACCTTAGCGGGAACAGTGATGGCCCTGCCCCTTTTTCATCTCCATTTCGGCCAAAATTTTCACTGACTCGAGTATAAGCCGAGCTTATACTCGAGTATATACGGTATATAACAGTCCCCTTACCATTTAAATCACGGGTCCTCCGTTCCTAGAAAACTGGCATTTGTAAATTTGTTTGTATTGATTATGCTACTTATGGATGAAATTTATTTGATATGGGGAAGGTTCAGCTTGTTCTTAATTTGTCTTGTCTAGAATGATTGTGTGTTTCTTCTTGGTGTTATTCTTTGAATAAAGCTTTTAGTTTTATAAATCTTCTTGATACATTGTATGGTGCTCCTTTTTGAGGTAGGTGTGGCCTTTTGTCCACATTCCCTTTTGTGGTTTACTTTTGATTGTATAAGTGAGCACACTAGATAAATTAGGTGGTGCGCCCTCACTCTTGGTATATTATTTTAACAGTAAAAAATTATTCATTCCTGCTTCAAAACGGCCAATGACCTACTTATTTTGGTAACATTTATAACTGATCTCCTTCTTGGATGTACTCGGTTGTAACTGCTTGTTGCTAGGCGATACTTAACATCAAAAGTTTGAGGACCAATGATCTACATCAGTGTTCCCCAAACCTCTCCTCAAGGTCCACCAACAGCCCAAGCTTTGTAGATCTTTGTAGCGCTATATCTTTGCCTGAGCTCTATGTACTGCACCTGTGCTCCTGTGTGGAGATCTGCAATACCTGGCCTCTTGGTGGAGGAGCGTTGGGGGCCTCTGATCAACATGATCAGTTAGCTCACCAAAGTCCATCATATTATATATCATCTTACTTATATTATCCAGGCCAGTGTAGTTGACTTCACTATGACTCAGGTCTATACATTCAACCGGCATGTCCTTGTACTTCAGAAAATCCATGGTAAATCGGCCACGATGGTCAGGGCGGATCCACTCTTGCTGCCCTGAGAACCTGCAAAAGGGCCTGTTATTAGCGCTATAATCTGATATGACAACAGGTATTAATTGAAGTGGAATTATTAGCAAAATGTCACAGTAAATCCACAGAGCACATTTCACTCTCTGTAGAGGGGTTTCCCCATTTAGTGACTTACCCCCTGAGGAAAGTCTAATGACAGCCAATGACATGAAACCCTGGGGCTCCAATTATCAGGGTCATTACACCAGCTCTTTCTAGTGCGTTTAAAGCGGACCTTCACTCTGAATAAGAGCCTATCTTATATGTTTCCCACACCCTGTACATACAGATTGCTCACATTAAAAATCATCCTACCTGCATTTACTGCACGTTATGAGCCTTTAAACATCCAAGATGTCTTCTGACTGTGCCGCTCTGCATTCTGGGATTGCTGTCCTTTCCCTGACCCCAGCTCTGCTCTGTCTGTGGAAAGCACAGCTATAACTCGCCCCCCCTTGTACTTTATCCCGCTCTCTTCTCCTCAGTATGTGTAATGCTTCTGAGGCAAGATGGCGGCGTCCGTATCTTAGAGTCCTGAACAGAGTTGCAGCCCGGTGGGGGAAGGAGTAACAAGTGACTAAAAACTTAAAAATATATTAATTTTAGATGCTGGGGAATAGATTTTTAAGGGTTTGGGCTTTTCATTAAATCATGCTGAAGGTCCGGTTTAAGTTGGCAGGTAGCCCTAACATCCTCCTCGGGATGGCATGACATAAGAGATGACCAGGGTGAAGGACAGGAGAAGGTTAGAGGTAGAAACCTGCCATTCACTTTCTTTGTCTACCTTGGGGCTGATTCAGAGCCAGGTGAAAATGTACATCCGATAGACAATGACTAAGTGAATGGCAGTTTTCTCTCCTAAAAAAGAAGTGAATTCTCCCACAAGGCTCGGATTTACCCTCTAAGGCTCCTTCACACCACTGCAATTTTGCATGCATTTTCGTTGCGTTGTCATAGACTTCCATGGAGCTGTGTTTGCGTTGGAAGGTGTGAATGGGGCCTAAGTATAGACAAGATTCTAACTCTGTATGCAGGGTGTATATAGGACCCCAGCAATGAGCAGGTCTGATTATTATCCAACTTCCTGGGAAAAATGAAAACTGAGAAAAAAAAACACAGAAAATTAAGCCTAGCTCCACTCTGGACATAATAGACTATAGTGTTTTTTTTTTTTAAGATGTGCACATATTAATGTGGGACAAATAATAATAATATGGGACAAAACCCATGATTTTGTCCCGGGGGGTTGTTGGCAGATGAGACAGAAAGGTCTCTTTATATGGGATGCCCCAGGGAAAGGCCAGGGACGGTCCCGTTAAATTTTGTTAAGTTAAGACAATATTGTAGCCAGGAGAACATTCATACCTCACTCCTCCCTTCAAGGAGAGGGCGTAATAAGCAGTGGCAGCAGATTGACCATACAGAGACTCCGTCACGTAGAACCGTCTGGAACAAAGAAAAAGGTTAGAGAGGAACAAGAGGCCCAAATCTAGGAAAAAACCTTCATTTTATTTTAGCTTTAGCTGCTAACCCTGTTATATAAAATGAGGTAAAGTTCCCCAATAGGGTCACCTAATACCACAGAAGTGGCTTAAAAGGGAAAATAGAGGCAGCTGTTTGCGCTCCTGACTGCACCCACCTATCAGCAGAGTAGGGCGCTCTTGATAGTTTACAATAACACCTGAAAAAAATACAATTCTGTGAGTACTCACCTGTAGAATTGATTTTGTAGTATACAGCACGTCCTGTTTCACTAATATTCTTTACGCTTGGGATATCCGCCACAAGGTGGAGCAGTGGACTGCAGAAGAGACTTGTGGCGTCTCCCGGCCCCATAAAAGGACAGGAACCTCCCACAAATTCAAAGTGTTACAAAGCAGTTAGACAAGAAGCCGGGAGAAAAATAATGAAGGAAACCCCAACCAAACATCTGAACAAATCACCATACAGAGGTAACCAAGAATAATGATAACAAGGGAGGGGTGAAACAGGATGTGCTGTATACTACAAAATCAATTCTACAGGTGAGTACTCACAGAATTGTATTTTTCCAAGTATACAGCACGTCCTGTTTCACTAATATTCTTTACGTTTGGGACGTCCAAAAGCAGTGTCCGTAAAGTAGGGTGGGATCCCCAAGAACAACAGCGGGCAGTTTAAACCACTGCCGCCTGAAGAACTTTGCGGCCAAAAGCAGCATCAGCTGAGGCCCTCACATCAACCTTGTAAAACTTGGAAAAAGTATGAACAGAAGACCAAGTTGCGGCCTTACAAACTTGTTCAACAGAAGCCTGGTGCTGAAAGGCCCAAGAGGCCCCAATAGCACGAGTGGAATGAGCAGTAAGGCAGAAGGGAGGTTCCTTCCCCTTAGCAGAATAGGCTTGCACCACCGCCTGATGGATCCACTTGGCTGATAGTGGACTTAACCCTTCCTAGGACCAGAAGGAAGAACAAAAAGAGCATCAGTCTTCCTGAAAGATTTAGTAGCTACCAAGTAAAATTTCAGAACCCTGACCACATCTAAAGAATGCAGAGTCCTCTCCTTGGAATTAGCAGGATTAGGACACAAGGAAGGCAAGACAATGTCCTGATTGAGATGAAAAGCAGACACAACCTTAGGCAAGAAATCTGGTTTAAACCGAAACACCACCTTGTCCTGGTGTCGCTCAAAATTAGGAGGTTGGATAGAGAGCGCCGCTAGCTCAGAAACACGCCTGACAGAAGATATAGCCACCAAAAAAGCTACCTTAAGAGTCAAAATGGGCAAAGCGGCCTCACGGAGAGGCTCAAAAGGGCGACCCTGCAGAGCAGATAACACCAGATTCAAATCCCAAAGTGGTAACATAGGTTTACGTGGCAGACGCACATGAGAAACCCACTGGAAAAAAAGTCTTAACCAAACGGTGACTGGCAAAAGATCTTTGGAAAAAAATTGCCAGAGCTGAAACATGACCTTTGAGGGTACTAAGTTGAAGGCCCAAATCCAAACCATGTTGCAAGAATTCCAGAATCCTGGGAACAGAAAACACCCGACAGGGAAGAGATTTGGACTCACACCAGGCAATGTAAGCATGCCAGACCCTGTAGTAGATAAAGGACGAGGACTTCTTCCTAGCCCTAATCATGGTAACATGAGGGGCAGGCAAACCCTTTTCCATCAAGATGGAGGTTTCAGCAGCCACGCCAGCGTTTGTAAATTGGAATGGCGTAGTTGCCCCTGAGTGAGCAGATCTGGATCCTTGGGCAGGACGTACTGATCTACTGCCAACTGCACGATGTCTGCGAACCACACCCTTCTTGGCCAACAGGGGGCCACCAGAATGGTTGGCACCCCTTACTGGGCTACCTTGTGCAGCACCCTGCCCAGCAGAGGAAACGGAGGGAACACATAGAGGAGCCTAAACCCCTTCCAAGGCATTGCCAGCACATCCGTGGCAAAGGCCAGAGGATCCTGTGACAGAGAGACAAAGAATGATAGTTTGTGATTGTGACGTGAAGCAAACAGGTCCACATCCGGCAGACCCCAGCGGTGACACAGGGAGTGAAACACCCTGTTGCTGAGGGACCACTCCCCCAGCCGAGACATCCCCCTGCTCAAGCAATCTGCCTCCAGGTTCTCCACCCCCGGGATGTAAACTGCCGAGATGCAGGGGACAT
Source organism: Gastrophryne carolinensis (assembly GCA_027917425.1). Lineage (NCBI taxonomy): Eukaryota > Metazoa > Chordata > Amphibia > Anura > Microhylidae > Gastrophryne > Gastrophryne carolinensis. The sequence goes on along the minus strand of CM051235.1, from coordinate 50,802,661 downwards.
TCTCCTCCACCCAGGACAGTATCATCGACACTTCCCTGAGGGCTCGCTTCCCCCGAGTCCCTCCCTGATGATTGATGTAGGCGACCGCCGTCTGGTTGTCCGATCGGATCTGAACCGCCCGACCCCGAAGGTGTGGGGTCAACTGGGAAAGGACCAACCTTATCACCCGCAGTTCCAGAATGTTGATGGGGCATGAGCCTCCTGAGGGCTCCACTGACCCTGGAACTTCAGAGACTTCCAAAAACCTCCCCAACCTGTCAGACTGGCATCTGTGGTGACAGTCTCCCAGCACAGAGGCAGAAAGGTCCTGCCCACTAGGAGATTCCTTGAGTCCAGCCACCACAAGAGGGACTGAATGACCAGAGGGGACAGAACAAATGTCTGATCCAGGGACACAGGGTCCCGATCCCAAACTGACAAGCGGTGCAACTGAAGAGGTCTCATGTGAAACTGAGCATAGGGAACCGCCTCGAAGCATGACACCATCAGGCCTACCAGTTGCATTCCCTGCTGAATGGAGGGATGAGGGCAAGAAATCAGAGACCGTGCCTGCATCTGCAGGCTCTCCACCTTCTGCTGAGGCAGAAAAACCTTGACCTGAGATGTATCCAGAGTCATGCCCAGAAAGAACGTCACCAAGGACAGAGAAGACTTGGGTTAGTTGATCACCCAACCGAAGGACTCGAGCGTGGAGACCACCATCTGGGTATCCAGCTCGGCTTGATGGAAGGGCTGGGATGCAATCAGAATGTCGTCGAGATAAGGAAGGATGCGAATGCCCTGAGATCTCAACAGAGCCATCACACCCGCCAGCACCTTGGTGAAGACCCGAGGGGCTGAGGTAAGACCGAACAGTAAGACCACAAATTGGTAGTGCTGATCCTCCAGAGCGAACCTGAGAAATCTCTGATGACCTGGAAAGATAGGAACATGAAGGTAAGCATCTTTGATGTCCACAGAAGTCATGAAGTCGCCCGGGCGCAAGGTACTGACCGCCGAGCGCAGAGTCTCCATGCGAAAATGCTTGAACCTGACAAATTTGTTGAGGCGCTTCAAATCAAAGATGGGCCTCAGGGACCCATCCTGCGTTGAGGCAGCCTACCATCCTTGGCAAACAGATCCAGATGCTCCCCAAAGAGCCGTAGCCCAGTAAAGGGGAAGCCAGTGAGAGCCTTAGCAGCATTATCAGCCGCCCACTGACGCAGCCAAACAGAGTGGCGTATAGCCACCAAAAGGGCAGAAGTCTTACCACACATCCTGACCGCATCATCCATAGCAGAAAGAATAAATGCCACAAATTCATAGCAAAGCAGGAGGGATATATACTCCTCCCCCCTATTGGCATCCGAGGCATTATCCAGAAGGCACTTGAGTAGCCCTTTAAGAGCAAGAGCCGTGATGGCAGAAGCGCACACAGGGTGCAGCGCAGTCCCCGCACAAGCAAATGCGTCACCGACCAGCTGATCAACACGCCGGTCCTCACCATCCCTCAGAGTAGAAGTGTCAGGGGAATGCATGACTGAGGTATTGGACAACCCAAGCACGGGAGCATCCACCTTGGGGGGACACGACCAGCGCTTAACCACATCAGCAGGAAATGGATACCTGCTGTCCCAACTCTTAGGCACCGCGGGCAATGTGCTAGGACGTTCCCACTCCTTGAGCACCAAATTATTGAAGTGGATCTGCTCAGGGAACTCCAAGCGTTGTTTAACAGTGTGAAAAAGCTCACCCTGCTGCCTTTAAGCCGGGACAGGAGGTGTAATACACAGTACTTCAAAAATGTGAGTCAACAGCCTGTCCGAATCCTCAGGAGACCATGGGTCTTCTCCAAAAGGAGACCCAGTACCACCATAAACCTGCTGCTCCTCAGAGGACTCAGAATCAGAGAAAAGTTCCCCCTCTCCTAGGGGGTACAGGCCAGGGAAAGAAAACTGTCCCTCATCCTCCTCAGGAAAAAGGGAAACAGCGGGAGTTAAATGCCGCTTCTTGCCAGAAGCCTTACGGGGGACCGGCCCAGCCATATGCCTTTCCAGGCTGGCCACCCGCAAGGCCAAGTCATAATGTGATTCCCCACTAGCATGTCCCTCACTAGGGGTCAAATGCAGGCGCGGGGGGGGTAGGTGATGTAGAAGGGGGCGCAGAGCTGGGCAGTGTAGCAGGCAACCCAGACTGCAGCGCAAGTACCTTCTGGGCGCAGGGCACACTACCCTGACACCGTCACTCACAGGGGATACCCCACACGCGACACACAGCTGGGCTTGTCCCGAAGGAACCCCAAGCACATTATCCCCGGAAGCCTCCATATGGCGATTAAAATGGGCACAGTGGCCAGTATAGGGTTAAGGCTAGCAAGAGCCACCCGGGATGCCCCAAACCCCGCTAGGAAAGGTGGGAGATGACAAAATGGAAGAGGGCCGGGAGAAACCACAGTCACGTTAATCCCGCCTGAAAGACATAAGAAAACCACACATAACATTCCCATAATGTGGTGACAAGAGCACAATACAACTCCGAAGGGGACTCATGGACCAAGAAGCTGATCGCACATCCAGGCAGGCCAGCAGTGCGCCGCAGTACTGCAGGTCAGGAGAAAACAAACTTCAAACAAAATGGAGCCTGCAAGGACCCTGAGGGGCAGGCCGCGGAGGTATGACGCAAAAAGCATCATCCGCGGCCCGCCCTCCCCGGAGAGCTCCCCAGGGAGAGAGCGAGGCAGGGAAGAGCAACGGTAGGCGCACCCAAGGCATGCTTAGCTAGGGAGGAGGGGGGGTGGAGGGGCGGGCAAGGGAAGGCCCACAATAAGGCAGGAAGGGGCATCCCACAAGGCTCACCATAAGCCTGAACCGCCTACCCTTGCAGGTACAGGGATTGCGGTTGGAGCAGCGCTCCTCCAGCACCTGACCCTGGCGCTGTCCCACCTTCACCCGAACCAGGCAGCCGAGGCTGGGAGGCAGTGGGTCCAGAACGGGTAGAAATAGTCCTGCAGGGCCGCAGGCTGGTAAGCCCCGCTCGCCTGTGTAATCTGAGTCATCTTCTATCTTTGCAGTCCAGACTGCAGAAGGAAACTGGGAATTTGTGGGAGGTTCCTGTCCTTTTATGGGGCCGGGAGACGCCACAAGTCTCTTCTGCAGTCCACTGCGCCACCTTGTGGCGGATAGCCCAAGCGTAAAGAATATTAGTGAAACAGGACGTGCTGTATACTTGGAAAAATATGCCCAGCGCACCACCAATCCACAATTAATTTAAGAAGACCATGTGCTGAAGGTGATTCCCTAAAAAGGTAAACCCGAAAGGAACTACAGTTAGATTGCGGCTACAGCAGCCGCTAGGGAGTAAACCTACTGCACCAAAAGGTCCTCAAATAAAGGCAGTCAATTCAATTAATCAAAATATAATTTATTAATAAAAAGAAAAATTCATTCATTACATTATAAAAGGATCGACTTACACACACACACAATTACATGGCAGGTAATCACCCCTGTTTTATCACCTATCTCCTGTTTTAGCGGACGGCGGGGCACCATCCATCTGGGCTTTACACTGTAGGTGATTTATGAATTGTATATTTTTTTGCACATACTATTAGCACTTCTGGATCCTTTTATAATGTAATGAATGAATTTTTCTTTTTATTAATAAATTATATTTTGATGAATTGAATTAATTGCCTTTATTTGAGGACCTTTTGGTGCAGTAGGTTAACTCCTTAGCGGCTGCTAGAGCCGCAATCTAATTGTAGGCGCTCATGATAGTTCATGTGATGCCCTCACTGCTGCCAATCAAGGGAACCTGCAGAAGGTAGGTGATGCTGATGGTATCGAAGCCTAACAGTGAGGTTTCTGCTCAGCAACGGCCTATGGGATCACATCTGCAGACATTCAGGTAAGTGCGATTTATTTTGATTGCACAGGATTCTAGGCCCACAGACACATTTGTCACACATCCTATAGTTTAAAGTCCTTGTCCAGGCATAAACATAAAAAAAAATACTCACCTTTTCTCCCCTGCAGCTCCTCCATCGCCACTGCATAGTGATGAGGAAGAACAGACAATTTTGTCCAGTAGTGGGAAGACATGGCGGTGTCCACCAAGATGGCTTTATGTCTGCTAACACACCTACTCCATTAACTGCAATGGGGGCATGCTGGAGGCAAGGCTCTATGGACGCTGCCAAGCATGGCCATCCAACTTAAAGCGGACCTTCACTCTGAATAAGAGCCTATCTTATATGTTTCCCACACCCTGTACATACAGATTGCTCACATTAAAAATCATCCTACCTGCATCTACTGCATGTTATGAGCCTTTAAACATCCAAGATGGCGGCTCATGGGACATCAGGCAGGCTGCAAACAGGAAGTGACTTCTGACTGTGCTGCTCTGCATTCTGGGATTGCTGACCTTTTCCTGACCCCAGCTCTGCTCTGTCTGAGCAAAGCACAGCTATAACCCGCCCCCTGGACTTTATCCCACTCTCCTCAGTAAGTGTGATGCTTCTGAGTCGAGATGGCGGCGCCGTATCCTAAAGTCCTGAACAGAGTTGCAGCCCAGTGGGGGAAAGAATAATAAATAAGTAAATATATTAATTTTAGATGCTGGTGAATCGTATTTTAGGGGTTTGGGCTTTTCAATAAATCATGGTGCAGGCCCGGTTTAATAGTTATACTAAATGCAATCCCGATTGTTGTCCCATTGTCTAGGGCTACATGTTGCACTGTGCCAAACTTCTATACACCCTGTATTTCCTAAGTTATCTTTAAAAGTATTAAAGCATTGTCGATTCATAGAAAAAGTAGGTATGGCAACAGTGATGTAATGTAAGCACACTGTGTGCTTTACATTTATCATAGTAAAAAAGTAAGTGCCTCTAGTTATTACTGCCAGCACATAGTGTGATCAGAAAAAGGGGGTGAGAGATGCTGCAGGCAAGAGCATCTCCAGCCTGCCAGCACATAGTGTGACCAGAGAGGAGGGCGGGGTTTCATAGCTGCAGAGGTGGCAGCTAATCAGCATGTCTGGGGAGGTGTTTCCGTTCATGGTCCACTGAAAGTTGATTGAAGGACCAGGTCAGTGGGGTGGAGACTGAAAGCTGAATTAGGAAGTGATTTCCTCACTAAGTAGACTGACATAGCAGGAAGGAGAGTGCTGGTCACCCGCCATTAGTAAGTAGGAATAGGCCGGACCTGCTTGGAGGAGCTGCGGGGAACAAAAGCCAAGTATAGACATCTTTTTTTGTTTTGCCTGGACTTTTAAAGCGGAACAAAAGCCACGTGCTTCCCCCAGGGAATCCTGTATGTGTGTTAATACCCCCAGGTCACTAGTAACTTTTCCTGGGTCCAACTGAGCACGTGCAGGCTTTCGGCCAATAAAAGCTGTCTGCCTTGACTACGTCATTTGGCAAACAGCTCTCATTGTTTTCAATGGGGAGCGCTGCTGCATCCTCAGCATCCATGGTGGGGGAGTGTGAGTGCTCCTGCCCCAGCTATTAAAGCGGACCAAAACCCACATTATTAACTAGCATCCCCTGAATTGCCAGTTTTCACTGCTCTTGCTTCACTCTAATCCCAGATAGTGGCTCCGCCTCCTTCATTCGTTGCCATTGTTGTGTGTGGCAATGATGTCATTGCCACGCCTATGCAGTGACCAATCATCTGTCACACCGAGGGACAGCAAAAAAAATCAACGTTCCAGGACTATTTGAAAAGCAAAAATATCCATTTCTAGTTCTACACCCTAAGAAGGGAGTATCGGCAGGGGCTTTGGCCAAATGTATTTTACAAGTTCAGTGGGTTTTGGTCTGCTTTAAGATAGACTGCATGTGGAAGCACGTGAAGTCAATGAGCGCTATTTGCCGAAGGATGTCGGATAGGCTGCGCGTCCGCGCATGCGTCTTAGATCTGAGGAAGAGGTGAGTTATACTGGGTGTAATGGGGTGTTTCATACAGCGGAATTCCTGGGATGATCCATTCCGTCCCCCCAGGCATCCAATATCGGGATGCCCCGCTGCGTGAAAGCCCCCAGGTCGCCATACACTTACATTCTTTCCTGGTCCAATGGTGCATGCGTGTGCCGCTGCTGCATCCCCGCTATCCCTCTAGCAGGGCACCCTGTTAGAAAGTAGCGGGGATGTGGTCGTCAGCGCGCTCGGAGCCGCTCGCCTTAACAAGACGTGACGTCAGCAGATCCGAGTGAGCTGATTGGACAAGCGGAGTAGGACTGGGAAGAGGTGATTTGGTTTCGGTGACCTGGGGGGGTTTCACACAGCAGGATACCCCCGATCGGGGTGCCCCGGAGAAAAGGAGCAAAATCCAGGATAGTCAAAATCCTGGGTTTTGGTCCACTTTAAAGGACTACTATCATTTGCCAGCTCCTTGGTGAGGGAGCGCATGTATTTTCATCACCCTGCTTCTAGTTTTTCTTCTTGCAGAATAAAAACACAGCTGACTGGCGGTTATTTTACACTGCATAATAAAATTACCGTATATACTCGAGTATAAGCCGAGTTTTTCAGCCCACTTTTTGGGCTGAAGAAAGCCGCCTCGGCTTATACTCGAGTCCAGGGGTGGACTGCCAGGGAAGGCCGCAACCCTGAACCCAACAGATGCTGGAGGGTGAGGGGCGGCCGCTGCGGGTCCCTGCTGTACCCGCTGCTGCCGCCGCCGCCGCTCTCATACACACAAACACGCACACACATTCACACACTGACTGGCACTTCCAGGCTGCTGCGCGCTGGTCGTCAATGGGCGGCGTCCAATGTTTTCATTGGACGCCGGCCATATGGGGCACGCCCACTGACGACCAGCGCGCAACAGCCAGGAAGTGCTGGTGTGTGTATGAGAACGGCGGCGGCTGCCAGGCGGAGCTGAATGGAGGGTGTTGTGTGCCGAGCGACCGGCAGGAGGAGGAGGGGAGGGGGACCCCGCTGCCCCTCTGCAGGGTAACCTCGGCCAAACCCTGACCCCCGACACCTGCGCGTCTGAGAGCGGCGGCAGCAGGTACCCACAGTGTGTGTGTGTGTGTGTGTGTGTGTGTGTGTGTCTCTTTCTGTGTGTGTGTGTGTGTGTGTGTGTCCCTTTCTGTGTGTGTGTGTGTGTGTGTGTCCCTTTCTGTGTGTGTGTGTGTCCCTTTCTGTGTGTGTGTGTGTCCCTTTCTGTGTGTGTGTGTGTCCCTTTCTGTGTGTGTGTGTGTCCCTTTCTGTGTGTGTGTCCCTTTCTGTGTGTGTGTCCCTTTCTGTGTGTGTGTCCCTTTCTGTGTGTGTGTCCCTTTCTGTGTGTGTGTCCCTTTCTGTGTGTGTGTCTCTTTCTGTGTGTGTGTGTCTCTTTCTGTGTGTGTGTCCCTTTCTGTGTCTGTGTGTGTGTGTGTGTGTGTGTGTGTGTGTGTGTCCCTTTCTGTGTGTGTGTGTGTGTGTGTGTGTGTGTGTGTGTGTCCCTTTCTGTGTGTGTGTCTCTTTCTGTGTGTGTGTGTGTGTGTGTGTGTGTGTGTGTGTGTGTGTGTGTGTGTCCCTCTTTCTGTGTGTCAACTCCAATTCCAATTGAAAAAAGCCGCCTCGGCTTATACTCGAGTCAATAACTTGTTCCATTTTTTTTGTGGTAAAATTAGGTGCCTCGGCTTATATTCGGGTCGGCCTATACTCGAGTATATACGGTATATCACAACAAATCGTTACAACACAGCTGACTGGCCGTTACATCAGCTGGAATAACTTGTTATCATACAGTGTAACACAATGGCCAGTTAGCTGTGTTTACTCTGCAGGCAATGCAATGAATTTATCAGCTGATATGCAGGGAACTGTGTGTGATAAATATTTGCTGCCTGTGGCCAAGCTGCTGGCAAGTCATAGTTTCCCTTCAATACGAGCAGCAACAATAGTTTTGCTGTGCCTGAAATGTAGCTTTAGACCAACAGGCTGATTCATTACTAGCACCAGGTAACGGCAGATGAGTGTCTGTACAGCGGCGCTAAGAGCGACCGCTACTGATCGGCCGTGAGTTGCTATTACAGAGTGCCTCAGTCGCTGTAGTAACATTGGCGGCATTGATGAATTTGATGTGTGAGTCGCTATAACACCAGTACAGTGCTATATGGGAGCGAACGGTAGCGACTGGTCAGAGTGAGCGACATAAACCATATTCATAAATAAAAAAATTGGGTCGCTGTAGCCAAGAGCGCCAGACACTGTGATTAAAGTCTGTTTTTGAACACATATCCACCAGTAACAAAGCAAAAACATATGGAATTACATTGTTATTACATTGTGACATTAACACTTTAATACCAGACATGTAATGACAATTCTGCATAAACATATAAAAATTCTAAAAAGTTTTAAAAAATGTATTTAAAGCGGACCTTCACCCTGAATAAGAGCCTATCTAATATGTTTCCCACACCCTGTACATACAGATTGCTCACATTAAAAATCATCCTACCTGCATCTACTGCATGTTATGAGCCTTTAAACATCCAAGATGGCGGCTTATGGAAGCCGCAATCTTATCAGGCAGCCTGCAAACAGGAAGTGCCTCCTGACTGTGCTGCTCTGCATTCTGGGACTGCTGACCTTTACCTGACCCCAGCTCTGCTCTATCTGAGCAAAGCACAGCTATAACCCACCCCCCTGTAATTTATCCCACTCTCCTCTCCTCAGTAAGTGTGATGCTTCTGAGTCAAGATGGCGGCGCCCGTATTCTAAATTCCTGAACAGAGTTGCAGCCCAGTGGGGGAAAGAATAATAAGAAAGTGACTAAAAACTTAAAATGTATTAATTTTAGATGCTGGGGAAACTTATTTCAAAAGTTTGGGCTTTTCATTAAATCACGCTGAAGGTCCGGTTTAAATAGGCCAGGAGAGGTGACACAATGATTTGATACAAAACAAAAAAAAAAATTATTAAAAGAAAACCCTGTTTAAACAGAAGAAAAGTAACGTCCATTGAAATGTATGGGAGAGCGACAGGTAGTGACAGGTAATACCAGGCGCACTGAAAGCCAGAGCGCCGCCAGGATCAGCTGAGCCGTCTGTGGTGATGAATCGGTCGCTATGTATCGCTGTAAGAGGCACTCACCAGATTCGCTTTCACAAATATGGTATTGCGTGCCGCGGCCGGCGTTCACCTGTGGCTACCTGCCGCTTACAAGGCTCTACCTGGCGCCATGATGAATAAAGCCTCAAGGGTAAGCACTTGCAGATATGAAGCAATACGCACTCATTTTTATTTCTCAGTAGCCAGTATTTCCAGCGGACACCCCAGTGCAGGAAGAGATCGACGTCAGTAAAGTATTTGTTCAGAAAATTAAGGAATCTCTTTTTAGTGTCTGGATGTGCAGTGGAGGAACTGTGACGTGTGATGATATGTCCGACACAGGAGCGAAGCCGGAGAGCCTGGAGCTGCGGGAGAATAGAGAGAGAAATAATTAGGAGACATCGGCGGGGGGCAGGACTGCCCTAGAATGTCGCTTGCTTGTGCGCATGGAGGGGACCTGTTTTCCAAAATGACTATGGGGGTTATTTAAGAAGGGATAGCGCCAGGTAGCGCTTCGTAGCGGCAGGTAGCATCTGGTGAACGCTGGGCGCTGTACGGGAAACCACATCTAAGAAAGCGACTCTAACAGCGTCATATGTATTACTAGAGGCAGCCCAGTGTGTAGCGCCGACGCTCTAGGTTCAGGAGCGCCACATATTACCTTTCGCTCAGTGCCGCTCTGCCATACATTTCAATGGGGGTTTCATTTGGTTGTGTTAAAATAGCGTGTTTGGCAATTTTTAATTTTTGTTGTTGTTGAAATCATTGTGTGACCTCTCCTGGCTGTAAACAAACACTTTTATACATTTTTTTGACTTTTTATATTTTTATGCAGAATTGTCATTACAGGTCTGCCACTAAAGTGTTAAAACAATGTCATTCCATGTGTTTTCGCTTTGTTACTGGTGGATATGTGTTCAAAAACAGACTTTGATCACACAGCGTCTGGCGCTCTATGCTACAGCGCCCAGCTTTAGAGCGCCAACGCTGTGTGTAGTTTTAGTAGTATGGTGTGGAGCACCAAGTGCCAGACGCACTGAGCTGGCGCTACCTCTCGCTGGCTGCAGCGTTATACTGTTGTTACAGGGTCCAACACATAACATTCATCAATGCCAGGCAGGTTACTACAGCGACTGCAACGCTAGGTTACAGCGCCTGATACCAATACGCTTACAGCGTCTAGCGGTTGCTCTAAGCGCCGCTATACAGACGCTCAGATGCCGATACATGGCGCTAGTAGTAAATCAGCCTCCACGATCATCAGACTGGAAGGAAGTAGAGAGGACAGTAGAGTAGAGAAATGGTGAGTTTACTTTGTTTTGGTCTTCACAGACCCATTAAGGTGGCTTCCGTATGCCGACTCTCTGTCTAAACAAATGCTTTAAGCTGTGCATTAGTAAGCACATAGTCAAAATCCTGGGTTTTGGTCCATTTAAGTGGATCTTCTAAAAGTCTTCTAAAAGTCTGAGTGGCCCTAGAGTCTAAAAGTCTGAGTGTCCCTAAGCATCCTGGTTCCGGATGACCCACCACGTGAACCCACTGCAGTGGCCCGTAACTTTCCAATGGTCTCACCTCGGGGATCACATTCCGCATCCCCACCATCCCTGTGGCTGAGGCGCGCTCCCGTGCCCAGACATTCAGATAGGCTGGGCACAGGAGTGTGCATACTCCACAGGAAATCTGGGGATGTGGCTGCCCAGCTCCCTATGCCGACGCTCAGTTCTAACCAATGCTTTATGCATAAAGCGCTGATTGGATGAGTGCTCGCGCATGCACTGTGGGAACAGCGGAAAGGTAAGTAGTGTGAGCGATCTGGGGGGTTTCACACAGTGAGGCTTCCCATTCCTTCCCAGGACCTATGACCAGGAGAGTGAAATCCTGGTTATAGATTCACTTTAAATGTGATGTGACAAGCCCACTGGTCGCATTCCCGGCTTCCTTCTAGTCTGAGACGCGCTCCCATCCTAGCTGTATGGCCGGGCGTTGGCGCACATCTCAGGGATGTCACTGAGGGCCATGAAAACACTATGGGAAACCAGGAAGGTGAGTTAGGCAAACAACCCCGGGGGGGTTTCACACAGGATGCCAGTGGCCAGCCCTTTAGTCTTTTAAGACTCCAGGGCCGGCCCATGCAGGTTTCAATTTGCTTTAAAGTGGACCAACACCCAGCCTGATCGGCGGGCCGATCCAATCCCTCCCCGCAGGGCATCCAAAATCGGGATGCCCGCTGTGTGAAACCCCCCACCAGGACGCCCGCAAACCTTACCTGATTCCCGGTCCAACGGCGTATGCATGTGCCGCATCTCGCGCTTCTCTCTAGCAGGGTGCGTGCCTGCGCTGGCCATTTGTGAATGTTAGAGGGAAGCGCGAGATGCGGCCGCCAGCGTGCTCAGAGCCGCTGAGCTTTGACGCCACTTCGACACGCATAGCTCAGCGGCTCCGAGCACGCTGATTGGACGAGCAGCCGCACGTGCGCCGTAGGAGCGGGGTGAGGTGAGTTGAATCCTGCGATCTAGGGGGTTTCACATAGCGGGGCACCCAAAACCTAGGATAGTCAAAATCCTGGGTGTTGGTCCACTTTAATGCGCAGCAATCTTTTGTGGAAAGACATTTGGGGCACCAGCCATTCAGACATACCTGCTGGGGGTGCTCACACTGTATGTAGGGGTGCTCACACTGTACGTAGGGGTGCTCACACTGTACGTGGGGGTGCTCACACTGTACGTGGGGGTGCTCACACTGTATGTAGGGGTGCTCACACTGTACGTAGGGGTGCTCACACTGTACGTAGGGGTGCTCACACTGTACGTAGGGGTGCTCACACTGTATGTAGGGGTGCTCACACTGTACATAGGGGTGCTCACACTGTACGTAGGGGTGCTCACACTGTATGTAGGGGTGCTCACACTGTATGCAGGGGTGCTCACACTGTATGCAGGGGTGCTCACACTGTATGCAGGGGTGCTCACACTGTATGCAGGGGTGCTCACACTGTATGTAGGGGTGCTCACACTGTATGTAGGGGTGCGGGGGATGGAGGAACAAGGTAAAAATTACGGGTGATCACACAGCGGGGATCCCAAATCCTGGATGCCCCTTGGGATGGATTGTAACCAGCTTTGGTGTCTTCTAGACTCTAGGATAGAGTGGACAGGGTTTGAAATTGTAATAAATATTTAGTCAAATATAAAATGACACGCGTGCAGTATGGCCAGAGAACATGACAGGGGGGGGGGGGGCACATGGCGGCGCTGCCATTTGCCCTCTTTCTCTGGGGAAGCTTCTGGCAGCCTCACTGCGAACGCCCAGTAATAGCAGAAAACTTAAACACTAACAGGGTGACAGGCTGCCAGCCTCTAACAGGGCCATAAGTCTGAGGTAAAGTCGCCATTCGCAGGCTTCTCCTGCCTTTACCGCGCTAGATCTAATCACAATCTGTCACAAGCCATAAGTCACCTACCAGCATGGGCGCCGCCATGTTTAGTACAGTCACGTGACGCAGAGTGGGCGGGGCGGTCCTGACGTCACTAGAACGCCGGCCAGGCGATAACTGCCTTGCGGTGGGCGGGGCGTGCTGAGCGCGTGGGGGGTAAAAGCTGCTGGTTACCTGAAGAGGTGTTTGGCGCGAGATAGTTACAAGGTGTATAAAACTTACACCTGAGAGGTTTATCTTATCAAAGATGCGGCTGGAATGAGATATAAGATTATATATATATATATATATATATATATATATATATAGTGGCGGGGTTATAAACAGAGGTGGGATTCAAATGTTTAACTACCTGTTTCCCTCTACGTAGAGTTGCCAAATGCTGCACTCATATTTTTATAATATTTGCATAAAATCTAATAAACAGCAAACTATGTGATACTATTAAAATGTGTCTAAGCAATAGCAAGGGATTGTATAGCTTTTTATGCCAGTTCTCCTCAGTTCTGAAAACAATTGTAACAACTGGTTCTGCAGAACAAGGGAGAACCTGCTGAATCCCAGCCCAGGTTATATCCCCTAATATGTCTGTAACCCCGTCAGTGATTGGCCAGTAAAGTGATGAAATTAGAAAGGAGAGGGAGGATAGAATGTGAAAAGGCTGGGAAGAGGAATCAGATTTTGTGAATTAAAAGAATGAAAACTGAACAGAGCTGAAAAGAGTAGATGTGGATTAGAGAAGAAAACTAAGGGGCTGTGGACTAAAAATTAAAAAAACATAGGGGGGCCTAGATTAGAGAGGAAAGCAGGACATAGATTAGAGAAAAGAAAAACCGGGACAACTATGGGGACGTGCATTCGATAAAATAACATAGGGGACGTAGATTAGAGAGGAAAACTAAGGGGACGTAGATTAGAGAGGAAAACTAAGGGGACGTGGATTACAGAGGAAAACTAAGGGGATGTGGATTACAGAGGAAAACTAAGGGGATGTGGCTTACAGAGGAAAACTAAGGGGATGTGGCTTACAGAGGAAAACTAAGGGGATGTGGCTTACAGAGGAAAACTAAGGGGATGTGGATTACAGGGGAAAACTAAGGGGATGTGGATTACAGAGGAAAACTGAAGGGTTGTGAATTACAGAGGAAAAACAGGACATGGATTAGAGAGGAAAAATAGGGACAACTAAGGGAACACTGATTAGTGAGGAAAACTGAGGGGGTGTGGATTACAGAGGATAACCAAAAGGACGAATTAGAGAAAAACTAAGGGGATATTTATTTGAGAGGAAAACTATGGGCGGGGGTGGATTACAGAGAATAACTAAAGGGACGTGAATTAGAGAAAAACTAAGGGGGCATGGATTAGAGAGGACAGCTAGGGGGATGTGGATTACAGAGGAAAGCTAGGGGGATGTGGATTAGAGATTAAAGCTAAGGGGACATGTATTAGAGAGTAAAGCTAGGGGGATGTGGATTAGAGAGGAAAGCTAGGGGGGTGTGGATTAGAGATTAAAGCTAAGGGGACATGTATTAGAGAGTAAAGCTAAGGGGATGTGGATTAGAGAGGAAAACTGAAGGGTCGTGAATTACAGAGGAAAACAGGACATGGATTAGAGAGGAGAAACAAGGACAACTAAGAGGGCGTGGATAACTGAGGAAAACTCAGGGGATGTGGATTAGAAAAAAACTAAGGGGACACAGATTAATGAGGAAAACTGAGGGGGTGTGGATTACAGAGGATAACCAAAAGGACGAATTAGAGAAAAACTAAGGGGATATGGATTAGAGAGGAAAATGAAGGGGGGTGGATTACAAAGGATAACTAAAGGGACGTGAATTAGAGAAAAACTAAGAGGACATGGATTAGATCAGAAAACTGAGGCAACATGGATTAAAAAGGAAAAGTAAGTTAACGGAGAATAGAGAGCTGCACAGGGGAGGGAAAATCTAATAGTGAGGACAATAAAGGGATGTGGTATAATTATACCAGATTAGATTATCTACAAAGTTTATACATATTTGAAAATTCTGCACGTTTTTTAGTGCCCCTGGTGTAGAAGGAGGATTGGAGTGTTTGGTAGACCAATGAGAGCTATTCATTATATTGCTATATTTGCTTCTCCACATAAAATTACTGCCATGGCATTAAAGTGCATCAAGTCCCAACTTGCAACTATGTGCCAGGGAGGGTCAAGGTCCACAGGGAACCTAACCCACCCCCTCATGTCATAAGTGAGCCCTGCATTAGAGATATTCACCTTTCACTAGCTCGGCTCCATCCAATTGGAAACAGCTGTATTCTTAGTATACAGTACATCCTGCTCCAGATAGATTACTTACACTTGGGTTATCCTCCGCCAGATGGCTGCACTGCAGAGACATGTAAAACAGGCTCCTCCCGGCCCCTCAAATACCCAGGGACCTCCCACAAATCCCCAGATTTCTCTGCAGTGCTTACTGCGAAGACATGAAATTATCACTCTCTCGCAGGTGAGCGGGGCTATTAGCCTGCAACCCTGTTGGACTATTCCCACCCGTCCTTCGTGTGATGTGCCTCCCAGCCTGGGCTGCGCTGGTCGGGTGAAGGTAGGCGGCACCATGTGTGCTTATGGAGCCATGCTCCACCGCAGTCCCCCACCAAAGGGTAGGCGGTATAGGCTGATGGTGAGCCTTATGGGATGCCCCTCCCGCATTATTGCCACATGCCCCGTGTAGCGGTGGGTCCTGTACAAAGGGCTGCTATCCTCCCTCATTCTCCCCGTAGCCTTTGGGGGGGGGGGGAAAGAAGGGGGGGTGTGTGTGTGTCAGTGCATATAGTGATTACGTGTATGACTAGTTATGTGGTGTCAGCCGCCGGTCTGACTTGTCTGTTTTTACTATTACATGGCCGCCCCCGTGCGCGTCTTTTCCCTCATTTGGATGTTCGCGCCGGATGGCGGCGTTACCTCAGACGCTGCTGCGTTATCATTGGCTGCTGTCTGTGGGCTTCGCGCTCTTCGGGGGGGGCGGGGGCCTGGCCTGGCGCGCTCCGCATCACGGCCCGCCCTTCGAGGTTCGTTCGGCGCCATTTTGTTGTACAGTCGCGCGCGCGCGTGTGTAACGGTCCCCCCTTCCGCGTTCTGTAAGTGCCCTCGCGGGCGACTTTATGCTCATTGCTTACGGTGCATGGTTCTGACGCCCCTTCTTCTCATTGTGTCTTTCAGACAGGTGAATCCAGTGGCTTCTCCCGCCCGGTGTAATTGTCAGTTGGGCTTAGTATAATTACTCCCACTTCCCTGCGGGTCATTGGGGCATCCAGGGTAGCTTACAGCGTCAATCCCTACTGGCCTATTGTGCCTATTAATCACCATATGGAGGCATCCCAGGATAATGTGACCGGGGTTCCTTCGGGACAAGCCCAGCTGTGTGTAGCTTGTGGGGTCTCACCTATCAGCGGTGACAGCGCACAGGTCTGTGTTCCTTGCGCACAGCAGGCGCTAACGTTGCAACCCGCCCCTCCGGTGGCTGGGCCTGCACCTCGTCTCACTTCACCTACTCCCCCAAGCTTGAGTCTCACCCCCAATACAAGCGGGGATTCTCAACCTGATGTGTCTGCTAGACTGGCCAGTGTTGAAAAATTGATTGCTAATACCTTAGCGCGTAAGGCCACCGCTAAAAAGCGTCACTTAACCCCTGATGCCACTCTTTTCCCTACGGAGTCTGACGAGTTGTTGCATCTATATGGCTACACCCCATCGGACGAAGGGGAGCTGTTCTCTGACTCAGGTTCATCTGACGAGAGACCCAGGGGTCATAACGATTCTGGCTCTGACCCCTGGACCCCGGATGATACTGACAGACTGCTGGTTCAGATTTTTGAGGTTTTGTCCATCTCTCCCCCTGTTGCGGCTCCCAGACAAAGGGGTGAGCTTTTTCATACTGCTAAGGCTCGTTTGGAATTTCCTGAGCAAACCCATTTCAATAACCTCGTGCTTAAGGAGTGGGAACATCCCAGTAGACTTCCCGGTATACCTAAGAGTTGGGACAGAAAGTATCTCTTTCCTGCTGATATGGTCAAGTGCTGGTCATCGCCCCCTGAGGTCGATGCTCCTATTCTAGGGCAGTCTAACACCTCTATTATGCACTCCCCTGACACTACTACGCTGCGGGATTTGGCTACGCCGCGCGGTTTGGCTGCGCCAGTGGGCTGCTGACAATGCTGCAAAGAAGGCCCTTACTGGGCTTCCATTTAAGGGGCTACGCCTGTTTGGGGACCGCCTAGACCTCTTTGCTAAAGGAGTTACCCCAGCACAGGCGGCAGTCTCGGCCCTTTCGGGGCCAGGGCCCCCTTTCACTCCCCTACCGCGGTGCTAAGCAGGGAAAAGGGGTGTCCTTCGCGGGGGCTCGTGCAGATTCCTGGCACAGGAGCAGAGGATGACGTCCTGGCTCCTCCTGGGGGTCTAAGCCCAAATCCTCTCCCAAGCCCCCTCAGGCATGATGGGGCGCCCTCACCCGTCAGGGTGGGGGGACGGTACAGCACTTTGCGCACGTCTGGAGGCGCCACGTCTCAGACCGGTGGATTCAGGAGGTAGTATCCTCTGGTTACAAGATTTTGCTGTGCGGCCCCCCACAAGATTCATCAGGTCCCGGATCCCCCAGGACCCTGTCTCAGCTCAGGTCTTGATGCAGGCTGTGCAAGGCCTTCTGGAACTGGGGGTCATTCGCAGGGTCCCCTTAAGAGAAAGGGGCAAGGGGTTCTATTCCAACCTTTTCAAAGTGCCCAAAAAAGATGGGTCAGTCCGGCCCATTCTGGATTTAAACATCCTCAACAAACTTGTCAAGAACAGGCGTTTTCGCATGGAAACCCTGCGCTCGGCCGTTGGCTCTCCGCGCCCAGGGGATTTCATGACGTCTGTGGACATCAGAGATGCTTACCTTCACATCCCTGTGTTCCTGGGACACCAAAGGTTTCTCAGATTCGCGTTGGAAGATCAACATTACCAATTTGTGGCCTTGCCATTTGGCCTCACTTCAGCTCCCAGAGTGTTCACCAAGGTGCTGGCGGGGGTGATGTCTCTGGTAAGGTCAAGGGGCATACGCGTGCTGCTCTACCTGGACGACATACTCATCACCTCTCGGTCTCTACAGCAGGCAGAGTTGGACACTCAGCTGGTGGTGTCCACCTTGGAGTCCTTCGACTGGGTGATCAATCACCCCAAGTCCTCTCTGTCTCCTTCTTCGGTGACCCCGTTCCTGGGAATGATTCTGGATATGGTTCAGTCAAGGATATTCCTTCCTCAACAGAAGGTGGAAGCTCTAACTGCGCAGGTGAGGTTCCTGCTCTCGTGCCCCCAGCCCTCCCACAGGCAGGGAATGCAGTTGGTGGGCCTGATGGTGGCGTGCTTCGAGGCGGTGCTCTTTGCTCAGTTCCATTTGAGGCCTCTGCAACTTCACCTTCTGTCAGTATGGGACAAGGACCCAACGTCCTTGGACGGGGTCTGTGTGCTCCCCCCCTTGGTCAGACAGTCCCTTTCGTGGTGGCTGGACCACAGGAACTTGCTGGGGGGCAGGTCCTTTCTGGCCCCCTCCTGGGAGACGGTCACCACGGATGCCAGTCTGTCAGGTTGGGGGGGGGGATTCTGGAAGTCCCTGCGGTTCCAGGGGAGGTGGGGCCCTCAGGAGGCCCACTTACCCATCAACATTCTGGAACTACGGGCAATCAGGTTGGTACTGGAGCAGTTGACCAATCACCTGAAGGGTCTATCGGTGCAGGTGCGCTCAGACAACGGGACGGCGGTTGCCTACATCAACCATCAGGGAGGGACCCGGAGCAGGGGGGCCCTCCAGGAGGTGTTGCGGATTCTGACATGGGCAGAGGCCAATGTTCATTGCATTTCGGCTGTGTACATCCCGGGGGCAGAGAATCTACTGGAAGACTCTCTGAGCAGGGGGACCTCTCATCAGGGAGAGTGGTCCCTCTGCAACAGGATATTCCAGTCCCTGTGTCACCGTTGGGGTCTACCGGATGTGGATCTGTTTGCATACCGTCACAATCACAAGCTCCAAGCTTTTGTCTCCCTGTCTCAGGATCCTCTGGCCTTGGCCACAGATGCTCTGTCCATGTCATGGCAGGAATTTCGGCTCCTGTATGTCTTTGCTCCATTCCCCCTGCTGGGCAGGGTCCTGTGCAAGATTGCTCTGGAAGGGGTGCCAGTGATTCTGGTTGCCCCCAGGTGGCCAAGAAGAGTGTGGTTCGCAGACATGGTGCAGATGGCAGTAGACCAGTACGTTCTGCCAGAGGAGCCAGATCTGCTCACTCAGGGCTCCTTACGCCATCCCAATTTACAAACTCTGGCTTTGACCACCTGGCTGCTGAAACCTCCATCTTGATGGAGAAAGGCTTGTCTGCCTCGGTGGTTGAGACCATGGTGAAGGCTAGGAAGAAGACTTCCTCTTCCATCTATTATAGGGTATGGCGTACCTACATTGACTGGTGTGAGTCTAGGTCTCTTCCCTGTCGGGTGTTTTCAGTTCCCAGGGTTCTGGAGTTTTTACAGCATGGGTTGGGGTCGGGTCTCCAACTCAGTACTTTGAAGGGTCAGGTTTCTGCCCTGTCTGTCTTCTTTCAGAAGTCTTTTGCTCAGCATTCTTTGGTTAAGACTTTCTTTCAGGGGGTTACTCATGTGCGTCCCCCACGAAAACCTATGGTCCCTGTTTGGGATTTGAACTTGGTCTTATCTGCCTTGCAGGGTGCTCCCTTTGAACCTATTCAGGATGCTGCTCTGGCTGTACTTACCCTCAAGGTTGTCTTTCTGGTGGCTATTGCTTCGGTCAGGCGTGTGTCTGAGCTGGTAGCTCTGTCTATCCAGCCCCCTTACTTTGAGAGACAGCAGGATAAGGTGGTGGTCCGCTTTAAGCCGGATTTTCTGCCTAAGGTGGTGTCTGCTTTTCATTTGAATCAAGATATTGTTCTTCCTTCATTGTGCCCTAATCCTAGCAACGCTAAGGAAAGGGTTTTGCATTCCTTGGATGTGGTCAGGTGTCTGAAGTATTACCTAGTAGTAACTGCGTCCTTCAGGAAAACTGATGCTCTTTTTGTGGTCCCTTCTGGTCCTAGGAAGGGTTTGGCTCCTGCCAAGTCTACTATCAGCAAATGGATCCGTCAGGCTGTGATTCAGGCCTATTCTGCTAAGGGGAAGAATCCTCCCTTCCGCCTTACTGCTCATTCTACTTGTGCTATTGGTGCCTCTTGGGGCTTCCAGCACCAAGCTTCTGTTGAACAAGTTTGCAAGGCTGCTACTTGGTCTTCTGTTCATACCTTTTCAAAGTTTTACAAGGTTGATGTTAGGGCCTCAGCTGATGCTGTTTTTGGCCGCAAGGTTCTGCAGGCGGCAGTGATTTGAACTGTCTGCTGTGCCTTTTTTGTTGGGGATCCCACCCTACTTTATGGACACTGCTATTGGATGTACTGTATACTAAGAATAATACAATTCTGTGAAGTACTCACCAGTAGAATTGGTATTATAAGTATACAGTACGCCCTGCTCCATCCCACCCTGGTTTTTGCATTATTCTGGATCCCCTGTATGGCGATTGTTATCATTGTTATAGTTACCAGTTATTTTTGGGTGGTTAAATTCTCCCGGCTTCTTGATTTTCAATGCTGGGGATTTGTGGGATGTCCCCGGGTTTTTGAAGGGCCGGGAGGAGCCTGTTTTACATGTCTCTGCAGTGCAGCGCCATCTGGCGGAGGATAACCCAAGTGTAAGTAATCTATCTGGAGCAGGACGTACTGTATACTTATAATACCAATTCTACAGGTGAGTACTTCACAGAATTGTATTTTTGCCTTCCTAGGGGTCATTAACTGAGGGGCATCCCAAATCCAGATGCCACATGGCTGATCAGGACATAATGGTGCTGGTAACCAGAACAGTAAAGCAATACTCTTTTCTTCAGCCTGGAGACCAGGGGACAGCTGCATACACTCTGTTAATAGAAGCAAAGCTGCCAAACTTGTGTGCAGCTATTTCACAGTCCCTATTTTGTTAGGGTTCCAATGTAAATGGTAAGCATTTGGTAAGCAGGAGTTAAATTTGCTTACGGTCCCCGTGGTTTTCTTTAAAACTTTAAAAGTGGACCCATTACCAGCATTTCACCATCCTGGTGATAGATCAGTTTACTTGGAGGATCCAGATTTGGGATTCCTGCGGTGTGATATCTTCACTCTTCCGCCATTCCCACAGGACATGTGTGGGGCTCTCGTCCAATCAGCGATTGATGCCGTGCATACTAAGTCATGCCATAAATCACAGGGAGCAGGAGCTGCTACATCTCCAGTATCCCAGCCTGTCTGAATGGCTGAGCACGGAGCATGTGTCAGCTGCAGAAGGGGCATCGCACTAGCAACCCATTAGCCGGGCGGTAATATGTCCACTTTCAAGTGGAACAAAAGCTGGCCTTAAAGCCTAAAAGACTATGTCTGGCTGCTTGGCTGTCCACAAAACTGAATAAGGGCGCTAAGCCCGAAACGTGTCGACGCCGCCACAGCTTTTATATTGCCTGTCTTGCATTGCTGTTGTCATAAGGAGCATTTTAATCAACTTTCATTAAACTGGACGTTTTTATTGAAACACGGAGGCTGGCCGGTCTATTGTTCTCAGCTGTCCACAAAAATACCATCGGAAGTGGACTTTCCCTTTAGATTCTGACCCACAACCACCAATTTGCTCAAAATAATTGCAAAACTTCTCTTTATAAACAAAAATTTAATTTTCTTTAATAAAAATTTTGGTTTAATCAAACATAAAAACAATAAGCACAGAAGTAACATTTACACTGTAAACAATAAACACTTGTTTCATCACATAACAATGAGCCTCACAGAAAACTGTGCAAGCGCTTTCCAAAAGCCTGCAAACCCCCCCCCCCCCCCTTTACTGGCACTCAATTGGTATACACACACTACAGCCGCCAATAAAACATTTCCCAGCATTCCTGAAAGCTGTATGCTTGGCAAGCCTCCATTTCCTGATCCGATGCATCACGTGGGTTTTATACCAATAGGTCTAGTTATTTGCATCAGAGATTTGGGAAGTCTGACGCCACACTCGGAGGCAGGGCGCTTTCCAACCTTCCAGAAGCCTAAGTGAAGGGTGACACAAACACTAGATGGTTTGGTTTAAGAAAAAAAAAGCTCCACTTTAAAGATTGCGCCGACTCAAAATAAAACACAAAACACAATTATAACCAATTATTGCACAGCCTCTTTAGGTCCAGTTGTGGTCCACTTTAGAGTTATAAGACTAGGTCAGTTAAATACCTACTCACGGGGGGGTTGAGGTGGTCGTACACAACTGAAGAGCGATGAAGGGGATACTGTCGCCCATTGCGAAAAGTGCCTACACTCCCACTCAGCTTTTTTAGCAGCTCATTTTACATGTGTGGCCAACAAAAGCTGGCGAAGAGTAAAAGGGGTGGGAGTCGCTCCATCATTATTTATACAAAATTATTATTATTCAGGGCCTGGGAACCAATTTACCGCCCAGTTTAACCCTCTCATCATCTAAGTATTAAGCAAACATGTCTAGCTATGTGGAAAGACAGAGATTTGGTTGCATATATCTGCAGATACATGTGGAAGCCACACAGCCCGACAAGGCACTCTGTGTTTAGTGTGGTCCCTACTCTTATCCTCGAGTCCCCAACATTGGGACATGCAATGCAATCAAATATTTCAGAGCTACTCACCTGGGAAGCTGCCAGCCTCCCTTTAGAACACTCCACAGGGAGAGACTGCATTGCATGTCCCAAGTTTGGGGAGTAGGGACCACACTAAACACCCTTGTCGGGGAGGTGTGGCTTCCACATGTATCTGCAGATATATGCAACCAAATCTGTCTTTCCACATAGCTAGACATGTTTAGTGCTTAATACTTGGATGAGATTGATTATGAGAGGGTTAAACTGGGCTGTAAATTGGTTCCCAGGCCCTGAATAACAATTTTGTATAAATGGTAGTGATGGAGCGACTCCCACCCCCTTTACTCACTTGATTGGCGAAGAGCCGCTCTGTGGGATGGCTGGCGAGGTATGTATAATGCACCATCGGCGGGATGGGTCACACATAGCATATTGCTATGCGAACATCCGGGTTTTGGTCCACTTTATATCAGAAGCCCAGTCGATCTTTAACTCCCCCACTTGAATGGACAGGATTTTCCTCACTGAGGCCACAGCTTATTTGAGATCACCTATTGGAGGATCTCAAGAGTGCCGGCTGACGTGACACGTTCGCTGGCTGCATCCCTAGCTTTCCTGTAGAATTGGGGACACACAGGAAAGCTGGTGATGCTGCCGGCGGCAAAGACAGTGTGAGAGGAGCTACCAGTAAAGGCGAGTTTACTAGTGCCCCAGGGGTTTCACACACCGGGGTATCCTGATTTAGGATGCCCCAGGTGGTGACTTGCTGCTGGCCCTGGAGTATTTTATTTTCCAGGGCCAGTCGCCACAGCTTTTGTGCCACTTTAGAGCAGAAATGTGAATACGGATTGAATTTATAGCAATCCATGTTATACTGCACCTCCTTCAATGTGGCAGCTTACATTAGGCAGAGTGGTCTGCCCAGATTCAGGCTCCTCCCGGCCAATCACCCCCTAGCTCTGCCAACATTAGGGTAAATGTAGCTTGCTTTCCGATTTAAAGCTGACCTACACCCTTAATTCAGATAAGGAAAAGACTATGCAAGGTGTACATCTCCCTCTAACCAGCAGAAATATATTTATATTGGTGGTCATGCCAAAGATTTGGTGAAGCAAGTGCATCTCTGGGGGCACATTTGGGTGTCAATTGCAACTTGCATCACAGTGAGCTTTTGAACTTTAGCACACACACACGAAAAAAAAAAAAACTTACCTGTTACGTGGCATTTTTACAGGTAAGGTGCTTCATTTTTCAGATTTAGGTAAAGATAAATTTTTTAATGTCTGGAAACAGCAGCCCATGAGGTATGCTAAAGAAATAGCAAGTTTGTTCCTTCCTAGCCCATAGGGTGCTGTGGTTTCCAAACTTTTGTACCCAATTGGGAAAAAATGATGTACCTCACCTAGTAAAATGCCCCATCACATGTACATTTTTTTTGACAATTTTTATTGCACTTTGAGATGCGAGTTGCAGTTCACACCCAAATGTGCCCCCGAATTTAAAATTGCATGGCCCCAACTTTTTGATTCTTTTTCATGCATTCCGGTCTAGCCGTCATAGGATTTCTGAGTGGTCATAGGAGAAGACACTTGTATTAATTCCATTGGAACACACAGGATTAGACCACCACTATAGTTGCTGTATGCTCTGGAATTATTTAGTCTTTGGTAGATTTTATATAAAGTAGTAAAGTAGTAAAGTGCGGAGCATAGGATCAGCCAAGAGTTTCTCTGAGTCAACCCTGTACAACCCTCTCAGTTGCCTTTAGATTTTTTATTTTTTTTCCCTACTCAGATTGTGTATCTCAGTTCTATTCAGAGTTTTACCTGGGTTTTGTCACCTAGTGTCTTTTCAAGACTTTATCCACTGAACGAAAGTTATTTTGCTCATCATTGTGGGATATACGATATTGCTATATAGTTAGGTATATTTTATATATTTATATATCTTGATCCTTATGAGGGTTTTTTTTTTTTTTCTTTTTTAGATATCTTGTGCCACATTGAATGTTGCAGCATAGCCAGTCTGTATATGAGAAATGTAAGAGAGGAATACTGCTGGGGTAACTTCAAACCACCCTGCCTCTGCCCTGTATATGGCGACTGTGTGATGCTTAAAGTGGACCAACACCCAGGATTTTGACTATCCTGGGTTTTGGTCCACTTCGGTGGGGCACCCCGATCGGGGTGCCCCGCTGTGTGAAACCCCCCAGAAAGCCCCAAAAAAACTCACCTCTCCCCGCTCCCACGTGACCGCGCCAGCCAATCACAGCGCTCAGAGCCGCTGTGGTATGCGCATCCAAGGCCGCCTGGACGCGCATACCAGCTCAGCTGGCTCTGAGCGCTGGAGGCGGCGTCTCGCGCTTCCCTCTAACAGGGAGCGCGCCTGCACCGGCCATTCACAAACGGCGGGTGCGCGCCCTGCTAGAGGGAAGCGCGAGACGCGTCCGCGGCTCGCGCATGCGCCGATGGAACGGGGCTGAGGTAAGGTTTGTGGGCCTCCTGGGGGGTTCCTCCCCGCGGGACATCCCGATTTCGGATGCCCCACGGGGAGGGATCTGATCGGTCCGGGAATCTTATAGATTTCCGGGCTGATCCCCCCTGGGTGTTGGTCCACTTTAAAGCAGATCTGTGCCCAGTGACAGCCTTCGCTCACGACTCCCTTCAGCATCCTTGGAACAGGATGCCTATCAGTAAATAAAGGGCCCCCCCGTACCCTCCCTTCTTACTTCCACCAACACTAGGACGGACTATGTGGATGATCCCTATTTGTTGCTGGCCAGCTGAGGAGATGCAGAATCAGTCAATATTGGAGGAGGATTTTGGACATTTCCAGGTACAGTTGACTAAATCTGCACAGGAGCCGATAAAGGATCAGGGGTGGGGTAACCAATACAAGGTAGTGACCATTTTAAAAACATTAAAAATGTCCAGTGCACAAGGAAAAAAGAAAAATAGAATGTTCATGGAGTCTTCAGACACTTCAAAGCTCCTCACGAGCAGATTTTAGCCACTCAGCAATTTTCAAAGCGATTTCCTGCAACAGAAACAAAATGACAATTTGTTTAAAATGTACAGGTTCAATACAGGATATGCCTATTAGTGCAAACACCACAATAACCAGCAAGTCAAGGCTAATCTAAGCACAGCTAAAAATTCTGCCACATCATCTGCAGTTTCTCCAAACCTATGGCAGCAGTGTTTGCGGTAGGGATTCCATTTTGCCATTATTGCCAGGTCTGCATGCGGTGGAGGGGATAGAGGCTGCAGAACACACTAGAGCAGCCAGCACTTCCTATTGGGCAAAGTGCTGGCAGCCAATAGTGTGTGCAGTGCTTACTGTCCCCATTGCAAGACCCAATAGGAAAAAGGGGAGTGTGACCCACCGCTGGGCTGGGAGAGCAATAAGAGGGGTTGTTTAGGAAGGATAAAGTGCACCTATACCCAAAAAGAAAGTTTATGTCAATACTTTCTATCCCCAGCTCAGTGCTCCAAAACAGCCTGTTTTTTTTTACTAAAGCCTTTGCCCAATATTCATAAAAACACTAACAGGAAGCAGTGTGATGTCCAAATGGCAACCATATGCTATTTCATTCAGTTACAAATAAACTGTCACATAATGGCAGTTAGGTTGAAGAGCTCCCCGTTGCTGAGCTGTGTGTACTGTTACTGAATGCATCATTGCTGGAAAGCATCAGGGATGGGGCTGCTCGGCCAGGGAGCAACATGGCCGACTGCATCCAGTTTGTGTTATGAATATTGGGCAAATTCTTTAGTAAAAAAAAAGAAACACAGGCCGCTTTGGGGCACCGGGCTAAAAATAGAAGGTGACGACATAAACTTCCTTTCTGGGTATAGGTGCACTTTGAGGGAACGTTATCAGGATCTTTAAGGGAACAGTCCCCGAGATCTAAATTCTGTATATGGACAGTGATCACGTTATCAGGATCTTTAAAGTGGACCAACACCGAGAGGTGATCGGCCCGGAAATCTATAAGATTCCCGGGCCGATCACCTCCCACCCCGCGGGACATCCGAGATCGGGATGTCCCACGGGGTGAAACCCCCCAAAAAAACCCCAAACACCTTACCTGATCTTCGGCGGCGGCCGGCCGCTGCCGCCTCCCTCGCGCCCCTGTAGGCGTGCTCGCGCCCGCGCCGGCCGTCTGCGAATGGCCGGCGGGGGCGCGCGCGCGCCGAAAGTGACGCGAGGGAGGCGGCGGCGGCGGCAGCCGCTTGGACGTTCCTGATCCCCGCCTGGACGTTGGCGGGGATTGGACCGTCCAGTCACGTGGGAGCGGGGACAGGTAAGATTTTGGGGCTTCCTGGGGGGTTTCACACAGCGGGGCACCCCCGATCGGGGTGCCCCGCCGAAGTGGACCAAAACCCAGGATAGTCAAAATCCTGGGTGTTGGTCCACTTTAAGGGAACAGTCCCCGAGATCTAAATTCTGTATATGGACAGTGATCACGTTATCAGGATCTTTAAGGGAACAGTCCCCGAGATCTAAATTCTGTATATGGAAAGTGATCACGTTATCAGGCTCTTTAAGGGAACAGTCCCCGAGATCTAAATTCTGTATATGGAAAGTGATCACGTTATCAGGATCTTTAAGGGAACAGTCCCCGAGATCTAAATTCTGTATATGGAAAGTGATCACGTTATCAGGACCTTTAAGGGAACAGTCCCCGAGATCTAAATTCTGTATATGGACAGTGATCACGTTATCAGGATCTTTAAGGGAACAGTCCCCGAGATCTAAATTCTGTATATGGAAAGTGATCACGTTATCAGGCTCTTTAAGGGAACAGTCCCCGAGATCTAAATTCTGTATATGGAAAGTGATCACGTTATCAGGATCTTTAAGGGAACAGTCCCCGAGATCTAAATTCTGTATATGGAAAGTGATCACGTTATCAGGACCTTTAAGGGAACAGTCCCCGAGATCTAAATTCTGTATATGGACAGTGATCAAGTTAAAGGGTTTTATTGTCTCACCTCTCTCGCCTTCTGTAAAGATGGTGGGTCTGTGCTGCGGGAAGGACCCATGTTTGCGCAGTGGGCGGTTCCGTTGATGAAGATGGCGATTTCAGAGCGGGATTGATTCTTCAACACACTCAGAGCATGCCATGGATCCACATCACCTGATAAGGAGAAAGAGATGTTAGAACAGTGACAGGTAGGCTGACATAAAGGAAATGTCCGGGTACCCCCCCCCCCAAAAAAAAAACAAAACATAACCCCGATAACCTCAGTCACAGTGACTGGAGCATTCCACACTCATTCAGGCCTTGGCACACTTCCTCCATCGAAAGAATAAAGTGAGAGCCGAGTCTGCCACACATCCTGTCCTTCCTCTATTATACATTAGGCATATTATACATTAGATCTAAAAACAAAATTAGCATCTTTTTTAATGACAAATGTCACATTTTACCTGAACACACAGCTACTGTATATCTATATGGCAGTTACACCACACTAACCTGTCATCCTGTAACAGAAGGAAGTGCCCACAGAAGATAAGACAAGACAGAGTGACACAATAAGGGAAGGCTAAAGCTATGTCAGCATAAAGCTTAATGTGATGCGGATATATTTAGATAGAACTCTCTCTAGAATATATCTATTTATTTATCCATTTATACACCGTATTTTTCACTCCGTAGTGCGCAAATGTGAGGAAAATATTCTATGCATCTTGGAATGAATGTGGAGCTGGTAAAGAAAAAGGCCGCTTACATTAGGGGGAACTCCAGCGCCGCTGATCATCCCCCCCAGGAATTGTCCTACAGCTTAAGAGTGTGTGTGGCCTGTGACCTGTTCCCATTGAAATCAATAGGTGCTGGCCATACACTGGCTGTGCCATCACACCAACCGGAATCGGGCTTTGGGAGGACAAATGCACACCAAAAGTCCACTCGCCTTACTGGCGCTTCTGTACCACTGTGTGGGGCTTTATCTGGTTATGACAATGGAGGATGGGTGGGAGGGTATTCTGCACACTGCCTATTATGAAAGTTTTTTGGGGGTTGGGGGGTCTGCCATACAGCCTTCTATTGGGTTTTGGGGGGTATTTTAGCACAATTGGTTCAGAATATTTTAATTTTTTTCTTATTTTCCTCTTTATTAAAGCAGAAAATTACTTTACTAACATTTAAACCCTCACTCCTCCATTTAAAGAATGGGCTTCAATACGGGTTCTGGCTCTGCAGCCAACCACTGGCCCCCTTTGCGAGTGATCAGTTGAGTTTGTGTATATCCTGAGCATGGCCCATTGGCTTCTGGCATCACATGGAGGGCCAGTGTTGCAAGAGCGTGGACTGGGTGAGCTCCCAACTCTGACCTCTCTCCGATTCCTTGATAAATGGCTAAATATTAGTAATAATAATAATAACTAGCACTTCTGAGATGACTAAAAGGCACACGGGGAGGCCGATTCATTAATAGCACCAGGTAGCGACAGTTGAGCGACTGTAGCGTGATTTTTTCAGCGCCAGCCAGTATTCGCTGTGCTTGGCCGGCATTAGCTTGATGACAGCGACTCAGTCGGTGTGCGGTAATGTTGAATACGGGCTGGGGGGTCGCTGTTTCACAGGTCCAGCGTTGTATGTGAGCGCCTGACAACGAATGGCCAGAGCGAACGGCTAGCTTCATATTCATCAACAAATCACGCTCCGAATGTGCTGTCGCTGTCCATTCCTTGTTTAAACCCCAGAGCGCTGGCGGCGATGTGTATTAACTAGTTTTTAACCCCTAAACAACCATATTTTTTGAATGTAACATTATACATGTTTTTAGAATCATTTTGTAATATGAATACATTAATCTCAGACCTGTTAGATCAATTCTGCACATATTTTTTTTAATTTTTTTTTTTACTTAAAAATAAATCCTAACATTGCAGAAGTGTTCTCCGATTTTTTGACATTAAAATAAAAAAAAAAAAAAAAAAAAAAAATAATACCAATTAATTATGAATAATTATAGATTGCTCCATTGAAATGCATTGGACATCGCCAGGGAGCGACAGCTCATACCTCGCGCTGTGAGGGAATTTGCAGCGGCGCTGTTCGGTCCAGGCGGCTTCATGATGAATGCCGCGCTAGCCGTCGCTCTCGCCGGCGCTAGCCTCATTTAGCTTGATAAATGCGTCATTGTGACCGCCGCCGGGCGTACTTGAGTCGGTAGTCGCCGTTAGCTGCCGCTACCTGGCGCTCGTCAGACACTACCTGGCGCTATCGCTTGATGAATAAGGGCCTAAGTGATTTCCTCTGGTCTTTAGAGGAGGAGGAACTTGCTAATGAGCATGTGCAGCACAGTTTCAGGCATCGTAGCTAAGGGCCTTGGGGCAGCATGAAGATAGCTAGTATAAAGGGACAGGGGAGACTGGAGAACGCACATGGATTTTTATAAGTAGAGGCCTTAGATTGATAGAACAAAAATATATATTTATCATTAACATTTATGAACTTCCTACAACCTATAAGTTGCATTTATTATACAAATACCAATAAAAGATTTTCATTTTTACTTTTATGCTGGAGTCGTCCGTACATTACTACAAACTTCGACTTTAACAGAAAGGCTTCCTATATTGGTATGTCCTGGCGAGAGGGTTAAACATACATGAAACCTTGTTTACATTTTTTTATAGCTTTATGAAATCATTTTTTAACATTTTTTAACTGCCTATATATTGTATTTTCCGTTCCATAAGACTCACCCCTCTCCATCCACCGCTCTCTCAACTCGTTTCAGGCAGTGGGCGGGAGGTGGCTTGCAGCCGATGTTTATTGTTCTTAATAGACACTGGCCGCAGGCCATGCCCACTCACTGCCTAGATCGGAGTCTCTGTGTCTGACGTGAGGGAGCGGCGGTCATTCCTGTGGATGAGCAGTGGCAGCAACTGGGGGAGCTGGCGGGCAGGGATCAGTTACCCTGCCTGTCCACTGCAAGGGGGAGGGAGGAATATTCTGCCACACTGCCTATAATGTGGGGGATATTCTGAGACACTGCCTATAATGGAGGATTGGGGGGGGTTATTCTGCACGCTACTCATTATGGGGTGGGGTAGGGGTCATTCTGCACGCTGCTTGTTGTGGGCTGATTAAGAGGGGGTATTGTAGCACACTATTTGAGTCAGAATCTCCTCCTTCAAACCCTAAGTGCGTCCTATAGGACGAAAAAGATGGTATAATTTGTACTGGGATAAGATAAGGAGTAATTAATATAGCCATGCAAATGAGTTGTAAATACCGTTAACAAAGATGATCCTGCTGGATTTCGGATGATCGGCTCCATAATATTCATTGGTGAACTCTACAGACTGTTGGACAGACACTGGAGGGATCTGGAAGACTTCTGTGCAGAGGCCTAGCTGAGCCTGAAGGTTTATGCGGGGAGAGAATGGGCAAGATGGATGCTCACAGGTCTGATCTGTAAAAGAGAGAATACAAATGAGAGAAATTATTATTTTAGGGAATAATTAATGGTAAAAATTCCATCCTGTATTTATCCAGGGGATGGTGCAACAGAACTAGCACTTACATTCTCTTAGGCTGCAAGTCTGATGTAAAGCGGAACAGTGGGGCATGTCGATCTGGGGTTCCCTCAGGGGTGAGGGGAGGGAGGGGGAGAGTTCAGTGGTCGGCAGTGTTGGAGTGTCGGAGTTCAGTGGAGGGCTGTGTCGCGTGCGTTTTGTTCTGCTTTAAGACATGTGTCCTGTACAGGGCCTAAAGCTGTAGAGAGGAAACCCAAGCATTTTGTGGGCTTCGCCCAAATCACATGGGTGGCTGCTGGGTACAAAAAGCTTGGACTCTCTCTTTAATTGAATAGGGTCCAGCCATGCACAGTAACCCTAAAAATCGACCACATACACCACCCAGCCTGCTCTATACCACCCCTAACCAACAAAATGAGGAATTCAACTTACAGTATCCAAACTCGGTACAGGTTTGGTAATACCATTGCCGCTCCCCAACTCCAACTGGATTCAGTTCAGTTTTTTTCAAATCAGACAAGGTTTTCTCATGGGAGTTTTCAACACACTTCAGTCCTATAAATTCCATGTACAGCTGAAAACGTTACAAAATGTTAAAAATACATCTTTAAAAACATACTATACTCTCCTAACCCTTGGGCCAGCTGGTCCAGTAATGACTTAAAAGCAGAGCATCTCCTGCTGCTTTACTGGCGCACACTCGAACATTCCGTTTTCATCACTCGGCCCTAAAAATTGCTTACAGGGTCATTAAAGTGGACCAAAACTCGGGATTTCCACCATCCCATGCTTTGTTCCATACCCCTAGGGCATCCGATTTGGGTTGTTCCACTGTGTGAAACCCAGTCGGTCACCCAATATACATATCTCGCCATTGATCTTTTTTGGCTGTGCATTTTAATAAAGTAATAAATTAAAAAACTGAATGGGAGCTTAGTCATACTCGTGAATGACGCGCACCCCCAGCACCCCGCTATATGCACAGCCTGGCCAGCCATTTAGGTTCACTTTAAAGCAGGCCTACCCTGTATAGGAGTACAGAAAAGCTCTGATGGAAGTATGTAAACTGCAGCACACACTGTAGTTTAGGGTGCTGGCTCAGCAATAACAGTTGTGTGTGTGTTATGTTTGTGAGTCTTATGGAGCGAATGTAAAGAAATTACCTTACCATCTATCCCTCAGCCCTGGTTTAACCAGGTGGGCATGGCCTGTATACAGTCAGCGTTCACTGAAAACAATTGACATTAAACTGGACAAACACCCGTTTTTACCTTAACGGGTGTTGGTCCTGCTGTGTGGTGATTGTAAGAAGTGAGGGGGGGCATCCAGAATACTCGTTATGAAGGTGAGTAAAACAAGCATTTTATGCGGTTTGCTGCGAGGGGGGCTCCAGCATTCTGGATGCCCCCCCCCCTCACTTCTTACAATCACCAGACAGCGGGACCCACACCCGTTAAGGTAAAAACAGGTGTTGGTCCGGTTTAGGTGTTGACACAGGCTGTGCCCACCTGCAACCAGAGCTGCAAAAGGAAGATCAGCAATGTGGGGTGAGCTGGACAATGGAGGACCGGCTGGCGGCAGAAAGCAGTTACACTTATGGTCTTCTTTGTCTGGAGCTCAGGGGGGGGGGGGGATTATAAACACTGCCAGTTATGGGGTGGTTTGAAGAGGGGGGGCACGGTGCCTGCTATTGGTATTTTAGTACATTTAGTATTTTTTTTCTTATTTGCCTCCTCTGAGCCTTAGGTGTGTCTTACGGTTAGGCGCATCTTATAGTGTGAAATGCAGAGATATAGGTCAGGGTTGAAGGGTCACAAGTCTGCTTACATTATTCATGGCAGCCATCGGAGTATCATTGGCATGTGCCTCATATTTTTAAATAACATCTAAAATTAAATCCACTTTGAGGGGGTCTCTATAATCCTAAAAGCATTTATATGGTACTTACTGTGTTAACATTTTTTAGCCCTTCATAAGCAGAGTCTCCTTTTAGCATATGATCACAGATCTTCCCGACATCACTACCGGGGGTCTCATTATTGTATTGCACAGCCCCCATAAAGATGTCCGCCAGATTGCTGACAAACTCCATGTAATCATCGCTTCCATGGAGGGGAGCACAGGAGGAGAAGTCTTTTTCTAGTTGAGTAACATTCCCTGACTGCAGAAGGTTCTCCACAGCTTGGAAACTCTCCCGCACTCGGTCTATACACTGCAGAGACAGAGAGAAAAGAAGGGTCAGGGTATGGTGGAACAACAAGGCAAGTTTACTATTCCTCTCCATAAATAAGACAATCCACAGTCAAGATAACACACCTGCTTACCTGCATCACATTGTCCTGCTGGACCTCAGGCAGCCACAAATCATAAGCTGAAGCCGGATTTACACACTGGCCATATAGCCAGACCAGAAGGATAGTCATAGGAATAAGCAGCCCATACTTCTCCCTGTACTTCTGACCCCGAAATCATATCCTATATTAGTCACCCAGAAATCATATCCTATATTAGATACCCAGAAATCATATCCTATATTAGATACCCAGAAATCATATCCTATATTAGCCACCCAGAAATCATATCCTATATTAGTCACCCAGAAATCATATCCTATATTAGATACCCAGAAATCATATCCTATATTAGATACCCAGAAATCATATCCTATATTAGTCACCCAGAAATCATATCCTATAGTAGTCACCCAGAAATCATATCCTATAGTAGTCACCCAGAAATCATATCCTATAGTAGTCACCCAGAAATCATATCCTGTATTAGTCACCCAGAAATCATATCCTGTATTAGTCACCCAGAAATCAGATCCTATATTAGTCACCCAGAAATCAGATCCTATATTAGTCACCCAGAAATCAGATCCTATATTAGTCACCCAGAAATCATATCCTATATTAGTCACCCAGAAATCATATCCTATATTAGTCACCCAGAAATCATATCCTATATTAGTCACCCAGAAATCATATCCTATATTAGTCACCCAGAAATCATATCCTATATTAGTCACCCAGAAATCATATCCTGTATTAGTCACCCAGAAATCATATCCTGTATTAGTCACCCAGAAATCATATCCTGTATTAGTCACCCAGAAATCAGATCCTATATTAGTCACCCAGAAATCAGATCCTTTATAAGTCACCCAGAAATCATATCCTATATAAGTCACCCAGAAATCATATCCTATATTAGCCACCCAGAAATCATATCCTATATTAGCCACCCAGAAATCATATCCTATATTAGCCACCCAGAAATCATATCCTATATTAGTCACCCAGAAATCATATCCAATATTAGTCACCCAGAAATCATATCCAATATTAGTCACCCAGAAATCATATCCTATATTAGCCACCCAGAAATCATATCCAATATTAGTCACCCAGAAATCATATCCAATATTAGTCACCCAGAAATCATATCCAATATTAGTCACCCAGAAATCATATCCTATATTAGCCACCCAGAAATCATATCCAATATTAGTCACCCAGAAATCATATCCAATATTAGTCACCCAGAAATCATATCCAATATTAGTCACCCAGAAATCATATCCTATATTAGCCACCCAGAAATCATATCCAATATTAGTCACCCAGAAATCATATCCTATATTAGCCACCCAGAAATCATATCCTATATTAGTCACCCAGAAATCATATCCTATATTAGTCACCCAGAAATCATATCCTATATTAGTCACCCAGAAATCATATCCTATATTAGTCACCCAGAAATCATATCCTGTATTAGTCACCCAGAAATCATATCCTGTATTAGTCACCCAGAAATCATATCCTGTATTAGTCACCCAGAAATCATATCCTATATTAGCCACCCAGAAATCATATCCAATATTAGTCACCCAGAAATCATATCCAATATTAGTCACCCAGAAATCATATCCAATATTAGTCACCCAGAAATCATATCCAATATTAGTCACCCAGAAATCATATCCTATATTAGCCACCCAGAAATCATATCCTATATTAGCCACCCAGAAATCATATCCTATATATGTCACCCAGTAGGTAATAAAGTTGTTTTTTCTTCCGTGTCTCCAACAAATATCTTTTAAATTATCCCTAAAGAATGTAAAGGGATATTCCAGGCAAATGGTTAAATCAACCTGCTTACAGCTTGCCCTATACTGATTGTCAAGGACTGCATCTTCATTCACCAGCACTTTGCATTCCCTGATAATCCCTAGTTAAACTAAAGCAGACCAAAACCCCCCAAAACAACTCAATCTATTTTGCTCCCCCACCTGAGATACATTACTGTTTGAATGTTGTCTGCCCTCAAAGCGGCTTGGTATTCCTGTTATAGTGATTTTAATTTGTGTTTTCTTCAGGTGTAAGCTGTTGGTTTCTGC
Source organism: Gastrophryne carolinensis (assembly GCA_027917425.1). Taxonomy (NCBI): domain Eukaryota; kingdom Metazoa; phylum Chordata; class Amphibia; order Anura; family Microhylidae; genus Gastrophryne; species Gastrophryne carolinensis. The sequence continues at coordinate 50,767,607 of CM051235.1, read as the reverse complement.
CAGGATACCATTGGTCTAAACTAGCTGTTTAAAGCGGACCTTCACCCTGAATAAGAGCATAGGTTATATGTTTCCCACACCCTGTACATACAGATTGCTCACATTAAAAATCATCCTACCCACTTCTACTGCATGTTATAAGCCTTTAAACATCCAAGACAGGAAGTGTCTTCTGACTGTGCCGCTCTGCATTCTGGGATTGCTGTCCTTTCCCTGACCCCAGCTCTGCTCTGTTTGTGCAAAGCACAGCTATACCTCCACCCCCTGTACTTTATCTGGCTCTCCTCGGTATGTGATGCTTCTGAGTCAAGATGGCGCCACCCATATTCTAGAGTCCTAAACAGAGTTGCAGCCGGAGGGGGAAATAAGTGACTAAAAATGTAAAATATATTAATTTTAGATGCAGGGGAATAGTTTTTTAAGGGTTTGGCCTTTTCATTAAATCATGCTGAAGGTCCGGTTTAACCCCCCCTTCCTAGCAATCTCGTGCTGGGAGCAATTCGAGCCTTTGGAAAATAGTGCTCAATAAAAGTTAAGAGCCAAAAGAAGATTTTATTTTCCTTAAAGCAAATGAAAACCCATGTGGCCGGGGCCTGGAATCTAAAAGAGGAATGTCCCACTGGGTAAACCCTGTAGCTGTGCATGCTCCAGCCTTTCTGAATGGCTGGGCACGGGAGCGGGATGCGGCCAGCCGGCTGCACCTCGTCACGACTGCACCTTTGATGGAGCCAATCAATGATCTCAAAAGCACCACAAGGTGCAGTAGCATGCACAGCTACAGGGAAGCTTGGGATATGGCGCCGGCAATCTTCACATCGTGGGAGCCGCCCCGATAAAGGCGAGTTGACTGGCAATCCCTGGGGTTTACTAGGGCGGGGGAAGCTGGTAGGGGAGCTGGGGGTGGAAAAACGGGTTTTGCGCCGCTTTAATTTGTCCTCTAAATCGTTTGTGAGTTTTTTTTTATCCAATTCATTACCAGGACACTAAGGAGAGTTGATACATGGGCTTTTTATTTTGAAATGTAACCTTTTATAGGACATGGTTGGTCTGTTTTAAGCCTTTCTGGTGACTCCATTTTCAGGGTCCCCTGTCTGACTTCCCAGTCCCCATAGAGATACATGCAAATCTGATAAAATTATAAAGCAGGCTGAATGAAAGATGCAGCCCCTTGGTCCACTTTAAAGTGGACCAACACCCTCCCGTGATCGGCCCGGGATCAGGGGTGCTCCGCTGTGTGAATCCCCCCAGAAACCCCTAAATCCCTACCTGATCCTCGATCCAGCGGCGCCCGCCACCGCCTCCCGCGCGTCCCTCTAACAGGACGCGCACCCGCGCCAGCCGTTTGTGAATGGCCGGGCCGGGGCGCGCGCCCAGTAGGAGTGATGCACGGGAGGCGGCGGCGGGCGCGCCCACTTGTCCATCGGCGGGGATTGGCAGCAGCGGTCACGTGGGAGCGGGGAGAGGTGAGTTTTTGGGGCTTTCTGGGGGGTTTCACACAGCCGAAGTGGCTGTCTTTCTGCCCTATGAGGCACACATGTGTATCCTCCATGCTACTCTGATCAAACCATCATCTTTTGACCGCCGCACGATACTGAAATCCATTCATTTTGCTGTATCCCACTGTTGTGATGGACTGAATAAATCGGCTTTGTGGATGAACACAGTATTTGGTGAGTTCAGCTATCTGATAAGGATCGTCCCCAGCGTTTCTCTAACTTACACGGGTTGGCACTGCTCTTACAAGGGAAAGAATCGCTATCACAACCTTCTGAGTCAGAATAGTACCTTTTCTGATCCTCCAATGACTGCATCTGCCAAGCTATTTGCCACTACCTGCAAAAGACAAAAACAAACATCACATGCATTACATCTATAATAAACATGAAAATCTTGTCTCTCTCAGACACTTTATTCAGAATCAAAATCAGGTCATCAGAATCAGAGCCATCATCAGGGCAGTAGGGGAATAATTCTAAAATGGCCAAGCCACCTAATTTTATTTTAATAAACATTGGCCACCAGGCACATTCTAATGTCCAACATTGCCTTCCATATCATTTACTTTTATGCCTTGGGGCTACAGGTATGTTTGAGTAGAAAACGAGGTAGTACATTGACCCTCAGTATAGATGGGTCTCCACATGGTATGGAAATATAGGGAAGTCACGTGGTTTACAGGGGCGGATGGGCCATATACATACCTCCCAACTGTCGATCATTTGGAGTGACTGTCCCACGAGTCCCCTGTCCCTCATTCTCAATTGTCTCAATTTAACGTGCAGATCTGCATTAATATTCTGTGTTTATATTCTCCTATTCACCCCTTAATGAGTAGGGCGTGGTTTAATTTAAATAGTGTCCCTCTTTCCCACCCTGAAAATTGGAAGGTATCTGTATAAGGGGGGCTCAAAAGAATAAATGGGTCGTAGGATAGTATAGATGGAGGCACACAATATCGTAGAAGTTGTCCTTAGTGTATGGATGAAATTCATGCTGTATAAAGAAATACTTGAGCATTATGTGGTTTTTTTAATGGTTTGGGATTAGCAGGGTGGTATAGAAGGCATGGCAGTGTTGGTGCATCAAGCAGTGCTGTTGTATGTAGAATTGGGATATGTTAGAAAGACAAGACCAAGACAGGCCTGACATTTCTGAAGGCAATCCTGATTAGAATGGTCTAGGAAACCATCAGAACCTTGTCATTTCCCAATGTTCAAAAAAAACAACCAAGGGTGAATGTAGGAAACACTGATGCTTCACAATAGGTTTGCTTATCACAATATAAAACAGAAGTAGTAGTAAATCATATTAGAGGTCTGAGTGGTTCCATTTCCGAAAACCCACTGCCTTGCATCTTGCATTTGGTCATTGTTCATCTAGCCCAGCCACACCTGCAGTCATCCCCAACGTGCTATAAGAGACCAGCCTGGACTGAATCTGAATTTTACCCAAAACCAACCCAGAACAGATCACAAGATCAGGCCCACTAACTGACCAGATACAGCTTGTAAACCACTTCATAGCAGGACTGAACTCTGGATAAGCCATGGAGGCCTGAACTATTGCAGGAATCTATATCAGAGAGTTGTCTTCAAGGGGCAAAGGCATAGTTTAATATACTTTAAAAAGTTGAGTAATGTGTTGGCACACAGATAAAAAAAACATATCTAAAACTCAAAGATGTAGGTTGAACCATCTCTGGGTAGTTTTCTGCCTTTTGGGTTAGAGTTTGTCTTGTATTTTCTCATATTGCCCCTGTACCATTGCATTGGAATGACTACAGAGACTAGACATCAATCCTGCAAGGCAGGCTTGTCATCAGGGCAGTACAGGCAGAACACCTGTATAGGGCCCACAGTCCTGAAGAGTGGCCCAGCCGCTGGCCCTAAAAGCAGCCCTATATAACTTCTGTCTGACCTGCTTTGGGATTATTTAAGTATCCTGATGCAGCCCATTTCCAACACTCACCTCTCCCTTGTCTGAGCTTCAAACACCCACCCAGTGCCACTTATTCACACCCCCAGCACCAGTCAAGACCTCCATAGAAGAGGGCTCAGAAATCTCTGATGGTTGCCCTGACACCAGTGATGTAAGTGGCCAGGCTAGGTCATTAACAGTATTATTAGCTAAACACACAAATCCATGTCCGTGGAGCTCCACGGCCCTGAGGAAGGGGGACTGTGCACCCCCGAAACGTCGGCCATGATTCAACTTGTTTGAGAGACGTGCGTTTACCTGGTTCATTTGCAAATAATGAAGATTAAGCAATTTTAACCCCTGGTGTGCTGGTTATTTCGCACTTGGATATTCTGGAATTTTTTAAACAGTATTATTACTAGATTTAGTATGAAGTTACGGGACCTTGTTATAATCAATGAAGTTCAGCTCCGCTCGGACTGGTGCAGAAGAAGCCACAGCTGCATAAACTAAATGTGGGAACTGCAACAGAGAAAAAAAATTCAATTAAATTAGTAATAAAATCAAATGGACACATTTATAGTAAACCAGTAGTATGCGCAGTAGTGATCATAATATTCTGTGCGGCATCATGGGAGGTATTTCAGGTTGTAAAAAGTCTTGTTTCATAGCAGACCTAAACTCTCAACAGGATTTCCAAGGGTTGGGTCCAATATTAACTAGACATTCCTCCAAAAACAAACTTACGAAAATAATGCAGGGATCTAAAACCTTACCTTCAGCCTGAACCAAGCAGATAGAGATCCAGGATAGGAGCCCCCGAAACAGATCCACGTGTTGCTGCGAGTCAGGTTGTATTTCTGGGAGATGAATAGATGGAAGGAAGCCAGGTCTGCAAGCCTGCCAAATTGAAAATAGAAGCTATGAGATTACAGAGGCCTAATAAAGGCTATGAAAGCAGACCAAAAGTAAAAAAAAGTTCAGTAAATTGAGCCCCAAAAGCCCCACTCTGGTAATTGGTGACAAACTAATTGAGAGGGCTCCATGCAGATGTTATGGAATAGCAGGCAGACTCTATGCTGCTTAACTGCATGGCAGCAGCCATCTTGCCACATACATGAGTCCAGCTAATATAAATACCCAATCCCACAGTGAAAATTGCCTCACATATCAGTGCAATCCTCTTTCTAGTATCTCTAGTAGAAAGCTATCGTCTGTGATGACTCATTGCTCTGCTGCATAGCTGAAACAATTGTATCATTTTAGAAGATACACTGTATGAATGATGTGTGGTAAATCCAGAGTCTGCAGTGAACAGTGATAAAGAAACACTGTTGCAGCTTTCCCTTCACACACAACCCGCTCAAGCAGCTGGTTAGTGTGTGTGTGTGTGTGTGTTTATATAACAATACACAAGCTGCCCTTGTTTCTGAGACATTTATCTCCCTCAGTTTGGTGTGGGCTGCTGCTGGCATATGCTTATGTGTGTGACAAGATGGCCGTCCCATGCAGTTCTGCAGCAAAGAACCGCTCTGTTAACCAGAACATCTGCATGGAGTAAAGCCCTGTCAAAAAGTTTGCCGGGGGGGGCTTTAGGTGAGCAATTGACTAAACTTTCTTTTTTTTACTTTTGGTCTGCTTTAAAGCAGAATTCCAGTCACAAGCATTGGGGGGGGAGGTTACAAAGAAAAAAAAAACCCTTACCTCATCCAGGGGCCAGTGCTGCTTTCACGATCATGGGCAGCAGACACGGAGAATGACAGAAAGCAGCATCCCCCGGGTCCGAGCACAGAGCCGAGGGATGTGGCTCCATGCCTTCCTCCAAGATGAAGGCATCCAGAATCCAAAGCCGCCAGGGATTTTTTTTTTCTTAGTAACCCCCCCTTGTCCTGCCTCAGAGCCAGGGTAGGGTGACAGGGTGGGGCATTCATCTTGTACCTGGTAATCCGCTTTAATATACAAAGGTCCTTGATATTTGTGCAACATGAATTTAGGCCCCCTTTAATAGAAAATTCATGGGCGTTATCAGGAGCAAAAGCCTTAAAACTTACCATCTGGTTGCACAGAACATGAGCAGGCTCTCGTCCAAGGTGATTTGGGGATGGATTCTACACAGTGGTGTGTCCTAAATGCCCCATTTAGGAGGAACATACCCTGGGATAGTGAAAATCACGGGTTTTGTTCCTCTAAGCTGCATGGCTGTCTTGCTCTAAAGAGAGGCCAAGCCATTTGTGAGGGGAGCCCTTACTTCTCTAGTGTACCAGGTAAGATCTACTTAATACTCACGCTTGCTGACTGGAGAGGAACTTTATTGCCTCCAGGGTGAGCCCATCTTGGTTAATACTGGCTCCATAATATCGGTGTTCAAGCGACACAAGTAGTGCATGATGCTTCTGCGCCAGCTCAACGTGTTCTCCTAAACAAAAAGTAAGTTATTAAGGCAAGTTATTATTTTAGGATTAATGTAAGATAACCGCGCGACACTGTATAGATAGAAAGTTCAGAGCTCGACGTGTTATAGAGTCCTTCTTCTCAGTAATCTAGATGCAAAAAAAATGTTTGTAGTACACAGGGCTCCAAGTCGACGACCAGGATAGTCTGCACCGCGGGAATATCTTAAACGGAGAGTAAAAAGACTTTATCCTGGTTGTCGACTTGGAGCTCTGTGTACTACATAATTTTTTTTGCAGCAAGTTATTATTTTAGACCTTAAAGGGGCACTATCGTGAAAAAATGGCCCACTGATAAAAAAATACCATTTTGTGAATACTCACCTGTAAAATGGGTATTATAAGTATAAGTATGTCACACACCCCGCTTCAAACATTAATATTTACACTTGGGTTAACCCACCTGTAGGTGGCGACGTTGCAGAGAAGTCTTGAAAAACTAGCTCCGCCCGGTCTATACATACCTGGGACCTCCCACTTATCTCCCAGTTTTCAAACAGCAGTAAAGACAAGGTACCAGAAAAAAACCATTGGTAACCCTCAAACTGTAAACAAAGCTTCACCATATAAAGATCCAGGATACCAAAAAGGGCGGGTGAAGCGGGGTGTGTGACATACTTATAATACCCATTTTACAGGTGAGTATTCACAAAATGGTATTATTCTAAGTATGTCACACACCCCGCTTCAAACATTAATATTTACACTTGGGACATCCAAAAGCAGTGTCCAGAAAGGGCGGGTATCCAACAAGACAATAATGCATCCGCTGAAGCCCGCACGTCAACCTTAGAAAAAGTGTGAACAGAAGACCAAGTAGCAGCCTTACAAACTTGTTCAACAGAAGCCTGGTGCTGAAAAGCCCAAGACGCCCCAACAGCACGAGTAGAATGAGCAGTGATACGAAAAGGGGAACCTTGCCCTTGGCAGAATAGGCCCCAACAACAGCCTGACGAATCCACTTGCTAATGGAAGACTTAGCCGGAGCCAAACACTTCCTAGGCCCGCAGGGCACCACGAAAAAGGCATCAGTCTTACGAAAAGGAGATGTAGTAAGCAAACAGTACTTAACACAGCGTACCACATCCAAACAATGCAAAACCCTCTCCTTGTCATTCCTAGGTATAGGACACAAGGATGGAAGAACAATGTCCTGGTTAAGATGAAAAGCAGAGACCACCTTAGGAAGAAAGTCCGGTTTGAAGCAGAAAACCACTTTGTCCTGATGTCTCTCAAAGTAAGGAGCCTGAAATCGACAAGGCTGCCAACTCCGAAACGCGCTGAACCGAAGTGATGGCCACCAAAAAGGCAACCTTCTGAGTCAGAGTAGAAAGAGCAATATCCTGCAAAGGCTGAAAAGGAGGAGCCTGAAGAGCAGAAAGAACCAAATTCAAATCCCAAACAGGGAGCAGAGGTTTCCTAGGAGGCCGCAGATGCGAGACCCCATGGAAGAAAGTCTTGACCAAAGGATGAAGCGCAAATGACTTTTGAAAAAAGACAGACAGACACCCCTGGAGGCCGAAAAGCCCGCACCTCTGCCAGCTCTGGCTCCCCGAAAGGAGGGATTAAAAGAGGCCGCCCCCCGAAAGGAACAACGAAGTTTCTTGCGCTGAGGTAACTTACCTCCCTTGGCAACCGAATCCAATTTCTCACCAAACAGGCGCAAACCCAAAAAGGGAAGAGCCGTAAGCGACTTCTTAGAATTAAAGTCAGCAGTCCATTGCCGCAACCACACCGACCGTCGGATAGCCACCAACAAGGCCGTGGTCCTGCCACACATCACCATGGCGTCATCCTGAGCGGCTAGGACAAACGAAACAAAGGACTCACAATGTTTGAGAGCAAGGAACTCAATCACAAGTAGGATCAAGGTCCACACATAAATCCCTGACAATGGACCTAACCGCCAACAACAAAAGTGCCGAAGCACAAACAGGCCTCAAAGCCGAACCCGCACAGGTAAAACCGTGGCGAGCCAGCTGGTCAATCCGGCGATCTTCGCCATCCTTAAGGGTAGTCGTGTCAGGAGAATGCAACACCGCCATATTAGATAGCCCCAAAACCGAGGCATCAACCTCGTGAGGAAAAGACCAAACGCCTCACCAAGTCCGCCGAAAAAGGATACTTCTTATCCCAACTAGGCGGAACACCAACGAGACACGTAGGCTGCTCCCATTCTTTAAGGACGACATTCTCAAAATGTCGTTGACAGGGAAACTCCGGCGGAACGCGGCTTGGCCATATCAAACAACTCACCTTTAGGCGGAGGAACTGCCTCGGGAGGGTCTAAATCCAAAACTTCAAACATTTGAGCCAATATGGAAGGGGTGTCAAATACAGTCCCCACCGCCTGGTCACCCTCAGCACCAAACAACTGCTGGACCTCAGGGTCGTCCAATTCCTCTAGAATCTCCCCCTCTTCAGCCAGGGGGCAATCAGACCAATCCAATGCCTCAATAACCTCCACGTCTGAGTCCGGCGGAGGCGGGGACAAGTGTTTCCGCTTAGCCGGAGCCTTCTGAGCAACCACATTTTCTCGAGGCTAGCCAACCGGGTGCATACCTCGGATTGCGAATCCCCACCCATGACAACGTCACACGGGGTCCGGAACAGGCGAGGAGGAGTAGGAGATGACACAGGCCGCGAGGGGCCAGAAACCGGGGTGCCGGACTGGCGCTCAATGTTCTGCTGCGCACATGGAATGCATAAAATGACATCATCCCCCTGGAGCAGAGCCCCACATCCCCCACACAGCCTAGATTGCCCCGAAGGGCCGTTTCCGGTATCCTTGGGAGCCTCCATATGGTGAAATTGTGGTATTCACAATTACCCAGGGATTTACGCAGTATGCGACCCGGGATGCCCCTTTAATGTCCCAGTAGTGGGAGGATTTGCAATTTAATATATATATATATATATAATTATTGTAATGGACAACCCCACTAGCCAGGTATCTAAGACCGGGAGAGCCCTGCAGCGCGGGATCCCAGGATCTGTAACAGAAAAGACAAACAGTCACTCCAAGCCACTAGCAGGCCAGCAGGCGTCAGTACAAGAATACAGGCACAAAAAAAAAAAACAAAAACAAAACCAAGCATGAACAGCACAGCGAAGAATATATATAGACTATATAACTATAAACATAAATAAGGCTATGCGTGCCACGCGAGCAAGGGACCCGGCTGCAATGCAGCTAATAACCACGGGTCACGCTGAGATCACCCAGACAATACCCCAACATCAAGGGGTTACTGACAGCCATGCGCGGACCAGTTATAATGTCCCTAAGAAGCAGAAGACATACCACCTTAAGGAACAAAATACAGCCTACCTTAAGAGCCGAACGCATAAAATGGCGGCGCCACACGCAGCCTGCGGCCATCAGAAGCGAGGAGGCAGGGAAGAAGGAGGGCGGGCCCAACCAAGCGCGCCAGGTGCTCCGGCCCCGCCCCCCCGCCAATCAACAGCACAGCGCGAAGAAGACATGGCGCCCGCTCCTAAGCCAGAGGGGCTCACGGAGCCCCGCCAAACCGGCGAGCCGGACAGACAGGCGGGCCGGCGACACGCACCACCAGTGAACACTCACCCAGCCATAAAGACAAAAGTAAAACATGCACCAAGCACACAGACGCAGCCCCCCCCCCATCTAGCGCAGGGAGAAGGGACCAAGCGGGACACAGGGCAATAGCCAATAGTCACTCCCGCTTGCATCAGAGTCAGGAAAGCCCGCTGCGCGCTCATAATACCGGAAGATTCACTTCCGCAACAGGAGGTAAAATTCCTCTAATCACTTTGAGCTATACACGTCAGCGCTGGCTATAGGCCGGATGAACATCGGCATCATTGTACTGGCAGACCCCTAGCTGCATAATAGACGCCATTAAGGGCAGGAGGCGTCTCGGCTAAAGAATAGCCTAAGAAGACAAAAATGCAGCAGCGGGCTTTCCTGACTCTGATGCAAGTGGGAGTGAATAGACTAACACCTATAATGACGGGTAAATACGGGGATAGAGGTAGGTGTTTAGAATTAATGCAGGAATGTGTGACCATGTTTTTCCCAGGTGTTGATTATAACCAGTGATTTGAGCACTTATTTATTGAGACTACTACAGCAGCTCCACTGTCATGATTAAGAGCCTTGGTTCGAAACGCGTTGACGCGGGGTCTGCTCTCACTATGCGTTTTATGCTTTACATGCTGTGGTGGCTTTTTAACTACGGCTTGCAATAAAGGATGGATGATTTTATTGACCAAGTTACGTGGCTGGCACTTCTTCATTGTGGATATTTATCATACCAGGAGATGAGCTCTCCATGCCTTGTGCCCATTGCTTGGACTGTGTTATACATTTATGTGATCGGAGGCTGGCAACAAAGACATTTACTGAAAAAACAGATACTCGCCTATAGTCCCGCAAAACTGATTCGCCCAATATCAGTAGTCACCCTGGAGCCGAACAGCCATACCTTTGCATCAGTAACTGTGACTGGCCTCGTCTGCTCCATTCATTACAGTAAAGGCAACACTACAATGAATGGAGTGAGCGTGTGATGCAAGGAGTCAGCAATGACGCAGCAAAGCGATCACAGGCAGCAGTTGTGAGCTGGGTCGGTGTGGTCTGGCTCTCCGGTGGAGGCAGGTAACTCCTGGAATAGTGCCAATCATCTGCGACTATTGGTGAGTGTGTATTATTTATCACAGTCCCTTTTGATTGAATTGCTAAAGACATACACTGTAAGTACTATTTCTGAAAGCTATTTCTCATAAGGACCTGCTGCTCGCTTATCTTTCTGCAAGTCTTCAAGACCATTCCAAGATTAAAATTGTCAGACTGAGAACAGAATGATGCAATGTTTGTGTAGCCATTTCTGCTATATTCATTGGAAGACTCCTCTATGGCATTTCGCCAGAATATTGGTTTAAAAGCCCAAATTCCCAGTTTAAAAATAGATCTCTATTGCTATTAATGGACGTCTCACACACCCGTTTTTCTAATATAGCTTAATTCTTATTGTAATTTTACTTCTGAACAAGACTGAAGTGGACGTGTCCAATTACACACCTTTCTTCAAAAAGGAGCACCAATATCAATATGGATACAAAATTCTTTATTATGAAAAAGGAGATACTTTTAAAATACACAAAACACACTGGACAATTAAAATCACATGGATGACCCCATGGTCTCAATAATATTCATGAAAAAAAAAAAACCCCTAAGGGGAACAATGCATCAAAAGACCCTATGTGCGCTTATTAGATCCTATTATAACAGTTATTTTATGCCGGCATAAAAATTATATGTGTAAACCCTCAAAGTGTACAACCTATATCTACTACATATAAACCATGAGACATGCCGATAGTCTCCTATACAAATAAGTGTCAACTCTTAACAACAATACCTCATATGTGAAAATCAATAAAAAACTAAATTCCACAGAAAATATATTGACAGACTCGCCCAGTTCAAACAGTTATAAGTGAATGGAAACAATAAAGATATACTCAAAGTGCACGTGTGCGTGCTAAATGACACCAGCAAACCTGAATATTTAAGAATAAAGAATGGCACATAGAGTCAGAATCACAGGGTCATCAAATATAAATCACCGCGCCCGCGACTCCCATGCCGCTTCAAGGTGAGGGTTAGTATCCAATGTCTATTCCTACCCTTAAATAGTGTTGTCCCATCCTCTGATTCATATCAGCTGTAACAAATCAGCCGGCATTTGCTCACATCCTGTTATGGCGCTGAGTATTGTGGGAAACCATCGTCATCGATTACATGCGCATCACTGTTGTCTAGGAGACGTGCTGGTGCAGAGCCGTCCCACCCCTCCCACCCATTGAGCCAGCCCACACTCACTATGTCATCATCCCAGCTGCAGCATGATCAAAGCACAGTGTGCTGCAGACACAAGCAGATCCATCCATCCTGCTCCTTTTTCATAATAAAGAATTTTGTATTCATATTGATATTGGTGCTCCTTTTTGAAGAAATGTGTGTAATTGGACACGTCCACTTCAGTCTTGTTTGGCTCTTGTGAGTGAGCACATGTTTATATTCAGTGGTATTGTCTGGTGCACCCCTGTTACTAGTAATTTTACTTCTGAATTAACTGACTAAATGTTTTTTTTCTTAGCAAGAAGGGAGAACATTTTTCAAGATTTTCTGATCATGGTCAACCAACAGGCAGATTATGTTCCTTGGATCTTATTTAGACTGAGAACGTCAGCTGTGAATAGATACTAGCTGCTTATCCCAATAGACCTTCGCTAAATCACTCTACCCAAACCCTTAGTGAATTGTTAAAGGGATCCAGTTGACTTCCATGTCATACAAAGGCAGGTCAAATAAGGTTACATAATATAAATCTATCCCTTTAAAGCGGATCAAAACTATGTGGCCCCCGGGCATCCTATAGCGGGATGCCCTGCTGCATGAATCCCCCCCCCCCCCCCCGAGGTTGCCAGTAAACTTACCTTTACCAGGCAGCTCTCACAGCGCTGCAATCGCCATCGCCGCATCCCATTCTTCCCTGTAGCTTTGAGTGCTCCTGCACCCAGCTTCCTGAACGGCTGGGCGCAGGAGTGTATGCGAGTTCGAACAGAATGCGGGGGATGCGGCCAGCCGGCTACACCTCATCACGACGGCACCTTTGAGAGAGACAATCGCAGGGTGTGGCTTTGGCTGAGGAAGAACCCGGTTTTATTTGAAAACCGGGCCACCGCTGAGCCAACAGCAGCGTCTGAGATACTGGGGTGGGGCAGGGCAGAGGGGGACCTGTAGGAAAATGGATTTAGCTCTGCTTTAAGTGGACCTATCACAAGGATTTTGACTGGTGATAGGTTCTTGCACTGTGGGAAACCCCCCCATATCGCCCACTCCACGGGGGCCGCATCCCCAGCTCCCCTGTGGAGTGCGTTCTCCCACATGCCCAGCCCATCTGTATAGCTGGGCATGGGAGCACACACAGCTGCAGGGATAAGACGATGGCCCGCAAGGTCTCCAAATGTTCTACCCACCAGCAAGGACCGAGAATTCAGACTCCGCACTCTCCCCGCCGATAAACAGGAAAACCGGTCCGTCGGGACGTTGCCAGAACTCTTCATTGATCCAAAATCTCTAAACGTACATGAAGACAAAGATCAGGGTAAATAAGGCTATTCAAAATAGCGACCTAACTAAAGTCAGCTGTCCACAGAACCATTAACTTGAATACAGGCAGCATTGTCTACAAACCTGCCTGTAGGTGGCGGGGTTCCTTCGGTTAAAGTGATCCAATGGCTGCGTAAGGTAGCCTTCAACTGCGGGCAGGTAAGGGGCACCATTTGCCCCACCTAGACGACTGTAGATGGATTTAAAATACTGGACCTCTCTTAGCTGACTGATCTTCTTCCGGAGCTGTCGCTGGTTCCAGCCTGAGGGGGAAAGAGAGTCAGTAACTAGAGCAAAATACTAAGCTATGAGCTACAGGTAAACCTTAGGTTGCCTAATGGCTAACTAACACCAGACCTGGTTGGTCTTAACCGGGACCTGATTGAGGGTCCTTTACCCATATGTTTTACCCATATTTTCTCCTACAAAAGATCCTTTGGCAGTATTTCTCCATTCACTGTGATGTTGTGGTAGCAGAGTTTTGTTAATCAATCACAAACAGTGGTTGGCCTCCAGAAGACTGCATGGAGCATGTGCACATTGAGGGCTACATTATAGGCAGGACACCCCTGGGCTTCCACCAACTGTAGGACTATGGATGGCATACCAGGAATTTGAAGCACCTCTGCTTGGTCCGGTTGGTCCCGATCCACATACCCTTGTATATACCTGAGGATCTTCGCTTTCCGACGACACCTCCAGTGAGTCATTAGCCCCCCTGGGTCGGGAGGTGCATTAATTCCCAGAGTGACCCACTTTGGAGCCCTGGATCTCAGGACTTGGGGGCTCGCAACCAACTGGATGCGTCAAGGACAGAGCAGAGAGGTGTTGAGGACTTGATCCGGCGGAGACAAGTGGTGGACAGTGCCGAGGACAGCGCACAACAGGATTCTCCAGCCCAGATCAGCACCACCAATTTACCCACATGCCAACTCGCCCTCCTAACCATCTACCTGTCTGCTGACCCGCCTTCCTATCCAACTGCCTACTGACCCACCCACCTACATACCTGCCCACTCACCTCCCTATCTAGGACCTGGAGCAGCAGCTGGCATGCCTGGTGCAAAGGCAGAATAATCAGACCCTGGAGCTGAGATGGCAGTTGCCCTTCCACTTACCTTCCCACCTCCCTACCTGCCCTCCCACTAACTACCCAACTATATGCCTACTTACCCACCCACCTACTGACCTAAGTATCCACATGTCTACCTATCCTAAATTCTTATCTAATAGGAACTTCTATCTATTCCTATCTAAATTCCCACATACTCATTTACCGGACTACCCCCTACTTGTCAATCTGAGTACCAATCCATCTATCTGCCTACCCACCTACCTGCCTGTTCACTCACCTACCTATCTTTGTACTTGGATACCAACCTAAATGCCCACTTATCTAGCTACCCACTCGCCTATATGACTGCCTGCTCACCCATCTACCTTCCTAACATAACCTACCTACCTAGGAGATACAGGAAGGTCTGTTTTGTTGATGGGTTGGGTCCAAACACAGCACAGATGTACAGCACTATGTAGAGTAGTTTTAAACAGGAGCACGGCTTATCCACTCATAGTAGAACTTGGCTTGTGTTTTGTTTCTTAGTGGTGTTGGTTACCGACATGTGCATGCATTGGTCCAATAGCGCACACACAGTGTTGTGATCATTAGCTTGATTGAGCAAAAGCAATGATTGGTATTGCAGTATTACAGGGGAGGAGCCTGGCTTATCCACTCAGTGTGTGAAGTGAGGGGGTATTTCTACATACATGCAAAGCCCCAGCATGCCCCCGCAGTGTTGCAGTGAATGGAGTGGGCAGGGGGTGGCCTGTTTATACGAGGCTGTCTGGAGATGATATGGCAAGGGTGGCGTAGGGGACTGGATCTGACATTCCATTTAGTGTGCAAGCAAAGGCAAGCATTTCTTAGTTAGGTTACTTGGACTATTACTTTAAATAAGATGTACAGTGTCTTCATAACCACCGCCCTAGGTTCTGAGACAGGGGGTTACAAAAAGAATCCTTACCTCTCCCGTAATAAAACACTGTCAGGCAGCGGATGCACGGATAGTGCATCCCCCCCTCCCCCCCCACTGTGCACGCCCCTGCCCACCCATGTAAGGATGGGGTTATGAAGATGCTGGACTTCAATGGAAAAAAAAATAAAAATACTGCATCACTGCATCAGGGGCCTCCACAGAAACCAGTAAATCCAGATAAAACAAAGAAGAATAGCTTACAGGCAGCGCAGGTGGATGTAAACCCTCAACGTTTCGGCTGCAATGGCCTTTGTCAAACTGGTTTCTGTATTTGCCTTGCTAGTGCTGGGTTACTTGTGGACATTTTGGAGCCTTTTGACTCCTTTCATAACCATGCACTCTGTCTTGTTTCATATGTAGCATGTGATTGGTTCCTGTTACCTTACTACAGAGTATAAGATTTGTTTAGCATTTTACTATCATTTATCCAGAACACTTATGGCTGACCTTATACAGAAGCGCCATTCAGCGGTCAAACTATAGGGCTATAATCCCTTACATAGCATTGTTACTGCGCAATTCTATTGTACAAATGTCTTGTTATTATGTACAGCACCTGTGTTCTTTTGCACAATTAAATCCCTTCACTACCTTTGCAATTCTAAATTTGGTTGTTCGTCTTCTTTAATGTTTATATTTGCTGCTATTCTTTCCTGTGAGGTAGTACACGGGTTAAGAAGACTGAACACCTCCTCATAACTGTTGCTCTTTTCTTGCATTACTTTGGTGTGCTTCAACCAAGCATTGTTTAACGGGTATTGTAGATGACCTGCACAGCTGCTGTATTCCTATGCCCCCCAGGGCATGTTTTAAAGAGTGTGGGAGTGCCCGCTGCCGTCTCTCTCGCGTCCCTCTTACAGGGACGAGCCTCAAATTCTACCCTGTCCCACATGCCCAGGTCCTATACATCTTCAGTACACGCACAGCTGCTGCTTTTCTCCCCCATGTACCCAGTCCCAATCCTTTAAAGTAGGGACAAAAGCTAGCCCTGGTGTCTAAAATACATTCCTCTTCTGTGGGGCACCCCAATCTAGGATGCCCCACTGTGTGAAGGCCCTGAAATTGTCACAATTCTTACCGGACTGGCAATCCCAACACATGCGGCAGCTGCCGGCACCCCCGGCTCTCTGGTGCAGGTACGCACAGCCAAAGGGAAGGTGCATGCACCTACAACTACAGTCAGTTGGTTGAGCTGCTTATTAATATTCACAGCTGAGACAACTGTTTGGAGGGGAGTCAGTAAGGTAAGAATTGCAATAATTCCCGGGGGTTTCACACAGCGGAGCATCCCAAATCAGGATACCCTGCCAATGAGGAACATAACCCAGTATAGGGAAAATCCAGGGTTTTATTCCTCTAAACACCCCTCCAATATATGATGACTAAAGTACTGGGAATGAGTAGTTAAAGCGGACCTTCACCCTGAATAAGAGTCTATCTTATATGTTTCCCACACCCTCTACATACAGATTGCTCACATTAAAAATCATCCTACCTGCATCTACTGCATGTTATGAGCCTTTAAACATCCAAGATGGCGGCTTATGGAAGCCGCCATTTTATCAGGCAGCCTGCAAACAGGAAGTGACTGTGCTGCTCTGCATTCTGGGACTGCTGACCTTTCCCTGACCCCAGCTCTGCTCTGTCTGTACCTTATCCCACTCTCCTCTCCTCAGTAAGTGTGATGCTTCTGAGTCAAGATGGCGGCGCCCGTATCCTAAATTCCTGAACAGAGTTGCAGCTCAGTGGGGGAAAGAATAATAAGTTAGTGACTAAAAATGTTAAATATATTAATTTTAGATGCTGGGGAATCGTTTTTTAAGAGTTTGGGCTTTTCATTAAATCATGGTGAAGGTCCGGTTTAAAGCAGTCCTTCACTCTGAATAAGTGTCTATCTTATATGTTTCCCACACCCTGTACATACAGATTGCTCACATTAATCCGGTCCTTCATTCTGAATAAGAGTCTATCTTATATGTTTCCCACACCCTGTACATAAAGATTGCTCACATTAAAAATCATCCTACCTGCATCTACTGCATGTTATGAGCCTTTAAATATCCAAGATGGCGGCTTATGGAAGCCGCCATCTTATCAGGCAGCCTGCAAACAGGAAGTGCCTCCTGACTGTGCTGCTCTGCATTCTGGGACTGCTGACCTTTACCTGACCCCAGCTCTGCTCTGTCTGAGCAAAGCACAGCTAAAACCTGCCCCCTGTACCTTATCCCACTCTCCTCTCCTCAGTAAGTGTGATGCTTCTGAGTCAAGATGGCGGCGCCCGTATCCTAAATTCCTGAACAGAGTTGCAGCCCAGTGGGGGAAAGAATAATAAGTTAGTGACTAAAAACGTAAAATATATTAATTTTAGATGCTGGGGAACTGTTTTTTAAGAGTTTGGGCTTTTCATTAAATCACGCTGAAGGTCCGGTTTAATGCCCTGGTGGTGGCCCTGCTCTCACCTCCAGCCCAGGTTTTTTCCCTAATCTCCATCCTCTTCCCAGGCACCACTGTATAACATGGGCTACAATAGGGGCTCCAGTAAGGCAGCCGTCCTAGAGCGTGAGGACACGGTTAGCAGCCAGCTGCCAGTGTCCTCGCTAATGGTGGTGGCCATCTTTCTGGAGCCCCTGCAGTAGCCCATTCTGTGAGCTGAAAAATGCCAGCTATAAAATACCAGCACAGGAAGGCCCCCCATCGAAAATTGCCCGGTGGCAACCCTAGCACGAGCCAGGGACCCTCCAGAGTTCTTGAGGCTCCAGGCCCCAAGTTTGCCTTCCCCAAATTTCGGCCCTGATGCCCCCAGGCATGTTTCTACAGCAGTGGGGAACACTGACATCTGCGGCCAGTAAGTTGTCATGCAGTTCCCACGGTGGTGGCCATCTTAGGGCTGTAAAGCAAAAAAAATGACCCACTTTTGGGACATCTCCCTCTGGTTCCAGATACCCTGGAAGTCTGTCAGTGGCCAATACATTTTGCAGGTGATGTGTGTGGCACCCAACATGTCATAAGTGGGGAAGGGGAGACCCAGGGTTCAGTTTCTAAAGGTCAGGGTTGTGAAAGGATAAATATAATTGCCGAGTTGCCCCAGAGGGTGGATGTTAAAACAGGCCTATGGTCATTTTTGAGTTTAGATCCACTTCAAAGCGGAATAAAAATACACTGAGGCCCATGGTCTTCCCCCTGGGGCATCCCAAATCAGCATGCCACCCTGTGTAAATTCTCCTGGGGCACCAGTAATCTCACCTTCTTCCTGGCTCTCTCGCCGACGTTAACATTGGCCGGCTGCACCCCCTGAATCTTTGGCTGTGTTGGCGCTCCCACCCCCCGCATTCAGGCCGTGGGTGGGAGCAGCCACACGCTTAAGCTCACGATTGCCATTAGCAGATCTGTTTGCCAAACATATGCACAGCAAATGGTTCTGATTGGACGAGAGCCTGCACATGCGCAGTTGGAACAGGAAGGGGCGAGTTTTTAAAGCGGACCTTCACCCTGGATAAGAGCATATCTTGTTTCCCCCCACACCCTGTACTTACAGATGCTCACATTAAAATTCATCCTACCTGCATCTAGTGCATTTTATGAGTCTTTAAACATCCAAGATGGCGGGTCATGGAGCATCAGGCAGCCTGCAAACAGGAAGTGTCTTCTGTATTCTGGGATTACGGTCCCTTTCCTGACCCCAGCTCTGCTCTATAACCCTACCCCTTGTACTTATCCTACTCTCCTCAGGTCCTGACCAGAGTTGCAGCCCAGTAGGGGAAAGAATAATAAGTGACTAAAAACTTAAAATATAGTAGCATCTATAATTTAGATGCTGAGGAATAGTTTAAGGGGTTGATCTTTTTCATTAAATCATGCTGAAGGTCCGGTTTAAAGGCGAATTGGGGGAGGGGGGTTTCACACATCACGGCATCCCAAATGTGGATGCCCGGGGGGGGTGAGGAACAAAACCCGGTATAGTTAAAATCCTTGATTTTGTTTCACTTTAAAGTAGACCAAAACCAATGATTTAGACTATCCTGGGTTTGGTCCTTTCCCCGGGGGCACCCCGATCGGGGTTGCCCCACTGTGTGAAACCCCCCAGGACGCTGAGACCAGCTCACCTCTTCCTGGTCCCACGGCACGTCTAAGAGCAGTGGGGGCAGCATCCTCCGCTTCCCTCTAACAGGGGGGCATTCACAAAAGCCTGGCGTGGGCACAGGGAGAGCCGGATGCGGCCGCTGCTCTTAGATGCGCCGTGGGACTGGGAAACTAGATAAGTGAATGGGGCGACCTGGGGGGTCTTAAACAGCGGGGCATCCCCGATCAGGGTGCCCCCGGGAAAAGGACCAAAGCCCAGGATGGTCAAAATCCTGGGTTTTGGTCCACTTTAAGACAGTTTTCTGCCTTACCCACAGCAGCAGCTGCTGTGGGTAAGAAGGATGTAGGTGCATATTAAAATGGACCTAGACCCTTGACACCTGGCTCTAGAGTCTAAAAAACCCGATTCCATGGCACTGCTGGTGGTGGAAGCAGCCAGCGGGAGGCGCTCAGCATAGACTTCAATAAACATTGTATGCCCTTCATTGATAGGCATTGATAGGCATGGCAAATAATGCTTATTGGAGGAGGCCCATACATGTGACAAAAGGATTGCCGGATCAAGGTAAGTTCACGGCCAACCACAGGGCACAAGGATATCTAAAATCCCAGGTTTTGGTCCTCTTTAAGTAACTCTTCTTCTTTATACTTGTCACAGACTTGTGGTTTTGCTGTAAGCGGAGATCCTGGCGTCTATAAAGCGTCTTGTAACAGTTTCCAAGCTGCATAGGAAGAAGGGGGGGGGGGGGGGAATCTGATCACATGGGTGTTGTTTAATTACATAGCTCCCTTTAAAGTGGACCTCCACTGATAAAAAACTTGTTTAAAGAAGCAGTCCAGGCTTCTACAAAAGGTACTTACCTCCCAGCCCCAAGACTCAATCCCACAAAGTCCTGTCCTCCAGTAACATTAGTCAGCCTCCATGGCAACAGCTTGCTTCTGCCCCGACCTGAGACCCGCTCTGAATTCAACCTACAGGTGAACTATGAGGAATACCTAAGGATGGGTTCTTTTTCCCACCCTGTATATCAGCTTTGATCAGCTCCACTGTGCTTGCTGAAACACGCTAATGTAGACATAACTCCATAGGAGAGCACTAATCAATACTTTAAAGTGTACCAAAACCCAGGATTTTAACTATCTGGGTTTTGGTTCTTGCCCCCCATGCACCCTGATCGGGGATGCCCCGCTGTGTGAAACCCCCCAGATCGCCGATGCCAACCTCTTCCTGGTCCTACGGCGCATGCACAGCCGCTCATCCAATCAGCGCGCTCGGAGCAGCTGATGTCACGTCGTCTAAGCCTTTATCTAAGACCAGCGGCTCAGAGCGCACTGACAGCCGCATCCCCCGCGACCCTCTAACAGGGAGCATGCCCGTGCCAGCCATTTACAAATGCCCGGACGGGCATGCGCCCTGCTAGAGGGATAGTGCGGAAACAAGGTAAGTGTATAGGATGACCTGGGGGGGGGGTTTCACACAGCTGGGCATCCTGATTTTGGATGCACCGGGGGGGGGGCAGGGGGGAGGGAAATCGATCGGCCCAGGATTCGATAGCTGTGGGTTTTGGTCCACTTTAAAGTCTCAGCAAAACTAGATTCTTTACATATAATCTCTGCTCCCAGTAAAGAACAATTAAACCTATAGCCTCAGTTTCAATGCTCTCAATGGCAGCACTGAAAAATAACTGCCAACAAGGGGTTAAATTGGTAAAAAGATAAAGCAAACTTCAATGGTACTCACCCGCCTCCGCACCCCCGAGAAGGGGCATCAGGATCAGGAGGTGCAGCCACAGGGCAGCCATTAGCCAGATGAGGAAACAGAAGGTGTCTGAGTCTTCCTTCCAGCATATGAATTCCCTATGTGATCACATGAGTGGGTGTAGGTCACATGACTGCTGCAACTTCTGATTGGCTGGATAAGTTGCAAACTCAGCTGCTGTTTGTGCTGGGGAAGCGGATGGCATGTGACTGACACAGAGCTTGGCGCAGATTGTGTCACTGAGGAGGGGGGGGGGGGAGTATATAATATATTATATCATATTGTATATTATATAACACAATCATCAGAGAAGGCAGCAGCCATATCAATGAGAAAGAAATAATCTAATTACATACTTTCCAAGTGTCCCTGATTTGGAGGGACTGTCCCTCCTTTGAGTCCATATCCCCCTGTCCCTCATTGTTCTCATTTGTCCATCTTTGAGGTGTAACATGCAGATCTGCATCAATAACTTATTTATTTGCCTATTCAAAGTGTTTCTATTGTTGTTACAGTTACAATGTATCTCCTATCCATCGCTCAATGAGGGGGTGTGAGTTAATTTAATTGTCCCTCTTTCCAACCCTGAAATGTTGGGAGGTATGCAATTATTATTGTTTATTTATGAAGCGCCATCATCTTCCATGGCGCTGTACAATGTGGAATTACAAACAGGGTAAAACAACTACAATTACAATATATGAGAATTATGAGTCAGGTGTGACAGAAATGGACACATACAAAGTCATAGTGAAATACACAATGCGAAGGGCCCGGCCCTTGTGGCCTTACAACTCAATAGTTTATATGCTGAGTACATGTGGGTTCCTTTATAACACAAATCAATGCTCTTTGGGGGGAGGGGGAAGACATTTATCAACATTTAAGACACGCCCCAGCCAGTGAGGGGTATCCCTCATCACATCCAGTGAGGGACATCCCTCATTACATCCAGTGAGGGACATCCCTCATTACATCCAGTGAGGGGCATCCCTCATTACAAACAGTGAGGGGCATCCCTCATTACTGCTAGATTGGGGCATCCCTCATAAGAGCCAGTTCAGGGCATCCCTTATTACAGTCAGTGAGGGGCATCCCTCATTACAGCCAATTAGGGGAATCCCCCATTGCAGCCAGTGAGGGGCATTCCTCATTACATCCAGTGAGGGGCATCCCTCATTACAACCAGTGAGGTGCATCCCTCATTACAGCCAGTGAGGGGCATCCCTCATTACAGCCAGTGAGGGGCATCCCTAATTACAGCCAGTTCGAGGCATCCCTCATTACAGTCAGTGAGGGGCATCCCTTATGACAGCCAGTGAGGGCCATCCCTCATTACAGCCAGTGAGGGGCATCCCTCATTAGAGCCAGTGAGGGCCATCCCTCATTACAGTCAGTGAGGGGCATCCCTCATTACAGCCAGTAAGGGACATCCCTCATTACATCCAGTGAGGGACATCCCTCATTACATCCAGTGAGGGACATCCCTCATTACATCCAGTGAGGGACATCCCTCATTACATCCAGTGAGGGACATCCCTCATTGCAGCCAGTGAGGGGCATCCCTTATTGCAGTCAGTGAGGGGCATCCCTTATTACAGCCAGTGAGGGTCATCCCACATTACATCCAGTGAGGGGCATTCTTCATTACATCCAGTGAGGGGCATCCCTCATTGCAGCCAGTGAGGGGCATCCCTTATTGCAGCGAGGCACTGACCTGGGCACTGACCTGGGCAGTGTGCCTTTACTCACCGCATTCTTCTCCTCATCATCTTCACCCCTTATGTTCCTAGTCTGGACCATGTACGATGGCCAGCAGAAGGAAGGAGACAGGGTGAGTATTAATGAGTAATAAAATGCTTTCCAGTCACACTCCTGAAAATGCCACGTCTCCCCTTTCCTCCCCCCAGGACATTACAAGCTCATGTACAATTTAGGGGGTTCCATGCTCAGAGGCAGATAGCAAGGCTCAGCAGTGAGCTCAGCACACCCTGCCATTCTGGCGCCACACTGCCAGCCCAGGACTAGAAACTGCCCTGCTTGGATAGTATGGACGGTATGAGAGGTCCTTAGATGGCACATAGAATTGGGGCTCATTACTAATATAATAATAATAATACAAATAATAATAATGTTAAACCGGACCTTCACCGTGATTTATTGAAAAGCCCAAACCCTTATAAAATGATTCCCCAGCATCTAAAATTAATATATTTTAAGTTTTTAGTCACTTACTTTATTATTCTTTCCCCCACTGGGCTGCAAATCTGTTCAGTATTTTAGGATACGGGCGCCGCCATCTTGACTCAGAAGCATCACACTTACTGAGGAGAGGAGAGCGGGATAAAGTACATGGGGGCGGGTTATAGCTGTGCTTTGCTCAGACAGAGTAGAGCTGGGGTCAGGGAAAGGACAGCAATCCCAGAATGCAGAGCGACACAGTGAGAAGACACTTCCTGTTTGCATGCTGCCTGATGCTCAATGAGCCGCCATCTTGGATGTTTAAAGGCTCATAACATGCAGTAGATGCAGGTAGGATGATTTTTAATGTGAGCAATCTGTATGTACAGGGTGTGGGAAACATATAAGATAGACTCTTATTCAGAGTGAAGGTCCGCTTTAAAGTGTTTATAATGTTATAACTGTTACATCCTATCTCCTATCCATCCCTCAGTGAGGGAATGTGGCCTGATTTAACAAATGTCCCTCTTTCCCACTGTTAAAAGTTGGTAGGTATGGTCATATATATGCGGGGGCATGGCCGTGGTTTTACATAGGCCCTTTGGCAAAAGAGTCTTGTGGGCCCCTTTGCGATGTGTCACATGCCACCTATGGGTCCTCTTCTGATGCTGTCGCTGATCACTCTCCAGTCCTCCATGGCTTCTCCAATGTCAGACTGGAGCACCTTGAACCCACAAGAGGCAATTATTCTTGGGGCCAACCAGAGGGAATCATTCTTGGGGCCCACTATAGGCAATCATTCTTGGGGCCCACTATAGGCAATCATTCTTGGGGCCCACTAGAGGCAATCATTCTTGGGGCCCACTAGAGGCAATAATTCTTGGGACCCACTAGAGGCAATCATTCTTGGGGCCCACTAGAGGAAATCATTCTTGGGGCCCACTAGAGGCAATTATTCTTGGGGCCCACTAGAGGCAATCATTCTTGAGGCCCACCAGAGGCAATAATTCTTGGGGCCACCAGAGGGAATCATTCTTGGGGCCCACCAGAGGCAATTATTCTTGGGGCCCACTAGAGGCAATCATTCTTGGGGCCCACTAGAGACAATCATTCTTGGGGCCCACTAGAGGAAATCATTCTTGAGGCCCACTAGAGGCAATCATTCTTGGGGCCCACTAGAGGCAATCATTCTTGGGGCCCACTAGAGGCAATCATTCTTGAGGCCCACTAGAGGAAATCATTCTTGGGGCCCACCAGAGGCAATCATTCTTGGGGCCCACTAGAGGCAATCATTCTTGGGGCCCACCAGAGGCAATTATTCTTGGGGCCCACTAGAGGCAATTATTCTTGGGGCCCACCAGAGGCAATCATTCTTGGGGCCCACTAGAGGCAATCATTCTTGGGGCCCACTAGAGGCAATCATTCTTGGGGCCCACCAGAGGCAATCATTCTTGGCGCCCACTAAAGGCAATAATTTTTGGGGCCCACCCTTGAGCTAAAATACAATTAGGTGCATACTAAAAAATGTGATGTTTATTAATCAACAAATAACAAACTCACATTGCAGTGAAACCAAAAATAAAGTGTTACTTGCGGATCTCCTGTACTGTCCTTATGCTGGCCCTGGATGGGTGCTTGGGGCCCACCGGAGAATCCTCTGGTGCTTCGGTGGGCCAGTCTGACACTAGCCTTCTCCAATACCACCAATTGTCCTCTAGCCCATTGTCTGCTAGCGCTGAAGGTCCTCTGGTCCTTGTCGCCTTCTCCACCACTGCCATTCACCATCCAGTCCTCAATACCTTCTTCCCTGCTGCTGAAGGGTCCACCATTGCTGCCAGTTATAGTGTGGTCCTCTGGTCCTCGTGGACCTTCAGAACTCCCGCCATTTGTTCCCTAGTCCTGGGACCAGCAGTGAGCAGGTTTGCACATGGGACACCCATCTCCCCGGTCCAGTGAGTGGCGCCTAAGAAAATTATTCCCCTTTCTCGGTCCAAGCCTTAAAGCAGAACAAAATCTGGGTTTTGTTTCGTGCCCCGGGGGCATTTAAAATGAGGATGCTCCCCTGGTTACCCATAAAAACTCACCTTTCAAGACCCTAATGGCACATGTGTGGGCTCTATCTAGTGTGAGCTGTCTGCTGTGACTATGTAATTTGGCACGCTCACCCATGCTCTGTTGCTCCAAGGAAAAAGTAAGTTATTACAGGTGCCCTGGGGGTTTCACACAGCGGGGCATCCCGATTCTGGCCCTGGAACCCATTTTAAATCACTTTAAAGTGATCCTATACCCAGAAGGGAGGTTTATGTCATCACCTTCTATTCTCAGTCCAGTGCCCCAAAACAGCCTTTGAGGCCGATTCATTAATAGCGGCAGGTAGCGACAGATGAGCGACAGTAGCGGCATTTTCAGAGCGCCCGCTAGTAGTCGCTGTGCTTGGCCGTTGTTCTGTTGTTGATAGCGACTCAGTCGGTTTGCCGTAATGTTGAATATTGGGTGAGGAGTCGCTATTTGACAGGTTCCGCGCTGTATGGGAGCGCATGACAGCGAATGGCCATAGCGAACGGCTCCCAGCATATTCATTAACAAATCACGCTCCATAAATTCTCGCGCTGTGAAATGCTTGTTTAAACCCCAGAGCGCTGGCGGCGATGGGTTAAAAGTAGTTTTTTAACCCCCAAACAACCATATTTTTAGGAAAAAAAAAAAAAGTTTTTCAAAACATATTGTAATATGAATACATTAATATCAGACCTGTAATATCAATTCTTCAAATTTTTTTTTTTTTTTAACCTTAAAAAAAAAAAAAAAAAACCTAACATTGCAGAAGTGGTCACAGAATTTTTGACATTTAAAAAAAAAAAATAAAAAAAATAAAAGCAATTTATTAAGAATATTTAAAGATTGCTCCATTGAAATGCATTGGAGAGCGCCAGGTAGCGAGAGGTCATACCTGTCGCTGTTCAAGGCCGGACGCTGGCGCTGTGGGGTGAGGCTGGAATAATGATGAATGATTCGCTATCTGGCGCTCTGTCAGTCGCTAAGCAGGATCGGCTTGATAAATGTGTGATTGCGGAGGGGAGCCGGCGTTCTCGTGGCGGTGAGCGTCATTACCGTTCGCTCACCATTCGCTACCTGGCGCTATCCCTTGTTAAATAAGGGCCTTTGTGTTAGGTTAGAACTTCATACCCCCAACATAAGATTCAGTTACTAGTCAAACTGCCACATGAGGTGTATGTGTCAGTTTATCTTGTAGTGCTTTAGGATTTATTGCAGTTATTATAACTGGGTTAAGGTGAGATTTACAGGGATTCTTGGCGGTTTTGTGGGAGGCTCCAGCATTCTGGATGCCCCCCCCCGGCCTATGTTATACCGGTGGGGACCAACACAAGCACTGTGTGGGTGTTGGTCTGCTTTAAAGTGGACCAAAACCCACAGAGATCAGCCCAGGAATCTATAAGATTCCCGGACCGATTGATTCCCTCCCCCCAGGGCATCCAGAATCGGGATGCCCCGCTGTGTGAAACGCCCCAGGTCGCCCATAAACTCACCTTCTTTCCCCGTCCAACAGTGCAAGCGCAAGCAGCAGCCGCATCCCCGCTATTCCTCTAGCAGAGTGCGTGCTTACACCAGGCATTGGTGAATGGCCGGCACGGGCACGCTCCCTGTTAGAGGGAAGTGGGGGATGCGGCCGTCAGCTGATTGCTGATTGGACGAGTGGCCGGGCATGCGTCGTAGGACCGGGAAGAGGTGAGTTTGTTCGGGCAACCTGGGGGGGTTTCACACAACGCACAGCAAGGACCAAAATCCAGGATAGTCAATCCTGAGTTTTAGTCCACTTTAATCCTTTGCCAGGATTGTCCCTTTAAATAAAGTTTTGGGGAAATAAACTTTAGGAAATCCACTAAATACTAACTTTCATATAAAAATGATTAGTCATAGAAATCTCCAAATAGCTCAGTTTCTGCTACATCGTTCAACCTCTCGTGCACATAAAATAAATTAACAAACAAAAAAAAGTTAAAATACACTACTGACACTTATGGTCTGTCCTAAAGATTGTCCTTTTCAGCTTTGTTTAATAGGCCTCCTTCTGTTTTATCAGCTGATTGAAAGTGTAGCCATGCTATTCACAAGGCTTGACACTAGATGGCGCCATGGGCCTGAATAAGAATATTTAACGATAGAGCGCCGCTCCCAAACCTTGTTCTTCCCATTATTTTAAAGCAGAAGAAAAAACAAACTGAAATGTAAAAGACTAAAGGGCCGTCTGCTGGCCTTTCCCTACGGCATCCCAAATTGGGATGCTCTGCTGTGCGAAACCCCATCTGGTTGCTGATAAATTCACCTTTGCCCTGACTCCCACAGGGAGGTAAACAATGCAGGCTGCATCCCCAGCATCTCTGGGCTGAGGCACGCTCCTGCACCCAGGCATTCAGATGGCCATACACAAATGTCTGGTGCGCCCTGCTAAAGGTATAGCTGGTGGCTTGTGCATGCGCCGTTGGATCGGGGAGGAGGTGAGTTTACTGGGCGACCTAGGGGTTTTTACACAGTGGAGCATCCCGAATCTGGATGCCCTGGGCTAGGGAATCAGGTGGCCCTGGAGTCTTATAGACTCCAGGGCCACTTTTGTTCCATTTTAAAACCACTTTCCTCCTAAACTTTATTCAACCCTTTAAGATATTTAAAGGTCTCAAGCATGTCCCCTCTTTCCCTTCTCCAGACTGTACAGATTAAGTTCTTTAAGTCTCTCCTGAAGTTTTAAGTCTAAGTCCTTCTACCATTTTTGTTGCCCGCCTTTGGACCCTTTCTATATGAATAATGTCTTTTTGCAGGTAAGGTCTCCAGAACTGCACACAGTATTCCAGGGCTCTATACAGCGGCATCACAACCTCTCTCTTCCTACTGGTGATGCCTCGAGCTATGCAGCCCAGCATACTGCTTGCTTTTCCTACTGCCTAGCTACACTGTCCACTAATATAATATATATCTCTCCTCTGAAGTCCTGGCCAACACAGTGCTGCCCATACGGTACTCAGAGCAGGGATTCCTTCTACCCAAGTGCACTGTGAGTCATTAAACTCTAGTTTCCACAGTTTTGACCATTTATCTTGTAAAGCCAAATCACTTTCCATGTTGCAGACACCTCCAGGAATATCCACCCTATTACTAACCTTTGTATAATCAGCAAACTGGCAAATGTTATCTACCAAGCCTACTCCTATGTCACTAACAAACATATTAAAAAGAATGGGGCCCAGGACAGAGCCTTGCGGCACACCACTTGTAACTCGCCTTTGTTCAGATTGCACACTCTCTGATACTGAACCTTCAGCCAACTGGAAATCCACTGAACTATCCAGGGATTGAGTCCTAACTCACTAAGAGGCCGATTCATTAACAGCGGCAGGTAGCGACAGTTGAGCGACTGTAGCAGTATATTCTAAGTATGTCACACACCCCGCTTCAAGAAATTCATAACGTGTGGGTAATACTGACCTGTAGAGGGCGATATGCAGAGATGCCAGGAAAAAAGAGAGCCCCTCCCGGTCCATAAATACCTGGGACCTCCCACTCATTACCCAGTCTTCATCTCTGCAGTCGGCGAGCAAGTCAGAAGATGTGGTCTCCTCCTTGCACAGGGGGATTTCAGGTAGCCGGGATGACTCCCGGGCCTTTAGTTATCTATTTCCGCCTGGATCTTTTTTTTTCTGTTACCTCATGCCTCTCAGCCTAGGCTGACGGTCCGGGTGAGGGTAGAAAAGCACCTTTGGTGCTTAAGAGCAAATGCTCTCCCGTGAGACCCTATATAAGAGGGTAGGCGGTCATCCGGGACGGTGACCCCGGTTTGGGATGCCCCGTCCCTTGGCCTTACACTTTGGGTGGTCCCCCCCTTTGGGTAATGCCCCTCTCTCTAGCGGGATAGCGGAGGGTAGGAACAGGGCCCTTATTCGGTCTTAGGTCCAAATTTTGTCATCATTAATTCTTAATAATGTTTTAATGTATTAATTTATTAAATTATCCTCCCAATAGTTATTAACTTATTTATTACTTCATAACAGCGTGTATTTCTCTGTCAAAACGGCGCTGTGGCCGCCATTTTTATGCAGGCTTTCTCCCTGAGGTAAAAGGGGCGGGGCCGGGCGTCAGGGTCAAAGCCACGGCCCGCTCCCCTCCTTCTGTCTCTTCTGAGACCGGCGCCGCGGCCGCACATGGCTGCGGTGCCGGCCTTTTTGCTTTGTCATGGCGGAGGGGAGCTTCTCCCCTCACGCTTTCACTCTTGGGGGCGGGGCCGGGCTTTCCAGCGCTGCGGCCCGCCCCTGTGTCACAGGCACCGCTGAGGTGCATTTCTCTGTGCCTGTTTCCTCAGAAGGAGCTGACCACGCCCCCCTTCTCTTCTCAGAGCTGCTCTTTACCTCACGGAGAGAGGAAGCTGTCTTCAGGACCACAGTGAGTGGCCCGGTGGGCCCCCCTTCTGTCCCATCACCTATAATTATATATTTTTATGTCATATATATATATATATTTTATACTCCGCTTTTCTTATTAGCCTTTTTTATTATGTCCTAACCTACAGTGGTGTTAGGGGGTTTCTCCCAGTCCTAGGGTCCCTGGGTTCTTAATTGGCTTATTGCAAATCCTCCCACTTGGGACATTAAAGGGGCATCCCGGGTTGCTTATATGCGTAATTCCCTCGGTCATTGCAACCAACTATAAGTTCACCTTATGGAGGTATCCCCGGATACTAGCTCGGGCTCCCCTCGGGGCAATCCCGGAAGTTTATGGGGTGTGGGGCATCCCTTACTGGTGATGATGTATTTCTGTGTATACCATGCGCACAGCAGACTATTACGCGGCAGTCCGGACCCCAGGCGTCTGGTTCAGCGCCGCCGGTCTGTCCTCCCCCCCTCCCAGTTTGATCCGTGCCCAGTCTGACGTTGTCATGGGCAGGCAGTCGCAATCGGAGATGTGTGCCCGATTGGCCAATCTTGAAAAATTATTCTCCAGCACGGTCACCAGAAAGGCTCCGGCTAAGAGAAAGCACTTGTCGCCGTCTTCACCGGCGGCCGACTTGGATGATCTTGATAATCTGGACTGGTCTGATTACTCCCAACTTGAGGAAGGGGAGGTATATGAAGAATCAGATAATTCAGACGATCAGCAGTTTGTGGGTGCTGATACAGAGCGGGGCTTGGGGAGGTCTTCGGATACTCCTAATGTTCTGGCTCAGATGTTTGAGGTTTTGGCTATTTCTCCTCCTGAGGCGGTTCCACAGCAAAAGGGGGAATTTTTCGAAGAATCCAGGCCGCGCTTGGAATTTCCTAACCAAAAGCATTTTGATGGGATTATTGCTAAGGAATGGGAGAGGCCTGCCCGGCTCCCAGGTGTCCCTCAGGGTTGGGACAAAAAATATCCCTTTCCCTTGGATACGGTTAAGCGTTGGGCATCCCCTCCCGAGGTGGATGCACAGATTCTGGGTTTACCCAACACTACTGTTTTAAATTCTCCTGATTGCTCCACGCTTAAAGATGGTGAGGATAAACGCATTGACCAAATGGCTTGTCATGGTTTTGCCAGTGTTGGGTCAGCCATGAGGCTGGTTTGTGCTTCAGCGCTGCTGGTGGTGGCTACCAGGTCGGTGGTCAGGGACCTGTTGACTTTTTCCGGGTTAGATCCGGATAGTGACAAGTTCCTTGGCCTTAAAAGGTGTGAATTGTTTTTGTCATTTGTACTAGCCGCCTTGGATGACACACTGATGATGTGGGGCAGAACGTCGGCTCTATTGGTGACTATTCGGCGTTCGGTTTGGTTGCGCCAGTGGGCGGCTGATTTTGTGTCTAAAAAGTCGCTGACCGCTCTTCCCTTTGTGGGATTACGGCTCTTTGGTGAGAAGTTGGATTCAGTTGCCAAGGGTGGTAAGTTACCTCAATGCAAAAAACAGCGTCGTCCCTTTCGGGGGGCGGGTTCCTTTGCTCCTTCCTTTCGTGGGGCTAGAGCTGGCAGAGGAATTGTTTTCCCCGCAGCCAGAGGAGATTCCTGGAACAGGGGCAGAGGACGTGCCCGCCCAGGATACAGCTGGGGCTCTAAGCCCAAACCCGCTGCCAAGCCAGCTCAGCAATGAGGGGGCGCCCTCACCCATGTGGGTGGGGGGACGGCTGCAACACTTCTCCCAGGTTCGAGCTCCGGCCCCCTCCCAGATTCCTCAGGTCTCGGGTGCCTTCGGACCTTCTGGCCGCACAGGAGCTCCAGGCGGCAGTAAAGAGTCTGTTGGATATGGCAGTTATTTGCCCAGTGCCCCCCTCAGACAGGGGTCGGGGCTTTTATTCCAATCTGTTCACGGTGCCCAAGAAGGACGGCTCGGTTCAACCCATTCTGGATCTAAAGATCCTCAACAGCGGAAATTTTGCATGAAAACGCTGCGTTCAGCTATCCATTCTTATCGGCAGGGGGACTTTCTGACGTCCGTAGACATCAAGGACGCCTATCTGCATGTGCTGATTTTTCCAGCACACCAGAGATTTCTCAGGTTCGTGGTGGAGGATCGGCATTTTCAGTTTGTGGCACTTCCTTTCGGTCTTACCTCGGCTCCAAGGGTTTTCACCAAGGTGCTGGCCGGGGTGATGGCTCTCCTCAGAGCCCAGGGTATTCGCATTGTCCCTTATCTGGACGACCTTCTCATTATGGCATCTTCCTTCAGCCAAGCGGTATTGGACACCAGAACTGTGGTGTCCACTCTGGAGAGATTTGGGTGGGTGATCAACTACCCCAAGTCCTCCCTTTCTCCGTCCAGGTTAGTGTCTTTTCTGGGAATGTCCCTGGATACTTCCCAGGCCAGGGTGTTTCTTCCTCAATCCAAGGTTCTCTTGATTCAGGAGTTGGTTTGACTCCTCCTGTCTATCCCTCGTCCGGCCATCAGACTGGGGATGAGGCTGGTGGGATTGATGGTAGCCTCCTTCGAAGCGGTTCCCTTTGCTCAGTTCCACACAAGGACACTCCAGCTCCATCTGTTGGCGGCCTGGGACGGGTCGCCACTGTCGTTGGATCAGTCCTTCCTGATGACCCCCCGAGTTCGGTGCTCCCTTCAGTGGTGGCTGGATCCAATCAATCTGTCAAGGGGCAGATCCTTTCTGGCACCTTGTTGGGAGACGGTCACCACGGATGCCAGTCTATCAGGATGGGGGGGGGGTTCTGGAAGGATCGTCAGTTTCAGGGACTGTGGGGGCCTCAGGAGGCTCACGAGTCCATCAATGTTCTGGAATTAAGGGCCATCAGGATGGTTCTGTTTCGCTTGACTCATCAGTTGCAAGGATTGCCGGTTCAAGTCCGGTTGGACAATCGGACAGCGGTCGCCTACATCAATCACCAGGGAGGGACTCGCAGCAGGAGTGCCCTCAAGGAAGTGTCTTTGATTCTGGCCTGGGCGGAGACCCACGTCCCGTGCATTTCAGCAGTTTACATTTCGGGAGCGGAGAACACAGAGGCGGACTCTCTGAGCAGGTTCTCAGCTCGCCGGGGGGAATGGTCTCTCAGCCCCAAAGTGTTTCGCTTGATTTGTCTCAGGTGGGGGTCCCCGGTGGTGGACCTCTTTGCCTCTCGTCACAATCACAAACTTCCGACATTTGTGTCTCTCTCACGGGATCCACTGGCTCTGGCAGTGGATGCCATGTCTCTGAACTGGAGGGATCTGGGGTTTCTGTATCTGTTCCCTCCGTTTCCCTTGGTGGCCAGAGTGGTGCGCAAGCTGGCCCTGGAGGGTGCGTCAGCAATTCTGGTGGCTCCAAGGTGGCCAAGACAGGTTTGGTTCGCAGATGTGGTAAGGTTAGCAGAGGATCAGTTCGTTCTGCCCCTGCTGCCGGATCTGATCACCCAGGGTCAACTACGTTATCCCAATTTACCAACGCTGGCTTTGACGGCGTGGCTGCTGAAACCTCCATCTTGAAGGAGGAAGGTCTTTCCGATGCTGTGATTCGAACTCTCATTAGTGCTAGGAAGCGGTCTTCCTCTAATATCTACTATAGGACTTGGAGGTCTTATATTGCTTGGTGTGAGATCAGGGCATTGCCTTGTAGGGAATTTTCCATCTCCAGAATCCTGGAGTTTCTTCAACATGGTCTGGACCTGGGGCTCCAGCTTAGTACTCTGAAGGGGCAAGTTTCTACCCTGGCGGTGTTCTTTCAAAGGTCATTTGCCCTACATCCTTTGGTTAAGACTTTTTTCCAGGGAGTCATGCACGTGCGGCCTCCTAGAAAACCTTTGCTCCCTGTTTGGGATTTGAATTTGGTTCTTTCTGCTCTTCAGGATTCTCCTTTTGAGCCCTTGAATGATATTGCCTTGTCTTCACTTACGCAGAAGGTGGCCTTTTTGGTAGCCATCACTTCGGTTAGGCGTGTCTGAGTTGGCGGCTTTGTCCATTCAAGCCCCGTACTTTGAGGGGCATCAGGACAAGGTGGTTTTTCGTTTCAAGTCCGATTTCCTTCCTAAGGTTGTTTCTGCCTTTCACCTAAACCAAGACATTGTTCTGCCCTCTCTGTGTCCTAATCCCAGCAATGACAAGGAGCGGGCCCTGCATTCTTTGGATGTGGTTCGTGTTGTGAAGTATTATTTGGAGGTAACGCCTTCCTTTCGTAAGACGGATGCCTTTTTTGTGGTGCCCTCCGGGCCCCGAAAAGGCTTCCGTTAGTAAATGGATCCGTCAGACCATAGTTGGGGCCTATTCTGCCAAAGGGAAGGTACCCCCTTTTCGTGTTACTGCTCATTCTACTTGTGCGGTTGGGGCGTCCTGGGCTTTTCAGCACCAGGCCTCTGTTGAGCAAGTTTGTAAGGCTGCTACTTGGTCTTCTGTTCACACTTTTTCCAAGTTTTACAAGGTTGATGTTCGGGCCTCAGCGGATGCTGTGTTTAGCCGCAAAGTTCTGCAAGCTGCAGTGGTTTAAGTTGTGCCTTGTTGCCTTGTTTTGGATCCCCGCCCTTTATGGACACTGCTGTTGGATGCCCCACACGTTATGAATTTCTTGAAGCGGGGTGTGTGACATACTTAGAATAATACAATTTTGTGAATACTCACCTGTAAAATGGGTATTATAAGTATGTCACACACCCCTTTATATGGTGAACTTTGCGTTGTTATGCTTTGTGTTGGGCTCTTCCTGGTCCCTTACCTTACTGCTGTTCTTATACTGGGTAATGAGTGGGAGGTCCCAGGTGTTTATGGACCGGGAGGGGCTCTCTTTTTTCCTGGCATCTCTGCATATCGCACTCTACAGGTCAGTATTACCCACACGTTATGAATTTCTTGAAGCGGGGTGTGTGACATACTTATAATACCCATTTTACAGGTGAGTATTCACAAAATGGTATTTTTCACAGCGCCCGCTAGTAGTCGCTGTGCTTGGCCGTTGTTCGGTTGTTGATAGCGACTCAGTCGGTGTGCAGTAATGTTGAATACAAGGTGACAAGTCGCTATTTGACAGGTTCCGCGATGTATGGGTGCGCATGATAGCGACTGGTCAGAGCGACCGGCTTCCACCATATTCATCAAAAAATCACGCTCAAAAAATTCAAGCGCTGTGAAATGCATGTTTAAACCCCAGAGCGCTGGCGGCGATGTGTTAAAAGTAGTTTTTTAACCCCCAAACCACCATATTTTTGGAAACCAAAAAAAAAAATGTTTTAAGAATTTAGTAATATGAATACAATAATATCAGACTTGTAATATCAATTCTGCACAATTTTTTTTTTACCTTAAAAAAATTATCTAACATGGCAGAAGTGGTCACAGAATTTTTCACATTGAAAAAAAAAAACATTAATAACAATTAATTATTAATATTTAAAGATTGTTCCATTGAAATGCATTGGAGAGCGCCAGGTAGCGAGAGGTCATACCTGTAGCTGTTCAAGGTCGGACGCTGGCGCTGTGGGCTGAGGCTGGAATAATGATGAATGAGTGGCTATATGGCGCTATCTCAGTCGCTAAGCAGGATTGGCTTGATAAATGTGTGATTGTGGTGGGAGCCGGTGTTCTCGTGGCGGGGCCCGTCATTACCGGCCGCTCACCAGTCGCTACCTGTCGCTATCCCTTGTTAAATAAGGGCATAACTTCTATGAGCGCTTTATGTGGTACAGTGTCAAAGGCTTTGCTAATATACAGATAGGCGATATCCACAGCACCACCTTTATCCAACACTTTAATAACATTATTAAAGCAATCAATAAGATTAGTCTGACATGATCTGCCCTCAGTAAAGCCGTGCTGCTGTTTTGGGTGCAACAGGTTGTTAATTTAAGGGGATGGGAAATAATCTGTATTTTCAAGAGAGTTTCCATTACTTTTACCACTATAGATGTTACACTAACTGGCCTGTAATTACTGGCTTCTTCTCTACTAACTATTTTATGGATTGGTACGACACTGGCCATTCTCCAATCATCTGGAACCTCACCTAAAGGGAATGGTTAAATCCAGGTTAGTCCAAATCCCCCCCCCCAGGTTGCCCAGTAAAACTCACCTTTCCCCAGTCCTATGGCGCATGCGAACCTTATAGACTCCAGGGCTGCTGGTGATCCACATTAATCAGTCAGAGCTGCCGCAATCACAAAGCTGAGTTTCCTTAGAACTCTGGTGTGGATGCCATTTGGACCCATTGCCTTTAAAGAAGAATGTTGCAGGTAGTGGGGAGTTAATAAAAACTCCCCAAATCTGGGGAGTAACCCCTCAATTAAGTCTTTGGTTGCATAGGGTTTCCCTAAAAGATGCATTAAAAAATCTGAATAAAAACATTTTCCTAAAATATCAATATGCAAACAAGCTAAAAACAAGCTAAATCTGAAATCGTAAGGTCTCCTGAACAGAACAATACCCAACATACAAAACTTCGTTTAACCCTTTTAACTGCCAGCCTATTTTGCACTATAATTAGCTGTGGTTTTTGCAGGAATTTCCAGGAAAATTACATATTTTTTTTCGGCAGAGTTTGGGCTTTAACAAGAAATGTCTTATTTGTAATTTTTTCTCTGCTCAAATAATAATTTTGTTTATTTTTTAATTTCTTGCTTTTTTTTTTAATTTTTTTTTTATAGTTATACTTAAAGGCAAGCCCAATTGTTGTCCCATTGTCTCGGGCTATTCATTGCACTGTCCTAAGCTGCAAATTGGCACAAAAAACAAACGTGCATCCCATTTTGATGTCCATAAATGGAGAGGGATACGGGCATGGAACACTTGTATACCCCAATGATGCATGATGATGATGATAATGATGAATTTAGCCATACCAGTGAAGGATGTGCTTTATGTTCCTGATCTAGAAGTTGAACTCTTATTTGTGAAGCGTCTGATGTCCAAAGCACTCATTGTAAAATTCCATGGTGACAAGTGTTCTACCCTGAACGGCAAGTAGACGATAGGAAGTGCCAGCTCAACACAGTGAAGGTGAGACTATGCACCCATAAACACAATGACAGTATACACATATGGCACAGGTGTTTAGGTCACAGACACCCAGAATGCATACCAGAACTACAAAAGAGTTATCTAACAAAGGATCTAACAGTCCCCCCTTGTCCAGTTCCTGGAACCTCAGTCAACTATATCCCTCCTGCCACCCTACCCTGGTGCTGAGGCAAGACTTTGGGGTTACAAAGAAAAAAACCCTTACCTTCTACAGGGGCCCACGCTGTTCCTCCCGGGATCCCACGGCAGCCGCAGCAAAAGACACAAAGCCACATCTCCAGGTCTGCGCATGCTCCTGCCGCTCACTCACTTGAATAGGCGGATGGGAGCGGGCACGGAGCCAGGGGATGCAGCTCTGTGCTTTTCATTCAAAATGGTGGTGCCCAGAATCTGGAGTGCTGGAGGAGCGGCGCTGGCCCCTGGAGAAGGTAAGGGTTTTTTTCTTTGTAGCCTCCATCCTGCCTCAGGACCAGGGTAGGGTGGCAGGTCAGAGGAGTTATAGTTGACTAAAGTTCTGCTTTAAGTGTGAAAGTCAGTCAGAATAGACTGCACCCAGCACTCACACTCTGCAACAAAACTTACATTTTTTTTATTACAAAATATAAATATATAGAATGTAGAATGTCAGCCACTCTCAGTTCTCTATGTTAAGTCTCCGCACATTGCCCCCACTATTCCTGATATTCTTACCTGTCTTTTGATCCATGGTGGCTGTGAGCGAGACCTTTAGGTGTCCATAACCAAGGCTTTGACCCCCCCCCCACATGACCACCCAGCGGCCAATCATGTTGCACCATTTCCATCTGAGGATCGAGGGACACGTAAGAATATTGGGTGTCCGGGGAGATTTGCGGGAGGGGAGGGGGCGGGCTCCAGCATTCTGGATGCCCCTGTGCCCATTTTAATGTGGTCTTTAGCGGACCAACACCCGTTAGCTGGCAAACGGGTGTTGGCCCACTTTAATACAGGGCATACATTTCTTCTTGTGCGCAGAGGTCAGCATAGAGAAAGCATGACAGTACAGCAGCTGGCAAGTCGTGGATGTGACATATGCATGTACCATGGGATTGCTTGGGAGGTAAGTATACCAGCAGGGTAGGATTATAAGGGGGCACATGTCCTGAGGCCTCCACCACTTGCCCTGCAAAGGGGGCCCTCACCAACCTTTGGGTTATGGTCTGGTCCAGGCGGTTTTTCAGTCTTTGGTCTGATGAGCCGCGAGGCCAGCAACAAAGCTATCGGCGGCAGTTGGGGCCCCCAGCGCCTGGGCAAACCTTATCTGTCTTTGCAAACCTGCAGCCAAAGCCACCACAGGGCAGGGGGCGGAGAGTAGCAGCAAAACCGCCGCCAGCAACGCTACAGTGATGGGTGCAGAGCTGTCACTGCACATAAGCCACCAAGCACAGCCACTGGCAGCTCAATGCAGGGAACTGTTTTCTGCTGGACCAGCTGGGCAAGTACACCCCCCCCCCACCCAGAATGGCAAAATAGGAGTTCCCGAGCAGCACGCACCCGCACAAGGGGGGTAAGGAGGAATCGATCTGACGTCCCAGTAAGTGGGCAGGTGCCAGACAACCACCAATCAGTTACTTGGCTGGACTATATATTATAAGGAAAAAAAATACTGTATCTGGGGCCTCCACCAGATTTTGTGCCCAGGTGCCTCCACCACACTTAATCCAGCCCTGTATACCAGCGACCCCAGGGGGTTTCACAAAGTGGGGCATCCCACATTCTCTGATACTGGAGGAACTCCCCCACTTCCTTATTGCCTCCTGACCACAGCCAAATGCTAGGGAAGATTTCTGTGAGACATTGATGCTAGGTTATGTGCTGGGGCTTCTGGCAAGCCCGGGTGGCTGTTGGCAACCATGTGGGGCAGTAGGCTGGTAGTGAGGAAGCACAAAAGTATGTTGGTGAGGCCTCATCCTATAGTCTCATATAGGGCATCTTCCAACCTAAAGCTGGCCCACAGGAGATATCAGAGTCTTCTTTGAGTGCACCCCTATCATCAAAGTTGTCTGCCAGCCCTGACCGCCTTGGTTCCAATAGTGCTAACAGTCCTGGCACTCTGTCCACTGAGCTGTGAGGAGCAACAAAGTCAGTTTTTCAGCTTTTTATACAGTCCCAGTGCTCAGTTGATACTATACAAGGTGCCCAGTTGGGAGTCCAGTGTGATAGTGATGACTGAGCTGTCAATTTTTCTATGATGGGAACAGCAATTAATGCTTTAAGCCTCTGTTCTGCAGCAGGGGAGTGCTGCTTATCCACTCTCTGGAGGAACTGAAGTACATCAGTAATTGTATATTTGGGGGGATTGCGTCACCCAACAGGGAATCGGTGAGAATCGCTCATTGTGGGACATGTTCCCTATTTTTTAGCTTTAGTAAAGGGTGTAGGTCTGCTTTAAAGTGACCCAACACCATTTTAAAAAGTCGATGTTGATTGCACATGATTACAGAACAGTTGCCCCAAGCATACCGCCCCCCCCCCCCCAAGCTCAATTTTGGCCACCACACTCAGCTAGATCCGTCTCCACGATTGGCTGTGGCGGTCACGTGATGTAGAAACCCTCTTGAGCTTTTCAGTAGTCACTCAGAACTCAGCCTGTTGAACTGTAAACTGGCAAAATATATACAATCCCAGGATAGGGAAGCGAAATGCACTCACCTCTGGGGAGTACACCAAGGGATCCTATTCTCTGGGCGTCCTCTGATGGCACAGCAAAGGTCTTTTTCTCCTCTAGTCCGGGGACCTTTCTTGCCCCTGCTTTTTATAATGTGGGCCCAGATCTCTGCAGGACCTTGGGGTTGGTTTACTCCCTGGGGCTTGGGCCTAGACCCAGGGGTGAGCCTACCACCCTTAAGAGTGATACCATGACACCGGGCATGGGGACGTCTTAGGATTTCTGGGCCAGGATGGTCATGGGTCTGGCCCACTATATACGGGGACTAAAGAGCGATTCTATCTTGCTCCCCCGCTATCAGACCCATGTAAACCGACTCCAAAGGATGTCTCCATAGGAGTTGAGTTGAAGAGGTACGTGCTCTATTTTGACTTTACCTTTGCTACCCTGACTTGGAGGGGACCTTCATCCCCCTCTTCTGTGTTCCTCTTACAGGAGGAGGGGGATGAGGGCCCCTCCAAGTGTGGACCTGCCCCTGGTTGCCGCTGACCTACTGGACCTACCTGAACGCCTAAGGGCCTGTCCTTGTCTACCCCCCCCACTCCCACCTTCCTATCCCATTGTTCCATTGTGTTGTCCAAATGTCTGCCAGTATAGTTTCCCCCAAAAGGAAAGTGTTTAATAATAACTTTGTTGTGTTTTACTTTTAGGTTCATTACAGAAGCAAATTGCAGCCAATCATGTTTGCAAGTTTACTCAACAACCCCAACTGGTCACTGGCAGTCACATGATTGGTAGCCATACAATGAATGAGGAAAATGGTAAGCATTGTCTGGCTTAACTTTAGTTCCTCTTTAGTAACAAAGTAACATAGTATGTAAAGCTGAATATAGAGTTGAGTCCATCCAGTTCAGCCTGTTTATCCCCTTCCAGTCTAGTAGCCATATCTGGAAATGTTATTACATGTCAGGAAGGCATCCGGGCCACTTTTGAATGCTTTTAGTGTATTCCTCATAACCATCCTTCATACCTCCTCTGGCAGCGAGTTCCATAGTATCACTGCTCTTACAGAGAAGAATCCCCTCCTATGTTGGTGGAGAAAGCACCTTTCCTCTAACCTTAGTGGATGCCCTTGGGTTATGGTTACACGGGGTATAAATAGATTGTGGGACAGATCTTTGTATTGACCCCGAATATATTTATACATAGTTATTAGATCACCCCTCAGGCGTCTTTTTTCCAAACTAAATAAATCTAACTTGCCCCCGCACTCCTTTTATTACCTTAGTTGCCCTCCTTCAAACACAATCCTGTTATGATATGTCCTTCTTAAGCACAGGTGCCCAGAACTGTACACAGTACTCCATATGGGGTCTGACCAGTGACTTGTACAGGGGTCACATGATGCTCTGGTCATGAGCACCTATGCCCCTCCAGATGCACCCCATGATCCTATGTGCTTTGGCATTGATTACTACAGTTACATTTATAATTAACTAAAACCCCTGGGTCCTTTTCCATTATAGTATTACCAAGCATTTCCTTATTTAATGTGTAATCATGACACAGATTTCTCCTTCCCATGTACATAACCTTCATTTATCTGTGTTAAACCTTATTTGCCATTTAACTGCCTATGTTTTCAATGTATTTAGACCTGTCTGTAGCTGCCTGCTGTCCTGTTTCGTGTTACTTTACACAGCTTATTATCATCTTCAAAGTTTGAGACTTTTTAATCCATACCCAATGTCATTAATATATATATTGAAGAGAATCGTGCCCAGAACTGACCCTTGTGGTACTAGCGGTGACCCAATTTGAGTGTGTACCATTGATAACTACCTCGGCTTCCAATCATTAAAGTGGACCAACACCCAGGGGGGATCGGCCCGGAAATCTATAAGATTCCCGGACCGATCAGATCCCTCCCCGTGGGGCATCCGAAATCGGGATGTCCCGCGGGGAGGAACCCCCCAGGAGGCCCACAATCCTCACCTTACCGGCGATCCAACGGCGCATGCGCGAGACGCGGCCGCGTCTCTCGCTTCCCTCTAGCAGGGCGCGCTCCCGCGCCGGCCGTTTTGTGAATGGCCGGCGCAGGAGCGCTCCCTGTTAGAGGGAAGCGAGAGACGCAGCCAATGACAGCGCTCTGGTATGCGCGTCCAAGCGGCTTTGGACGCGCATACCAGAGCTGCTCTGAGCGCTGTCATTGGCCGGACGAGGTCACGTGGGAGCGTTGAGAGGTGAGTTTTTGCGGCGATCGGGGGGGTTTCAGACAGCGGGGCACCCCCGATCGGGGTGCCCCACCTAAGTGGACCAACACCCAGGATAGCCAATTTCTCACCCATGTACACACATTTTTCCCCCAGTTCAAGCATTATAATCTTTTGTACCAGTCTTTTATGTGGCACAGTATCAAATGGTTTTGAAAAGTCAAGATATATGATATCCATTGACTCCCCCTGATATAATCTTGAACTTACCTCCTCATAAAAGCTGATCAGGTTTGTCTGGCAGGAGCGATTCCTCATAAATCCATGCTGATATGGAGTAATAAGGTCATTTTCCCCAAGATACTCCAGGATAGTATCCCTTAAAAAAACACCTAAAGTGAACCTAAAGATTATCTTTGATCCCTGTTAACCCCCCCTTTCCGGGGCATCCCAATTTGTGATTTCTCAACGATTAAAGATTCATCAGGCTTTACTGGATTTTTGATGGGGAAAGGAAATAGCTGCACACTCCAGTGAAGCAGGTCTCTATTGGAGACGCTGCGGATTCCGCACATGTGTGTAGCTATTTCCTGTCTCCCACTGGATGGAGCTCGGTTACAAAATGGAAAAGGTAAGAATCCCTCTATTGCAGGGCTCACAGACGGTGTGTGGGGGCAATTTAGGTTAGTGTGGAGGCTGATTCACTACTAACGCCAGGTATCGGCAGATGAGCGTCTGTATAGCGGTGCTTAGAGCGACCGCTAGTAGATGCTGTAAGCGGGCATCGGGCGCTGCAACAGAGCGCCTCAATCGCTGTAGTATCCTGGCTGGCACTGATGAATGTGATGTATGTTGGGCGCTCTAACACCAGTACAGCGCTGCAGGGAGCGAAAGGTAGCGCCAGCTCAGTGCGACCGACTCTCAGTGCTTCACAAAAGGACACACACAGCGGCGGCGCTCTTAATCTGGTCGCTGTAGCATAGAGCGCCAGACGCTGTGTGATTAAAGTCTGTTTTGGAACACATATCCACCAGTAACAAAGCGAAAACACATGGAATGACATTGTTGTAACACTGGGACATTAACAATTTTGTGCCAGACCTGTAATGACAATTCTGCATAAGAATATAAAAAGTCTAAAAAGTTTCTAAAAGTGTTTGTTTGCAGCCAGGAGAGGTCACAAGATGATTTGAGCAAAAAATAAATAAATAAATAAAAAATGTCAAACACGCTGTTTAAACACAAGCAAATGACTGTCCATTGAAATGTATGGGAGAGCGACACTGAGCGAAAGGTAATACCTGGCGTTCTGAAAGCTAGAGCGCCCCGGCGCTATACACTGGGCAGCCTGTAATAATACATCGGATGCTACATGGCGCTCACCAAATTCGCTTTCATAAATGTGGTTTTGCGTACAGCGCCCGGCGTTCACCAGACGCTGCCTGCCGCTACGAGGCGCTACCTGGCGCTATCCCTTGTTAAATAACCCCCTTAGTGTCACGGTAAACCAGGACCCTCCCTGGCGACTGACCTGAGTTTCAAAGGAGGTCCGCTATAAATGACAAGGAGCAATATGAATCCTTCTGTGCACTCTGTGCA
Source organism: Gastrophryne carolinensis (assembly GCA_027917425.1). Lineage (NCBI taxonomy): Eukaryota > Metazoa > Chordata > Amphibia > Anura > Microhylidae > Gastrophryne > Gastrophryne carolinensis. The sequence goes on along the minus strand of CM051235.1, from coordinate 50,724,631 downwards.
GCGCTATGGAATATGTTAGCACTATTTATATAAGGAAAATGTATACTGGAAGTTTTTAAAAACTTTCTGTAAAAGAGCCCTTACGCTTCTACTTTAAATAAAAATGTGCTGAGGCTGCGCTCTATGGTGGCGGCCACTTTTCCTTGCCGCTCTTCAGCAGTGACACACAGTAAAGCAGGCTTAGCCCCGCTGGCCCGCGGATTAGAGCGCCAGCGTCTTGCTGCACCTCCTCAAGGTTTCCCTGTTCATGGCTCCATCTGTCCCCGGGGATAATAAAAGATTAAATATCCCAATCTGTCTGCCTGGCCTGCACCAGTTTTAAACTTGCTGACAGGTTCACAGATTAGCGCTGCCCCCCCCCCCCTGCCCGCGCCTGGTGCGCTCGCTATGGGCCTGACCTGCGGAATGACACCACAGGAGACCCACAAGGGTGCTGGACATATCAAACACACATCAGTATACTATTATTTCCCTCTAGTCTTCTTCTTTCTTTCTTTCTTTCTTTCTTTCCATCTTTTCTTTCTTTATTTCTTTCTTTCAGATCCATAAGGGTGCTGGACACTTCAAAACACACCATTATACTAGTCTTTCCCTCTAGTCTTTTTCTTTCTTTCTTTCCATCTTTTCTTTCTTTATTTCTTTCTTTCAGACCCATAAGGGTGTTGGACACTTCAAAACACATCATTATACTATTCTTTCCCTCTAGTCTTTTTCTTTCTTTCTTTCTTTCTTTCTTTCTTTCTTTCCATCTTTTCTTTCTTTCTTTCTTTCTTTCTTTCTTTCTTTCTTTCAGACCCATAAGGGTGCTGGACACTTCAAAACACATCATTATACTATTCTTTCCCTCTAGTCTTTTTCTTTCTTTCTTTCCATCTTTTCTTTCTTTATTTCTTTTTTTCAGACCCATAAGGGTGCTGGACACTTCAAAACACATCATTATACCATTCTTTCCTTCTAGTCTTTTTCTTTCTTTCTTTCTTTCTTTCTATCTTTCCTTTGTTTCTTTCAGACCCACGAGGGTGCCTGAAACATCAAAACACATCATTATACTATTATTTCCTTTTAGTCTTTTTCTTTCTTTCTTTCCATCTTTTCTTTCTTTATTTCTTTCTCTGAGACCCATAAGGGTGCTAGACACTTCAAAACACATCATTATACTATTCTTTCCCTCTAGTCTTTTTCTATCTTTCTTTCTTTCTATCTTTTCTTTCTTTATTTCTTTCTTTCAGACCCATAAGGGTGCTGGACACTTCAAAACACATCATTATACTATTCTTTCCCTCTAGTCTTTTTCTTTCTTTCCATCTTTTCTTTCTTTATTTCTTTCTTTCAGACCCATAAGGGTGCTGGACACTTCAAAACACATCATTATACTATTCTTTCCCTCTAGTCTTTTTCTTTCTTTCTTTCTTTCCATCTTTTCTTTCTTTATTTCTTTCTTTCAGACCCATAAGGGTGCTGGACACATAAAAACACATCATTATACCAGTCTTTCCTTCTAGTCTTTTTCTTTCTTTCTTTCTTTCTTTCTTTCTTTCTATCTTTTCTTTGTTTCTTTGAGACCCACGAGGGTGCCTGAAACATCAAAACACATCATTATACTATTATTTCCTTTTAGTCTTTTTCTTTCTTTCTTTCCATCTTTTCTTTCTTTATTTCTTTCTCTGAGACCCATAAGGGTGCTAGACACTTCAAAACACATCATTATACTATTCTTTCCCTCTAGTCTTTTTCTATCTTTCTTTCTTTCTATCTTTTCTTTCTTTATTTCTTTCTTTCAGACCCATAAGGGTGCTGGACACTTCAAAACACATCATTATACTATTCTTTCCCTCTAGTCTTTTTCTTTCTTTCCATCTTTTCTTTCTTTATTTCTTTCTTTCAGACCCATAAGGGTGCTGGACACTTCAAAACACATCATTATACTATTCTTTCCCTCTAGTCTTTTTCTTTCTTTCTTTCTTTCCATCTTTTCTTTCTTTATTTCTTTCTTTCAGACCCATAAGGGTGCTGGACACATAAAAACACATCATTATACCAGTCTTTCCTTCTAGTCTTTTTCTTTCTTTCTTTCTTTCTTTCTTTCTTTCTATCTTTTCTTTGTTTCTTTGAGACCCACGAGGGTGCCTGAAACATCAAAACACATCATTATACTATTATTTCCTTTTAGTCTTTTTCTTTCTTTCTTTCCATCTTTTCTTTCTTTATTTCTTTCTCTGAGACCCATAAGGGTGCCGGACACTTCAAAACACATCATTATACTATTCCTTCTAGTTTCTTTCTTTCTTTCTTTCTTTCTTTCCTTCCTTCCTTCCATCTTTTCTTTGTTTCTTTTAGACCCCACAAGGGTGCTGGACACATCAAAACACATCGTTATACTAGTCTTTCCTTCTAGTCTTTTTCTTTCTTTCTTTCCATCTTTTCTTTCTTTATTTCTTTCTTTCAGACCCATAAGGGTGCTGGACACTTCAAAACACATCATTATACTATTCTTTCCCTCTAGTCTTTTTCTTTCTTTCTTTCCATCTTTTCTTTCTTTATTTCTTTCTTTCAGACCCAGGAGAGTGCTGGACACATAAAAACACATCATTATACCATTCTTTCCTTCTAGTCTTTTTCTTTCTTTCTTTCTATCTTTTCCTTGTTTCTTTCAGACCCACGAGGGTGCCTGAAACATCAAAACACATCATTATACTATTATTTCCTTTTAGTCTTTTTCTTTCTTTCTTACCATCTTTTCTTTCTTTATTTCTTTCTCTGAGACCCATAAGGGTGCTGGACACTTCAAAACACATCATTATACTATTCGTTCCTTCTAGTTTCTTTCTTTCTTTCTTTCTTTCTTTCTTTCTTTCCTTCCTTCCTTCCTTCCTTCCTTCCTTCCTTCCTTCCTTCCTTCCTTCCTTCCATCTTTTCTTGGTTTCTTTTAGACCCCACAAGGGTGCTGGACACATCATTATACTATTCGTTCCTTCTAGTTAGTTTCTTTCTTTCTTTATTTCTTTATTTCTTTCTTTCTTTTAGACCCCACAAGGGTGCTGGACACATCAGAACACATCATTATACTAGTCTTTCCTTCTAGTCTTTTTCTTTCCATCTTTTCTTTGTTTCTATCAGATCCACTCGAGACTCTTCGTCCATTGTCTTGTGGATCGGAGCGTGCAGGCGGCCGCATCCCCCGCTACCCTTTAACAGGGAGAGTGCCTGCACCGGCCATTCACAAATATCTGGCGTGGGCATGCACCCTGCTAAAGGGATAGCGGGGATGCTCAAGTATGGCCGCTGGACCAAGAATGAAGGTGAGTTTTCTGGGTGGGTTTTGGTCCTCTTTAAAGGGACTGTTAATCCAACGGCAATAATACGGCAGCAAGCAGATCACCTGATGCCTGTCTCATGTGCTACTGCTCCATTCCTTGCAGGTAGAAGCTGTAGCAGGGCTCCAAAGTTTCCCCCCTTTTAATTTCATTCCTCTAGGACTAAACAAAAGTGGTCTAACAGCCACTCTGTTCCTTGGTTCTCTCCGTTTGAGTGAGAGTGGTAAGCCGCAGTGGTCCCACAGCTGCCTCTAATATTTTCAATAAATTTATAACAAGCATTGAAGAGCAATAACATTTTTCCATTAATCAAGTGCATGTACCAAATTCATCATTTGTAAGTGATTTGCATAAATGCAGAGACAAAGGTTGTAAGTACATGATAGAAAGATCGAGACATTGGTCCGTGAAAACAGTATATGTTGCTTTTTCAAGGCACGTGCCAGGGATCGCTTGGCTCTGTTGAATATATAATTAGAAGATGCCAGCCTCAGATTCCTTGGACATACACAACAGCTTTAACTAAAGGCACAAGGCACACAGCGCTCTCCTCTGAAGATATGACAGTCCAGACTGAAAAAGTTTCGAGCACCAGCTCTTAATCATGACAGATGATCTGTCATGATTAAGAGCTGGTGCTCGAAACGCGTCGACGTGGGGCCTGCTCTCTTGTGCTTTTTACAACTCCTTATGCTGTGATGGCTTTTTAAGTGCTGCAAATAAAGGATCGATGATTTGAAGGCTTGTACTTCATGGCTGGTACTTTTTCAGTCTGGTCTGTTGAATATATGCTGAGCTAAGAAGCCTTATTCATGAAGCATCAGTGCCACACAGTGCCACTTTTTTGGCCTCAGCGATACTCAGCGTGGGATTTAAGAAAGAAAAAAAACGTCAGCGCAAATGTGGCCGCCAGCTGGCGTCTTACTTGCACCGAAAAGGATGCAGCGCCAGGCGCTCTGGCTGAAGCAGCATCAAGTGGAGCCTAGTGCTGTGCCTCAAGATCCCATAGAGCACAATGGGCAGAACTGGATTGTAGTGTTAAAGTGGACCAACACCTAGGATTTTGACATCCCCCGATCGAGGGTGCCCCGCTGCTTGAAACCCCTAGATCTCCTAATAAAACTGACCTCACCCCGCTCCTGCCGCTCATCCAATCAGCGAGCTTGGAGCCCTGAGCTATGCAGGTCTAAGCGCCGTCATAGCTTAGCGGCTCCGAGCACGCTGTCGGCCGCACTTCCCTCTAACAGGGTGCTTCCCTGCGCCGGCCATTCACAAATGCCCGGCGCGGGCACGCGCCCTGCTAGAGAGACGCGCAAGATGCGGCCGCGGCCCACGCATGCGCCGTTGGATCGGGATGCAGGTAAGGTGAATGGGACGTCCTGGGGTGTTTCACACAGTGGGGCATCCCGATGTTGGATGCCCCGCGGGGAAGGATTGGATCGCTCCGGGAATCTTATAGATTTCTGGGCCGATCCTTCAGGGTGTTGGCCCACTTTATATGATTAAAATTAATATTACACACAATTATTTGCACAGAACTTGCATGGGCCAAAATGTTTAACAACTAAAATTCTACCTAAACGCACTTTAGGTTGCATTTTAGTTGTTAAAATGCAACCCCCAGCATTGATTTCTTGTAACAGTATTGAAGAAACGCTGACCAGCGCCAAAGATTTCAAGGTGGAATAAAATTCATTAATATGCAGGGGAGCGCAGGAAAAACAGCAGTACAAAGCGGCGCACCTATGTGCAACAATCAAAACGGGGAGGCCGATTCATTAATAGCGCCAGGTAGCGACAGATGAGCGACAGTAGCGGTATTTTCACAGCGCACACTAGTATTCGCTGTGCTTGGCCGTTGTTCGGCTGTTGACAGCGACTCAGTCGGTGTGCGGTAATGTTGAATACGGGGTTAGGAGTCGCTGTTTGACAGGTTCCGCGCTGTATGGGAGCGCATGACAGCGAATGGCCTTAGCGAACGGCTCCCAGCATATTAATTAACAAATCACGCTCAAAAAATTCTCGCGCTGTGAAATGCATGTTTAAACCCCAGAGCGCTGGCGGCGATGGGTTAAAAGTAGTTTTTTTAACCCCCAAACAACCATATTTAAAAAAAAAAAAAAAAACATGTTTTTCAAAACATTTTGTAATATGAATACATTAATATCAGACCTGTAATATCAATTCTGCACACATTTTTTTATTTTTTATTTTTTACCTTAAAAAAATATCTAACATTGCAGAAGTGGTCACAGAATTTTTGACATTTAAAAAAAAATAAAAATAAAAAAATAATAGCAATTAATTAAGAATATTTAAAGATTGCTCCATTGAAATGCATTGGAGAGCGCCAGGTAGCGAGAGGTCATACATGTCGCTGTTCAAGGTCGCTCGCTGGTGCTGTGGGCTGAGGCTGGAATAATGATGAATGATTCACTATCTGGCGCTCTGTCAGTCGCTAAGCAGGATCGGCTTGATAAATGTGTGATTGCGGAGGGGAGCCGGCGTACTCGTGGGGGTGAGCGTCATTACCGTTCGCTCACCATTCGCTACCTGGCGCTATCCCTTGTTAAATAAGGGCCTAATTAGTAGTGTTCGGTGCAGTGACTGCTAACTCCAATGTAGTACACAGCACAGCGCCAGATTAGACGGGAATGCCGGTTCTCCAAAGCTGGCGCTATAGCCACAAAAATGCTAAAAGGCGCACATCATAAATAAGGTCCAAAGGGCACTTACCTCCCAGCATGCAGGCTAGATCTCACAGATTCCTGGGGGCTGTAGCCTTTTGGTTTCAACAGCATACTTTCCAAGTGTCCCTGATTTGGAGGGACTGTCCCTCTTTTGAGTCCATGTCCCCCTGTCCCTCGTTGTTCTCATTTGTCCCTCTTTGAGGTGTAACATGCAGATCTGCATCAATATATGATTAATTTGCCTATTTAACTTGTTTATATTGTTTTAACTGTTACAACCTATCTCCTATCCATCCCTCAATGAGGGGACTTAACTTAACAAATGTCCCTCTTTCCCACCCTGAAAAGTTGGTAGGTATGCAACAGTGGAATCAAGCAGTTTTGTCGGGGAAGCAGAGAGACAGGTAAGTAAAACCCAGCTTGCAGGGTGGCTAATGAACAGGTCAATGCAATAAGGATGCCCCCTACCCTCACTTATGCTCATTGAAGCTGTAAACAACACCCGTTTAGCAGTGAATGTTTCAGTTTAAAGAAGAACTCCATCATAAATGAATGAGGATCTCCTGGCTACAGGTTGGGTTACAAATGCATACAAGCCTAAGGGTTATATACAGGTCATTGGTTCCCTTTTGTGGCCCTGACCCCCACACATACTACTTATACACCCCGGTATACAACCCCAAAAATCACCCATACCATCCATGCCCAGCTATACCACTGAACCCTCACATTAAAAGATTACCCGTGCCTTCCTGAAGTACCCATAACCTTCCTGAAGGAATAAAGAAAGGGAATCAGTAGCATATACGAGAAAATGTAAAACAATGGCAGCTGGTAGTGATGCCATGTGTCCCACCATTTCCAGAAGAAATTGTCCAGGCCCTATACTGGAGCTATGCCTGTCCTGATGTAATGTTGGGGGCCCTGGGGTAGGATTGTGTATTGCGTTAAGATATAGTTACAGACATGTACGGACATGTATACATACAGTAGGGGCAGGAAAGACAGGTGCTACCAGGCCCATGGCAGAGGGGGGCCCAGTGTACGCTGCCTCGACATGGGTATTGTTTTGCGCCATTGCTTCCTGAAACCCATAGCCCAAAATGTGGGTATACTCACCTGATCTCTGTGTTAAGAAGGGAACAGAAACTGCTGCACAAGAGCCAGTGCCTCCTATTTCAGGAAGTGCCAGTTGCAGGGCCGGATTATGAGGGGGGCTTGCACCCTGGGGCCTCCACTACTTGCCCTGCAAAGGGGGCCTCCACCAACTTTTAGGTTATGGTCTGGTCCAGGAGGCTTTCTCAGTCTTTGATCTGACGGGCTGGCAACAAAGCTATCGGTGGCAGTGGGGGCAAGCCAAAGCCGCTACAGTGCAGGACAGAGAGTCTAGAGCCCCCGTCAGCAACGCTACAGTGATGGGTGCAGAGCTCGGTGGCTGCTCACTGAACAGAAGCACAACAAGCACAGCCGCTGGCAGCTCAATGCAGGGAACTGTTTTCTGGACCAGCTGGGTGACTACACTACCTCCCACCCAGAATGGCAAAGCAGGAGTTCCCGAGCAGCACACACCCGCACAAGGGTGGCACAAGGGACTCGAATTAACATTCCAGTAGGTAGGCGGGTGCCAGACTGTATCTGGGACCAGCACCAGATTTTGTGCCCAGGGGCCTCCCCCACAATTAATCTGGACAGTTGCCACAGTTTTGTTCTGTGGTTCTGGTGCTGGTTCTGGTCTCCAGGTACATATAGCCAACACCTTCTGCTGCTACTAGGGTTGACCTCTGGACGGTATTTTAAATTTTTTGAGAGTATTTATTTTTTACTGGTTATTAAGGATGGGGAAGATATGCCCACAATTACAATAACCAATAAAGGAACAAATATTGGTAAAAAAAAAAAAAATCACCTGCCAGGGGGCAAACTGGCTGTCACTTATAGCCTCACATTTGGCAATACTAACCTGGCCTCCCCCACTTTTAGTTTTGCCCAGGACCATACTTGGGGGTGCGCGTGGGCGTGCGCGCTCTCTGTAAGAGTGACACGCGGGAGGCGGCGGCGGGCGCGCTCTCTTGTCCGTCGACGGGGATTGGCGGCAGCGGTCACGTGGGAGCGGGGTGAGGGGAGTTTTGGGGGCTTTCTGGGTGGTTTCACACAGTGGGGCACCCCCGATCGGGGTGCCCAGCCGAAGTGGACCAAGACCCAGGATAGTCAGAATTCGGGGTATTGGTCCACTTTAAGTGTGGTGGAGGCCCCAGATAGGGTCCAGCCACGTAACTGGAACATCAGATTGACTCCCTTGTGCCACCCTTGTGCGGGTGTGTGCTGCTCGGGAACTCCTGCTTTGCCATTCTGGGTGGGAGGTAGTGTAGTCACCCGGCTGGTCCAGCAGAAAACAGTTCCCTGCATTGAGCTGCCAGCGGCTGTGCTTGGTGGCTTATGTGCAATGAGCGGCCACTGATTAACAGCTCTGCACACACCCATCACTGTAGCATTGTTGATGGCGGCTTTGGCTGCAGGTTGGCAAAAACAAAAAAAGGTTTGCCCAGGCACGGGGGGCCCCCACTACCACCGATAGCTTCTATGCCTGCCGCGGCGAATCAGTCCAAAGACTGAAAAGCCTCTTGGACCAGCCTGCCCCGCTGCCATCAGTCCAAAGACTGAAAAGCCTCTTGGACCAGACCATAACCTCTGCAGGGAAAGTGGTGGAGGCCCCAAGGTGCGCATCCCTTGTGCCCTCCTTATAATCCAGCCCTGCCCTTGGTACAGACTTTGTAGGTGGGTTGCTGGTACAAGCAGACGCCACATATGAATTGAAGGTAGGGTTCCCTTGCGGGCATTTACATCACCCTGGGGCACTTATGTGGACAATGGCTGGTGTCTGTCCTGCTTTGCGTCCTCCTAGCACAGACCTGTATTTCTAGTACAGCCAGAACCTATCCTATTGGACTAATGGCTTTTAATGCCCAAGCCTTTTCCCTATGATCCCAGTGAGGTCAGAAAGTTCACCTTCCATCTATCCTCAGCAGGGAGAATAATGCGGCACTATGAACTGAACATTCCTTTAAATCCTGTGACATAATGTCAGCCGGGTCACAATCCCCGCAGGCCCTGGCGAAGGGAAGTTGCCACAATGCCTGAATACTGAGGCTTCTGAACAATGGAGCAATGCCAGTCTCTGCCCGTCCTAATGCCCCTAGTTAGTTTTGCCTTTTAGCATTTGCAACACATTGGGGGTCATGATAAATGAGCAACATTAACTTTGGGTGTGTTTTTGTGTGTGAATTGCAACCTGCATCTGAGTGAGCTTTTTAATAGACAAATGTTTGTATGTCAACAGCAATTGGCTGTTCAGATGGTTGGGGGCGGGAGCGCAAATCGGTTGGATCAGCCAATCAGTGATCTCAAACCTGCCATCTATGGTTGGCCACGGCAGGGAAAAACCAAGCCGCCAAGTCTGCCTAAAAACGTAAAAAAAATTTTCTTGTGTGATAAAGTGAAAAGCTCACTCAGATGTGTTGTATTTTTCGCTCCATAAGATGCACTTGGGTAAGACCGGTATTGGGATATTTAGAAGGATTCTTGCTTTGTTCAATGTAATGTTTATTCCCTCTGTCATATTTACAAAATGGATTATGTCCTGCCAAAGCGCTGTGATGTGGGCACATTCCCACCAGATATGTTGTACTGTGTTTGGGTATAGATTGCACCACCAACAGAGGTAAGGGGACATATTCTTATTATGGTCAGCGGTTAAGTAGAACCTAGTAATGTATTTGAAGGAGAAGATTCTTAGCGGGGCGGATAGTATAAGGGCGTTTTCCTTGTAGATATTCTGCCAGTCTATGTCAGAGAGTGATTTCTGAATGTCTCCCTCCCATTTTTTCTTGTATGAGTCGGGATTACTATCTTCAGTCGGGGCCGAGTCACAAAGTATTCTATAATAATCACGTAGCTGTTTAGGTCGATTGTCTGAGGTGAAAAATAATGATTGGAGTGGTTGTTGTTGGCAGACAGGTTGGTGTCAGTGAAAGTGCTGATCGCCTGGAAATTTCACACACAACACTCACAGAAGCTTTCTCAGAATGGCACAAGTACCAAACCAGTGTTTCTGGGGATAGAGCAAATGGTCATTTTGGTTTCCACTGACAGGAAGACTACGGTACCTCTGATCACCTGGTGAACAGAAACAATGATGGCCCCTCTCTTTTATAGTGCATACTATGTATGTCCACTTTAAATGCAAGGGTTTGCATTACTAATTACTAGGGGTGTCAGAAAAAATCGATTCTGTCAAATATCGCGATATTTCATTCGATAATATTAGTATCGATTCAAAATAAGTTCGAAATGATCTTTTATAAACAATTTATAAGTAACATTTACTCCCGACCAATAGTTGGCAGCGCAACGCACAAGAGCCTGTTATTCAGCAGCTCTGTCCCACCCGCAGCAGAGAAACGACGAGATCCCGCAAGAGCCGTCCTGCGATGTTGTTATTTATGTGTGAATGTTGTATTGATGTGTAGATATATTCATAAAAAAAAAAAATTGCAATATATCGTCTTTGAGACAGAATTGGGATATATCGGGATATATTGTATAGTCATATACGTGTATTGTGATACATATCGTATCGCCAGATTCCCACCCCTACTAAATACCAACCATGTATAATGAATAAAATTGTCCCATAAGTCATATTTTAGTCATTCCCAGCAGACTGACTCATTTCCCAGGGAGGAATCAAAGGTTTATAGCAATTTATATCTAACCTGGGAGGAGCACGTTAGCAGGGCAATTAGGATACACAAGTCTTAAAGGAGCCACAGCACTCAAACCAGTTAGCTTGCAGGCAAACCTAAAATCTGTCTCTAAATCTGGTTAAAATAAGAGGACTCGGTCACACACATCTGCAGAAGTAGCTTAAGCTGCACCACGAAGTGCCAAGGTGCCTCTGTGAGGTGCAGTCCTAACTCTAATCTCTGAGACCCCCCTTTGGGACATACAATGCAATAGATAAATTGGGAGCAGGCTTACCTGAGGTTGCCCTAAACCTCAAGTGCAAGCCATGGGGTGGAAGGGTCAAAGACCTTGCAATACAGCCTAGACCCCACACCCCATGTGCTTGCACAAATTTAAAAGAAACAAAGGAGGGGTGGCAGCCGCTCAGACCATTTTATAACTAACCTGGGAGGTGCACGTTAGCAGGGCAATTAGGATACAAAAGTCTTAAAGGGACCACAGCACTCAACCCTGTTAGCCTGCAGGCCAGCCTATAATCTGTCTCTAAATCTGGTTAAAAACAGAGGCTCGGTCACACACATCTGCAGAAGTCTGCTGAAGCTGCACCACCAAATGCCTCGGTCAGAGGAGTAGCTAGGTTTTCTGGCACCCGGGTCAAAGATTCAAAATTGCGCCCCCTTTGGCACCCCCCCCCCCGACCTGCTGCAACCGGGGCAAGTGCCTCCCCTGCTCCCCCCTAGCTATGCCCCGGGCCAAGGTGCCTCTGCGTAGGTGTAGTCCTAACTCTAATCTCTGAGAGCCCCCTTTGGGACATACAATGCAATAGATAAATTGGGAGCAGGCTTACCTGAGGTTGCCCTATAACATTATATACATTTCCCTGGGAGGATTTTATATCTGTATTAAACTGGACCTTCAGCATCATTTAATGAAAAGCCCAAACCCTTCAAAAATTATTTCCCAACATCTAAAATTAATAGATTTCATGTTTTTAGTCACTTACTTTTTATTCTTTCCCCTACTGGGCTGCAGCACTGTTCAGGACTTTAGGATACGGGCGCCGCCATCTTGCCTCAGAAGCATCACATACTGAGGAGAGGAGAGAGGGAAAGTACAGGGGGTGGGTTATAGCTGTGCTTTGCACAGACAGAGCTGGGGTCAGGAAAAGGACAGCAATCCTAGAATGCAGAGCAGCAAAGTCAGAAGACACTTCCTGCCTGCAGGCAACCTTAGACTCCATGGGCCATCATCTTGGATGTTTAAAGGCTCAGAAAATGCAGTAGGTGCAGGTAGCTTGATTTTTAATGTGGGCAATCTGTATGTACAGGGTGGGGGAAACATATAAGATAGGCTCTTATTCAGGGTGAAGGTCCGGATTAATGTGGGCAATCTGTATGTACAGGGTGGGGGAAACATATAGCATAGGCTCTTATTCAGGGTGAAGGTCCGGATTAATGTGAGCAATCTGTATGTACAGGGTGGGGGAAACATATAACATAGGCTCTTATTCAGGGTGAAGGTCTGGATTAATGTGAGCAATCTGTATGTACAGGGTGGGGGAAACATATAAGATAGACTCTTATTCAGGGTGAAGGTCCGGATTAATGTGGGCAGTCTGTATGTACAGGGTGGGGGAAACATATAAGATAGGCTCTTATTCAGAGTGAAGCTCACATTAAAAATCACCTGCATCTACTGCATGTTATGAGCCTTCAAACATCCAAGATGGCGGCTCATGAAGCATCAGGCAGCCTGCAAACAAGAAGTGTCTTATGACTGTGCTGCTCTGCATTCTGGGATTGCTGTTTTTTCCCTGACCCCGGCCTTGCTCTGTCTGTACAAAGCACAGCTATAGCACCGCCCCCTGTGCTTTATCCCGCTCTCCTCTCCCCAGTATGTGATGCTTCTGAGGCAAGATGGCGGCGCCCATATCCTAGAGTCCTGAACAGAGTTGCAGCCCAGAGGGGGAAAGAATAAGAAGTAAGTGACTAAAAACTTAAAATATCTAAATTTTAGATGCTGGGATATAGTTTTTTTTAAGGGTTTAAGGCGAGTTTTCCCAGTGTTTAATTTGTTCTTGCTGTGTGGGGGACTTTTTTGTCATTTTTGTGTTATTTTTCATTAGATACATTTATACAATGAAAAATTACCTGACTTTTTATATTTTAATTTAACTTGGGCCCTTATTTATGAAGGAATAGCGACAGGTAGCGACTGGTGAGCGGCGGGTAATGACGGGCCCCGCCACGAGAACGCCGGCTCCCCACCACAATCACACATTTATCAAGCCAATCCTGCTTAGCGACTGAGATAGCGCCATATAGCGACTCATTCATCATTATTCCAGCCTCAGCCCACAGCGCCAGCGTCCGACCTTGAACAGCGACAGGTATGACCTCTCGCTACCTGGCGCTCTCCAATGCATTTCAATGGAACAATCTTTAAATATTCATAATTAATTGTTATTATTTGTTTTTTTATTTTTTTTTAAATGTGAAAAATTCTGTGACCACTTCTGCCATTTTAAATAAATTTTTTAAGGTAAAAAAAATTAAAAATAAAAATTGTACAGAATTGATATTACAGGTCTGATATTAATGTATTCATATTACAAAATTATTTAAAAAACATGTTTTTTTTTGGTTTCCAAAAATATGGTTGTTTGGGGGTTAAAAAACTACTTTTAACCCATCGCCGCCAGCGCTCTGGGGTTTAAACAGGCATTTTACAGCGCGAGAAATTGATTTGTTAATGAATATGGTGGGAGCCGGTCGCTAGGGCCAGTCGCTATCATGCGCTCCCATACAGCGCGGAACCTGTCAAATAGCGACTCCTCACCCAATATTCAACATTACGGCAAACCGACGGAGTCGCTATCAACTACCGAACAACGGCCAAGCACAGCGACTACTAGCGGGCGCTCTGAAAATGCTGCTACAGTCGCTCAACTGTCGCTACCTGTCGCTATTAATGAATCGGCCTCTTTGTCAGTTTTCAGTGTTTTATTGAATCCCGCTTTTACCAGCATTACATTTTACATTAAAACTAACAGAGGGTTTATTTTTTTTATTTTTTGTAATTTTCTTTGTATTTATTGTTAAATAGAATTTGTATCTAATGAACTAATGTTTCTCAGAATGTATATTTGAATTTATTTTGGTGACTTTTCCTTGTTTTAATGAATGCTGCTTAAGCGATAGCGGGGTTCTCTTTCTACTTTTTTAATGTTCATTTTTCTTTTTCTAAACGTGCCCCCCCCCGTCAATGGCTACCAGCCCGGGCACAAAGCATAAGGGCTTATAAACCAGGGCTCAGAGGCCACGCTATTGCGGCCCCTGTCCCTGAAAGTTACCTTATGGTATGGTATGGGCATCAGGGCTCTACCAGAGGTGCCATGGGCCGGCCACAAAAATTCGTTTTTAACCTATTTTTCCTGTAAAAAAAGGCCCAGAATCACACAAATTTTTACATTTTGCAGGAATATTTCAAAATACTCTCCTAACAAAAAATCCAGAAAAATGAAATAAAAAAAAGTGCAAAAAATTGGATTTTCACAGGGAAAAATGGGTGAAAATGCCTTGGCGAGAGGCTCTGAATCACCCCTCTTGTGTTGGAAAGGGAAACCGTTTTCTGTAGCAAGAATGTGTTTATATTAGCAAAGTAGACCAAAGTGTTTTCTAGTACATATCATAGACTTCCTGACTCTGGCTTGCTAATCATTTGATTGGCTGAGGCAGAGACAACAGCTTTAACCCCATCTGCTTTAATTCAAACTCTGCAGATAAGAGGATCACAATCGTGTGTACCTGTAGCTAAAGGGTTACTGGCAGGGTTCTCAGCTGGGAAGGTCATTACTGCCGCATGACTTAGCCAAAGCTGCTGATGAGCTTGTGGACCACTCACGCTTTAGGATCACAGACACACGGGAATATAAGAAACTTGGACACAGCATGCTGATAAGTAAATCACAAGTTAGGGGGCACAATCCTAACACTAATCCATATTTTACATTCCCGAAGACGAAAACAATAAGGCACCTAACAAAAGGGAGGTTCTCCATTAATCAAAAGGTGGGCCCTATAATCCAATGTGGTCTATATACTTCTGTCCATATAGCAGGCTGTAAAGAAAACCTGTACCTCACCGGAAAAAATGAGCCTCTCACTTATAGAGATGACCATCACTAGAACCAATCAGGTGCAGGAGAGACTCTCAAAACATAGAGGCTAATTCATTACTAACGCCAGGTATTGGCAAATAAACCTCTGAATAGCAGTGCTTAGAGCGACCGCTAGTAGACACTGTAAGTGGGTATCGGGCGCTGTAACAGAGCGCCTCAGTCACTGTAGTAACCTGGCCGGCATTCCTGGGGGCAACCGTGTCGGGCGAGGTGTGCAAAGCGTCCCAGCAAACGGGGGCTTGGCTATAGGTGAAGCTAGCGGCGGAGATTGGGGGTTGTGGACTTACCTAGTGTTAGGGCGAGCGCTGCACGCCCGTCTCACAGCATTTCACCTACCTCCATGGCTGCATGCAGCCGTCATCCATCTTCCCTCAGGGCTGCTTCCAGCTGCCGCCCTTCCCCCAATGCTTCCTCCTTGCATGGTCAGGTGCGCACACGTCTCCGTCCACTAGAGGGTGAGCGCACAGGATCCCTGAGATTTAAAGGGCCTTTACAGCACTGATTGGTGTTTATGTCATCCAATCCTGCATCATCTTCCCCTATTTAAACAGGCACTTCCTTCCTTCAGTGCCGGATCTTGGTCTCTCCATGCTTGTTGAAAGTCAGACATTCTTGGATTGCTCACCCGTGTACCGACCTCTGCCTGTCCCCGACTCTGAACCTTTGCTGCCTGCCCCGACCTCGGCTACTCACCTTTACCGCGAACCTGTGCTGCCAGCCCCGATCTCTGCCTGTACTACTACGCCTTTTTGCCTGCCACTTGTGTACCTCACTGAACCTCGGCTGACTGTGGGACTGGGCCGCTGTTAGGGGGTAGCGACCTGGGGGTCACTCGCCGCACAAGACCAACCTGCCTTGCGGTGGGCTCTGGTGAATACTGGTGGCCTCTTAGACTCCGCTCCCCTGACACGGTACCCGCCATCGGTTTCACAGTTAAAGCGGATCCACACCCGAGTCCGCTCCACCCGGTCCGTGACAGTAAGATCCGGCCATGGATCCCGCTGAGGTACCGCTGCCGGATGCCACTGAATTGCCTGCTATAGTGGCTATGCAGTCCCGCCAGATTAATCAACTCTCTGCCATGATGCAGCAATTATTAACGATTCAGCAACAGCAAGTTTCATCACCGGCTCCAGCATTACCGCCACAGCCCCCAGTAACATCTTCTACCAGAATCCGTCTCTCCTTGCCGGCTAAATATGATGGGGATGCCAAGTTATGCTGAGGGTTCCTTGCCCAATGTTCCCTGCACTTGGAGTTGTTGGCGGATCAATTTCCCACTGAACAAGCTAAGGTGGCCTTTGTCATCAGTTTGCTTTCTGGAAAGGCTTTGGCCTGGGCCACTCCCTTGTGGGATCGCAATGACCCTGTCTCTTCCAGTATTAACACCTTTGTCTCAGAGTTTCGCCAGGTCTTTGAGGAACCTGCCCGGGCTTCATCTGCTGAATCGTCCCTTTTGAACTTGGTCCAGGGCGAGTTGTCCGTTGGTGAATACGCCATTCGGTTCCGCACTCTTGCCTCCGAATTGTCTTGGAACAATGAGGCCTAGTGTGCCTGCTTCAAGAAAGGACTTTCTAGTAAAATTAAGGATGCTCTTGCGGCTCGTGACTTGCCTTCATCTCTCACTGAACTCATCCATCTGGCCACACGCATTGATGTGCGCTTTGCTGAGAGGCATGAAGAATTCCGCCAAGAAAGAGACTCTCAGCGCCCTAGGAGGGCATCCCGTTTGGCTCCAGTATTTCAAAACCCTTTGTCTGCACATGTACCTCCCAGTGAGGAGGCCATGCAGGTCGATCAATTCCGTTTGACCCAATTGGAGAGAACTCGCAGAAGGAACGAGAACCTTTGTCTGTACTGCGGTGGTTCTGAGCATTTTTTGAAGGACTGTCCTATTCGCCCTCCACGTCAGGGAAACAGGCGCACCTAGTGGCGGTGGGAGAGGCGTCCCTGGGTGTATGTGCTTCCTCTCCACGGCTCACTGTTCCTGTTCAACTTTCCATCTCACCTTCCACCTCCCTGAATTTAACCGCCTTTTTGGACTCTGGTTCTGCAGGGAACTTTATAGAGGCTGCCTTGATCAATAAACATAATATCCCTGTGAATCGCCTTGCTACATCCTTATTTATCGCCTCAGTCAATGGTGATAGGCTGGACTGTACTGTGCGCTATCGCACCGTTCCCCCCCAATTTAAAATTGGACTCTTCCATCAAGAGAATGTTGAGTTCTACGTCCTCCCTAATTGCACCTCTCAGATTCTTCTAGGCCTTCCTTGGCTCCAACATCATGATCCCACGCTTGACTGGACCACCGGTGATATCAAGACTTGGGGTGCAGCGTGCTTTAAGAGGTGCTTGAAGTCTGTTCCTGTTCGACCCAATCCTGCTTCAGCACCATTACCTGGCTTGCCTGAGATCTACCAGACCTATGCTGATGTATTCTGCAAGAAACAAGCGGAGGTACTTCCGCCTCATCGCCCCTACGATTGCCCTATAGACCTCCTACCGGGTACCACTCCTCCTCGTGGCCGAATTTACCCTCTCTCGTCTCCTGAGACTCAAGCCATGTCGGAGTATATTCGAGAAAATCTTCATAAAGGGTTCATTCGGAAGTCTTCCTCTCCAGCAGGCGCGGGGTTCTTCTTTGTGGCGAAAAAAGATGGCTCTCTTCACCCTTGTATTGATTACCGTGGCCTCAATAAGATTACCGTTAAAAATCGCTACCCTTTGCCCTTGATTGCCGAATTATTTGACCGACTGTGTGGGGCCAGGGTCTTCACCAAGCTTGACCTGAGGGGAGCCTATAATTTGATACGTATATGCGAGGGCGATGGATGGAAGACCGCCTTCAATACCAGCGATGGCCACTTCGAATATTTAGTGATGCCCTTTGGTCTCTGCAATGCACCCGCTGTATTCCAGGAATATGTAAATGACATTTTTCGGGACTTGCTTTACTCCTGTGTTGTTGTATATTTGGATGATATACTCATCTTTTCATCTAATCTAGAAGAACATCACCGTCATGTCCGGCAAGTCCTGTCTCGTCTCCGTCAACACCATCTTTACGCCAAGCTGGAGAAGTGTCTATTTGATCAAACCGCCTTACCCTTTCTTGGATATATTGTCTCAGCTCGTGGCCTTCAGATGGACCCCAGCAAGTTGAAAGCAGTTCTGGATTGGCCCCGTCCTATTGGCCTGCGAGCTATTCAACGTTTTCTGGGCTTCGCCAATTACTATCGGCAGTTTATTCCTCACTTTTCCACTGTAGTGGCGCCTATTGTGACCCTCACAAAGAAGAGCGCCAATTCGAAGTCTTGGCCTCCTCAGGCGGAAGAGGCCTTCATTGCTCTAAAAAAGGCCTTCTCCTCTGCACCAGTGTTGTCTAGGCCAGATCCATCTCGGTCTTTCGCCCTAGAAGTAGATGCCTCCTCCATTGGAGCCGGAGCGGTGCTCACTCACAAATCGTCTACTGGCAGAATTCTCACCTGCGGGTTCTTTTCGAAGACCTTTTCGCCAGCGGAGAGGAATTACTCCATCGGAGATCGGGAGTTACTCGCCATCAAGTTGGCGTTGGAGGAGTGGAGACACCTCTTAGAAGGTTCTGCCCATCAAGTATCCATCTATACTGATCACAAAAATCTATCTTATTTAGAAACTGCCCAGCGATTGAATCCACGACAAGCTCGTTGGTCGTTGTTTTTTGCTCGATTTGATTTTCAAATCTTCTTCCGGCCAGCCGCTAAGAACATCAGGGCAGACGCCCTTTCTCGCTCCTCTGACATCTCTGGTGTTGAGTCCACTCCACAACATATCATCCCGCCTGAACGCCTTGTCCACTCTGCCCCCGCTACTCTTGTACAAGCACCGCCGGGAAAGACCTTTGTGCCAGCACGCCAACGTCGCAAAATATTAGAATGGGGGCATTCTTCCCATGTAGCCGGCCATGCCGGTATCAGGAAGTCTTGTTCTATCATTTCTCGATATTATTGGTGGCCTTCTTTTGAAAAGGATGTGACCGAATTCGTTCAGGCCTGTACCACCTGCGCTCGCGACAAAACCCCTCGCCAAAGACCTGCTGGCCTACTCCACCCACTTCCTATTCCGGATACCCCATGGACACACATTGCTATGGACTTTATTACCGACCTCCCTTCTTCGCATAGCAATACTGTAATTTGGGTGGTAGTGGATAGGTTTTCTAAGATGGCGCATTTTGTTCCTTTGCCCGGCCTCCCGTCTGCTCCTCTGTTCCGGCCTCCTCCTTCCTGAAGCATATCTTTCGGCTACATGGTCTACCTACACATATTGTGTCTGACAGAGGTGTGCAGTTTGTGTCCAAGTTCTGGAGAGCTCTTTGTAAACAAATGAAAATTAAACTGGACTTTTCCTCTGCTTATCATCCCCAGTCTAACGGCCAGGTGGAAAGAGTCAACCAGATTCTCGGGCATTATCTTCGCCATTTTGTTTCAGCGCGTCAAGACGATTGGGTCAATCTGTTGCCTTGGGCGGAATTCTCGTATAATTTTAAGGATTCTGAGTCCACAAGGAAGTCCCCGTTTTTGGTGGTGTATGGCCGTCAACTCCTTCCGCCTTTGCCTTTTATCCACGTCCTCCGGAGTGCCCGCCGTGGACAATCTCACACAGGATTTCTCCACCATCTGGCAAGAAACACAGCGTTCCCTTTGTCAAGCTTCCGCCCGCATGAAGGTTAGCGCTGATAAAAGGAGAAGAGCTCCGCCTGTTTATTCTCCAGGAGATAAGGTGTGGCTGTCGGCAAAATACATCCGCTTCATAATTCCTAGCTACAAATTGGGCCCCCGTTACTTGGGGCCATACAAGATCAAACAACAGATCAATCCAGTTTGCTATAAGCTTCACCTACCGACTTCACTGCGAATTCCCAATTCTTTTCACGTCTCTCTGTTGAAGCCAGTTATTGTCAATCGATTCTCTCCTAAAACTTTGGTGCCTGTCCCAATCTCGGGCACCGAGGATACCTTTTCAGTGAAGGAGATTCTGGCTTCTAAGCTCTCCAGAAGAAAAAGATATTTCTTGGTCGACTGGGAAGGCTGTGGACCTGAAGAAAGATCTTGGGAGCCCGAAGAGAATATTCTAGACCGTAGTCTCATCTCAGATTTTCTTGGTCCCAAGAAGAAGGGGAGACCCAAGGGGGGGGGTACTGTTAGGGCGAGCGCTGCACGCCCGTCTCACAGCATTTCACCTACCTCCATGGCTGCATGCAGCCGTCATCCATCTTCCCTCAGGGCTGCTTCCAGCTGCCGCCCTTCCCCCAATGCTTCCTCCTTGCATGGTCAGGTGCGCACACGTCTCCGTCCACTAGAGGGCGAGCGCACAGGATCCCTGAGATTTAAAGGGCCTTTACAGCACTGATTGGTGTTTATGTCATCCAATCCTGCATCATCTTCCCCTATTTAAACAGGCACTTCCTTCCTTCAGTGCCGGATCTTGGTCTCTCCATGCTTGCTGAAAGTCAGACATTCTTGGATTGCTCACCCGTGTACCGACTTCTGCCTGTCCCCGACTCTGAACCTTTGCTGCCTGCCCCGACCTCGGCTACTCACCTTTACCGCGAACCTGTGCTGCCAGCCCCGATCTCTGCCTGTACTACTACGCCTTTTTGCCTGCCACTTGTGTACCTCACTGAACCTCGGCTGACTGTGGGACTGGGCCGCTGTTAGGGGGTAGCGACCTGGGGGTCACTCGCCGCACAAGACCAACCTGCCTTGCGGTGGGCTCTGGTGAATACCAGTGGCCTCTTAGACTCCGCTCCCCTGACACGGTACCCTCCATCGGTTCCACAGTTAAAGCTATCCACACCCGAGTCCGCTCCACCCGGTCCGTGACACCTAGAAGGCGGGTGTCCCACTGGGCTTGACACTTCTGCTCTGCCTCTGACATTCTCCTGTCCTCTTCCTTGTTCCCCTCCTTGCACTCCCGCCTTCAAGACTTCTCCTGTGCCTCCCCACTTCT
The DNA here is from genome assembly GCA_027917425.1 of Gastrophryne carolinensis. Classification (NCBI taxonomy): domain Eukaryota; kingdom Metazoa; phylum Chordata; class Amphibia; order Anura; family Microhylidae; genus Gastrophryne; species Gastrophryne carolinensis. The sequence continues at coordinate 50,703,710 of CM051235.1, read as the reverse complement.
CTGGAATGCCCTCCCCCGCTCAATCTGTCACTCTCCAACATTTCTTTTGACAGTGCCCTCAAAATTCAACTCTTCAGACAATTTTAACTCTCCCGGGTTTCGTTCCTTGCCCTGGACAAACCAATATGGGATGCCCTAATGTCTGAAATCCCTCAGATCTCCCTGTAAAACTCACCTCCTCGCTTTACTATGCTGCATGCTCGGGCTCTCGTCCCGTGTATACATCATTCGGCGCCGTAGGACCGGGAAGAGGTGAGTTTTACAGGTTGATCTGGGGGGTTTCACACAGCGGGGCATCCCGAATCTTATAGATTCCAGGGCTGGGTTTTGTTCTACGTTAAAGTGGAACAACCACTCCTCTTGTGTTTATAATACTCAAGGGGCGGGGTTCTCCCTCTTTATGGTGCCTCCTCCTGAATTGGCCCCGCTGTGTGAAGCCCCCTAGATTGCCTGATTTACTCACCTCTTCCCAGAGCTCTGCAGTAGGAAACCCACTGGTTCCTCACTTACCTTGATCCTCAATCTCACAGCACTTCACAGTATCTCCGGTTCTTCTGACCAGCTTGGCCCCATCAACTGTCAATGCGCAAGTGGTGTGCAATAGAGGATTGAGGTTAGTACATAGGGAAGGAGTGTTTCACCTACAGGGGAATCCTATCGAGATGCCTCTAGGACAGGACATTTGCCAGCCCCAGAATATAGGGGACAGGCAAAATGGGTTTTGGTCCTCCTCATATAAATCACCATGGGCAATAAAACACAACAGGATTCTCATTTGTGATGCCCCGCAACACCAGCCCAACCCCAGGTCTGAATCTATTCAGGTTCCTGGAGTTCCAAGAGAGGCCCCTCACTGACTTCAGAGGAATATGTCTGTCACCCCCAGCTGCACAATAAACAGGGTGGTGGCTGTTCTGCCTCACTTAAAGGTTAATAGGTAGTAAAGCAGTTAATGTGTATTGTAGTGAAGCGCTTCTTTAAAGTGGACCAACATCCATCTATAAGATTCCCGGGCCGATCAGCTCCCTCCCCGCGGGGCATCCGAAATCGGGATGCCCCGCTGTGTGAAACCCCCCAGGACGCCCACAAACCTTACCTTCTCCCTGTTCCAACGGCGCATATGCAGGCCGCGGCCGCCTCTCATGCTTCCCTTTAGCAGTGCGCGCACCCGCGCCGACCTCTTGTGAATGGCCGGCGCGGGCGCGCTCCCTGTTAGAAGGAGGCGCGAGAGGCAGCCTCCAGCGCGCTCTGAGCCGCTGTGGTTGTCCGTCGCTTGTACGTGCATACCACAGTGCTCTGATTGGACGAGCGCTCGCGTAGGAGCGGGGTGAGGTGAGTTTTTGGGGGGTTTCACACAAAGGGGCTGAAAATCCTGGGTGTTGGTCAACTTAGGCACAGTGGCAGGGACACTTTTAGGATGCTGCCTCTTGGCCATTGAGGGGTTAATTATTAGGCAATGAGATAGGTAGTGCCCACCTCAACACTCATTGGTTCCTGGGCATAATGAAGCCTCAGGAAGTATTGCAGAGCATTAATGCTTCAGGCTGAGGAAAACAGAGACCAGTGCTGCGGGAGCACCCCTTAAAGGAGCAGTATCGCGAAATTTGCATTAAAAAAGATAAATAATGAAATAGCCACACAATAGCTTATAACATGGGTATAAATAATCTACATGGCGCTGTGAGAGTCGCTCACCAGATTCGCTTTCATAAATGTGGTATTGCGTACAGCGCCCTGCATTCGCCAGACTTTGCCTGCCACTCCGAAGCGCTGCCTGGCGCTATCCCTTGATGAATAAACCCCCATAATAAACATACAAAATCACTTTGGGAATACACACAATCCTGTTCATCCTGCCCTGCTGGAGGGACATCATTCCTGGAAACGCACAGGCCTTGCAAGGGAAAGAAAGAGGGAAAAATCCAAATTTATTTTTTTGTTGTTTGTGCCTTAATTAAAAGTGGTTACCCAGAATCCCCGGCGGCTGGCGGACAGCTGTCATCCTCTATTGCAGAACCTATTTGTCATGTTGCCGGGATGGGTAATCCCTCCTAATTCAGTTACCAATCTGCTGGGGAGCGCAGAGCATAAGAGGATTGGGACATTTGCTAAATTAGATAAGTCAGAAGAACGCAGGGGGGGGGGGGCAACCGCGCAATTCTGACCGGCGACACGCGGAAAAAAGTTGCTGTTTATTTGTTACTGGTCGCGGAAAACTATCCTATAAAATGTAAGCAATGCTTATTCTGATTCCAGAGAATGTAGGGTGGCAACAAACAGGCTGATTCATCACTAACGCCAGGTAGCGACAGATGAGCGTCTGTAGCGGCATTTTCAGAGCGCCCGCTAGTAGTCGCTGTGCTCAGCCGTGAGTCGCTACTTCATAGCGACTCAGTTGCTGTTCAGTAATGTTGAATACATTGTGAGGAGTCGCTATTTGACCAGTACAGCGCTGTATGGGAGCGCATGTTAGCCACTGGTCATAGCGACCGACTCACACCATATTCAGCAAAAAAACAGCCTCACAAATCTCTGGCGCTGAAAAATGCTTGTTTGAAGCCCAGAGCGCAGGAGGCGGTGTGTTTAAAGTCTGTTTTCCTGTATCTATCAACTAGTAACAAAGCGGAAACATATGGAATTACATTGTAACAGCATTGTAACATGAACAATTTAATGGCAGACCTGTAATGTCATTTCTGAAGAAATATATCAAAAATGAAAAGAATGTGAAAAAACTGCTTTTTCAATGCCAGAAGAGGTCACAGAATTATTTGTGATTTTTAGAAGAAAAAAAAAATACCCCGTTTAAAGAGAAGAAAAGATTTGTCTATTGAAATGTATGGGAGAGCGACAGGTAGCGAGAGGTCATACCTGGCGCTGTGCAAGGCTGAACGCCGGTGCTGTTCGCTGAGGCTGGGAAAATGATGAATCAGACGCTACATGGCGCTATCCCAGTCGCTAAACTGCTTGATAAATGTGGAATTGCCTGCTGTGTCCGGCGTTCACCAGTCGCTACCTGCCGCTACCTGTCATTAACCAGCCACTACCTGACGCTATCCCTTCTTAAATAAGGGCCTAAGAGGACACGGTCTGAGAAGGAAGGGTGATCATAGGGGCCGAGGATCTCACCTTGACATTATTCTCCACCGTAAATGATCAGGTCCACTGCGCATGCACCCGGGGAGGACCTTCCATAGAGATGTGCGCTGCAAAGCTGTACCACCAATTATGATGAGTGTGTTTATGCTGAATGAATGCTTGTAAGGTCCAGGGACGCACCTCTAATGAAGCTAGGTGAGGCAGCCGCATCAGGCAGCACCATCTAGAGGAAATCTGGGGGCAGCAATTGCTGGATCTTTTGTTTTACTAGTTAGTGGGAGGGGTTCAGAGGGTATAGTGCCACCGCTGTTGTCAGGTTGTTTTTTTTAAGACATCCAATCATTGGTGGCTCACAGCTTCACCCCTGTAGGCTGGATTATATCCAATACTCACATACACATAACAGGCAGGAGTATCGGACAGACCTCTTAAAGTGGACCAACACCCAGGATTTTGACTATCCTGGGTCTTGGTCCACTTCGGTGGGGCACCCCCGATCGGGGTGCCCCGCTGTGTGAAACCCCCCAGAAAGCCCGAAAAACTCACCTCTCCCCGCTCCCAGCGCCGACGGACAAGCCTTTTGACAGCCGCGGACAAGCGGCTCCTCCGCCGCCGCCGCCTCCCGCGCGTCACTCTTGACGCGCGTGCCCCGGCGCCGGCCATTCACAGACGGCCGACGCGGGCACGCGCACGTCTAGAGGGCCGCGAGGGAGGCGGCGGCGGGCAGCCGCCGCCGAAGACAAGGTAAGGGGATTTGGGGTGTTTGGGGGGGTTTCACCCCGCGGGACATCCCGATCTCGGATGTCCCGCGGGGAGGGAGGTGATCGGCCCGGGAATCTTATAGATTCCCGGGCCGATCACCCGAGGGTGATGGTCCACTTTAAAGGGCAAGTGTTAAAGTGGACCAAAACCAGGATTTTGACTATCCTGGGTTTTGGTGCTGCCCGATAGGGGATGCCCTGCTGTGTGAAACCCCCCAGATCGCCGAAACAAACTCACCTCTTCCCGGTCCTCTGACGCATGCGTGGCTGCTCGTCCAATCAGCGCGCTCGGATCCGCTGACGTCCCTTTGTCTAAGCCTTCGTCTAAAGCGAGCGGCTCTGAGCGCGCTGATGGTCGAATCCCCCGCTAACAGGGAGCGTGACTGCAACGGCCATTCACAGCTAGAGGGACAGCGGGGATGAGGCTCGCGCATGCGTCCTTGGACCGGAAAAGAAGGTAAGTGTATGGACGACCTGGGGGTCTCACACAGCGATTTTGGATGCCCCGGGGGGGGAGGGAATCTATCCATTTGATCACAGTGGGTTTTGGTCCACTTTAAAAAGCTCGCCTCTGCCTCCTATAACTATAACAATTCCTAAAGGACAAGTCCTGAGTAAATCAGCTTTCACTGTATGCAATCTGTTGCTATTGGCAACGTACACCAAGTCTGTACACCAAGATGAGAGACGTGACTGCACTTGACGTATGTTGCCAATAGCAACAGATTGCAGGTAGTGTAAACTGCTTCCATAAAACACACATAAATATAAAACATATAGAAATGATATATGATCATATGATAAAACCTTAAGAAAAAAAATAAAAAATGCTGGATCAGCGCAGCACCATTTTGCCACACAACAATATACTGTACACATTCAAAAATGTAATCGGAAGGGGACTTATCCGATAAAGTTCCGGCCATAGAGTTTGTAAAGCTGGGCAGGAGATCCTGATTTGGGATGCCAGGCAGGGTGAGAAACATCCATACTAGGCCAGGCCATTGGAATGGCTGGTGCGCACCCCCAGCTGTATGGGAGGGAGGGAGGGAAGGGTTGCCGGCCGCTCTCAGTGCTCTGTAATGGTCGTTCTATGGCTTTCATTTATATGCACTCGCCCATTATTATTATTGTTTATTTATATAGCGCCATCAACTTCCGTAGCGCTTTACAGGGTAAGAATACAGACAAGGTAAAACATATAGCACAGAGAACAATACATTAGATGCCACAGGTTAAAACCAAGTGTTGTGAGCACAGGAGACAATAGGGAGGAGTGCCCTGCCCTTGCGAGCTTACAGTCTAAAGGATGGGGGGGGAGACAAAGGGGGCGGGGTCACAAGTGGTAGAGCTTGAGTATGGCTGCATGTGCCATTGAAGGTTATAGGAGTTGCTTACGCCAGGTCATATGCTTGTCTGAAGAAGTGAGTTTTGAGGGCGCTTTTAAAGGCTTGGAGTGATGGAGAGTGGCGGATCGAGCGGGGAAGAGCATTCCAGAGAAGTGGGGAGGCACGAGAGAAGTCTTGAAGGCGGGAGTGCGAGGAAGTAACCAAGGAAGAGGACAGGAGAATGCCAGAGGCAGAGCGGAGGTTGCGCTTTGGTCGGTAACGCTGGATCAGAGATGAAATGTAGGGAGGGGCCTGGTTAGAGAGAGCTTTGTAGGTTAGCAATAGAAGTTTGAACTGAACTCTGTGGGAGACAGGTAACCAGTGGAGGGATTTACAAAAGGGGGCAGCACTGGAAAAGCGAGAGGAGAGGTGGATGAGGCGAGCAGCTGAGTTTAGAATAGATTGCCAGTCTGTTTGTTGGCAAACCACAGAGGACCATCACACCATTCCAGCGTCACCCAGCCACCCCACCCTCCCAGCTCCTCCTGTACGGTATCCACACTACCTCTACCAATGGGGTGGCAAAAGGACCCCTGTGAAAGAAGGGCCCGAGATTATGGGGGCCAGATATTTTTGATGGCAATTTAGTGCAGGTGTAACAGAAGAAGTAGACATGGCCATCAATACTATTCACATAGGGAGATTTTTAAAGGTAATGTCACCCAGGAGGTCAGGGCCGGCACAAGCACAGGGCAAACCTGGGCAATTGCCAGGGCCCCTGGCATTTTCAGGGCCCTCTCAGGCTCACGCTTAGTATTATTTTACAGTGGACCTGAACCATCGAATGCCGGGTGCTGTGTGTAGACCTGCTCATGACTGGCCTCAGCAACAATGGAGAAGGTGGCCTGGAATGGAGGGCAATTGATGGAAGCTCAGAGGGTGGCGAGAGCCAGGTGACAACTGACAAGAGACTGGAGGGTGATCAGCAGCAGGAGATGAGCCATTTGTGGCAGTGGAGCTGAAAGGTGACATCATGTGACTCACTACTTTGGGGCCCACTAAGACTGTCTTGCCCAAGGGCCCCCACCAGGGGCGGTCTGAGACCAAAAAACGGCTCTGGACTTTTTGGTCAGACTGGCCCTGCTGTACTGTGCTTGGCCCTGTAAAGTGAGTCAACTTTATATATATAGTGAGTCACATTAATATATATATATATATATATATATATATATATTATATAAAACCGAGCAGGATTGGCCCAGGAATCTATAAGATTCCCGGCCGATCCATTCCCTCTCCCGGGGCATCCAAAATCAGGCTGCCCGCTGTGTGAAACCCCCATTTGTGCATGGCCGGTGCGGGCACACTCCCTGTTAGAGGGAAGCGGGGGATGCGGCTGCCAGCTCGCTCGGAGCCGCTGTGCTAAGACATCGGCTTAGACATCCATAGCTCAGCGTTTCCGAGCGCGCTGATTGGACGAGCGGCCGCACATGCGCCATAGGACCGGGATGAAGTGAGATGACGTGGGAGATCTGGGGGGTTTCACGTAGCGGGGCATTAAGAAAGGACCAAAACCCAGGATAGTCAAAACCCTGGGTTTTGGTCCACTTTAAGGTAAGGATTTGTGGGGGTCAATGCACGGGCATGTACCAGCCATAGCTTGTCACAATGCGGTCCTGGCCCGGCCCGCCCCATGCCCATTAGCGAGGAAAAGGGGTGTGGGCCTGCTTTAAAGTGGACCAAGACCCACAGCGATATAAGATTCCTGGGCCGATTGATTCCCTCTCCCGGGGGAATCCAAAATCAGAATGCCCCACTGTGTGAAACCCCCCAGGTCGCCCCATCTACTTACCTTGTTTCCTGGCCCAACGGCGCATGCCTGAGCCGCAGCCGCATCCCCGCTATCCCTCTAGCAGTGCGCGTGCCTGCACCAGGCATTTGAGAATGGCACGCTCCCTGGTAGGGGGTAGCTGGGGATGCGGCTGCGGCTCACGCATGCGCCGCTGCACTTAGACTCTGGCTTAGACGCTGGCAGATTCGAGAAACCAAATAGTTTTGTCCAGCTTGTCCATAAAATATACCTTTTATTGAAGTCTCTTTAAAAACAGCTCCTATAACAAATAAGTGTGTGGATGGCCCAGACCCGGGTGGGCCCTTAGTCATACAATTTGTGGAGCATGTGAGGTGTCCTATAAATACTATTAGCCTAATAGTATTTATAGGACACCTCACATGCTCCACAAATTGTATGACTAAGGGCCCACCCGGGCCTGAAACGCGTCACGATTCACTTGTCTCTACGGTCTGGGCCATCCACACACTTATTTGTTATAGAAGCTGTTTTTAAAGAGACTTCAATAAATGGTATATTTTATGGACAAAACTATTTGGTTTCTCGAATCTGCAATACTGGAGGAGTTGTGTTCAGGATCTCCCCTGTCCGTGCTGATACAAGGTTGGTGAGCTGGCTAATCTCATTTTTAATTAGACGCTGGCAGGATAGTCAAAATCCGGGGTTTTTGTCCACTTTTAAGGGTTTTGGTTCTTTTCTGTGGGGCGTCCTGATTTGGGATGCCTCATTTTGTACAACCCCCCCAGATCGCCAGTAAAACTTACCTGACCAGCGATCCAGTGGCTCATGCATGGGTTCTCCTCGCTAAGGGCTGGATGGAGCCGAGGCTGCCAGCCACATCCCGCCAGCCTCTAGCGGGTGCAGACACATGTTTGAACCATGCATATGCTGTTTGATTAGTGGTCAGGTATTTTTACTGGGGATTTGACATAATGGGGCATCCCAAATCAGGACGCCCCACAGAAAAGAACCAAAACTCTTTAAAGTAGACCAAAACAGTTTGGGATGCCCCAGGGATAGGGAATCGGGCGACCCTGGTCACCAATCATGCCAAACTCCAGGCAATTTAGAAATTTACAACCCGACCCCCCCCCCCCCCATAAAAAAATACAAAATTAAATAAATGATAAGCAGCTGGCAGCTTACCAATCCAAAGCAGAGCACAGGCAGCACGCCAATGTGTCCAGAATCTGGGGTCTGAGCTGTCCCTAACTGTAACACCGCCGAGGGGGAAACTGCAGCAAGGTTTGACAGTTCCACATTACTGTCAGGTGAAGGCTTGGCAGGCTGGAACTAATGACACTTAGGGCCTTATTCATGAAGGGATAGCGTCAGGTAGTGGCTGGTTAATGAGAGGTAGCGATAGGTAGCAACTGGTGAACGCCGGACACGGCACGCAATTACACATTTATCAAGCTGAATCTGTTTAGCGCCTGGGATATCGCCATGTAGCGTCTGATTCATCATTTTCCCAGCCTCAGCGAACAGCGCTGGCGTTCAGCCTTGCACAGCGCCAGGTATGACCTCTCGCTACCTGACGCCATACATTTCAATGGACAATCCTTTCCTTCTCTTTAAACTGTGTTTTTTTTGGTTTTTTTTTAAATCTCAAATAATTCTGTGACCTCTTCTGGCATTGAAAAAGCATTTTTTTCAAATTTTTTTTATTTTTTATATATTTCTTCAGAAATGACATTACAGGTCTGCCATTAAAGTGGACCAACACCCACGGGTGATCGGCCCGGGAATCTATAAGATTCCCGGGCCGATCACCTCCCTCCCCACGGGACATCCGAGATCGGGATGTCCCGTGGGGTGAAACCCCCCCAAACACCCCAAACTCCTTACTTTATCTTCCTCCCTCGCACCCCTCTAGGCGTGCGCGCGCCCGCGCCGGCCGTCTGTGAATGGCGGGCGCGCGCGCGTCAAGAGGGACGCGTGGGAGGCGGCGGAGGAGCCGCTTGTCCGGGACTGTCAGATCGCTTGTCCGTGGCCACGTGGGAGCGGGGAGAGGTGAGTTTTCCGGGTGATCGGGGGGGTTTCACACAGCGGGGAACCCTGATCGGGGGTGCCCCACCGAAGTGGACCAAGACCCAGGATAGTCAAAATCCTGGGTGTTGGTCCACTTTAAAGTGTTCATGTTACAATGTTGTTACAATGTAATTCCATATGTTTTCGCTTTGTTACTAGTTGATAGGTGCTGAAAAATAGACTTTAAACACACCGCCTCCTGCGCTCTGGGCTTCAAACAAGTATTTTTCAGCGCCAGAGATTTGTGAGGCTGTTTTTTTGCTGAATATGGTGTGAGTCGGTTGCTATGAGCAGTCGCTAACATGCGCTCCCATACAGCGCTGTACTGGTCAAATAGCGACTCCTCACAATGTATTTAACATTACTGGACAGCGACTGAATCGCTATGAAGTAGCGACTCACGGCTGAGCACAGTGACTACTAGTGGGCGCTCTGAAAATGCCTGCTACAGACGCTCATCTGTCGCTACCTGGCGTTAGTGATGAATCAGCCTGCCCCTTGTATTGCAGCCCGGACATCAAAGGCTGCTGCAGAGCGCTGGGAGCCGTCGTAAAGCCTGGCCTCTCCTGCTATCACCCGGCCCGCTGCGGAACTAGGAAGCAGCCAGAGCAGCCAGGAGAAGGTAAACAGAAATGCAGGACAAGCCGCGGCCTACAGGGATTAGTCCCGGTATGCCCTGCGGCCAGCCCGCCCGTGGTCCCCGCAAACCTGGAGCCAGCCCTGCAGTAGAGAATGCAACAAGAACTAAAGGATGCTTGGTGGCTATATGGAAGGCAATAAGGACTGGGGGGCGATCAGCAGCAGAAGATGACCCATTTGTGACAGCAGGACTGTGATGGATGGAAGTCAGAATCAATAAAATGAATGTATATGTGAACATCACCTCTCTCTGCATTGTAAGCTTTAGTGGCTAATAAAGGTCAAATAAACCCTCAGTAAGCCACTTATCTCTGCGCTGATTCTTTCCTTTTGCTTGAACTGAAATGAGTGCAATATAAAGTTAATGAAGCACGCTGCTAATAACACATTACTGTGATAAAGATGGCGTCGAGAAGATGGACAATGCCTTTTCAAGTCGCCTCCTTTTTAGACTTAGAGGCCGATTCATTAATAGCGGCAGGTAGCGACAGTTAAGCGACTGTAGCAGTATTTTCACAGCGCCCGCTAGTAGTCGCTGTGCTTGGCCGTTGTTCAGTTGTTGATAGCGATTTGACAGGTTTCGCGATGTATGGGAGCGCATGATAGCGACTGGTCAGAGCGACCGGCTCCCACCACATTCATCAAAAAATCACGCTCCAAAAATTCTCGCACTGTAAAATGCATGTTTAAACCCCACAGCGCTGGCGGCGATGGGTTAAAAGTAGTTTTTTAACCCCCAAACAACCATATTTTTGGGAACCAAAAAAAACAAGTTTTTAATTACATTTTGTAATATGAATACATTAATATCAGACCTGTAATATCAATTCTGCACAAATTTTTTTTATTTTTTTATTTTTTTTACCTTAAAAAAAATATCTTACATGGCAGAAGTGGTCACAGAATTTTTCACATTAAAGAAAAAAAAAAAAACATTATTATGAATTAATTATGAATATTTAAAGATTGTTCCATTGAAATGCATTGGAGAGCGCCAGGTAGCGAGAGGTCATACCTGTCGCTGTTCAAGGTCGGACGCTGGCGCTGTGGGCTGAGGCTGGAATAATGATGAATGAGTCGCTATCTGGCGCTATCTCAGTCGCTAAGCAGGATCGGCTTGATAAATGTGTGATTGTGGTGGGGAGCCGGCATTCTCGTGGCGGGGCCCGTCATTACCGGTCGCTCACCAGGCGCTACCTGTCGCTATCCCTTGTTAAATAAGGGCCTTAGATAACATTCCTAAGTGCTCTTTAGGTAGAACAGAGCAATTACTAGATATTCAGTTTTTTCTAATATGATGATATGCCCCCTCTAGATGACGTATGTAAGTTCTCTATTTCACTATAAATAAAATCGTTAAAGGGTGGAGCATCAGATGCATCTCCAATGACTGTGTCCTTCTGTCTCGCGTATTTATTATCTCCTAGGCTGATGTGAAAGACTGAAAGAAACCCAGGACCCCCGGTAAATGGGCGCAGGAGGGGGTCTGCCTGGCGGATAGCTGTCCTTGAAAGTACTGAAAGGTGACATCATGTGACTCACTACTTTGGGGCCCACTAAGACTGTCTTGCCCAAGGGCCCCCACAAACCTGGAGCCGGCCTGCAGTAGAGAATGCAACAAGGACTAGAGGACTGGTCATAGGGAAGGCAATAAGGACTGGAGGGCGATCAGCAGCAGGAGATGACCCATTTGTGGCAGAAAGGTGACATCATGTGACTCACTACTTTAGAGGCCACTAAGACTCTTTTTCCCAAGGGCCCCAACAAACCTGGTGCCGGCCCTGCTGGAGGTATACCAATAGTGAAGCCAGTGACTGGTGTACACATAGGGAATATGGAGGTGTAACAGCAGGGGGCCATAGTTCAGGTCCCCATCGGATGCATGTGGCAGGCTGCACAGTGTGTGTGATGTGAAGTGACGGGTGCAGTGACCGGGGACCGGCTGCGGCTGCTGAGAGCTTTCCTTCTTCTCTGTGACACCTTTGTTTGCACAGAGATTGCGCAATGCTGGAACACGCTTAATCCTCATCAGATGATTTCCTTTTCATTCTTTTGTTTTTCTAAGAAAAAAAAATCTCAGGCTGTCACCAGGCGTGGGCTACTGAGTGTGATCTGTTTCACCCAGGTTAAAGTGGACCAACACCCAGGAGGCCGATCAGATCCCCCCGCGGGGCAGACCCCCCAGGAAGCCCAGAAACCTTACCTTATCCCCGTTCCAACTGCGCATGCGCGGGCCGCGTCTCGCGCTTCCCTCTAGCAGGGCGCGCACCCGCGCCGGCCGTTTGTGAATGCCGGTGCGGGCGCGCTCCCTGTTAGAGGGAAGCGCGAGACGCGGCCTCCAGCGCTCAGAGCCGCTGTGGTTGGACGCCGCTTGTACGTGCATACCACAGCGGCTCTGAGCGCTCTGATTGGACGAGTGCCTGCGTAGGAACGTGGTGAGGTGAGTGTTTCCGGGCGTTCTGGGGAGTTTCCCACAGCGGGATCAGGGTGCCCCACCGAAGTGGACCAAAACCCAGGATAATGAAAATCCTGGGTGTTGGTCCACTTTAAGTGAAAAACCTGGGTTTGGGTCCACTTGAAGTCTGCTCCTGGCAGTGGTTGGAAGGTTTGGACCCAGGTTGTGTCCCAGGGTTTTGGTCTGCTTTGAAGGACAGCACTAGGCAATATTCTTATTCCTTAGTTGTAATAAGCCTGTTCAAACATTCCGTTATGTGCTGTACAATTATATTGTTTTCTTAGCTTTCTTTTTCCCAATAATTCTAGCTATTGCCCCCCCTAGTGGCTCGAACCAGGCCACAGTTTAAAGTGGACCAAAACCGAGCTTGATCGGCTGGGAATCTATAAGATTCCCGAGGCGATTGATTCCCTCCCCCCGGGGCATCCAGAATCAGGATGTCCTGCTGTGTGAAACCCCCCAGGTCGCCCCGTTCACTTACTTTGCTTCCCGGTGCCACGTCACATGCGCAAGCCGCGGCTGCATCTCCTCTATCCCCCCAGCAGGGCCCGCGCCAGCCATTTGTGAATGGCCGGTGCGGTCAAGCCCCCTGTTAGAGGGAAGCGGGGGATGCGGCCGCCAGCACGCTTGGGGGCGCTGGCCTTAGGCGCCGTCTTAGATGACGTGACATCAGCAGCTCCGAGCGAGCTGAATGGACGAGCAGCAGCGCATGCGCCATAGGCCCGGGAGGAGTTGAGTTTCTTCAGGCGATCTGGGGGGTTTCACACAGCCGATCAGGGTGCCCCGGGGGAAAGGGACCAAAACCCAGGATAGTCAAAATCCTGGGTTTTGGTCCACTTTAACAGATCTCTGCTGCTGTGTGGCCTAGTGTGGCCTAGACCCCTGTTGCTTTAAAAGTGTCTACACCACACAGCATCTTGGGAACCATTTAATTTTGTTCATTATTATTGGGAGGTATTTTATTTTATTTCATTTCAAGAGGAACTTCAGTCACCTATGCCCCCCCCCCCCCCCACCTAAAGAAAAAAAACCTTTACCTTATCCAGAGGTCAGCACTCCAGATCCTGAGTGCCGCCATCTTGGATGAAAATGACAAGGCCGCATCCTCCAGCTCTGTGCGTGCTCCCGTCCATTCAAGTAAATGGGCGGCGGGAGTGTGTGTGGACCCAGGGGATGTGGCTGTGTGTCCTTTCCTGCGGAGGCCAATGGAGACCGGGAGAGTGGCGCTGGCCCGAGGATAAGGTAAGTGCATTTTTTTGTAACCCCCCGACCTGTCTCAGTGTCAGGGTAGGGTGGCGGAGCAGGGGAGGGGGGTCATTATAGACTTAAGTTCCGCTTTGATAAACTGTGTTGTTGAGAGCAGATTTTCACCTCTCCTGTGGGCCACAATATTATTATTATTATTGGTCAGTCCCACATGGATGACCAGCATTTCTATACTGGGTTACAATAGACTTCCGGTCAAAACAGACTCAGTTGCCTTTGGAAAATATTGTTTGGGATGCCCCTCCAGTTATATCCATAGGAAGCCAAAATCAGACACGGAACACTGTATAATGAGGGACAGGAATGAGCTGCACACTGCATTGAAACCTATCTCCTATTGGAGGAATTGAAGCTGTCACATGTGTGTGCAGCTGTTTCCTGACTGTCCTATGGAGCACTGAACGGAAAAGGTGGGTATGCCTTTAAAGCAGGACTCACTGATGGCATGAGGTGTAGATTAAAATAGTTTATGTCCCTGTGAATCAGGCCAACTCTCTAGAATAGGGTTCCTAGGGAGTGTGGATGTCCGCTTTAAAGCAGACCAAAAGCCAAGATTTTCACTCACCTGGGTTTTGGTCTGCTTAACGCAAACCTTCACCCTGAATAAGAGCCTATCTTATATGTTCCCCACACCCTGTACATACAGATTGCCCACATTAAAAATCATCCTACCTGCATCTACTGCATGTTATGAACCTTTAACATCCAAGATGGTGGCTCATGGAGCATCAGGCAGCCTGCAAACAGGAAGTGTCTTCTGACTGTGTCGCTCTGCATTCTGGGATTGCTGACCTTTTCCTGACCCCAGCTCTGCTCTGTCTGTGCAAACCTTTAGTAAGTGACTAAAAGCATAAACTATATTCATTTTAGATGCTGGGGAATGTTTTTTTAAGGGTTTGGGCTTTTCATTAAATCATGACTGGACTAACGTTCCATGAGTCCTCCGTCTAAGCCCATCCAACCCAGAATAACAAGACCAGACCACCATGTAGTTGGAATGATTACATTTAATCGGCCACGGCCAACAATGTATAAACAGGTTTACAACAAGCCTAGAAAAGTCCCCCTTTATGTTCCGGGTCTGAGCAGCCTTATGATCCCCAAAAAATTGAAGGGGAAGGGGACCAAGTTTCCAACCCGACCTCCAACCAAGCAGAAACCAACATAAGCTCGGCCGCATCCCTCCTAGGCCAGGGAGCTTAATCGGGCTAACTGCTGGTGGCCAACAAAATTCCCCTTCTCTACTTGCACCCCGAACACCACAATATCAACCAGAATCGTCCTGGCCGGTTTCCCCCCATGGAAACAGCCGCACCCCCCCCCCCATTGGCCATGCTAACTCAGACCCAGAACCCGAGAGGAGACCCGCCCACCGGCCGCGACAATACATCAGAACATACCCACATTTGTAAAAATTCCCCCCCATACATATAAAACAATACATTACCTATAAGAAAGAACAGTACATTACATACGATCAAAAACAGCAAACATTCTTTTGCGCTTTTCTTTTTACTTTTTTTTTTTTTATACAAAATATATACAATGCCATAAATAATAAATACGGTACACTGCAGCACCCACAACAGGTGGCAACAGCAACATTGCACCAACCTTATCTGTTTTTTTTTTGTTTGTTTTTTTAAAAAATATAACAATAAATTACAACAATTCCAAACCCTAACAAACCACCTAACTCCACACCCTCCCCCCCAAGCACGTGACCGACAAATCCAACCACAACCAAAAACAGGGCGGGCGGGTGGGACTGCTCGTCCGTCCAGTCAGGGGTCAAAGAGGGAAGGGAGGGGTCAAACGTCCCCTTTATACTCCTCCCCTCCCCCCCTCCACACCCAATGTCACTTCCTCCAGTGACCACTTCCTCCCCATGGCTGGTCTGCCTCCGGACAGGAACGCAGGCCAGTCATGGGGGCAGCCCTCCTTAAAGGGACAGCGCTTTCTCGCTGAAGGTCCGGTTTAACGGGCGCATTCTGATTTAGGAAACCCCTTAGTTTGGCCAATAACTCATCTTGCTCCCACACGGTATGCAGGGCCGTATTTGGTGTTCATGCCGCCCTAGGCACTGCAAAAGCTGGCGCCCCCTTTTGTTGAGTAGCGTTGAGCAGGGCCGGCTCCAGGTCTATGGGGGGCCTTTGCGGTGTTCTATGACTGTGTATAGATTGTGATAAATATGGTGAATATTGCTAAAGAATAAAAAGATAGTAGGAATGACAAAGTATAGAATGAATGAGAAAAAGAAAGAGAAATAAGAAACATAAGAATAGAAGAGAGAGAGAATAATAATAAAAGAGAGAGAGAGAAGAATAGAATAGAGAGAGAGAAAGAGAAATATGATAAGTAACATAAGAATAGAAAGAATGAGAGAGAGAAAGAGAAATATGATAAGTAACATAAGAATAGAAAGAATGAGAGAGAGAGAGAGAGAGAGAAAGAGAAATATGATAAGTAACATAAGAATAGAAGGAATGAGAGAGAGAGAGAAATATGATAAGTAACATAAGAATAGAAGGAATGAGAGAGAGAAAGAGAAATATGATAAGTAACATAAGAATAGAAGGAATGATAGAGAGAAAGAGAAATATGATAAGTAACATAAGAATAGAAGGAATGAGCGAGAGAAAGAGAAATATGATAAGTAACATAAGAATAGAAGGAATGAGAGAGAGAAAGAGAAATATGATAAGTAACATAAGAATAGAAGGAATGAGAGAGAGAAAGAGAAATATGATAAGTAACATAAGAATAGAAGGAATGAGCGAGAGAAAGAGAAATATGATAAGTAACATAAGAATAGAAGGAATGAGAGAGAGAAAGAAAAATATGATAAGTAACATAAGAATAGAAGGAATGAGCGAGAGAAAGAGAAATATGATAAGTAACATAAGAATAGAAGGAATGAGAGAGAGAAAGAGAAATATGATAAGTAACATAAGAATAGAAGAAATGAGAGAGAGAGAGAGAGAGAGAGAGAGAGAGAGAAATATGATAAGTAACATAAGAATAGAAAGAATGAGAGAAAAAAAAGATGGAACAAAATAAAAAATAAATGCAAAGAAAAAAAGAACGAAAATGAATGACAGAAAGAATAAACGGAAAGAGAGGGGGAAAAAAGCATGTCAAAGAGAAGGGATGGAAGAAAAAAGACCTGGAAGGAGAGAAAGAATAGAAGACTTGACAGAAAAACAACAGAAGAAATGACAGAATGAATAGAAGGAATGACAGAAAAAAGAGCAGAAAAGACTTGTAAGGAGACATTAACCAGATTTGTTCTTCATTATATCAGGAATGTCAGTGCCTCCCCCCCCCCCCCTCTTTGCAGGTGGCCACCCTAGGCACAGGCCTAGGTTTGCCTAATGGTAAATACAGCCCTGACGGTATGTGCGGGCTCTCCTCCAATCATTGCCGCGCATATTAATAACCACAATAAATGATGAATAAATGCATTCCCCGGGGTCGCTTCCTCTACCTGCCAACATCCGCCGCCAGCCATTCAGGTATGACCGGCGAGTGTGTGTATCACATGGAGGGGGGTTCGGGATGCCAGTGGGGCCCCATGTACCAGGGGATTGCAGTGTATAATGGGTCATACAAGGCAAACTGAGACCTGAACCAGAGCCCGGTTACATGGGTTTTGGTCCACTTACAATCTGATTTGAGTTGCCCTGCAAAGTGAATTGCTACTGACGTCTGGAACCTGGAAGAAGAAGGTGAGTATATAACAGGGGCAGCCAGATGTAGTGCCCCCCAGGAGTATTTCTAGTGGCCCACTTTTATTATTCAGGGGATCATTATTACAAGCCAGAGAACCCTCCCGACTGTATTGAAGAGTCTCTTCACGCTTTATTTAATACCCATTGGGGAGTTGTTATCCTATGAAAGATGACTCCTAATTGTGTTTTGAGGTGGAGAAGCTCTCCAAGCTTTGCTGCATAGGTGCTCCCCCCCCCCCCCCCCCCGCAATATAATCCCTAGGGTGGGATAGTAAGTACAAAAATTGCCCGGAGTTGGACCGTAAAGGAAAACTCCAGGCAAACCACAAAATAATGTCCATATACTGAGTCAGACTGGAGTACATTGGGCACACCAGAGAAATCATTCTTGGGGTCACCAGAGAGAATCATTCTTGGGGTCACCAGAGGAAATCATTCTTGGGGCCACCAGAGGAAATCATTCTTGGGGCCCACCGGAGGAGATCATACCTAAGGGCTGCCAGAGGAGATTATTCTTGGGGCCACCAGAGGAAATCATTCTTGGGGCCACCAGAGGAGATCATTCTTGGGGCCACCAGAGGGAATCATTTTTGGGGCCACCAGAGAAGATCATTCTTGGGGCCACCAGAGGGAATCATTTTTGGGGCAACCAGAGAAGATCATTCTTGGGGCCACCAGAGGAGATCATTCTTGGGGCCACCAGAGGAAATCATTCTTGGGGCCACCAGAGGGAATCATTTTTGGGGCCACCAGAGAAGATCATTCTTGGGGCCACCAGAGGGAATAATTTTTGGGGCCACCAGAGAAGATCATTCTTGGGGTCACCAGAGGAAATCATTCTTGGGGCCCACTGGAGGAGATCATATCTAAGGGCTGCCAGAGGAGATTATTTTTGGGGCCACCAGAGGGAATCATTTTTGGGGCCACCAGAGGAGATCATTCTTGGGGCCACCAGAGGAGATAAAACCTAAGGGCTACCAGAGGAGATCATTTCTGACCCACCAGAAGAGATCATTCTTGGGACCCACCAGAGGAGATAATACCTGAGGGCCGCCAGAGGAAATCATTCCTAAGGCCCAACAAGGGAAATCATTCTTTGGGCCCAGCAGAGGAAATCATTCTTGGGGCCCACTAATCAACAATATAAAAACAATGCAAAACTTTCAATCATGTGGCACAATATAAAGTGCAATGTTTAGTAATTAAATAACAGAACTTGGGTCTGGTTCGCTCAACACAAGTGGGCTTAGGCCAAAAGAGGACCTTCATCCTCATTGATATAGACTTTCAACAGAGGAGACAGGTTCATATTAAACACGTCATACATTGGTTTGTCCTCAGAATGGGCCTCTCGCTCCTCTTTGGTACACTGATGCTTTGTCAGTCTGAGGCAGTTATTTCCGCTCCACACTGTGTTGACGTTGCCA
This sequence comes from Gastrophryne carolinensis, assembly GCA_027917425.1. Taxonomy (NCBI): domain Eukaryota; kingdom Metazoa; phylum Chordata; class Amphibia; order Anura; family Microhylidae; genus Gastrophryne; species Gastrophryne carolinensis. The sequence continues at coordinate 50,685,121 of CM051235.1, read as the reverse complement.
GTTCCCTTACTGGAGCCTGTACTCTACCCTCTGTTTTCCACCCCATAGAGTACACTCATGGCACTATGCCCCGCCCCCCCCAAAAAAATACACATAAGCACACATGAGACCAAACCTCCCAACTGTCCCTGATTTGGAGGGATTTTCTCTCTTTTGAGTCCATGTCCCCCTGTCCCTCATTTTCCCATTTGTCCCTCTTTGAGGTGTAACATGCAGATCTGCATCAATAAATGATTCATTTGCCTATTTAAAGTGTTTATAGTGTTTTAACTGTTACATCTCCAATCCTTCCCTCCATGATGGGGAGTGGCTTTATTTAACAAATGGCCCTCTTTCCCACCCTGAAAAGTTGGTAAGGTATGTAAGACAAAGAGAAAAGAGGCATGGAAAAGAGACAGAGATAAAGATAGCATGGGAAAAAAACTAAAAAGAGAGTTACTGAGGGAGGGTGGCGCATGGGAAAGGCAGAAAAAGAGAACGGCTGAAGTAAGTTGGAAAAGAGATAGAGGCAAGGGGGGGGGGGGGGGGGGATGAAGAGAGAGAGATAGAGGCAAAGAAAATAGAATGAGGAAAATAGACCGACAGAATGGATGGAATGAGAAAAAAATAAAAAAAGAAGGGGGACTGTGGAAAAGACAGAGAAAGGGTGGAGAAAGAGAGAGAAGAAATAGAGGAATAGAGATTTTTAGAGAGCGAAAGATAAATGTGAAAGAGAAAGAGGGAGAGAACGTGGAAAAGCGAGACATAAGTAAGATGTAGAGAATATGTCTGTGAAGATTCTTATTCATCCGAATCATGTTATAGCTAATGGAATTGTTTCATTATATTGAAGACTATCGCTAGTCATCCAACTGGCTTTCTCACACAGAGTCAGTCGCGTGACTAGCGAAACGCCTTCAAGAAAATATAACAGCAGCAAATCCAGTTGCTTTGATTTATACCTTCAGATATACCATGATCTGCCCAGTTGCCCTGATTTATTCCTAAAGATAAGGGATGTACAGATGGTACAAAATAGAGGGTGGTAAATGGAATGTATCAAGAGAGAGAAAAAGATGGAGAAAATGTAAAAAAAAAGAGTGTTGCAAGACAAATGGGGAGAAGAAAGTAACGTAACAAAGAGAAGCAGACACAGATGTGGAAAAGTAAAAATGAAAAAGAGAATGAAAAATAAATAATAAATAGAGGGATCACATAAACAGAGAACGATAAATCCAGTACAAGAAGAGAAGAAAAGAAAATGCAAGAGACAGAGAAAAAAAAATAAAGCAATGTGGGGAAGATAGACCTGCTGGGCCAGCTGTGAGCTCTTCCCAAAAGGGGAGTCAGGATGGTGAAAGAAGAAAAGGGGTCCGCACTCCTAAAACGTAGCTTTTATTGCCATCCAGTCAAAAATAGAGAGCAGCGGTAAAAACATGCAAGCAATCCTAGCCGCCTCTAACGCGTTTCGGGCTAGGCGCCCTTAATCATAGATTAATTAGATCATCATTAGATTAGATCATTAGATCATAGAGTCAGGATGGTGCCCTTCTAAAAAGTTTTTGGGATGATGTCCCCAAAGGCTGAGGAGTAGTTTCTGCCACCCGGGGCAAAGATTCCAAATGGCGCCCCCCCATGCTCAGACCCCTGTTTGGCGCCCCCCTGACCTGCTGCACCCGATGCACATGCCCCCCCTGCCCCCTAGAGCTACGGCGCAGTCATGGATCCAATGAAGACAGTGCTTTCTATCCTCCACTTTTGTGATATAAATGAGCCAAGATGGGGTCAGCAAGTGAGTAGTTAAGCTGAAGCAATGGCTATCCTTTACTTATGGAAAAAAAACCGTCACAGGACCTAACTTCACCATGCGCCCCCCCCCCCAACAACTGGACAGGCTACTCTGGTTGTAGTTGTTCGCCTGGGCCATCCTGGTTTTGGTGTTTTTACATTATAGTTCTCTGTTAAGCATTTACAAAAAACACACATAATTGGTTTAGTGTATTTTAATAATATTCCACACATTTATTTCAAATAACAATAATTAATATAACAGATCTATGGGATGAAACCTTTCTGTTATGCAGCAGAAGAGACACAAACTATTAACAGCACTATACAATATTACACAATAACAATGTTGGGAACACAGCAATTTTTTTCAAAAAGGGGTTGGTGAGCCCTAAAAAATTGCAGGCTGTGACCTTTTTTTTTATAAAATAAATTAAATGGGGGTTAAAAATATTATACAGGAGCTAGATTTACATGGCTGGACTTTGGTGGTTTAAAAGATTGTGTAATTATTCCTCTGGGAAAATAATATGTAAACGAGGAGCCAGTGGAGTCATTTGAATATTACTATGGTATTTGAAGGACAGACTGGTAAGTTAGGAGACACCAGAGCTGCCTGTACTGTTAAGAGTTTGAAACAGGCCCAACACATTTGCTTTTGCTTATCTGGGCTTGACCGATATTCAGCCATGGTCTAGATCAGTAGTCCTCAAACTTCCTCCTCAAGGGCCGAGACAGGCCAGGTTTTGCAGCTCTCCACGCTACTCCACAGGTGAATTAACTGGTGCTCAGACAGAGCTATAGCCCTAATTATTACATCTGTGCATCAGCATAGAGAGCTGCAAAACCTGGCCTGTCTCGGCCCTTGAGGAGGAGGTTTGAGGACTACTGGTCTAGATCAGGGCTTTCCAGCCATTTCACCAAGTGTTTTTCATTTTCTAATTATCTCAAATACCACCTGGGTGGTGCCTCGGGGTCCTCAGTCACCTAAAACCATGTTAAAAATGCACAAAAACACAGTTTGCATCACAAATCGGAGCAGTTTTATACGTATTGAGCAAATTAGGCATGAATAATGTATAGATGGAAGCAGGTGAGGTTGAGATACAAGTCACTGCGCAACTTCTCTGAGTACCACCTGTAAGGATCTCTAGTACCACCAGTGGTACTCTTAAAGCTGGTTGGGTACCCCTGATCTAGATGAGGAAAACCTTCATAGACATCATGACATCTATTCATATGACTCCATGGCCTTAATATGCTCTAGAGAAGCTTTGCTAACATTTGGAGACACTTTGACTCCAACGTTTTGGCAGTGTACATATTGTCAACCTAATTTGCAGGACATCCATAAGTGATTTAAACAAAGGACCTGTAGGTGGTTCTTTAATGAGAGGCATAATCAAAAGCAAAGTCCAAAACTGTACTCAGCTGTATGATACAACAGAAGTTCTTAATACCCTTAACCAAAGTGCTTTCATATCCCAGATCAGATATCATTCAAAGATAAGAGAACATTTGACATGTTGCCAAACAGAGCGAACTAAAATGTGTTTCTAAGTACAAAACCTCAGAAGTCAACAAAGAAAAAAAACTGTTGTATGTTGTGATATCTAATGTAGCCATGCTTGTTGAATCTGCTTGAGTAGGAAAGGTATCGAACAAGTTCAACCATGTTTACAGGACCTGGAATTTCCATGAACTTTGGTCTTTGTAATCAAGACAGTCAGTGGCATTGAAGTTAAGCTTCCAAGAGGAAGTTTGGTCCTTGTAGTCTAAGCAATCCACTGAAGTAAAGCCAAGGCTTGAAGCTCCGTATCCCTGAGCAGAAAGAGATGCTGGAGACTGGCTGAGGTGACTGCCCATTGTAGGAGTAGCAATTGGACTGAGTGTGGCACCTGGAGCAGAGAGCTGTGGGTGCATTGGAGACAGGTAGGAACTGCAGTCCAGGCCTGTAAAGTAGGATGAGGATCCACCATAACTCTGAGTGTAGGCTGGGGCCTGACTGTAGGTCATAGGATATCCGGCCGATCTCTGCATGCAAGGAGTAGTAGCTACAGAAAGAGGATCTGGGATTGGAGAGATGGAGGCCGGACTCCAAATAGAGACTGTAGCACTAGCTGAGGAGCTGGGGGTCACAGCTGTGCCAGGTGGGGGTGGACTATACTGGCCATTGGTGCTGGCTTCTGAGTTAGTCTCTCTCGCTGGAGAAGTTTTCTTCTTGGCTGGACGAGGTTTTGCTTGTCCGGTGCTTTGTTGCTGTTGTTGACGACATTTGGCTCTTCTGTTCTTAAACCATACCTACAAGTTGAAAAAGAAAACTTATTATGAATAATGTAAGAAACTATTTTGCATAAAGTGTTGTATATGTACATGAAGGTTGCTATCCTCCCAGGACATTGTATATCTGTAATAGTAATGTCAAAACAACCGGACTTGCTGTATGTTGAAGACCGTCCGAACGTCCATCTAACTCTCAGAATGACTCGTTTACAAAAGTTTGGTATCACACATGGATTTAATACATTCTGACTCCAACAAGCATGTCATATGACTAGCACACCATCTTAAAACACAAAATACAGCAAGTCCAGTTGTTCTGTTACTACAAATACAATTATGTATAGTTGTCTAAACTGAAGGAAATTATTAATCCCAAGTACCTGTGTTAAGAATAATTGTACAATGGGGCCTCCCCATATACTCATATACCTCATTCAATATAATTTACTTGGATTTAACCCAAAAATGATTGATGTAGGTAAATGTTATCCTAGCCTCTGCCAGCTAATGGCCCATCTCATGCTATATGAAAATAGCAATAGGCAAGGCATATTCTGATGTAACAGACATGAGTATCCAAATTCATTGCAATAATTTTCATTTTCTTTAACAGAAAGGTACAACACACTTAAAAGCCTAAAAAGTCAGAGCTGTCTAAGTATAGAATACAAATGAACAATTACGGAATATGATAAGACATTTTTCAATGAGAGGATGGTTGGCGCTTCTAAATCAGCCAAGATTACAGAAATCTGAGCCTACATAGTCTTTTATCCTCCCGGCTAAAAATAGAAAAATAAGATACCCAACTTTTTTAATCTGCTTTGTTTTTGTTAGAAGCCCAGTGTACTATCTCTTACCTGAACTCTTGATTCCGGCAGATTAATCTTTAGGGCCACCTCCTCCCTCATGAAGATGTCTGGGTAGCGGGTTTTAGCAAATAAGGCTTCCAGAATATCAAGCTGTGCCCTGGTGAATGTCGTTCTCTCTCGCCTCTGTTTTCTAGGGGTAGCTGAAATCAGAAACATGTCGTTAAAATTCATATAGTAAGTCATATTTTCCAACCAATTTTTTATAATAGTCACAAATAAAGCCTATTATTGATCAAAGCTAAAAAAAATGAAATCTATATTGTATAAAAAACCCTTCTATGTACAATCAGGGGTATGAGGTACAATTATTTGCTCTATTTAAACTTTTAATGGCAATAATGTTACAGTAAGTTTATCCTTTAAAAAATCCAAAATGGCTGATTAAAAGTCATAGTTTGTATGCCAAAAGGGGCGTATTTGGAATATATATATATATATATATATATATATATATATATATATATATATGCAATTATATACTGTAATGAAGTACTAAGAATTTCAGAAAAGCATTAAACTTTAAATAACACAAAGTACACTGGCAGGCAAAACAGTTGTGGGACTTGTTTGGTACTACTGATACTGATATTACTCCATATAAAAGCCATCCACAGACATCATAAAAAACAATAGCAATTTATAGTAGGGAAAACTTACTTGGGTATCCCACTGCAGAGTGCAGTAGATCCATCCCTGTTCCAGCTAATGTCAGCCCATTGACTGCATAATGCGGCTGTTTAATGTAGGACATCATTTTGAAGCTTGGGTCTTAGGAGGTCTTCTAAACTGCCTTGGTGCTTGATGGGGATAGTGAGTCCCACTCCAACGAGATCTTGATCAGAGCAGTAGCAAATCTCCTTAAGATTTTTTCTAAAAAGAGCAGACACAGGAGCTAAAGCTGCATTCCTCTTATAAAAATGGTCCACAAAAGCAGGTGCTGGTACTCCTTGTTTCCCAAAAATGATATCCTCTGTCCAAGAAGTAGCCTGAGCCTACTGAAGACAAGTTAGACCAAAGTTTGCTTTAAAAGCTCCCCCTCTAGACCTCTAACTAATTAAATCAATGGTTGTTAGAAATCCCCGCCCACTCCCCACCTCCCCCATTATTCATCAACACACTTCCCCCTCACCTCCCTCTTCTCAATTGGGGGGTGGAGACATTACAAGACACTGAGGTGGGGTAACACATTCTTAGAATAGGGGAATAATGTAATGTTAGTTTTAAGGGAAACTCCTAACTTTGCTGGTTAATTTTAAGAGAAAACCTAATTTAGCTCCGGTCATCTTTTAGGTTGTATTAAATATAGCTAATGAAAATTAAAACCAGCCAAAAGTACCTGATTTATCATAATTAATAGCATGCCATGGATTTTATTACATCCCTGTTGGGGTGGCAATTATTGGGAATATATGGCTAACTGTATTACATTTTCAGTAATTTGGTGAAGCCTAGTTTTAAGTTTAAATTACATTTTAAATGTTTGTAGCATTGCTGGACATAATGAGACTTTACTAGATGAGTTTCTATTGTCTGCAGTGTAAAATAGAAAAAGTCTGAAGCCAGAGTCACTGCCATTGATAGTCAAATGCCTCCCCTTACAGTGCGTTCACCAGGGGGGTATTGACATAGGACAATGGGCCCACATAGCAATCTTGGTAATACAAAAGGATTTATTTAACATGGGGAAAATGGTTAAGGTGTCCCCAGCTAATATCCTATTACACCTTTTTGTTTGGGTGTCAATGACAATCACCGAGGGTGTGTTAATACTGTGCTAATTGGGTAAACACAGATAGGGGGATCTGTTAGCCTACTCCATCAGAATCACATCTGGTTGAGAATATTCTAAATGATTCCCTTTACCCCCCTTCGGGCTGGAACCCTGAGGGGGTCTGTAGCTCTTTCAGCTGCAGAAGATCTGTATACAAGCACAAGTTAATAGGACTGCAATAAACTACTCAGTAACAATGATACTAAGTAATTGGCTCAAGATCTGCTCAATTACTGTCCCACAATGGTTCCTTATGGGATATGTCATTTTCCACATTGATATATCTTAGTTATCTGTCTTAATGGTGTCATTGGGTTCCATTTATCACAACTGTTGTTTGATAATTGTTATTTATCTACATGTTTTATTGTGAGAATTGAGCAATTTCTATTTATGACTAGTTTTCTACTTATTATCATATTTAACAGTTAAGGGGAACAATCTTACTTTTCGATCTGATATAAAGAGTGCAAACGCTTTCGCTTGATAACTAGGAAGAACCTATCCTGATAATATGAAACAAAATAATTAGGTTATAAATTGATAACTAAATAATACAGGAGTCTACTAATGTTTCCTTGTTATATAATTTACTAATCACCATCCAGGTACTATTTTTTATATTTGTTTTCCTCCTACTATTATTTAGTCGAATTATCTAAGTAAATAGGAAAAAAAAATACATGCACAACTCAAATAGCATTAGCAGTCGTCAAATAAACTTGCATGACTTTTAGATCTAAGTAGGATTTAACACCTAAGGCTTTTAAGAGTAAAACTATTAAAGATCTGATAACAGTTGTGTTGTTGCATGGCTCATTCTTTGATAAGACAGTCATGTGACGTAAATCAAATTGCAGTTTGGCCCTAAAAAACTTTCCTCTAGTTAAAAAAAATTCCCCCAAATTATCTGGATATAAATTTTGTTTCATATGAAAATCAAACTTATTGAGGGTGATCAAGATGATTTATGTAATAATCTGAGTTTCTGAGTGGCTGAGTTTCAAAAGCTTTTGATAGAAATGAAATATTTACTACACTGGAAGAGGATGTACCTCACCTGTAGAATTGTCCCATTGCAGTGTTTTGTGGGAAAAAAATTTTAAAGACTCTCTAAAGAAGTTCTTAAGTAATACGTTGCTACTTTTATTTTGGTTACAGTAAATTATCTAAATCTGAAGTTGGATGCCTGTTATTAGCTGGTAAATCCCCCAAATTAGAGTCCTGTTTTAAAACATTTCCTACTATTTTAATGTTGACCTATTACAGATCATCTATGTACCTAGCCTAATGGGAATTATTGCCCGTTAAAAATAATTTTTACTAAAACTCTAAAAAAGTGTTTTCCAAATACAGCTGACCTATGTCTAATATTGGATGTGATGCAAAGTAGAAATATATATATATATATATATATATATATATATATATATATATATTTATATATATATTATCATTCCCAGTTTTAACAAAGTCCTAGTATAACTATATATGTCTGTAGCTAGACATTATTTAAGGGCTGACAAAATCTCAAGATTCTTGAATATGTATTCTGCCTCATCAGCCATTATTACCCTTAAATACAAACCTAATAAAACACTGAAAACACAGGGTTTCACAACATTGTGTTAGTGCAAATCACACTTGGGTTAAAACATGCTGAAAAGACTCATGATAACAAAGGAATAAACAATCAGCATGATTCAATTAACACAAAGTACCACTTCTAATCCATATCTGGGCTCTGACCCTCCCTCTCTGTCTGGCACATGGCTCATCATTAGCAGCTTGACATTTGTTGTTTACTATACATTTTATTAGTGGTTGGTGCATTTGTCTCTTTAAGAGGAATGATAGTTATTCTGCTTTGTTATCCTTTTTCCTTATATTTTTCTGCTATTAATTAAACACATGTTGTGGCTTAAGAAGAATGAATAGCTACTAAAATATTAAATATTACCCAATCCCCATCTGTAATGTTATATGTTAAAATAAAGTATTTTAAAATTGTCATATACCATCATCAAGAATACATGTGCTGTCCATGTCTAATATTGTATGTTCATAAATGTCCAAGTCACAATCACATTTTAAATCTAGATTCTGTTTTTATGTATTTTTTATATTATGTATAGTCAAATAAGTGTCCCGTATTTAATTTGGCATATTTATTTTTTCTTTGTATCTAATGTCTAAAGGCATTTTAGAGTTATATTTACCATTACTACATTACTAAATTTTTAAGCTTTCAGGTATAGTGATAAAAAAAATGTGTTTTTAATTTGACTATTTTCTATTTTTGTAATACACTACTTTCTTTGGTATCTCTGTATGCATGTTGAGTTTTATACTGTGTACTTTTTTTTCACATCTCATCCATTCACTTGAATTTTCCCATTCAGAGGTTAATTGCCCTCCCTTATTTTGCAACATTATCACATGAATGGCCATTGCTGCAGCTTTACCTGTCTCATTCCACATATCTGACTGATTGGTGTGCAGTTTGCTGCCAATTTAGTCTAGGTAATGGCCCCTGAGATTTAAGTACATTAGTTAATTACTTCCCACTTTACTGTAAATTGTTGTGCTTAAGAATCTGATAAGAGTATGTATATTAAAAAAGTTAACTTAGAGACTCAAATGGTAAGTTTAGTTATCTGACGTGTTTTTTTTTTTGTAATTACTATCTAAAACTATGATATGGATATATATGTTGTTGTTTGCTAACATACCCATTAGTTATTTTGAAGAAATGGTGTCAATCTCAAGTGTCATTATTCTTAATGATTGGTTAATTAATTAATGATTTTACCTGCTTTATTTTGATCTACTGCTGTGTTTCTTCTTTTCTACATAACTAGTGTTATCCTTTATTTATTTCACTCTAATACTATACTTTTATTTTTAATTAACGTATGTTGTTTGATTTCTGCCCATATAGTGTCATTCTTCTTTTCAATGTAGAGTTTGATATTTTAGTTACATTTTTTTCCCTCCTTTTTTTTGATTTTTATGCTATAACAATCTAATACTTTACTTTTAATTGATGCATGTTGTTCCATTTCTACCCATATAGTGTCATTCTTCTTTTCAATGTAGAGTTTGGTCTTTTAGTTATATTTTTTTTACCTTTTTTTTATTTTTATACTATACCTAATTCGAAAAGGGCTAATTATTTTATATGTGCCTATATAGTGTCATGCTTCTTTTATAAAGATTTAGCCTTTAAATGAGCATGTATATGTGTATAGTATACCCATATGATACTAAGGATTAATTCTTTTATTTCTGCCTATATAGTGCCATTCTTCTATATAGAGTGTAACTATTTTGTTTCCCTCCTTTTTTTTATTTTTATGCTATAACAATCTAATACTTTACTTTTAATTGATGTATGTTGTTCCATTTCTACCCATATAGTGTCATTCTTCTTTTCAATGTAGAGTTTGGTCTTTTAGTTATATTTTTTTTACCTTTTTTTTATTTTTATACTATACCTAATTCGAAAAGGGCTAATTATTTTATATGTGCTTATATAGTGTCATGCTTCTTTTATAAAGATGTAGCCTTTAAATGAGCATGTATATGTGTATAGTATACCCATATGATACTAAGGATTAATTCTTTTATTTCTGCCTATATAGTCCCATTCTTCTATATAGAGTGTAGCTATTTTGTTATATGTTTTTTTTTCCCTTTTTTAGATTTGTATACTTTACCAATTTGGATTTTTACCCTATAGCATCCCAATTTCCCATGCTTCTTAGATGTGTATAATATTCCTATTTTTAAAGGATTAATTATTTTATTTCTGGCTATATAGTGCTATTCGTCTATATTCTTCTATATAGAGTGTAGCTATTTTGTTATATCTTTGTTTTGCCTTTATTAGATTTGTATACTTTACCGATTTGTATTTTTTCCCCTATAGCATCACAATTTTCCATGCTTCTTTTCCCCTCCTAAATTGAAGATTTAGATAAGCATCGTGGCACACTTATTTTCTAATCAGTAATCTAGCTGTTTCCTGAATTTAAAGTCTGAGACATTTTCGGTGTTAGTGTAAGTCCTGGGGTAGCATCAGAACAAGTTCCGCAAGTCAACCTTGCAGAAGATTAACTCGGAACTCTCTGGGAGGAGTAATAATGAAATGACAGACAAAAGACCATCCCAAATTATTAGGGCTGAGCTGTTTGTCCCTGTTAATTAAAGAGGAGCACTGACTGTCCCCAGCTGCTACAGCAACAGCTTTCTGTCTGTCTGGCTGTCTGTTGATGGGGCATTATGTGTTCTTGAATAACTTAATTAGCGACAAACGGACATATAGATAATACAGAATTCAGGATCTAGTCAGTCTACAGTATGGATGACCAGGCATCTGTAGTTAGACATGGTACACAGGCTTTTACAAAGCAATGCTGCCTATTTAATTGTAGGAATACTATGGGTCCAATAGAGTTACCTACCTTATAGAATATGTTCTCAGTCCGTATAAATGTCAGCGAAGTTGTTCTCTGCAACAAAGCACAACAACATTATCCAGTTAAAAATGTGTAATAAAAGTTCAAACAACTCTCTATTTAGTGGAGGAGCAAGAGTGTGACTGTCACCTGGGTGTGTGGTCCCTGCAGGGTTAATGGGCTGAGTAATACAGATCACATTGGGATTAATAGAAAAGCATAAAGGAGAATGTTCCCCGGGGTGGTTAAGTCTTTATCTGTCCAGCGCTGTGTGTGGTGAATTGTAATTGACTCTAAAAAAAAGGGGGTGATTGGCAAAAGCATGCATTTTTTTTCATACAGCCAGCTAATACAAGTTCTGAAGGTTATAACCTACTCTCCCTCCTGTACAGGACAATGTGAGGCACATTCAAACTCTCTGTGTACTGGTTTGTTTTTGGTTTTTGTGGAACTTCCCAAACTTGCACCTAGTTTCTGCCTGATGTCTATGTTCTGTTGCCATATATTCTCTAGATACATATATGTTGCTCCAAGCTGTATCTGCAGAGGTAAGTCAGGGCACCTGGACTTACTTTAAATGATTTAATAAATGAATCGAGTCAAATCAACTCAAAAATGTTGGCGAAAGTCAACATGGAACATATCTGCAAAGGTTCTCATTGATCATGGTATGGTTATATGATATAACAATAGCTGTACTATGCCCTAGATCATTGGTCCTTAACCTTTTTATGCTAAGTACCCCCTAGCAACAAGCAGTTACAACCAAGTATCCCCAAGGAAGAGATCAATTAGCAATGTTACCAAAAAAAGAAGGTCACATGCCTTGAAGCACTTTTTAAAGCAAGAAATGGTAATGTATATATTAAATTACGGTTAAAATAATATACCAGATGCATAATAACCCCACGGTTGATGCACCCCTAAACATATCTGCGTACCCCCTGGGGGTAGGTGTAACGCAGGTTGAAAAACAGTGCCCTAGTTAAAGGAGAAGCTTCAAATACTCTAACTTTGGTGCTCCCCATTAGTGGTTTTACACCTACGAAGATTCCCATATGAGTTGTATTACTGGTAGTTATATGGCATAGTTGTCAATATACTTCCAGGTTAACAGCAAAGAAAATATGTTATACAAGAAGATAGATCTTAAACTGCCCATGACTCACCACCAGAGTGCTCATGCTTACCTATAATGTGCATTTTAATTTTTAGCTTAGCAACCAAGAATAGTAAGTAGTGACACCATACAATTATATCCTGGCAACGTCCATCATATATATGGACGTATCTGCAACAATTTGGACAACAAAGCCAGGCTTGGCTGATACTGCTTTATATATTATAGGTGATAGATGCAATCGGACTGTTAATAGTGACGAACAATAGGCCTACCTCCGCCCCCCCACACACACCTCTACATACCCACTTACAAGTATAGCAGAAGAACCCCCGGTAAGCCTCCTTGTTTAGGGAGCTCAATTAACGAGGAAAAAGATAAGCCATATTCGAGAGTTGAACAATTGGGTCTAATGTGGATAGGCAACTGAAGTCTGGCTGTAGATGATCAGCTATCCCAAGAACATCCTTGCAGATATATCAGCCTTTCCTTGGCAACATTGATTATCTATGTCTGCCTTGCTCATCAACCACATCTCACTCCTAGTACCCCCTGGAAACAGAAGTTTCCAATGACTAACCCCAAGGAAGGGAACAGTTCCAGATGTTATGGCAATAAGAGGCCTTGAAGTGTCTTTAAAGCAAGAATACTGTTTTACTGTTTAAATAATATACCAGACCTGTCAGAACCCAAATGTTGATTACCCCTTCAACCTGCGTCATGCTTTGGGTACATGTTGTGAAACAGAGGACTAGTGCACTAAATGTGAATGTGTTTAAATCTGTGTATTCAACATATGCTGTATACAATCTGAAACAATTACTCCTATTACTACTGATGTCCACGTGTGAAACCAGGACCATCCATGTGAGAGCATATATATGCTCATCATTATTTTATGTCTAGACAGGTATTACCCTCTGCCATGCTTATCTGACGTCATGTGCAATATTCTGAAAGTGTGGGATTGTTGATTTCCTTTCTTTTCCTTGGGCAAGCAAGTGATCACAAAAGACACCAGTCAAGGACATTTTCAACAAGTTGGAAAAAGAAGGTTTCCAACTGCCATGGGTAACCGTTACTACCCCCTAGGAGGCTCACAGATGTCCCATTTGACACAAATGATGCGCAGATGAAGGACAATGTTTGCTGGTTACAGGCCCTATAGGATCAGCCTTAAGGTCTGCTTAAGATTGCAATTGTTTCCTACTGAATAAATTAGTAAGAATTTATGAACTGTTAAATCTGACTGAGAGTCTGTAGGATTCTTACTATTATATCAATCTTATATAGATATATCTCTTATGTCTATAAAAGCTGTATCACATATACAACTGGACAAAACATCCAGATATCATACAGGGTGGAAGGTGGCCTAACTTTATGTATGTTTATTACAAAATCAGCTTCCTAGGGCATATGCTTATTGTTTTAACAAGAGTCACACAAATCTACCTAAAAGCCAAAAGACATCTAAAAAGGAGATAAAATATAAATACAGGTTCACAATGATCTTTCCTATCAGTTGAAGGTCAAATTAAATCTTAACACCAACTGTTGGAAGAACTGGATATTCTAAGGCTTTGTAATAAACTTTTGAAGAAGTGTAATTTGAACTGCTATTCTAACTTACTATTATTAATATTGATTACTTTCATAGCTAGTCATCTGTCTGTCGATGATCAAGCAGAAATACAAGGATGGTTAGTACCTTGACTTATTCCTACAGCTACACCATGCCCTAGATGCATATTATTAACCTTCACAGACACATGTTGCCATTTTCAAAAACATAATTCTTATATAGGTGACATGGCTTACAAACATCATAAAACACACTATACTGTATTTTCAGCTCAAGACAACCAAATGGTCGATTCTGCCCCAGGGTCAAAGAGTTTACTTTAGAGAAAATGTGCAATTTAGGTGAAAATAAAATAGAAGTGCAATGGTGCTGGGTCACGTTTAACAAAAAAAAGTTTTTTTTTTTTTAGCAAAAAGTGCCTTTCCATTTAATTTCACTCCAAAGTAAACTTTTTGCACCTGGTATTGAATCACCCCCTATATCTACCTATATTTCCAGCTAAAACAAAAACAGCACAATAGTCACTTACATACATCTCGGGGAGTAAGACAAGCATCTAACAGCCAGAATGTCTCTACTGACAGCCAGTGAGAAGCTCAGAGACCTAATGAAGTTTCCACCTTGGGAGGGTGTTTTAATGACAGATTTGGTACTACAGGCAGTTTGCGATTTTAACATTTACCACATCCGTTGTAAGAAACATGTTAGGGCTTTGGCGACCATGATTTAGAAAAAACAAAAATTCCAATAAAACTCTTGACGACGGGAAGAGACAAGCTGAAACCATGGAAATAATTATTCTGTCAGTAATTTATAGCCATTGTAATTTAATGCAAGCCAACATAGGTGTCATATGTGTGTGTGAGTGTCTGTGTCTATCTATCTATCTATCTATCCCATATCTATCTATCTATCTATCTATCTATCTATCTATCTATCTATCATCTATCTATCTATCTATCTATCTATCTATCTATCCCATATCTATCTATCTATCTATCTATCTATCTATCTATCTATCTATCTAATATCTATCTATCTATCTATCTCATATCTATCTATCTATCTATCTATCTATCTATCTATCTATCCCATATCTATCTATCTATCTATCTATCTATCTATCTATCTATCCCATATCTATCTATCTATCTATCTATCTATCTAATATCTATCTATCTATCTATCTATCTATCTATCTATCTATCTCATATCTATCTATCTATCTATCTATCTATCTATCTATCTATCTATCTATCTATTTTAAGAGCATTAGCAGTAGTGTCATGTAGATGGTAAAAGATATGTGCATACCTGGTTTTGTTAAGACAAAAGTATTTTTACTCATATTTATGCTAACCTGACTTAGAACTGTTTGCATTTACAAAAGCCAAAGAACAAACCAGGTATAATAAAAGTAATTTGATTTAATTAGGTTCAGAATTGTAATCCCTAAATGTATGGTGCTCTAAATTTATTAAGATCTAATTTTCATTCCCTTAAAAAAAAATATATAATATTAATGTTTATCTAGCTATGTTTTTATTTGTGTGTGTACCTGTTTATGTAAGTATGTATCTATCCATTTCGCTATCTATCCATCCATGTATTGTGTACTGTGTAGTTCTATCTATCTATCTATCTATCTATCTATCTATCTATCTATCTATTAAACATGTATTTGTCTGCCTGGTTCTATTTATTTAAGTATCTATCTATCTATCTATCTATCTATCTATCTATCTATCTATCTATCTATCTATCTATCTATCTATCTATCTATCTATCTCTCCATGTATCTATCTATCTATCTATCTATCTATCTATCTATCTATCTATCTATCTATCTATCTATCTATTTGCCTGTGTGGCTTTAGTCTATTGCTATCTATCTATCTATCTATCTATCTATCTATCTATCTATCTATCTTTCTTTCTTTCTTTCTTTCTTTCTTTCTATCCATCTATGTATCTATTTGTCTGTGTGGCTCCAGTCTATTGCTATCTATCTATCTATCTATCTATCTATCTCAGATCTATCTATCTATCTATCTATCTATCTCAGATCTATCTATCTATCTATCTATCTATCTATCTGTGGTTCTTTTTATCTTTCTAAGGCACCTATGTATGTATGTATGTATGTTTGTATCTATCTATCTATCTATCTATCTATCTATCTATCTATCTATCTATCTATCTATCTTTCTATGTATCCATCTATCCATCTATTTATCTATTTGTCTGCGTGGCTCAAGTCTATTGGTATCTATCTATCTATCTATCTATCTATCTATCTATCTATCTATCTATCTATCCATCCTGCTCTCCATCCATTCATGTATGTGTCTGGTTGTAGTTGTCTGTCTGTTTAGTTGCATTTAGCTTCTGTGAAGTTCAAGTATTTGCCGTCCATATATCTTCTTGCAGGACGCTGTGGAATAAGCGGACATTCGTGTGGAAAAGAGATGTATCTGGATAAAGAGACCCTTGTGCTGTGCTTATTTCCCGAGCTGTTGACCCCAACATAAAGAAGTTAATCTAGATCAGAGGAGCAGAGCTGTATTATCGGGGTAAGGACTTTAAATCATTAGTCATTATTTTATCAGGATGGCTAAACCTCTCTGTTTTAAATCTGGATCAGATATCCTCCGGATAAAAAAGTGGAAGAGGAACGGGATTCGGAGACTTACCTCGGAGCAGAGTGGACAAGCTACAGGGAGAGCAGGTGCAGAAGACTTTCTTGCTCTGGATGTTGCTGAAGGAAGCTGGAAGATGAGGGCTTCAGTAGAAAATAAGGATCACCAAAGATACTTGGGTGACCATCTTTAAGCCGGACGGGTTGTGATGTCATGGAGCCTTGTGTGAATTTCACTGGTTA
This sequence comes from Gastrophryne carolinensis, assembly GCA_027917425.1. Lineage (NCBI taxonomy): Eukaryota > Metazoa > Chordata > Amphibia > Anura > Microhylidae > Gastrophryne > Gastrophryne carolinensis. Next base: position 50,668,382 of record CM051235.1, on the reverse strand, counting down.
ATATGAGGCGTGTGTCGGTGGGTGGACTGGCGAAGGGGAGGGCGAGAGGTCTACCATGGAGGTGACATTGCTACTCTACCCACCCTGGCTCGTGTGTACTGTGTGTTGACTTAATCTGTAGATGACATGCCGTGACCAATTAGTGTTTATCTCCCTAGATGGGTTGCTGACATACAGGCTTCACTCTGGGGCCTTGGGCAGATGTCCCCACGGACAGATCCGGGCCCTATTCTGGTAGGATGTTGGGGGCAGCTGGTGGCTTCTAAGAGCGCGTGGGCACCCATATGGTCTGATGGTTGACAGTATAGAACATATTTTGTATTGTCTGGAACTGGTCTCGCATTGACCTTCCATAAAAATCATGTCTGGAATGGATTTAACCGAGTGTTTAGTGTTTTATGTATGTAGAAATCTATTATTATGTGTGCTTATAGAACGTCTCCCTACAATTAGTTGTGTGCAGTATATTATAACCAAAATGTAATCATAAAAATAGGCAATATTCTACATAAGCCGTGTAAAAGTAAGATCTAAAATAACTTGCAAAGCTGTCAGTCAACTACAGGCAGCAAATTGTGGTCAGCTCAGCATTGTGAATAGTAAAAGTGCCTATATTCATACAGCTAATGGAACATTTCCTTCCCCGATAGGTTCTGCTTTGTAGGTCACCGTATATATAAGATAATATATATATAATATGTAAGATAAGTCTTTTGATATATATAATATATAAGATAAGTTTTTTGATTTGTCCATGTTTATCAGATTGTGGAACAAGTTCCTTTATATAAATATGCTGACTTCTCTGGAGTACATGGCCTCGATTCAGTAAGAATTGAAAAAAATTCCCTTGGTGGTAAAAAATTCACTTCACAAGAAAAAAAGTCTGAAAATTTCAATGTTGCTGAATCACCAGCTAGGAAGACACTGTCCCTTATTTATGAAGGAATAGCGACAGGTAGCGACTGGTGAGCGGCCGGAAATGACGGGCCCCGCCACGAGAACGCCGGCTCCCCACCACAATCACACATTTATCAAGCCAATCCTGCTTAGCGACTGAGATAGCGCCAGATAGCGACTCATTCATCATTATTCCAGCCTCAGCCCACAGCGCCAGCGTCCGACCTTGAGCAGCGACAGGTATGACCTCTCGCTACCTGGCGCTCTCCAATGCATTTCAATGGAACAATCTTTAAATATTCATAATTCATTGTTATTAATTTTTTTTTTTTTTAATGTGAAAAATTCTGTGACCACTTCTGCCATGTTAGATATTTTTTTTAAGGTAAAAAAAAAAAAAAATTGTACAGAATTGATATGACAGGTCTGATATTAATGTATTCATATTACAAAATTATTTTAAAAACTTTTTTTTTTTGGTTTCCAAAAATATGGTTGTTTGGGGGTTAAAAAACTACTTTTAACCCATCGCCGCCAGCGCTCTGGGGTTTAAACATGCATTTTACAGCGCGAGAATTTTTTGAGCGTGATTTTTTAATGAATATGGTGGGAGCCGGTCGCTAGGGCCAGTCGCTATCATGCGCTCCCATACAGCGCGGAACCTGTCAAATAGCGACTCCTCACCCAATATTCAACATTACGGCAAACCGACTGAGTCCTTATCAACAACCGAACAACGGCCAAGCACAGCGACTACTAGCGGCGCTCTGAAAATGCCGCTACAGTCGCTCAACTGTCGCTACCTGCCGCTATTAATGAATCGGCCTCAATGTAAGGCAGTGGAACTTTTTACTGCTAACAAAAGTAGTAAATGTTTTTACCTTGTAGTTATTAGTGCCATTGACTTTCATTGGCCTTGATTCAGTAAGAGTTGAGAAACATTTCCTTGGTGGTAAAAAAATCACTTCACAAGAAAAGAAGCCTAAAAATGTCAATGTTGCTGAATCACCAGCTAGGAAGACACTGTTAGGCAGTGGAACTTGTTATTACTAACAAAAGTAGTGAATGTTTTAATCCTTTTTACACTGTTATTATTTGTGCCATTGACTTCCATTGACCTCGATTCAATAAGAGTTGAAAATAATTCTCATGGTAGTAAAAAACATCAATTCATGAAAAATAGACTGGGATTGTCACTGTTACTGAATCACCAGATAAAAAGACAATGAAAGTCAATGACAGTTTATACTACAGTGTAGAAAGGAGTAAACATGTCTCTACTTTTCATAGGAGTAAAAAACTGCTGGTGATTCAGCAACAGTGACATTCTCATGCTTTTTTTCACCAGAAGTGGATTTTTTACTAGCAAGCAGTTTTTTATTCTTACTGAATCTATACCTTAATCTCTTTACGCAGTAAACTTGCTTTAGATTATCTCATGAGAATAAGGACTGTTTCATTCTTGGACGATTCAGTAAGAGTTGAAAAGCGCATGAGAATTTCAGTTTTGCTGAATCTCCAGCTAGGAAGACAATGAAAGTCAATGGCACATTTTACTCCTAAGAATAGTAGGGAACTTTTTACTCCTTTTTACACTGTAGTTAAAACTGTCATTGACTTCCATTGTCTTCCTAGCTGGTGATTCAGCAACATTTAAATTCTCATGCTTTTTCACCAGAAGTGATTTTTTTACTAGCAAGAGATTTTTTTTTTTTTTACTCTTACTGAATCTAGACCCTAATCTCTCAATTCAGTAAACTTGCTTTAAAATAGCTCATGAGAATAATGACTGTTTCATTCTTGGGCGATTCAGTAAGAGTTGAAAAAGCATGAGAATGTTGCTGAATCACCAGCTAGGAAGACAATGAAAGGCAATGGCACATTTTACTCCTAAGAATAGTAGGGAACTTTTTACCCCTTCTTACACTGTAGTTAAAGTGGACCAACACCCAGGATTTTCACTCTCCTGGGTGTTGGTCCACTTCAGCGGGGCATCCGAGATCAGGATGCCCCGCTGTGTGAAACCCCCCCCAAAAGCCCAAAAAAACTTACCTTTTCAGCGACGGACAAGCCGCCGCCGCCGCCTCCCGCGCGGGCGCACGCCGGCTGATCCGTCGCCGATAAGGTAAGGTTTTTTGGGGCTTTTGGGGGGTTTCACCCCGCGAGACATCCCGATCTCGGATGCCCCGCGGTGAGGGAGGTGATCGGCCCGGGAATCTTATAGATTCCCGGGCGATCACCCCTGGGTGTTGGTCCACTTTAAAACTGTCATTGACTTTCATTGTCTTCCTAGCTGGTCATAGAGCTAAAGTTAATTTTCTACTACCAAGCGAATGGTTTGCAACTCTTACTGAATCAACCCCAAAGCATGAAATAGCCCATATTTTCATGGGATATCAAGACCTTAAAGGTAAAGTTCACTTTAAATGGTGTTTGCTTTTGGTGCAAAAAAAGATGTTGTCAAGGTGCTGAGCTTATCTAGTATTTTGTTTTATTTTTTCTTATTTTAGGAAATGTGTGTTTAATGGAAGCAGTTTTCACTCCCTACAATCTGTTGCCATTGCCAGTTGTACATGGGCAGGCTGATTTATAACGCCAGGTAGCGACAGAAGAGCGTCTGTAGCAGGCATTTTCAGAGCGCCCGCTAGTAGTTGCAGTGCTCGGCCGTGAGTCGCTAGTTTATAGCGACTCAGTCGCTGTGCAGTAATGTTGAATTCATTGTGACGAGTCGCTATTTGACCAGTACAGCGCTGTATGGGAGCGCATGTTAGCGACTGCTCATAGCGACCGACTCACACCATATTCAGCAAAAAAACAGCCTCACAAATCTCTGGCGCTGAAAAATGCTTGTTTGAAGCCCAGAGCGCAGGAGGCGGTGTGTTTAAAGTCTGTTTTCAAGCATCTATCCACTAGTAACAAAGCGAAAACATATGGAATTACATTGTAACAACATTGTAACATAAACACTTTAATGGCAGACCTGTAATGTCATTTCTGAAGAAATATATAAAAAATGAAAAAATTGTGAAAACACTGCTTTTTCAATGCCAGAAGAGGTCACAGAATTTTGATTGTGATTTTTTGAAAAAAAACAAAAAAAACAAAAACCCAGTTTAAAGAGAAGAAAAGGTTAATCCATTGAAATGTATGGGAGAGCGACAGGTAGCGAGAGGTCATACCTGGCGCTGTGCAAGGCTGAACGCTGGCGGTGTTCGCTGAGGCTGTGAAAATGATGAATCAGGCGCTACATGGCGCTATCCCAGTCGCTAAACAGATTCTGCTTGATAAATGTGTAATTGCGTGCCTTGTCCGGTGTTCACTAGTCGCTACCTGACACTACCTCTCATTAACCAGCCACTACCTGGCGCTATCCCGTCTTAAATAATGGCCCAAGATCTAGAACTCCGCTGCTGAGGTGAGGGAGCTCACTCAGCCTTACACGTGCCCAGCAGCAGTGTTCTGTGTATCTTCTTGTAGATCTTGGTGTATTGTTGCCAATAGAAAGAGCTTGCAGGTAGTGAAAATGACCATTCCATAAAACACACATTTCCCAATATAAAATAAAGTCAATATAAAAATAAAAATAATACAGAATCAGCTCACGTCCTGACGACATCATTTTGGCATAAAAAAATGGCATTTAAAATGGACTTTCCCTTTAATGATTTGAAAGATAAGTATGTACCGTAACTAGCGCAATATGGACTGTACCGTACTGTACAGCTGAGCTTTTATGACATCACATTGTAAGTGAAATCACCTCTGTGACTCTATTAGTCACAGCCAGGCAGTGGGAAAAGCAAGCAGGATGCTCGGCTGCATAGCTCGAGGCATCACCAGTAGGAAGAGGGAGGTTGTGATGCCGCTGTATAGAGCCCTGGTAAGGCCACAGCTAGAATACTGTGTGCAGTTCTGGAGACCTTACCTGCAAAAAGACATTATTCAAATAGAACGGGTCCAAAGGCCGGCAACAAAAATGGTGGAAGGACTTAAACTTAAAACTTATCAGGAGAGACTTAAAGAACTTAATTTGTACAGTCTGGAGGAAAGAAGGGAGAGGGGGGACATGATTGAGACCTTTAAATATGTGAAAGGATTGAATAAGGTTCAGGAGGGAAGTGTTTTTAAGAAGAAGCTTAATGATAGAACAAGGGGGCACAACCTGAAGCTAGTCGGGGGGAAGATCAGGAGCAATGTTAGAAAATATTATTTTACAGAAAGAGTAGTAGATGCTTGGAACAAACTTCCAGCAGAGGTAGTTGAAAAATCAACAGTCAGTGAATGTAAACATGCCTGGGATAAGCACACATCTATCCTAAGATAAAGAGAACATACAGTATACACATAAGGGCAGACTAGATGGACTGTATGGTCTCCTTCTGCCGTCATCCTTCTATGTTTCTATTAGATGACTTAGTAGTTATGTTTCTATGCTGAATATGTAAATGAAAGCAAAATAAAAGTGATACCTTTTAAGGCCTAACAGTATATTTAAAGTGCAGCTTTACTTCCTCATTCATTGGGGTCATGTCTATTATTTAATTAAAGTGGACCAAAACCCACACCGATCGGCCCGGAAAACTATAAGAAGCCCCCCAGGTCGCCCCATACACTTACCTTGTTTCCCAGTCCAACAGTGCATGTGCGAGCTGCGGCCGCATCCCAGCTATCCCTCTAGCAGTGCACGTGTCCGTGCCAGGCATTTATGAATGGCCGGTGTGGGCAGGCTCCCTGTTAAAGGGAAGCGGGGGATGCGGCTGTCAGCGTGCTCGGAGCCGCTCGCCTTAGACGAAGGCTTAGTCGCCGTGACGTCAGCGGATCCGAGCGCGCTGATTGGACGAGCAGCCGCGCATGCACCGTAGGGCCGGGAAGAGGTGAGTTGTTTTCGGCAACATGGGGGGTTTCACACAGCAGGGCACGGACCAAAACCCAGGATAGTTAAAATCCTGGGTTTTGGTCCACTTTAATGTTTGATACATTTTTTCCGCATCACCTGTTCCTGCAATGGGGCCTTTTTTCTGGAGTGGAAAAATTAAAAAGCTCACCAAGATGCAGTTTGCAATTCCCACTAAAAGTGCCAGTCACGTGACTGCCAGTAACCAACTAGAATTATGTGAGGTCCGACATCGACGGGGCCTTAACTGGTGATGTGCGGTTTGTTATCACTCCAAGTCCGCAGCGCTCCTTGCGGTTTTCACCTTTGTTTCGTGTTCCCTGCCCTATCTCATGTGTTTTTAATTCCCTATACTTTCATATAAAGTGATGTGTGTGGCTCTGCCTCTGGGCTGGATCATTGCATCTATTTGTCTGAATGTACTTGTGCTCCTCAGCCCAATGGGGCCCAGGCCTTCCATTGTCCCAGGTCTATTGTTTGTACTGAGGCCCAGGCCCTCTATTGTTTTCATTGGGGCCCAGGCCCTTTATTGTCTGTACTGGGGCCTAGACCCTCTGTTGTCTGTACTGGAGCCCAGGCCCTCTATTGTCTGTACTGAGGCCCAGGCCCTCTATTGTTTTCATTGGGACCCAGGCTCTCCATTGTCTGTACTGGGGCCTAAACCCCCTATTGTCTGTACTGGGGCCCAGGCCCTTCATTGTCTGCTGTGGATTAGGCCATCCACCTGGCTAGTTCCTGTCCTCCAAAACCTGCAATATGTCTGTTTGCTGCGTTGTGTACTGTGTATCTGCCCCCTGTTTTCCCTTTACCAAGTCTGTGATCACCACAGGACTACCCAGGACTTAGTGTATCCTCCAGCATCAGGAGCTCTGTTGAAGACGTTGGCTGGTTATGGGCTCTCCGTTGAGTACCAGACCCCCCACGCCCAAGTAACTGGAAGTTTTCTTCTCTGGTGTAGTAGACAGGTTGTGTATCTTATGTGTAGATGTGACTCTACTCACCTCACCTGCTCATCTTTCGAGTTTCTCCATTTTCTCCATTTTGGATGCAGATTTTCTTTAATGTCCACAAACAATGCTGATGGTTAGAGGTTTGGTATGGAAGATTGGCAGGAAAACCTCTCTATAGACCTCATGATCAGGGGGATCTAGGAAAGAACTGTCCTCCTCTTCATCTTCCTGAACTTTTCTAATGACTTGAAACATTCTCCCTTCAGACACTTTCGATAATAAGGCTTAGTGTTAGAAGCTGTATTTATAGAGTAGGCGCAGCATGGAACCCCCCCCCCCTCCTCCTGTGTTCCTCATGAAGATGAAGCGTTCCAATGTGATCCAATGTATTAATAACCTTATTTCATAATTACAATGGACGTTCTCTTTAAGGACTAACCATTACATTGGATGGGTGTATGTGAAACTTTCTGGACAGCTAAGCTGCCTGGACGGCTAAGAAACCGAGTGGCGCGGAAGGGGGCCAAGTGTGCCACCGTCCGCATCCCCCACTCATCTCCTAGCTATGGAAGGCCAGGCGCAGATGCGCGAATGCTTAGAGGTGAGCCGGGATGCAGCCACAGCGCAGAGACACAACGGTACAAGCTGAGTGAAACAGGGCTTCTGGGGGGTTTTACACCAATTCAGAATACCCCAAAGGGGTGTAACCCGGATGGCCCTGGAGTCTTTTAGACTTCAGGCCCTCCGATGATCCTCTTTAAAATACATTACAGTATTTACATATAATTGGAGATTTTGAAATGACGCATTTGACACTGTTCCCAAGGGGAGATAAAGGAGGAGATAGTTAGTGTGTGCCTGGAAGGGGCTTTAAAGTGGACCAACACCCTGAGGTGATCGGCCCGGGAATCTATAAGATTCCCGGGCCGATCACCTCACACACCGCGGGACATCCGAGATCGGGATGTCCCGCGGGGTGTAAACCCCCCAAAACCCCCGGAAAACCTTACCTCTCCAGCCGCTGCTCTGTCTCTGAATGGCCGGCGCGGGCGCGCACACGTCAAGAGTGACGCGCGGGAGGCGCCGACGGGCAAGCTGCTTGTCCGTCGCTGTCAATCAGCTTGTCCGTCAGCGCTGATTGGACGGCGCGGCCACGTGGGAGCGGGGAGAGGTGAGTTTTGGGGGCTTTCTGGGGGGTTTCACACAACAGGGCACCCCCGATCGGGGTGCCCCGGGGAAGTGGACCAATACCCAGGATAGTCAAAATCCTGGGTGTTGGTCCACTTTAAGCCTAGTGCCCCTGGGATGAAAAAATCCTGGGTTTTATATGTAGTATAAAATCAAGCCAACTGGACTTGTTATATGTTTATTTAAAGAAAAAATGGTTTTCATTTATTGAGTTATGCATAACAAATGAATAAAAGAAAATTTAGACCTTAGACAGTAACATTCGCTCCCTAGTCTTATTGTGTAGCTTAGGGTCAATTTCTGAACACCAAGCTTGGAAGGAAGTTCGGCCAATCATGTGACTGGCTTCTTGAGGCAGGCAATCTGATGACTGGTGAATCAACAAGTTCAGTTACCGTACCTTGATTTATTGCTACAGAGTCACTATGACCTGGCTAAATATTAGAGAATAAGATTAGACTCCATCTGGCATCAATAATACCCATGTTAATATGGATTAGGTTATTAGACGAACAGACTAGGCTCCCTAGACATTGCTAACCGGTGGGTCCATTTTTTTTGTTAGGTCCTAACCCAAGTAGATACCCTTTTGCCTTGGCTTGGGTTCCCAGCTCAGGGCACTTCCAAGGTGATCACCACCCAGACTTAATTATCAAGCTGCCCATTACACTTCAGGCCTGCCAGCCATGGTCTGAGACCCCCCACTGCAGCTGTGCCCCATACTGGAGTATTGGCTGTCCTGTCCTAATGGCAGACCTCCCCATGTTCCTATGGAGACCCCTTACAGGAGGGGGGCAGACTCACAGTTTAGACCAGGATTCTTGGCTACAAGTGGTGCCCCCCCCCCCAGTGTCTTGCCAACTCCCCCAGCAAGCAGTGATTAAATGGTACCTACCTGTCTCTGGTCTACCTAATGTATCTCCACCCTGTTAGGCACCCAAATCCCCTTCTGTCACCTCTCACCTTCATTGTGCATGATATCCCAGTATGATGGGGGCCAGATAACATGCCTCTTACTGGAAGAGGTGCAGCTGTTTTCTGTCCCGCTAGAAAAGGGCAGGGCTCACTGATGTTGTGAGGTGATAGATTAGTTTTGTTTACCGTATATACTCGAGTATAAGCCGAGTTTTTCAGCCCACTTTTTGGGCTGAAAAAAGCAGCCTCGGCTTATACTCGAGTCAGTGACTTACCTGAGCGAGGGCAGAAGAGCCTCCGAGGCGGCAGACGAGCCGCCGAGGCTTCAGAACTCGGCGGGGAGATCAGTACACCCAGCGCGAGGTGGGTGTACCAAGATGGCGGCCCGGGCCTCAGTGACGTGACGTGGCGGCGCGGAGCGCGCCGGCCGCCATCTTGGTACACCCACCTCGCGCTGGGTGTACTGATCTCCCCGCCGAGTTCTGAAGCCTCTGAGGCGGCTCTTCTGCCCTGCGTCTAGATGGACCCATGCCGTCGTCCCGCGCCGTCCTTACTCTCTCCCGCACCGTCGCTGGAAGGAGCCTCGCTGAAGATTCTGCAGGAGCTGAACTGGTGAGTGTGTGTGTTGTGTGCATTGTATGTGTGCTGTGTTGTGTGCTGTGTGTGCCTTGTGTGTGTATGTGTGCGCCTTGTGTGTGTATGTGTGCTGTATTGTGTGCTGTGTTGTGTTTGTGTGTGTGTTGTGTGTGCTGTGTGTATGTTGTGTGTGTGCTGTGTGTGCCTCGGCTTATACTCGGGTCAATAACTTTTTCCAGGTTTTTGGGGTAAAATTAGGTGCCTCGGCTTATATTCGGGTCGGCCTATACTCGAGTATATACGGTAGTACCCATGTGGACCAGGAATACCAAAGTAACCCGTAACAGAAGGTTTCAATTCACTTTCAAAGCTAGCAATAGCTAAAGTTATACAGGTGGACACTCTTGTAGTTTTATGACACTTCGGGTCCATAATGAGGTTGGGAAACGAAAATCTACATGGACAACAGATTTCCTCCTTGCCCATAACCTGGGTTATACTGGGAATACTGACCCTAGATTATATAAGACTCTAAGGCCAGCTAATTCCCTGCCCACGGGTCACCCTGATTTTGGATGCTTTTTGGTTTGCTGGGCATGCTCACATTTCTAGCCATGGCACATGCATGGGCTGCGGTGGCCACCCCCTGAATCCTCCCAGCTGTTGCACGCACCAGTGGGGCATCCCAAATAAGAGTATGGGACAAAACCTGTTTTATTCTTGGGTTTTGTTCCTATAATTGCTTGTATGGACAAAATGTAGCTCATGGTTGAATGGTGTCAGTATATTAGCTGCTTTAGCACACAAGCCGAAGGGCAGGTCTCTAGATACAGCCATTTTTTATTGCAGAAAGTTGGGAGGTATGTTGTAGTGTAATAACAGGCTAGCTCTCCCTTATGGGGTCACAGCGTGGCTCTAACATTTTAGTTTTGGATAAAGCAGGGAAGTGTTAAATCCACTATAGTGGATGTGTATTATTCCATCCCATTGCCCTTCATGACCATATAGGCAATTCAAGCTAAGTGAAGAGGAGGTCTGTACGGAGCACAGGGGGTTAATCGTTCCATCCACGCGCCCTCATTGCTGTTTTTGGTGAAGTCGGTGAAAGGAACATGTTCTCGGCCCCCTAATCCTCCAACCCAACAGCACACGCGCTTTTAATTAAGGAAACAGATTAGCCCCATCTGTCCATCAACTTAAGTTGTGCTGCAAACTGGGGCAGCGGCTACAACCAGTCGCTTCATTAGCCGGCCACCGCCGCCGCCGCTTGTGCCCATCAGCAAGACATCGCTTCTCATTGTGCCGACTGCTAAGGATGATGTATTGACGCGTTCCCATGTGCGTTATTCAGTCATATCAGAGACCATCATTTAATTTATTTTAATTAATGCTTTCATTGTTATTTATTCAAAAAAGTATTCAACTGGTCATAATTTTTGTATCACATGGAAAACTTACACAGCCTTACAAAACATTTGGGAGTGAATTGCAACCTGCATCTCAGTGAGCTTTTTAACACAAAAAAAGTACCGTATATACTCGAGTATAGGCCGACCCGAATATAAGCCGAGGCACCTAATTTTACCCCAAAAACCTGGAAAAAGTTATTGACCCGAGGATAAGCCGAGGCACACACAGCACACACACAACATACACACAGCACACACAACACACACACAAACACAACACAGCACACAATACAGCACACATACACACACAAGGCGCACACATACACACACAAGGCACACACAGCACACAACACAGCACACATACAATGCACACAACACACACACTCACCAGTTCAGCTCCTGCAGAATCTTCAGCGAGGCTCCTTCCAGCGACGGTGCGGGAGAGAGTAAGGACGGCGCGGGACGACGGCATGGGTCCATCTAGACGCAGGGCAGAAGAGCCGCCTCAGAGGCTTCAGAACTCGGCGGGGAGATCAGTACACCCAGCGCGAGGTGGGTGTACCAAGATGGCGGCCGGCGCGCTCCGCGCCGCCACGTCACGTCACTGAGGCCCGGGCCGCCATCTTGGTACACCCACCTCGCGCTGGGTGTACTGATCTCCCCGCCGAGTTCTGAAGCCTCGGCGGCTCGTCTGCCGCCTCGGAGGCTCTTCTGCCCTCGCTCAGGTAAGTCACTGACTCGAGTATAAGCCGAGGCTGCTTTTTTCAGCCCAAAAAGTGGGCTGAAAAACTCGGCTTATACTCGAGTATATACGGTATTTCTTTCAATGTTCCCTAAAAAATCACTCGCACATGTGATGGGGCATTTTTACAGGCGCCGGCCCTGGTCGCACATGTCTTAGGTTAGGCATAGAGTGACACAGTAGTCAAACTACCAGCGCTAAATGGTGCAGACTCTCCTTAAATCAGGCTGTATCCCCTGTGTATGATCCCTCTCTTGTATAGAGTGTCAGCTCTGCTGCCTAGATGCAGCTGCCGCTCTATACAGTACAGAGATTATACACAGAGGAGACAGCCCCTGTCTCATTAGAGTGCCGGCTCTGTTGCCTACATGGGGAAGTGTTGGCTTGGCTCAGCTCTGGTTGTGGGGTTAGACAGTCGGGGGCCTGGGGAATGTGTGGTGGAGCATGTTAATGTGGGTGGCATAAAAGAACTGCTCGGTATCATGGGCATCCCCTTCTTACATATTATCCACAGTTCTCAGTCTGAAGGGGGGACCGGAAGCCAAAATACACACTGCAGCAGTGAGTGCCAGTGTGTCAGTTGCTGCCCCGTTGAGCGTGGGTTTTGGTCCACTTGTGTAAACCCCTGTATTAGGGCATTAAAGAAGCAGACTTACCTGGCCTGGTGACAAGCCCCATACCCAAATAAGAATTATTTATATTATTTTTTCAGTGTAGGTTATTTATTATTATTAGGTTTTCACTAGAGGCTGTTGGTATTAACCTAATGGTCACCTGACCTGAAGAAGGGCCCTGTGCCTGAAAGCTTGTACTTTTTGTGTGCAACTTTTGTCAATAAATATTGGGACGAGGACCCCACAAGCAGATGAAATGGTATGTGCCTTCCTTCATATTATACATTGGCAAGCCCCATCCTCACAGTCCCAGGCAGCAGCCGCAGGGGGGCTACATAAATGTGGCATCCCTGTCCCCCTGTTCTGCGAGCCACTGCTGGCAGACCATCAGGTTGTGGGCATTCTGCACTTAGTGAGGTAAGCTATCTATTGGGGTATAAGGGAGGTAACGGAAGAAGAAGAGCTTACAATCTATTAGAGTATAAGGCAGGATACTGAAGGAGAAGAGCTTACAATCTATTAGGGTATAAGGGAGGATACAGAAGAAGAAGAGCTTACAATCTATTAGATTATAAGGCAGGGTACACAAGGGGAAGAGCTTACAATCTATTAGGGTATAAGGGAGGATACAGAAGGAGATGAGCTTACAATCTATTAGGGTGTAGGGGAGGATACAGAAGAAGAATAGCTTACAATCTATTAGGGTATAAGGGAGGATACAGAAGGAGAAGAGCTTACAATCTATCAGGGTATAAGGGAGGATACAGAAGGAGAAGGGCTTACAATCTATTAGGGTATAAGGGAGGATACAGAAGGAGAAGAGCTTACAATCTATTAGGGTGTAAGGGCGGATACACAAGGGGAAGAGCTTACAATCTATTAGGGTATAAGGGAGGATACAGAAGGAGAAGAGCTTACAATCTATTAGGGTATAAGGGAGGATACAGAAGGAGAAGAGCTTACAATCTATTAGGGTGTAAGGGCGGATACACAAGGGGAAGAGCTTACAATCTATTAGGGTATAAGGGAGGATACAGAAGGAGAAGAGCTTACAGTCTATCAGGGTATAAGGGAGGATACAGAAGGAAGAAGAGCTTACAATCTATAAAGGCATAAGGGAGGATACAGAAGAAGAAACAAATTACAATATATAAAGGTGGCTATAGAATGCAAGGAGCTTGCAATCTATGAGGGTGTATAAGGGGGATACAGAATAGAGAAAAGTTCACAATCTGTTAGGATATAAGGGAGGATACAGCAAAGGAACATCATAAGGGGGAATACAAAAGGGGAAGATCTGTTGGGTTAAGGAAGGATACAGAAGAATGGAATAGCTTGATGAAGAAGCTTGCAATCTATAGAGGGTGAAAAGGCTTACCAGATATTTTCTGTATGCTGGCAGTTATCCTGGCTGGGCATGCCCTGCTACCAGACCCCAAAGCAGCCTCCGGGGACACCAAAACTATGTACATAATGTACATCATGTAGTGTTGTAATACTGACTGCATAGCCTAAGTAACATGTCTAATTTGCCAGCACCAGGACCTTGAATCAGTAAACTTCTTTAATATATTCATTGAAAATAACAAGCCACATCCATTTCATGCTGTATAACAGAACAGAAAATGGGATAAAATAACGCATGAGCGGGGGTGTAGGTGGGGGGGAGGGGCACGCACCCCGGGGGCAGTAGGTCTGGGGGAAATGTCATGCTATAAATTTAAACATCTGTTTGTCTTTTTTTCTTTTACTTTTTTTTGAGAGAGCTATGCTATGCTGCACCTGACAATTTCTGACTGTGAACATGTGTTATGAGCTCATGTAAACCCTGAAAACCTCAAATTATATTGGGGGTCATGATAATAATATTAGAGAAGCAAGTTTAATAACAAAAATGTTTGCTCTAACCTTTTGCTAAAAATCACTTCACATAGGTAGGGATGAGCGAACCCCTCAAAGTCTGAGTTCGGCAACTTTCCCAATGAAATTTGGGAGTTTAGGGCACAGTTTGGGGGGCGATTCTGTATATGGGAGCCTCCCCCCTCCTCCTTACCCACCCGGACGGAGGGGGGGGCGCCTCCTGAGGCAGAATCCAGTATTTAAAAATAAAATTGTGATGGCGGGGGGGATGGGAAGCAACTTACCTGAGTCATGTGATCCCGGCTGGTACTTCGCTCAGTTCAAATGGCAGGAGCCATAGAAATATGTCCACCACTCCCATAAGTGAGGACACTGCTCCCATAAGTGAGTGAGTGCCAGCTGGCAGTGCTGCCATTAGGAGTGTCCTCACTCATGTGAGCGGCGGCCATCTTTCAGTGCCCCTGGCCAAGGACCATTAGAAAGGAACGCCGCCGTCAGGACCGCAACCGCAGGGCTAAGGTATGTTGCACAGCAGCTTCCTGGTGCTAAATCCTTTAGGTGAAGCTGGTTGATGGGCTGCTCAATAGCTTTTCCATGTTCGGGCTAAACACCAAACTCTTCTGGCTGAAGTCCGTGTTCGGGTTTGGGAACAAAAGTTTAGTGTGAACACGAAATTTGCGGTTCGCTCAACACAGTGATGGGGCAATTATTCAGATGGGGTGCAGCATTTTTCCAATGAGCTAAGGATAACTTTTTGAAACTTTGAAAACCCCAGCTCCCTATGGGTTATGTGGAAAAAAAGCAATTAGCAAGGGGGGTCATGCTAATTATTTGGTGAAGCCAGTGACTTCCGCTGTGCATTGCAGTGTGGATGGCAACCTGCATCTCGGTAAGCCATTAAACATTAACACACAAAAAAATCACCTGTACCTGCAATAAGGCATTTTCACAGGTGATGTTCATCATATAATCAATAAGGTAAGGATATATATATTTTTTTAATATAAGTTTGGAAATTACAGCACTATGTGGGCTATGCTAAAGAATTTGCCAAATTTGTATGCATAGCCCATAGGGTTCAGTTGTTTCCAAACAATAAAAACAACAGCCTTATCATATAGGAAAAATTATATACCTCACTTGTACTAATGCCCCATCACAGGTGCAGGTGATTTTTGGTGAAAAACAAGTAGAACAAACATAGGCTTCACAAAATAATTTGCATGACCCCCATAGCCCATAGGGGTCTTTGTTTCCAATTTAAAAAAATCCTTACCTCGTTTGAAGAATAATGTACCTCACCTATAAAAATGCCCCATTGCAGGGACAAGTAATCTTTTTGGGAAATATTAATTTCTGAAAATGAATGCACTTGTGTGTTCAAGTAAAAAAGGTCACTCTGATGAATGTTTCAATTTACACCCAAAAACACACTCAGGCCTTGATTCAATAAGGGTAGAAAAAAATTCTCATGGTAGTAAAAGATTCAATTCATGAGAAAAAAGCCTGAGAATTTCACTGTTGCTGAATCACCAGAAAAAAAGACAATGAAAGTCAATGGCACTTTTTACTACAGTGTAAAAAGTTCTCTACTTTTCCTTAGTAGTAAAAAGTACCACACTTTCATTGTCTTTTTTTCTGGCGATTCAGTAACAGTGAAATTCTCAGGCTTTTTTCTCATGAATTGAATCTTTTACTACCATGACAATTTTTTTCTACCTTTATTGAATCAAGGCCTCAGAGTTAAACTTCCTGCACCAAATAATGAACATGACCCTTATAATTTAATGTGATTAGTGTTATTTAATATTTACAATGAGCAATGTTTTGTGCCCTGTGTGTTGGCCTAAGCCTCACTATTCCTGAACTAGACATCACCTAGCTATTCGGGGACTTTATGTTACTGTGCTGGCACCCGTTAATCAGGCCGTATATATTTATAGTTGCTAAAGTGTCACCATTACTGTCCGCACTGCCTATATCATCCGGTAAAATGGACCAAAACCCAGGATTTTGAAAATCCGGGGTTTTGGTCCTTGCCCCCTATTGGGGATCCCCGCTGTGTGAAACCCCCCCAGATCGCTCAAACAAACTCACTTGTTCCTGGTCCTATGACACATACACCACCGCTCGTCCAATCGGCGCACTTGGATCCGCTCGAGCCCCTTCGTTCAGGAGCTCGTCTAATCTGAGCGCGCTGGTGGCCGCATCCCCCACTACCCTCTAACAGGGAGCGTGCCAGTGCCGGCCATTCACCAATGCCTGGCGCGGGCACGCACCCTGCTAAAGGGATAGTGGGGATGCAGCTGATGCTCGCGCATGCACTGTTGGATTGGGAACAAAGCTGAGTTTTCAGGCGACCTGGGGGGTTTCACACAGTGGGGAGCGAGTATGCCTGCCCTGGAGTCTCATAGACTCCAGGGTGGGTTTTGGTTCACTTTAAACATCTCTTTCCATAGACATCCTCTTCCAGCCATGGCCGGCCAGTGTGCCCCTTGGTACAGGGCACAGAGGTGGCCTTGTTGCAGGTATAAAGCGTCCATTGTGTGGGGCTGGTCAGGTCTTTGGCGTTAGCAGTCACGGGAACTTTCCTGTAAATGGCAAACTCTCTGGGGTGAGATAAAATCTCCATAAGAGGCTTCAGTTTCATAATTGTTCTGGGGGAAAATGAACACAGAGATAGTGTGCTTGTTAATCCCGTACCAATAACAGCCACGTGCTCTTTAATTACATGGTGGCCGAGCTGCGCAGCCCCCTTCCCTCCATCCACCTTAATTAGAATGCACAAGGGGATTAAGGGCCCCATCCACCCGGCATTTCATCTGCGGTCCTTCCCTCCTCATTAGGCAAATGGAGAGAGAGACACACGGCGTAAGTCCTCTTAATTAGAAATCCCTTGTCTTGAAATACGAGAGAGATTAAATGCCATATTATTCCTACAAGTCGCGGCAATGAAGTGGAAGCCCTGCGGCTGGTTCTGCTGACACGCACCTGTCACTGAATGGCCGGCCATGACCATACATGAGGCAACTGGACAACCCAATCCAACCATGTTTGGGGCAATTGGTCATTGAAGCCCCTCACGCCAGTTAGTTTTTTTTTTACTTGGCGTTGGTCTTTGTTTTGCTGTATTCGACCTAGTTACTCACCTTGTTCACTTTTTTGCTAAACAAATGAATTGTTAAATAAATTGATACTGATCATAAGTTATTACGCCTTACTTTCTGTTCAGACCGGAAGTTCACCTAACCTTGGGGCAGAGGCACCCAGGACAAAGATTCCAAATGGCACCCCCATCTGTGTTCAGGCCCCCCTTTGGCGTCCCCCTGACCTGCTGCGCCTGGGGCAAGTGCCCCTCCTGCTCCCCCCTAGGTACGTCCCCGCCTTGGGGTGTCGCTAGACCTAGAACCCCATAGCTGATGCTTGGCACTACCCAGGGGAGTAATTATTAAAGGGGTTCAGAGGTGCCAAGCACACCAGGGCATAGAAGGTCAGGGGCCCCATCATTGTTGGTCCCTCCGCCTTATTTCTTATATCTGTGCTCTCATTGCATTATGCATCACTGCTGTTTCAATCTTTAGTTTTTTTAGTTGTTTCCAATTCAGTTAAAATGATAGGAAAAGGGGTTGGTGTATGAGCCATGTTGGGGCCCTATTCAATGTTAGCACCGGGGTCCGCTTACATTTAGTTATGCCACTAGCACTACTTTTTAATCTTGATAACACCCATACATTTTCTGTTTGATAATCATCCTGTTTCCAGTTATCACATTCGACCTAAAGCCAAATATGATTTTAGGTCCCCTTTACCAATCTCCCCTGGGGCATACCAATTCGGGATGTCCATCTTGGTAACCAGGAAAGCTGAAATTGAGTACTTAACCCTTCTACCCTTACCCTCACTGCATCCCTGCATCCGCTTCTGCACTGGCGACCAGGGCCAGATTAAGTGTGGTGGGGGCCCCAGATACAATATTTGTTTCCCTTTAAAATAATAGTCCAGCCAAGTAACTGATTGGTGGTTGTCTGGCACCCGCCTACTTACTGGAACATAAGATCGAGTCCCTTGTGCCACCCTTGTGCGGGTGCGTGCTGCTCGGGAACTCCTGCTTTGCCATTCTGGGTGGGGTGTAGTCACCCAGCTGGTCCAGCAGAAAACAGTTCTGTGCTTGGTGGCTTATGTGCAGAGAGCGGCCACTGATTGACAGCTCTGCACCCATCACTGTAGCATTGCTGCTCTAGACTCTCTGTCCTGCCCTGTGGGGCTTTGGCTGCAGGTTTGCAAAAACAAAGGCTTGCCCAGACGAGGGGGGCCCCACTGCCGCCGATAGCTTTGTTGCTGGCCGAGTGGCCCATCAGCCCAAAGACTGAAAAGCCTCCTGGGCCAGACCATAACCCAAAGGTTGGTGGAGGCCCCCTTTGCAAGGCAAGTGGTGGAGGCTCCATGATGCGCCCCTCAAGATCCGGCCCTGCTGGCGACCATTTGTATTTCCAGGGTTGGCATGCACATAGCGGACTCCAAGGGTGGCACAGGAGTAATCCTGCCTGAATGTGGGCTTCCTAGGGATCATAACCACAGGGGCTTCCCAAATGTCCTGGTGGCAATTGCTCAATGCATTCTGAAGTAATTTATAAACATAGGTCTGCTTTAACCAGACAAACACCAATTTTACACATAATGGACGTTAGCCCACCCTATACTCAGCCCTGTGCCCCCCCTGCGCATTAACCCCCTGCAATCCCGTGTTTTTTTCTCCTTGTTCCCCCGAACGCGACTGTTGTGTGAGCTTTCTCATCGCACCCCCGGCGAAACTTAGAGCCCCAAAGCGAGGAGAAGGGTAATAATAACTGAGCTTGCAGAGGGGTTAGTGCACAGGGGGCACCAGCAACCAGAATGCCCCCTCCCCCCACATGCTGAGGACAGGTGTGTGTAAAATAGGTAATGGCCTGGTATAAACTGAAATCTCCACAATAGGGCCACAGGCAGCAAAAGACCTTAAAACCAACCTACCTCTAAAAGACTGTAACTCCGCTGAACAGTCTCCCTTGGGGCATCCCGATTTGGAATGTCTCTCAGTGTAATAACAGAAAGCTCAGGGTGTGCCAGGATGGCAAAGAGAGTGGGCAACTATTAGCCACAGCTCTCCCAATCAGCTGGAAAGCAGTGGTATTTCCTATTGATTATTACTCTAAGGGGCATTGTTATTCAGATATCCCAGGGGAAGACTCACCTAAAGTCCACTTTCCTTGTTCTAGTAAAAGAAATATCCAGAGGTGGGCTTGGTTGGGTTTGGTTGGGACTGGCTGCATCGTATATATCTGGTACCCCATCCAGGAGAGCTAGGGTTCACACTGAGGATCCACTGTTACTAGATTGTGGTGATGTGCTCAAGTGAGAGAATGAATGAAATCCATGTCAGTTTGACACATGAGACACTTTTAACAACCAATCAAGTGTTTGGGACATGAAATTTTAATTTCGGAGACCCTCTTCCTGTAGCGGACTCACACCATTCAGGGCCCCCGGACCAAAAAAAACAAGGGCCCCCAGCGAGACCCCACCCCTGGTCCCACCTCTGTCCCGCCCCTGTTGCCGCCCAAACCACTCCATATATCCCACTCCTACATATCAGAGTACAAATTCCATTTTCTGAAAACTGTTTAATAACAGAATTTTTGCACACAAAGGAACGAAAAAGAACCAGTGCAATATACATTATAAATACACAAAAACAAATGTACTATAAATTATAAATACACAATACACGTGCAATAGAAATTATAAATACACAATACACGTGCAATAGAAATTATAAATACACAATACACGTGCAATAGAAATTATAAATACACAAAACAAGGGCAATAGAAATTATAAATACACAATACACGTGCAATAGAAATTATAAATACACAATACACGTGCAATAGAAATTATAAATACACAAAACAAGGGCAATAGAAATTATAAATACACAATACAAGTGCAAGAGAAATTATAAATACACAATACAAGTGCAAGAGAAATTATAAATACACAATACAAGTGCAATAGAAATTATAAATACACAATACACGTGCAATATAAATTATAAATACACAATACACGTGCAATAGAAATTATAAATACACAAAACAAGGGCAATAGAAATTATAAATACACAATACAAGTGCAAGAGAAATTATAAATACACAATACAAGTGCAAGAGAAATTAAAAATACACAATACAAGTGCAAGAGAAATTATAAATACACAATACAAGTGCAATAGAAATTATAAATACATAATACACGTGCAATATAAATTATAAATACACAATACAAGTGCAAGAGAAATTATAAATACACAATACAAGTGCAAGAGAAATTATAAATACACAATACAAGTGCAAGAGAAATTATAAATACACAATACAAGTGCAATAGAAATTATAATTACACAAAACAAGGGCAATAGACATCATAAATACAAAAAACACACACAACAAGATTTTCCCCCTCTCATCTCTGATGTCGGCCTTGATCTGGGACTCCTCGCATTTCCAGCCTCGCTGGGGACCAGAGAGAAGCCCCACTCACTCTGGAGGGAGCCCGTCCGCTGCGCTGCACAGCCAATCATTCATTGGCTGTGACAGTTGTCAGTAGACTCTCTGACTGCCCTATCATACAGCTCAGTGTTGCCACCCGGATGTCATGTGCTGCAGCACAGTGCGCCGGGCGACCATGGCAGCTCCTTGTTGCCAGCCAGCTGTGGCCGCAGCGGCCCAACATTACAAACTATGGGGCAGGGGGGAGGCGGCCTACCGGGATTTGTCCCGGTACGCCCTATGGCCAGTCCGCCCCTGCTGGCGGAAGACTGCGGGCCCTTTTCCAGGCCCGGGCCCTAGGACGACTTCCGATTGGACCTGCCTGTCAGTCCGCCCCTGCCCTCTTCACATTTATATAAAAGACCTTCTTAGTATCTAATGTTTAAAGTTGACTTTGTAGGTTACCATACAGCAAAAGAGAAACAATGCATTTGACTATACTGCCAATTAGCACCTGAAATGTTCCATAATGTTTTTTTTCTATGATGCCAAAATGGGCTCCAGTTTTAGATTTGCACCAGGGCCCAGTTAACTTTAGTTACTCCTTCGCGTTCTTCCCTATTTGCCAGCCGTAAATGTGCCATAGGAATAGATTCTAAGGCATATACATGAAATGTCCTCATGGGTATCCTCAGTTCCCGAGACGTAGTGCTAGATTGCCGTAGTAGTAATGAAGCCAGACATAGGCTGAGCAGGTACGAGCCTATTGCCTCCAGGCATGGGAAATCCCCAGTAATGAGATTTTCAAACCAGATGATCAATAGTTCCTCCACATTACAGGTAGCATCTGCTGGAATCCCACAGGTATAGGCAGCACATGGAAATCCTTTGGGACACATTTTTAGTAAATTAGTTGAAGAATTTTTGGAGGTCCTTTGCGGAGAATGCGTTCTTTAATGGAGGGCAAGAACCCGTTCTGCCTTTAAAGTCTGTGGACAGTTGTTAAAGCCTCTGCTGATTTCCAAATAGGCTATGCTTTTAAGACATTAGGGGACAGATAATATGAGGCAAATCGGAAAAGCACAGATGCAATGTGGGAGGCTTTAGTACCGAACGTGCCTACCGTGGCCAAACAGCTTTAGGGCTGCTGGATATTTTCATACTTGTGGGTAGGAGGCCCATTAAAATGTCACTATGGTGCGCTGTGACTTGTGGAGATCGTCTCAATAAACACTCTTTTGCTTGTTCCAAAACGTTGAAACTTTTGGGTAAGACATGTGGTTAGGAAAGTGGAGCGATCATAGTGGGAGGAAAACAGAAAGTTTTCAATCAGTTGTAGAGATCATCTCTCTAGACACCTACACCAGAGATCCACCTAATGCCTTTGGTGCCCTAATGCAAGTGGACCAGTCTTTTGCTTGTTCCAAAACTTTTCAAACTTTTGGGTAAGACATGAGGTTAGGAAAGTGGAGCAATCATAGCGGGAGCAAAACAGAAAGTTTTCAATCACTTGTAGAGATCACCTCTCTAGACACCTGTACCAGAGATCCAGTTGAAGCTTGTGAAGCCCTGGAAGAAGTATAAAATAGAGGAGCGATCTTACATTATTCCAGAAACTTTGCTTGTTCCACAACTTCAAAAACGTTTGATTAGAAGGTTAAGGTGATTAGGGATGAGCGAACCGGTTCGGACGAACCGGAATTCGCTCCGAATTTCAGGGAAAATTCGATTCGGCACGAACCCGAATTTTTTTTGGGTTCGTGCCGATCGAATTTTCCCTGAAATAAAAAAAAAAAATGCCGGCGTGGTGGGAGCAGGCAGGCCGGCTACGCTGTCAGCGGACGGCGGAAGCCGGCCCGCTGACAGCGCAGCCGGCCTGCACGCTCCCACCATGCAGGCATTTTTTTAAAAAGCAAACACTTACCTACATGGTCGGAGCGTGGAGTCCGGCGCCGCTCTCAGCTGTCATCAGAGGGCGCGTCATCAGAGGGCGCCTGAGAGCGTCGCCGGCCTCCACGCTCCGACCATGCAGGTAAGTGTTTGCTTTTTAAAAAAATGCCTGCATGGTGGGAGCGGGCAGGCCGGCTGCGCTGTCAGCGGGCCGGCGGCGGCCCGCTGACAGGCGTAGCCGGCCTGCCCGCTCCCACCATGCCGCCATTTTTTTTTCAGATGAGCGATTCGTGAAAGTTCGATTCGGGCGAACCCGAATTTCTTGGGGAAATTCGGCGAATCGCCCGAATCGAACTTTCAAGAAGTTCGCTCATCTCTAAAGGTGATGGAGCATTAGTGACTGATATCTTCTCATTGTCTTGTATTGTATTTCCTTTGATTGCGTGGCCACACCACTGCTCTTGGTATGTTTGTGTATAGACTTGTTGCCTCTGCACCACTGTGTTGTATACTTGTAGTTTCCAGAAGCAAGTGCTCTTCCATGGAGGCCTTCTTCTCATGACACCAATGCCAATCTCCAAGCATTCAGCATTGACAGCCAGAGAGTTCACTCACCTTGTGACTAAAGGAAGGAGCGCACACAAAAGCCAGGGCTACAGAAAGGTAGAAATATAGAGAAGAAAAATAGGACAGAGACTGGCTAAGGCAGTTGTAGATTTTTGTTAAGCTACAGGTAGGATCCCCGAGCTGCTAATGTGGAAGTAAATGTCAGAAGGGACCCACAGCAGCAGTCCAGATAATCTAAGGGGGTTATTTAAGAATGGATAGCGCCAGGTAGCGCCAGGCAGCGTCTGGTGAACGCTGATGCTGTACAGGAAACCGCATTTATGAAAGCGAATCTGGTGAGCGACTCTAACAGCGCCATGTAGCGTCACATGTATTACTAGAGGCAGCTTAGTGTATAGCGCCGGCGCTCTAGCTTCCAGAGCGCCAGGTATTACCTTTCGCTCACTGTCGCTCTCCCATACATTTCAATGGCCTTTCATTTGCTTGTATTTAAACAGCATGTTTGACATTTTTTTTTTGCTCAAATCATCATGTGACCTCTCCTGGCTGCAAACTAACATTTTTAGAAACTTTTTTGACTTTTTATATTTATATGCAAAATTGTCATTACAGGTCAGGCACTAAAGCGTTAATGTCACAATGTTACAACAATGTCATTCCATGTGTTTTCGCTTCGTTACAGGTGGATATGTGTTCAAAAACAAACTTTAATCATACAGCGTCTGGTGCTCTATGCTATAGCGACCAGATCCAGAGCTCCGACGTTGTGTGTGTGTAGTTTTTTGATAAGTATGGTGTGGAGCACCGAGTGCCGGTCGCACTGAGCTGGCGCTACCTTTCGCTCCCATATAGCGCTGTACTGGTGTTAGAGCGCCCAATACACATCACTTTCATCAAGGCCGGCCAGGTTACTACAGCAACTGCAACGCTACGTTACAGCGCCCGATACCCGCTTGCAGCGTCTTCTAGCGGTCGCTTTCAGAAGCAGGGCTCCCAGGTGTACATCAAAACGGCAGCTTTATGGGGCAATTCACTAAGCTTTCATTTTTTTCCTGAAGCTACGCTTTAAATTTGCCCTGACAGCTGCTTTAACCCCCCTAACAGTTTTGCCAGTTTTGGTCATTGAGAACATTTTGCCTAAGCAGACTGTTGATCCTGTGTGCTAGGACCCCACACTCTGCATTGTGTCTGGAGCTGCCCCTGATAATGGAGGCATATTGCACTGGGGTTATTATGAAATGCAGCGATAGAGCCTCCATACAGCATCAATCAGTCCAGCACCCGAGAAGCAGCATGAAGCAAACTGCATTGTACTGTATAACTCCAGGCCCCGTCCCTTCTCCTGTTTATGGCAAAATACAATACAATGCAATGATACAATGCAAGGCTGCGGCACAGCAGCTTCTAGTTTAGCATTACCATTTTCTTGGCTTCATGAAACCCTAGGCGATATCCTGATTCCAGTTGCCCTCGAGTGTTGTGTTTCTCAGTGATTGGTCCCTGATTTCCTCTGTACCCCTCCCTCCCCTTTATTTTATTCTTGACCTTTTTGGCCCAAATGTCCACCATTTTAGGGTTTTTTGCTTTAAGCAAGATTAATTTTGTATGGTTGACATTTCCATTCATAAAAAACATGCCAGCTATCGCCAGCATGTGTGTTATGAATGAAATAAGCATGTCAACTAGTGAAGTCTGCATCTTTTTCCTGCTTTTTGCTGGAAGGAAAATGCGGCCAGCAAAAAAAACATTGGAGCAAATTCTTGACCACTCAAAACCATCCACGAAAAGGCGTACTCTACCTGAAGAAGTGACTTTAGGTCACAAAACGCGTTGCAGGGGTTTTGGGGGTCCCAGTGGTGGTCCGCACATGGCACTTTATTTGGCAAGTAAGATGATAATGTTCTATGTATTTTGTCTGTGATTTGCACCTCCCTCTTTGTCAGCAACTCTTGCACTGTTATGTTTGCATATATATTGAGATCTGATGCACTTCGGAAGCACTTGACACTTTATGAATTGATTTGTAAATATAGTATTATTAATTGTTTATTGATATATTAGGGTCCCCCCACTGGGCACATTAGAATCTAACCCCCTCGCCCCTCATTTGATGGCGGTTTACATATGTGTTACATGTTTTTAACAGTTTTTAATGTGATATGAAATTGTGATAATTCAATACATTTGATATATATTATAATTAATGGAGTGCCTTTGTTAGTCTCTGGTTATATCCCCTTTCGGGGTTGGGGCACCTCTTGTGTTTGCATTACATTTATCTTAATAGGGATTTACCAGAGCAGGGCACCTGTACTGTAATTTATTGTTTGGTACCGCCCATTTCCCTTGCTTGGTAAATACCATCCACAAATCAGACGCAAATTTACTCTTGCGCCTGAAATTTTACTCCAGACACAATTTTGTGCTCAAAAATAGGCGCATAAAAAATGAACAGGTGAAAAGCAAGTAAAGGAAAAAACTGGAGTAAACCATTTTGGCGTCTCAAAAGTGCGCAAATACTTTGGTGCACCACCATGAATCAGCCTTAATGTTGTACATTACAACGTTGTATAAAGTCTTCAATCTCTGGGACAGGATGCAGGCTGGAATCCAACCATCACGCGAGTTGCTGATCGCCAGATTAGGACCGATCAGCTGCGGGGGCCAGAAGGTAAGTACCCATTTGTTTTTTTGATTGGGTGGTCAATCATTTAGAAGAAGAGTGGCTTTGCTTAGAGTAAAGGTAAACAAGGAAGGGGAATATTTGGTGTGTGTCTGGACAAGGGCTTTAATGGAGCATTTTGTGGCCCTGACACCTATCTTCGCGTTCCAACCAGATATGGGAGTTTCTTATTGGAGAGCAGAACAGAACAGCAAAGAAGGAGGGGGGGTAAAAAAAGGAAAGAAGGAACAAATATAGAAAGGAGAATGAGGGGGGAATGTGGCAATGAGATTATAAAAGAGCAAAAATGACAGAGAGAAAGAGAATCACACCTAAGAAAGACTGAGACAGGGGAAGGTAAGAGAAAGGAAAACAGAGGCGAAAGAATCGTAGGAAAGGTGTCTCCTAGCGCCCCATCACAGAGAGGCACCCTGTGCAACCACACAGCTCGCACACTCCAATGGCCGAGAATTTGTAAGTAGGGATGAGCGAATCGATCCGGACGAACCCGGATTCGTTCCGAATTTCATGGAAAATTCGATTCTGAACGAATCCGAATTTTCTCGCGATTCGATCGATCGAAGTTTTCCTTTAAACTCCATTTATTTCAATTACAGGCATTCTAAAATGGTGGATGAACATGTCCAGACATACCCCCTGGGGCAAGGTATCATGGGTAAGTCACATGCAGCCTATCAGCAGCCAGGAAGCCCGGTGACGTCACCGTGCTATATAAAGCGGCGGCCATCTTGCTTGTGCGCATTTCAGCCTTGCATTGCGGCCAGAGCACAGCTAGTTAGAGACAGGGACAGAGAGTTAGGGAGAGTCAGAGAGGCAGACAGAGAGGTAGACAGAGCCAGGGAAAGATAGGGAAAAACCGGAACTATCCAGCCAGGGACAGCTTAGAAGTGACAGTGAAAATATTTTTTTTTTCATTAGCCAGATCAGTTTTCAATTCAATTTCAGTTCTTTGTGCTGTAAACCTACCTTGCCACTGTGCATGCCATCTATGCAGTGGCTTATTTAACCCAATCTGTTATACACAAGCATTTATCATAATATATAACTGGATTAGTTTAAATATTTGTTGGTCTGCCTTTAACCAAAAAAACACCAGCCCACCTGGGTATCCCAAACCTGCACTTAGCAGCCTATTTGATATACTAAATACGCTTGCTGATCCTTCCTCAGCTGAATCAAAGTATTGCATTTTGAATTGGTTTTTGGTCTGCCTTTAACCAAAAAAACAACCAGGCCGCAGGGCATCCCAAACCTGCACTAGGCAGCCTATCTGTTATACTAAATACGCTTGTTGATCCTTCCTCAGCTGAATCAAAGTATTGCATTTTGAATTGGTTTTTGGTCTGCCTTTAACAAAAAAAACACCAGGCCGCAGGGCATCCCAAACCTGCACTAGGCAGCCTATCTGTTATACTAAATATGCTTGTTGATCCTTCCTCAGCTGAATCAAAGTATTGCATTTTGAATTGGTTTTTGGTCTGCCTTTAACAAAAAAAACACCAGGCCGCAGGGCATCCCAAACCTGCATTAGGCAGCCTATCTGTTATACTAAATACGATTGTTGATCCTTCCTCAGCTGAATCAAAGTATTGCATTTTGAATTGGTTTTGGTCTGCCTTTAACAAAAAACACCAGGCTGCAGGGCATCCCAAACCTGCATTAGGCAGCCTATCTGTTATACTAAATATGCTTGTTGATCCTTCCTCAGCTGAATCAAAGTATTGCATTTTTAATTGGTTTTTGGTCTGCCTTTAACAAAAAAAAACACCAGGCCGCAGGGCATTCCAAACCTGCATTAGGCAGCCTATCTGTTATACTAAATATGCTTGTTGATCCTTCCTCAGCTAAATCAAAGTATTGCATTTTGAATTGGTTTTTGGTCTGCCTTTAACCAAAAAAACACCAGGCCGCAGGGCATCCCAAACCTGCACTAGGCAGCCTATCTGTTATACTAAATACGCTTGTTGATCCTTCCTCAGCTGAATCAAAGTTTTGCATTTTGAATTGGTTTTTGGTCTGCCTTTAACAAAAAAAACACCAGGCCGCAGGGCATCCAAAACCTGCATTAGGCAGCCTATCTGTTATACTAAATACGCTTGTTGATCCTTCCTCAGCTGGTTGGTTTTTGGTCTGCTGCCAAAACACTAGGCCGCAGGGTATCTCATATTGGCAATTTTCATAGTATCTGGTGCAGAGAAGCAGTCCCTCACTTTATTTAGAATCTTCATTTTAAAGTAAACACATTTTTTATCGTACCTATTGCGCATTTCAAATACATAAAAATGTCAGGCAGACAAGTGCAAGGATGTTCAAAGAGGAGTGGCAAAGGCCAAGATTCAGCAGGCAGAGGTCGCAGCAGACTTGGAGCGAGTGGCAGCAGGAGACATGGTGAGAGACCTGAACTGCCAGTATCTGCTAGCGGTCGTGTCTCCACCAGTAACGCATCTGCCGTGGTAGATTGGTTAAGGCGCTCATCAACATCATCACAAGTTACATCTGACACCCCCAGTCTAGGGTCAGTAGGTTCCTCTGACACAACCCTGAGTTGGCATGCCCCGAGAGCAGTCCCTGTCCTCCCATTGCCTCTGTCCTACGCCGTTCCCTACCCCAGCGACGTATCCTATGCTTTGGGTTCAGCTCCACTCTTTAGTGAGGAGGACGATCAGATAGAGGACAGTCAGCAGCTACTGCCCAGCCAAGGAATGGAGGTGGCTTCTTTAGCTAGGCAGACAAATAGTGATGTGGACAGTGTCGTGGGTGTTGTGAGCGTTCCAGCTCCTGCGCCAGACACTGTTGAGGAAACCGAGAACATCAGTGATGTGCAGAGACCAGGGTGTGTTTTTCAGGCACTATAGGGGCCCCTCATAGTGATGCCACTTCAACTCTCTGCGATTGTGCCTCTGATCTGCATGTGATAATTATTTACAGTATTATTTCAATAACCCAGCACGCGTCCTATGCGTGTAACAGCAAGGCAGAATGGTTTACAACCCTATTGAGGCTCTAGGAGGCTCAGAAATTGCCGTTTTTAATAGGGATTCGTCGTGAATAAATTCGGGTCGAAATGATTTTTGTCGGAAAATTCGGCGAATCAGTCGAATCGAATTTTTCAAAAGTTCGCTCATCTCTATTTGTAAGCAAGTGAAACAGATCCCTAATTGTTTCTCTATTGTGGGGTTTATTCATCAAAGTCTAGCGCCAGCTAGTGACTCGTAGTGGCAGGTAGCGTCTGGTGACAGCCGGGCGCTGTATGCTATACCACATTTATCAAAGCGAATCTGGTGAGCGACTAACAGAGCCATGTAGCGTACAATTCATCATTACAGGTGGCTCAGTGTATAGCGCCATACTAGTAGTGTATAGTTGCTACCATTCGCTCTCCCATACATTTCAATGGACGTTCCTTCAAATCCCTTTCCTGATTCCAATTTTTTTTTTTATTCTCAAATAATTGTGGCCTTGAAAAAGTCATTTTTGAAAAGTTTTTTTTTTTTTTTAATTTTTATGCAGAATTGTCATTACAGGTCTGGCACTAATGTGTTAATGTCACAATGTTAATATAATGTGTCTTCACTTTTTTACTGGTGGTTATGTGTTCAAAAAAATCACTTGAATCACACAGCGTCTGGCGCGCTAGACTATAGTGAACCATTTTTGAGTGCCGACGCTGTGTGAGGGTGATTTTTTGATGAATATGATGTGAGTTGCTGAGAGTCGGTCGCTACCGTTCGCTCCCATATAGCGCTGTACTGGTGTTATAGCGACTCGCACATAAAATTCATCGATGCCAGCCAGCGAGGTGCTTGGTAACAGCAAACCATAGCCGATCACAGCGACTACTAGCGGTCACTCTGAGCGCCAGTACCTGGTATTAGTAATGAATCAGCCTCCACGTTTGTTCAGTATTTATTAAAGGAAAACTTTTTTTCACTAATAAGGCAGCACTACAGACCCAAGACTTTGAAAGGCAGGTCCATCACAGTAATTCAAGCTATGGAATGATTTCCCACTCTAAGTGGCAAATATGAAATGTTTATACATATTTGTTACAATTTATTTTAATATATATTAATAAACATTTGTAACAAAAAGTGGTATATTCTGATAAAAGTAGAAAACTCACTCTCAAGCCATTGTATGGAATATCCAATTGGGTGCCTGACCTGACTTGTCCACCGCCATATACTATACTGCACTTTCATAAAATGTCTATTCATTAGGTCCAATAAAAAGCGCACAAAGTGGCATTACAGGGATAAAGTAAAAACGCATTTCGGGCAGGACCGCGTCCTTTTTCGAGTATTGCACAATGTCCCAATCACACAATTTTTTATTATCCCTGTAATGCCATTTTGTGCTGCTTTTAATTAGACCTAATGAATGAACGTTTTATGGGAGTGCAGACCATTGCTCCTTTCTTTTGACTATAGGTATATTCTGATAGACGATGCCTAGATGATGGAGCCAGTGCTCCTCGCTGCAAATATAGAGGAAGCAACCCTAAGATTATCCTAAGATAAACATACACACATAAGGGCAGACTATGGACCATATGGTCCCCTTCTGACGCCATTCTTCTATGTTTCTATGCAACGGGTGTTGCAAAAGTCTACGAGGCCGATTCATTAATAGCGGCAGGTAGCGACAGTTGAGTGACTGTAGCAGTATTTTCACAGCGCCCGCTAGTAGTCGCTGTGCTTGGCCGTTGTTTGGTTGTTGACAGCGACTCAGTCGGTGTGCAGTAATGTTGAATATTGGGTGAGGAGTCACTATTTGACAGGTTCCGCGCTGTATGGGAGCGCATGATAGCGACTGGTCAGAGCGACCGGCTTCCACCATATCCATTAACAAATCCCGCTCAAAAAATTCTTGCGCTGTGAAATGCATGTTTAAACCCCAGAGCGCTGGCGGCGATGGGTTAAAAGTAGTTTTTTAACCCCCAAACAACCATATTTTTGGAAACCAAAAAAAACAAGTTTTTTAAATAATTTTGTAATATGAATACAACAATATCAGACCTGTAATATCAATTCTGCACAAATTTTTTTTTTTTTTACCTTAAAAAAATATCTAACATGGCAGAAGTGGTCACAGAATTTTACACATTTAAAAAAAAAAAAAAAAAAACATTAATAACAATTAATTATGAATATTTAAAGATTGTTCCATTGAAATGCATTGGAGAGCGCCGGGTAGCGAGAGGTCATACCTGTCGCTTTTCAAGGTCGGACGCTGGCGCTGTGGGCTGAGGCTGGAATAATGATGAATGAGTGGCTATATGGCGCTATCTCAGTCGCTAAGCAGGATTGGCTTGATAAATGTGTGATTGTGGTGGGGAGCCAGCGTTCTCTTGGCGGGGCCTGTCATTACCGGCCGCTCACCAGTCGCTACCTGTCGCTATTCCTTCATAAATAAGGGCCTACATCTCCAGAGCAGTGACACAATTACTGACGCGCCTTACTCACATAAATACATAGGGAACCTTAAATGAGCGCTGATGGCGCATGAAATTACAGCTTGTATCTGGAACGTGATGACATGCAAAATATATCATATGTCTAACGAGTGCGCTGATAACATGTCACAATATGACTTGCATGTGAAAAGCCCTCACGGCTAAACAACAAACATTTTATGATGCAAGTGCCACACCTAGGAAGCCAAGACTGTAGATGTATGTGTGTATATGCGTGTGTGTGTATATATATATATATATATAAAAAAAAAAAAAAAAAAATATATATATATATATATATATATATATATATATATATATATATATATCCAGATTAAGGGGGTTATTTAGGAAACGCTAACACCATGTAGTACCACATAGCATCAGGTGAACGCTGGGCACTGTATGTGAAAACCATATATATGAAAGTCAATCTGGTGAGTGCCTCTAATAGCGTCATGTAGCGTCACAGTGTAAAGCGCCGGCGCTGTGTGTTGAGCAGGGCCATGTAGCACCTGTCGCTCAGCAGCGTTATCCTATACATTTCAATGGTGTTTTTTTGCTTGTGTATAAATTAATTTTAATTAATTTTTTTTCTCAATTTTAGGATCAAATTATTGTGTGGCCTCTTATACTTATACTTATACACTTATATTGTTATATTTAGATTTCTTTTTTTATGCATGTATGTGCAGGTCGGCCATTGCAGTGTTACAGTGTTAAAACAATGTCATTCCATGTTTTTGCTCTGGTGCTGGTGGATATGTGTTGAGAAGCAGACTTTTTTCATATAGCGCCAGATGCTTGACGCTAGAGCGCCCAGTTTTAGAGCTGGCTTTTTGTTTGATTTCTTTAATATGGGCTTCAACACGAGTGTCAGACACACTTAAGTGGTGCTACCTATCATTGGCCACAGCGTTGTCCTGTTGTTATATGTGGCGTTGCTCTGGGCGGCTTTTCCACGGGGAGCTACATATACAGTGATTGAGGGAGAGCACTTCTACAGCGCCCTCCAGACCATTACATTTATCAGTGCTGGACAGGATACTACAGCGTCACTTGTCCAGCCTCTACGCTAGGTTATAGCGCCACACACCCGCTTGCAGCATCTACTAGCGCCGCACCGCTACTTAGACGCTCAAATGGAAATACGTTAGTCTTAAATCAGCCTCGGGCAGGCTGATTCATTATGAACGCCAGGTAGCGACAGATGAGCGTCTGTAAAGCGGATTTCAGAGCTAGTAGTCGCTGTGCTTGACCATGGTTCGTTGTTTCAGAGCGCCTCAGTCGCTGACCGGCATTGTTGAATACGTTATGTGAGTCGCAGTACTACGCTGTATTGGAGCAAATTGGAGCAAATGGTAGCGTCAGCTCAGTGCGACTGACTCACAACACGTTCATCAAATAATCAGCCTCAAACAGTTCCGGCGCTGAAAATCTGGTCAATGTAGGCCACAGCGCCAGATGCTGTTTGATTAAAGTCTGATTTTGAACATGTATCCGCTAGTAACAAAGCGAAAACACATGGAATGACATTGTTATAACATTGTAACATGAAAACTTTAATACCAGACATGTAAGGACAATTCTGCATAAACATATTATTAATCCAAAAAGTTTTCAAAAATGTCATTTTCTTGCCCAGAATACGTGTCAGAAGGTTTGTGTTTTTTTTAGGAAAAAAAAAATTGGTATTAGGAAAGGGATTTAAGGATCGTCCATAGAAATGTATGGTAGAGCGCCAGGTAGCGAGAGGTAAGACGTGGCGCTCTGCAAGGCTGAACGGCGGCGCTGTACGCTGAGCCTGGGATAATGATGAATCAGACGCTACATGGCGTTGTTCTAGTCGCTCACCAGATTTGGCTTCATAAATGTGTAATTGCGCGCCGTGTCCGGCGTTCACCTGACGCTACTTGGCGCTACCTGCCGCTGTACAGGCACCAGCTGGCGCTATCCCTTCATGAATAAGGCCCTTAGTGTTGTGGAGGCCTCTGGCCAGTAGGTCTAGTGGAGGTAGGTAACTGTAGGTCAATATCGCTGGGAAGTGGTACTTGATAAAAAAAATAGGTTGGGGACCCCTAATGGTTCCTGACAAGTTCTTCTGCCCCTTTACTTAGGCCCTTATTTAACAAGGGACTAGCGACAGGTAGCGACTGGTGAGCGGCCGGTAATGACGGGCCCCGCCACGAGAACGCCGGCTCCCCACCACAATCACACATTTATCAAGCCAATCCTGCTTAGCGGCTGAGATAGCGCCATATAGCCACTCATTCATCATTATTCCAGCCTCAGCCTACAGCGCCAGCGTCCGACCTTGAACAGCGACAGGTATGACCTCTCGCTACCTGGCGCTCTCCAATGCATTTCAATGGAACAATCTTTAAATATTCATAATTAACTGTTATTAATGTTTTTTTTTTTTTTTTTAAATGTGAAAATTCTGTGACCACTTCTGCCATTTTAAATAATTTTTTTAAGGTAAAAATTTTTTTTAAAAAAATGTACAGAATTGATATTACAGGTCTGATATTAATGTATTCATATTACTAAATTATTTTAAAAACTTGTTTTTTTTGGTTTCCAAAAATATGGTTGGTTAAAAAACTACTTTTAACCCATCGCCGCCAGTCGCTCAACTGTCGCTACCTGCCGCTATTAATGAATCGGCCTCCCCGGCTTTGGATGCACTTCCCCACCAGGTTCTAGCATGTCCAGCCTACAATGTGTGCTTTATTCCTTTTTTCTTTCTGTGAGTTCATGGTAGAGCTTTAGCTCTCTGGTTATATTTTTAGGTGGCCCATTGGCTGATCAGAGTCTACAGAAACAATCACAGACAAGGTCCATTGCTCCTGCCGCCTCTGAGCTGCTCTCCCAGCAGGGCAGCAATAGCTCCTCTATATGGAGAAAGCGGCTTTTGTTCCCTCTTTCAGCTCCAGCTTCTGCAGGGTGCTCAGCAGGCGGTGGGGCCACCCGCTGGGTGCTCTCTATAGACGCCATACTGATCCTAGACTAAAACAGGGAAGAGAGAACTCTGACGCCACCAACATTTAGGTTAAGTCCCACTCTTTTTGACTATCAGTCATGCAGATCATCAAGAATATAAAAGAAAAAGTTAAGACAAAAAAAAAAACAGTAAGAGAATTCTTACGGGGAGGCCGATTCATTAATAGCGGCAGGTAGC
Organism: Gastrophryne carolinensis; assembly: GCA_027917425.1. Lineage (NCBI taxonomy): Eukaryota > Metazoa > Chordata > Amphibia > Anura > Microhylidae > Gastrophryne > Gastrophryne carolinensis. The sequence goes on along the minus strand of CM051235.1, from coordinate 50,634,031 downwards.
GACAGTTGAGCAACTGTAGCAGTATTTTCAGAGCGCCCGCTAGTAGTCGCTGTGCTTGGCCGTTGTTCGGTTGTTGATAGCGACTAGTGTGTGGCGTAATGTTGAATATTGGGTGAGGAGTCGCTATTTGACAGGTTCCGCGCTGTATGGGAGCGCATGATAGCGACTGGCCCTAGCGATCGGCTCCCACCATATTCATTAAAAAATCATTAAAAAATCACGCTCAAAAAATTATCGCGCTGTGAAATGCATGTTTAAACCCCAGAGCGCTGGCAGCGATGGGTTAAAAGTAGTTTTTTAACCCCCAAACAACCATATTTTTGGAAACCAAAAAAAACAAGTTTTTAAAATAATTTTGTAATATGAATACATTAATATCAGACCTGTAATATCAATTCAATTTTTTTTTATATCTAAAATGGCAGAAGTGGTCACAGAATTTTTCACATTTAAAAAAAAAATAAAAAATTAATAACAATGAATTATGAATATTTAAAGATTGTTCCATTGAAATGCATTGGAGAGCGCCAGGTAGCGAGAGGTCATACCTGTCGCTGTTCAAGGTCGGACGCTGGCGCTGTGGGCTGAGGCTGGAATAATGATGAATGAGTCGCTATATGGCGCTATCTCAGTCGCTAAGCAGGATTGGCTTGATAAATGTGTGATTGTGGTGGGGAGCCGGCGTTCTCGTGGCGGGGCCCGTCATTACCGGCCGCTCACCAGTCGCTACCTGTCGCTATTCCTTCATAAATAAGGGCCTAAGAAGTAAGTGCAGTAACAGTACTTGTGGAGGCTTATTTACTACTAGTGCCAGGTATTGCCAGTCTGTATAGAGCGACCGCTGTAGTAACCTGGAAGCCATTGATGAATATGATGTGTGTTGGGCGCTCTAACACCAGTATAACGCTGCAGCGAGTGATAGGTAGCGCCAGCTCAGTGCGTCTGGCACTCAGCGCTCCACACTATATTTAACAAAAAACTACACATACACAGCTTTGGTGCTCTAAAGCTAGGCGCTGTAGCAAAGAGCGCCAGACACTGTGTGATCGAAATCTGATTTTGACAAATATACACCTGTAACAAAGCGAAAACACATGGAATGATTGTTTTAACACTGTGACAATAACACTTTAGTGCCAGACAATGACAATTCTGCATAAAAATAAAAAAGTCCCAAAAATGTATAACAGTGTTTGGTGGCAGCCAGGAAAGGTCACACAATGATTTGAGCAAAAAAAAAAATTTAAATAGCCGAACACGCTACTTATACATAATTAATTAAACCCCATTGAAATGTATGGAGCACCGGCACTATACGCTGAGCCGCCTGGATTAATACATGTGATGCTACATGGCGCTGTTAGAGGCGCTCACCAGATTCGCTTTCATAAATGTGGTTTTGCGTACGGCGCCCGGCATTCACCGGCGCTGCCTGCTGCTACAAGGCGCTACCTGGCGCTATCTATTCTTAAATAACCTCCTTAGTGTATATACGTACCCGTAAATACCAAATATAACATAAAAGCAAGACCACTGAGTTGAGAGGGACTGTCCCTCTATATTAGACAGTAAGAAGCTTACTGGAGGCTCCCAAAAGAGAATTCATGGTTACTATACCCAGCTCCATGGCCGGCTTAGTGCTGGTTATGCCAATGGTTGGCACAGGGACAAGAGGTTTGCTGCAATCCAGTATTGTTTTCCGGTTTCCACCTTCTGAAAGTCTGTTCAATTCTGTTCTATGGAGCCTAAAATATGACTTTAGATCTGCTTATATGATCCGGGATGCCCCTCCAGTTATAGAGCAATAGGAACACTCATACTGATCAGAAAAGGCACCTACCTGCATTCCGTCACTGGCCCAGCGAGAGCGGTGTGAAAGCACAGCCTGGGTAAGTATATTTGGGCCTTCTTTTACTATTTAATGAAAGGGGAATCCCAAATAAGGATGCCCTGGGGGGGGGGTCAACAGATCTAAAGTCTTTTTGAATATGGTAAAACAGACACTTACAACAATGTGACTATAGTAAAATAAAAACGTTGGGACTGCTTACATGATCTGTGATGCCCGCCTTTTTAAAGGACAATAGAAAACCCAATATTAAGTAGAATACTCACCCTTCTGCATTCCACAATGGCAGTGGCTGCTGGTGCTGCTTGGCCACCAGTGGTCATGTACGCAGCAAGAATAGTTTAAAATCACAGGATCAAGTAATTCAACGCTTCCTTTTGCTTTAGGTACAATATCAGAAAAAAGACCGCACCAAAATACTATATAAATAAAGTGTGCTACACTGGAGGTTGGTGTGGCGACAGCCCAAATATTGAAACCAAGTGGGGGTCCCACACGGTTTGAAATTGTCCTGTTGTACATTGCAAATACATGAACTAATAAAGCTGTATATATATTTTTTGATATACATAGTGGTGCCACTGATTTATTGGGGGGATTGGTTTGTTCTTTGGGGGACGTGTGGGACCCCCGCTTGGTTCCTTTTGCTTTAGGGAAATCCCAAATCAGAATGGGGGTGGGCTTATCATTTTAGGGGTCCCTATGCAAAGTTGTGTCTGGGGGCCCTAATCAAAGGCATTTTGATACAACAAAATACAATAATAAAGAGGAACAAATGATGAAGAGAAGCAGCTTTCTTTCGAATGTAGCCTCAGAACTGACACCATCATCAGTATTACATGGCAGTCGCTTCCAGAGTTCACTCACCAGAGTTCTGGGGGTCCCTAAGTGATGTGGGCCCCATGCAATTGCATGGATTGCGTGATGGCAAAGCACACCACCAGGGGTGAGCAGGACTAAATTACTGTAGTTTTTAATATGACAACATGAATAGTTACACCAATGGTGCCATAGTAAGCCACCACAATCACCACCACAACATGGACCACCACAACACCCAATATATTGCTCAGTTTTGTTGGAGTTCTTTTGACCTTCTATGGCATATCAGATGGACATATTCATATGAATAATAATATCATTTGGCTTATTGTTGTCAATAAGTGGCCAATGGTAAAGAAATGAGATCTACTCACACTGACCATTAGTACTGTTAGCATGATAAGCATCTGCTTAGGAAAATAGTGGACCAAAACTCAGGATTTGGACTATACAGGCTTTGGTCCTTGCCCCCGGGGAACCCTGATCGGGGATGCCCCGCTGTGTAAACCTCCCAAGTTGCCCAATATTACTCACCCTTCCCCAGTCCTACAGCGCATGTGCATGCCCAGATACGTTCCTGCCCCTTCATCTAATAGCACGTCTAAGGCGTGCTGGAGGCCACATCCCCTGCTACCCTCTAACAGGGAGCGTTCCCCTTCTGGCCGTTCACAAATGCCTGACGCAGGCACGCACCCTGCTAGAGGGATAGCGGGGATGCAGCTCGCGCATGCGCCGCTGGACCGGAAAAGAAGGAGAGTTTCTGGGTGACCTGGGGTGTTTCACCCAGTGCGGCATCCCAAATCTGGATATTAAATAGTGACAGCCAGGAGCTCCCAGTTACTGCCTTTTATTTATATAGCAGTTTCTAATGGCGGCTTTGCTCTCAATTCTTGATTGGAGAGGCGCTTAAAAATGGAGAAAGCCTCAATCTCATTTAATTTCCCCCTTGATTTTGTTGAAGGGACATTTGCTAATAAGGATCAGCTGGCACCCAACCAAGGTCCGTACTTGTCCTTGTCACAGCTTATAGATGATACAAACACCATGCAGGTTCCAGTCCATCATTTGGCAGGCTTCATTGGGAGATTCTCCCCCAGGATGCCCCGTGGGGTGACGGCCCCTATAATAGAGACAGTGTGACATTCCCCCTCCCATTTCCCATAGGTCCCCCTCCCATTTCCCATAGGTAGTGGGGCACCCCCCCCTTCCATTCCCCATAGGCAGTGGATCAAGGATCAGCTGGCACACAAACAAGGTTCATACTGTTGTCCTTGTCACATAGGGAAGCTTATAGATGATACAAACTCCATGCAGGTTCCAGTCCATCATTTGGCAGCCCCCCCCCCCAGGTGCCCCCTGGGATGAGGGCCCCTGTAATAGAAACAGTGTGACATTCCCCCTCCCATTCCCCATAGGTAGTGTGGCATCCCCCCCTCCCATTCCCCATAGGCAGTGGATCAAGGATCAGCTGGCACCCAACCAAGGTCCATACTGTTGTCCTTGTCACATAGGGAAGCTTATAGATGATACGAACACCATGCGGGCTCCAGTCCATCTTTTGGCAGGCTTCATTGGGAGATTCTCCCCTGGATGCCCCCTAGGATGAGGGCCCCTGTAATAGAGGCAGTGTGACGTTCCCCCTCCCATTTCCCATAGGTAGTGTGCCCCCCTCCTATTCCCCATAGGCAGTGGATAAAGGATCACCTGGCACCCAACCAAGGTCCGTACTGTTGTCCTTGTCACAGCTTATAGATGATACAAACACCATGAGACAGTGTGACATTCCCCCTCCCATTTCCCATAGGTGGTGTGCCCCCCCCCATTCCATTCCCCATAGGCAGTGGATCAAGAATCAGCTGGCACACAAACAAGATCCACACTGTTGTCCTTGTCACATAGGGAAGCTTATAGATGATACAAACTCCATGCAGGTTCCAGTCCATCATTTGGCAGCCCCCCCCCCAGGTGCCTCCTGGGATGAGGGCCCCTGTAATAGAAATAGTGTGACATTCCCCCTCCCATTCCCCATAGGCAGTGGATCAAGGATCAGCTGGCACCCAACCAAGGTCCATACTGTTGTCCTTGTCACATAGGGAAGCTTATAGATGATACAAACACCATGCAGGTTCCAGTCCATCTTTTGGCAGGCATCACTGGAAGATTCCCCCCCCTGGGATGAGGGTCCCTGTAATAGAGGCAATACGGTAGAGCAGTCCGCGCCTCTGTTTGCAGCAGCGGATGGGCCAGTAACTCGGGAACAAATGGGAGCTGGCAGGCCGACTGTGCGGACAGCAGGAGCCGGGTATTAAATCCTGATGAAAATTGATTTCCACGTCCTAATCCCCATTCTCAATCTTATAGACTGCACACTACACAACGCATATAATATACTCGACAATTATACACTTACAATTTAATTTGTCCAACTGGCTTAGAGGAAATTGAAAATCGCAATAAAAAATAGAGGCGGTCTCCCGCGCACCCTCCTTCCCCGCTCACCACAGCGCACAGGCAACTTCATTTTTGTTTTTAGTTTTTTTTTTTTTATTATTCTCTAGGTATTTTTATACTTGGCCTTTAGAAATAATGACATGTATTGTCCGCTCTCATCTTCCTGTTATTAAGATAATGCACAAAGCCTGCAGCAGCGCTGCTCCCCAACAGCTAACAATTCATGATGCCATTATAATGATGGTGACAGAGGAAAACATTGGAGCGAAAGAGCAATTTAATGGGTGACAGTCACCATCAAGAATGAAAAGATCTCTATTACATTTATTAACCCTCAGCTGTCTGTGTTACTGTTGGGATTCAGGTTACAGTTACAGAACTCAACAGATACAAATAGAAGACAAATAATATTTTCAAATTACAGTTTATTCTTATATAATAAGTCCAATGCAAAATGCACAATGAAGCTTACTAGTATACGGTTGAAAGATAACAAATTACCCGTATTTTTTGCCCTATAAGATGCACCAAGAGAAAAATAAGCAAAAAAATATTCTAAACCAAATGTTGTACTAAAACACCCCATTATAGGCAGTGTGGCATCCGCCCATTTCATTCCCATTCCTATAGGCAGTGTGGCATTCCACCTCCCATTCCCATAGGCAGTGTGGCATCCTCCTCCCATTCCCATAGGCAGTGTGGCATCCCCGTCCCATTCCCCATAGGCAGTGTGTCATCCTCCTCCCATTCCCCATAGGCAGTGTGGCATCCTCCCCCCATTCCCCATAGGCAGTGTGGCATCCTCCTCCCATTCCCCATAGGCAGTGTGGCATCCTCCTCCCATTCCCCATAGGCAGTGTGGCATCCTCCCCCCATTCCCCATAGGCAGTGTGGCATCCTCCTCCCATTCCCCATAGGCAGTGTGGCATCCTCCCCCCATTCCCCATAGGCAGTGTGGCATCCTCCTCCCATTCCCCATAGGCAGTGTGGCATCCTCCTCCCATTCCCCATAGGCAGTGTGGCATCCTCCCCCCATTCCCCATAGGCAGTGTGGCATCCTCCTCCCATTCCCCATAGGCAGTGTGGCATCCTCCCCCCATTCCCCATAGGCAGTGTGGCATCCTCCTCCCATTCCCCATAGGCAGTGTGGCATCCTCCTCCCATTCCCCATAGGCAGTGTGGCATCCTCCCCCCATTCCCGTTAGGCAGTGTGGCATCCTCCTCCCATTCCCATAGGCAGTGTGGCACCCCCCTCCCATTCCCCATAGGCAGTGTGGCATCCTCCTCCCATTCCCCATAGGCAGTGTGGCATCCTCCCCCCATTCCCCATAGGCAGTGTGGCATCCTCCTCCCATTCCCCATAGGCAGTGTGACATCCCCCTCACATTCCCCATAGGCCGTGTGGCATCCCCTCCCATTCCCCATAGGCAGTGTGGCACCCCCTGCCATTCCCCATAGCATACCCAGTGGGTATGCGGTCAAAGCGCAGGGACGCAGCGAGGGCTCAAGGAGAGGGTGAGTGTTCTGGGTGGTTCGAGGGGGTTTCACACAGCGGGGCCCCAATTTGGGATGCCCCAAAGACCGGAACTCAGTCTTTTAGACTATCTTGTATTTTATCCAATCTGACCCTATCTCTTTTTTCTATTACCCTTTTATCCTTTTTTCACTTATTCCCTCAACCCTTCCTTTTTTTTTCTTTTGCTCTCTCTGTCTCGCCTCCATTACTGCCATAGTACTGTGAATGATGTGTGTGGTAAGGGGAGGGGGGCACCATCTTGAAATCGTACACAGGGGGAGATGCTTACTCTAAGGCTGGTCCTGCTGAGGAGGTTCTTTACTAAAATTAAAATCTGGAGCAGAACACCATGCTGGGAGATGCAACACTACAAGACTGGCACTGCACTGATACAGGATGTTGGTTAGGACCAATGGTATTGTCTGTTTCCTCTCCTGCAGTTGGTACCTAAACGTCGAAATAGTTGTGCAGTGATCCATTCTTCAGAAGGAAAGAAGAAAGAATAATTACCTCTGGTGGAAAGAACAGGTGAGTACGGCTTGCACCTAATGTTCTCTACATAAACTAATTTAGTTTGCAGGGGTGCTGCAATGATTTTCTCTGGTGGGCCCCAAGAATGATTTCCTCTGGTGGCCCCTAAAAAGATTTCCTCTGGTGGCCTCAAGAATGATTTCCTCTGGTGGCCCCAAGAATGATTTTATTCTGGTGGGCCCTAAGTATAATTTCCTTTGGTGGGCCCCAAGAATGATTTCCTCTGGTGGACCCCAAAAATGATTTCCTATGATTGGCCCTAAGAATGATTTCTTCTGGTGGACCCAAAAATGATTTCCTCTGGTGGGCCCCAGGAATGATTTCCTCTGGTGGACCCCAAAAATGATTTCCTATGATTGGCCCCAAGAATGATTTCTTCTGGTGGGCCCCATGAATGATTTCCTCTGGTGGCCTCAAGAAGGATTTCCCCTGGTGGGCCTCAAGAATGATTTCCTCTGGTGCACCCCAAAAATGATTTCCTATGATTGGCCCCAAGAATGGTTTCTTCTGGTGGACCCAAGAATGATTTCCTCTGGTGGGCCTCAAGAATGATTTCCTCTGGTGCACCCCAAAAATGATTTCCTATGATTGGCCCCAAGAAAGATTTCTTCTGGTGGACCCAAGAATGATTTCCTCTGGTGGCCTCAAGAAGGATTTCCTCTGGTGGCCTCAAGAATTATTTCCTCTGGTGGCCTCAAGTAGGATTTCCTCTGTTGGACCCCAAGAATGATTTACTCTGGTGGCCTCATGAAATATTTCCTCTGGTGTACCCAAGAATGATTTCCTCTGGTGGCCTCAAGTAGGATTTACTCTGGTGGCCTCATGAAATATTTCCTCTGGTGGCCTCATAAAATATTTCCTCTGGTAGACCCAAGAATGATTTCCTCTGGTGGGCTCCAAGATTGATTTACTCTGGGGGCCCCAGGAAAGGGCTGCCAGGAGAGTAAAAAAATCCTCCTGGCAGCCCTGATCCTATATGGGGGAGGGTGATCCATTGTATGAGGAGCAGCCGGAGGCTCTTTGTGTAAGGAACAGGTGAGTAGGGCTTGTGACCAATGTTCTCTACACAAACTAATTTAGTTTCCAGGGGTGCTGGAATGTAAACTGCAGTCACACACCCAAATTGGATACAATTAAGGAGAATGCCCCCCCTCCCGCCCCCGTCCCCCGGGCTTCCCCTGGAGGGGGAATTGATTTGATTATGCTGCATCATTAATGTGGACAATGGGGAACACTGGGCCGCTCTCCATATCAATGCTTCTTATCTGTAGACACAATTAGGCAGCTAATTAGCCCTTGAATCAGGAGCTGGGTGTTAGCATTGCATTTAAATCAGCGTATTGGCCACCGGAGTAATGGATAATGGCCGTCACTATTTAGAAGTGAATCAGGTCTCCGGTGTCATTCAGCCCATTATGAGGTGCTCTGCCATGAGGACCTGGGGGGACGTGCCCGCTTGCCCACTTGCAGGGAACGGCCTGTCCACAGTTCCAAGGGTTGGGCTACCATGAAACCTCAGAAATGTAATAGAGATAGGCCCTCACTCTCTATACTGAGGTTTCTGATTAAATGGTTCTTTAAAGAGGACCAAAACTCACCCTGGAGTCTATGAGACTTGGGGGGTGTCAAACAGCGGAGCACCCCCGATTGGGGTACCCCAGGGGCAAGAACCGAAACCCAGGATAGTCAAAATCCTGGGTTTTGGTCTACTTTAAGGCTCATATCCCCCGGGCATCCTGATTCGGGATGCCCTGCCAGTTTTGGAGCGATTTGGAAGGAGGGTCGGCCCAGGCAAAGAGAAGCGTCCGAAACCCTAATCTCCCTGTGGTTTGTCCTCAGCTGCATGGAGGCCAGGAATGTCGCTGTGAGTTTAGGCCTGCACGCAGTGGGTCATTCTGAATCATATTGCCCCAGGGTCACTTAGCTGTTGGCTATTCATCAGATAGGTCCACTTTAAAGTGGAACAAATCCCTGGATTTTAAATATCAAGGGTTTTATCCCGTGCCCCAAGGGCATCCTGATTTGGGATACCCTGCTGTGTGAAACCCCCCAGTTCGCCTGTAACAGCTTACCTTTTCTAGGTCCAACAGCGCATGCAAGGGCTCTCGTCCAATCAGAGCCAGTTGCCATGCCTTGTCATTCAGCAAACAGTCTTGATGATCTGCAGTGGGAGCGCAAGTGGCCACATCCCCAGCAGCGCATGTGCTCCCGCCTCAGGCTGAATAGCTGGGTCAGGAAGGCACGCACAGCCCAAAGATGCAGGGATGCCCCGAGGGCCACTTTAATGCACTAGCAATAGGACTTTTTTTCTCTTTTTTTTTTAAATAAGAGTATTGTCAGCGCCCCCTGCAGGTGGCCGCCCTAGACACGTGCCTAGGGTTGCTGAAAGTCCTTCAAAAGTGTAAGATTAATTGAGATCAGATTGTAAGGTGTGTGGCCAGCACTGATCAGAGCTGACAGCAGTGATAAGCAGCTGATAGTGGCCACATGTCATACTGTGTATGGCACAAAGTTTTTGTTATCCTGGGAAACTGCCGGAGATAATCTGCTGGAGAATTGCACCAACCTAACAAATAACTGTGCTAGATAAATGAATGAAATCATTGAGCTGCCATTAGGGATATGTAGGAGCAGGGCTGCAGGTTCAATGATGGGATGGCGCCCCAAAAAATATAACCATTCACACTCACTATACAGAAAAGGGGAGAAAGCCAGCGGGGAAAACAAACAAAGAGAAAGAAGGAGAGAATGAGGAAATCTGGAGAAAAGACAGAGGGAGACACAGGGCTTTGTTCATTCAGGGATAGCGACAGATAGCGGCAGGTGAACGCCAGCCGCGGCGCGCAATACCACATTTATGAAGGTGATTCTGGTGAGCGCCTCTTACAGCGTCACGTAGCGACCGATTCATCATCACAGACGGCTCAGCGGATCCCTGGCTTTCAGAGCGCCTGGTATTACTTGTCGCTACCTGACGCTCTCCCATACATTTCAATGGACCTTACCTTTCTTCTCTTTAAACTGGGTTTTATTTTACTTATTTATTTTTTATCAAATAATTGTGTCACCTCTCCTGGCCTAGAAAGTTATTTTTGATTTTTTTGGGGATTTTTTATATTTTTATGCAGAATTGTCAATACAGGTCTGGTATTAAAGTGTTAATGTCACAATGTAATAACAATGTCATTCCATATGTTTTCGCTTTGTTACTGGTGGATATGTGTTCAAAAACAGACTTTAATCACACAGCTTCTGGCGCTCTGGGCTACAGCGACACAATTTTGAGCCCCGGCGCTGTGTGAGGCTGTTTTTTTTTTTATGAATATGGTTTGAGTCGCTCACACTAACCAGTCGCTACCGTTCGCTCCCATATAGTGCTGTACTGGTGTTATATAGCGACTCACACATCAAATGCATCAATACTGGCAATTAGAGATGAGTGAACTCCTTGAAAGTTCGATTCGGGCGATTCGCCGAATTTCCCCAAGAAATTCGGGTTGGCCCGAATCGAACTTTCACGAATCGCTCATCTGAAAACCATGCCGGCATTTTTTTAAAAAGCAAACACTTACCTGCATGTTCGGAGCGTGGAGGCCGGCGCCGCTCTCAGCTGTCATCAGAGGACGCGTCATCAGAGGGCGCCTGAGAGCGGCGACGGCCTCCACGCTCCCACCATGCCGGCATTTTTTGTTTTTTATTTCAGGGAAAATTCGATCGGCACGAACCAAAAAAAATTCGGGTTCGTGCCGAATCGAATTTTCCCTGAAATTCAAAGCGAATTCGGGTTCGTCCGAACCGGTTCGCTCATCCCTACTGGCAATGACTGAGGCGGTCTGTAATAGCGACTCATGGCCGATCGGAGTGACCACTAGCGGTCGCTCTTAGCGCCGCTGTACAGACGCTCACCTGCCGTTACCTGGCGCTAGTAATGAATCGGCCTTATAGATTTAGCAGTGATGAGGATTTTCAGGGCCCCTTAGACTTTAAATGGTTGCCTAATGCATAGCTCACTGTATACAATGTATAGGGGGTAACCTGGTCCTGGCGCAGGCTTCTTCTCCTGGAACTCCTCACCAGCTCGCTTGAGGAACAAGTCCTGGGTTTGGCCTTCAACCGGACCTTCACCATGATTTATTGAAAAGCCCAAACCCTTAAAAAACGATTCCCCAGCATCTAAAATTAATATATTCTAAGTTTTTAGTCAGTTGCTTATTATTCTTTCCCCGGTCGTACAGCAGATGCGCCGGCTCTCGTCCAATCAGAGCCATTAACTTTGCATATGTTATGTTCTGCAAATGGCTCTGTTTGTGCAAACCCGAGGAATACGACAGAGACAAACCCACCGGGCTGCAACTCTGTTTAGGACTTTAGGATACGGGCGCCGCCATCTTGCCTCAGAAGCATCACACTTACTGAGGAGAGGAGGGGGGATAAAGTACAGGAGGGGAAGGGTTATAGCTGTGCTTTGCACAGACAGAGCAGAGCTGGGGTCAGGGAAAGGACAGCAATCCCAGAATGCAGAGCAACACAGTCAGAAGACACTTCCTGTTTGCAGGCTGCCTGATGCTCTATGGGCCGCCATCTTGGATGTTTAAAGGCTCATAACATGCAGTAGATGCAGGTAGGATGATTTAATGTGAGCAATCTGTATGTACAGGGTGTGGGAAACATATAAGATAGGCTCTTATTCAGAGTGAAGGTCCGCTTCAAGATTAAATAGGCTACTGGATGTTCATGTTAATTAATTACCTTCCAGTGTGTGTGTAAGGGGAGGGGGGTATGCATTAAAATGTTTATGTAATTCTCTATAGGGGATTGTTATATAATTCTATCTGGAAAATGTCTGCACATGCCCCAATTTCTAAGGTCGGCCATTTGTCTTTATTGTGTGAGGATGAGCACATCCCGGCGATAGAGTCTATAGGACCCCGAGGCTGTTCCATTCCCTGCCTGCTCCCCCCCCCCCCCCCCGCAGCTCCCCAGCAATCCCATGATGCATGTGAGGACTGCGACCACAGAAGCTAAAATGCTTAACTGGAGTCATACCTCCCAACTTTTCAGGGTGGAAAAGAGGGACAATTTGTAAATTAAGCCACGCCCCCTCATTGAGGGATGGATAGGAGATTGTAACAGTTACAACACTATATAAACAGTTTGCATAGGCACAAGAATCATTTATTGATGCAGATCTGCATGTTACACCTCAAAGAGGGACAAATGAGAACAACAAGGGACAGGGGGACATCGACTCAAAAGAGGGACACTCCCTCCAAATCAGGGACGGTTGGGGGGTGTGCTGGAGTGCATTGCTCTCTTCAGTCCTCATCATAAACTCTCATGCCTGACTTTGGCTTACGAAGGGTATTAAAAGTGTCCCAAAACCTACCCTGGAGTCTATGTGACTCCAGGGCAGGCCTACTCCCTCCCTCCCATGGGGACATCCCAAACTGGGATTCCCCGCTCTGTGAAACCCCCTAAGTTGCCCGATATTCTTACCTGTTTCTCGAGCCCGTGCACGACCGGCGCTGGCATCACTCGCTTCCCTTCCCGTCTGCCTCAACTGAATGGTGAATGGTTGTGGGGGGCCGTGCACAACCAAAGGGAGGCCAGGGATGCCGGCGCTGTTCACAAGTGCAGCTAGGATTCCAACTGGACCCACACTGCTCTAGCTGCATCGGGGGCCTGAGGAGAGGTAAGTAACATAGTAACATAGTATGTGCGGCTGAATAAAGACTTTAGTCCATCCAGTTCAGCCTGTTTAACTCCTTCCAGTGGTCTAGTAGCCATAGCTGGAAATGTTATTACATGCCAGGAAGGCATCCAGGCCGCTTTTGAATGTTTTTACTGTATCCCTCATTACTACCTCCTCTGGCAGCGAGTTCCATAGTCTCACTGCTCTTACAGAGAAGAATCCCCTCCTATGTCGGTGGAGAAAGCACCTTTCCTCTAACCTTAGTGGATGCCCCCGGGTTATGGTTACACTCTGGGATATAAATAGATTGTGGGACAGATCCTTGTATTGACCCCGAATATATTTATATATAGTTATTAGATCACCCCTCAGGCGTCTTTTTTTTAGACTAAATAAACCTAACTTGGACAATCTTTCCGGGTACTCTAGCCCCCGCACTCCTTTTTTAACTTTGTTGCCCGCCTTTGAACGCGCTCCAGTTCTGATATGTCCTTCTTAAGCACAGGTGCCCAGAACTGTACACAGTATTCCATATGGGGTCTGACCAGTGACTTGTACAGGGGTCACATGATGCTCTGGTCATGAGCACCTATGCCCCTCCTGATGCACCCCATGATCCTATTTGCCTTGGCAGCAGCTGCCTGGCATTGATTACTACAGTTGAGCTTATTGTCAACTAAAACCCCTAGGTCCTTTTCCATTTTACCAAGTGTTTATTTAGTGTGTAATCATGACACAGATTTCTCCTTCCCATGTGCATAACCTTACATTTATCTGTGTTAAACTTCATTTGCCATTTAACTGCCCATGCTTCCAATTTATCTAAATCTGTTTGTAGCTGCCTGCTGTCCTCTTTTGTTTTAATTACTTTACTCAGCTTAGTATCATCTGCAAAGATAGAGACTTTACTGTTTAATCCATACCCAATGTCATTTATATATATATTGAAGAGAATTGGTCCCAGAACTGACCCTTGTGGTACTCCACTAGTAACAGTGACCCATGTGTACCATTGATAACCACCCTCTGCTTCCGATCATTAAGCCAATTTCCCACCCATCTGCACACGTTTTCCCCCAGTCCAAGCATTCTCATCTTTTGTACCAGCCTTTTATGTGGCACAGTATCAAATGCTTTAGATATATGATATCCAATGACTCCCCCTGATCCAATCTTGAACTTACCTCCTCATAAAAGCTGATTAGGTTTGTCTGGCAGGAGCGATTCCTCATAAATCCATGCTGATATGGAGTAGTAAGGTCATTTTCCCAAGGTGCTCCAGGATAGTGTCCCTTAAGAAACCTTCAAACAGCTTGCCCACCACAGATGTTAAGCTTACCGGTGTGTAGTTCCCAGGTTCCCCCCTAGATCCCTTTTTGAATATTGGCACCACATTTGCCAAGCGCCAATCCATCGGAACTGACCCTGTAGTTATTGAGTCCACAAATATTAGAAATAACGGCTTGTCTATTACTGTACATAACTCCCTTAAAACACGAGGATGTATGTCATCTGGTGACTTCAGCGACCTGGGGGGTTCACACAGTGGGGCATCCCAAAAGCGGAGTTCACAAAACCTGGGATAGTGAAAATCAAGGGTTTTGGTCCACTTTAACTGTAGAGGCATCCCAATTGTTAAAACTATAAAAGTTATTTTTGACTATAGGTTTTCTTTAAAGAGGAACAAAACCCGTAATTTTCACTTTCCCAGTTTTGTTCCTGGTGCAGAAGGCATTTTGGTTTCAGATGTCCCCGCTGTGCGTGAGGAAAGCCCATTATTCTTAATCCCACAATGTTCTCCTCCAATCAGCAATGGATTTTTGTGAATATTAATGAGCAGCATATGAATGGAAGGACATCCCGTCCGCTGTGTGTACCTGCATTGGGCAATCAGATAGATTCATAGATCAAGCAGAGGGATGCCATGGATGCTTTTGCTTCCCACGCATGCACCTTGGGATTGCTAGAATGGTGAGTTTCACAACAACCTCACATAGAGGTATCCCCAATACAGGGTGGCCCACAAGGACTAGGGTCTAAAAGCAGACCTTCACCCTGAATAAGAGCCTATCTTATATGTTTCCCACACCCTGTACATACAGATTGCTCACATTAAAAATCATCCTACCTGCATCTACTGCATGTTATGTGCCTTTAAACATCCAAGATGGCGGCTCATGGAGCATCAGGCAGCCTGCAGACAGGAAGTGCCTTCTGACTGTGTCGCTCTGCATTCTGGGATTGCTGTCCTTTCCCTGACCCCAGCTCTGCTCTGTCTGTGCAAAGCACAGCTATAACCTCGCCCCCTGGACTTTCTCTCCCTGCTTTCCTCTCCTCAGTATGTGATGCTTCTGAGTCAAGATGCTGGCGCCCATATCCTAGAGTCCTGAACAGAGTTGCAGCTCGGTGGGGGAAACGATAATAAGTAAAAACGTAAAAAACTATTCCCCAGTATCTAAAACTAATATATTTTAAGGGTTTGGGCTTTTCATTAAATCATGCTGAAGGTCCGGTTTAAAGGCACCTTTAATGGGGAACAAAACCCAGGATTTTCATTATCTTGGTTTTCTTGTGCCTGCCATGTCCATCCCAATGTGGGATACACTGTTGTGTGAATCTCCTATAAACTGATGAGTGTATACATGGGATGCCGGCCAATCACCAGCTCGTGTCCCATTCAGCTTTTGCTGTGCCACCCTGAGCTCTGAGCAAGCTGAGTGGAGCTGCACCCCCACTCAGGGCCGGCGTCGGCACCCGGCAAGGTGGGGCAGCTGCCGGGGGCCCCTGACAGGGCCGGCCTTTGGGGTGTGCGATTGCTCTTGACCGGTGGACTGGAACGGCACTGCCACAGCTGCATTGTCAGCAATGACCGAGGTGGCGGTGCATCCAGATTTGGGACGTTCCTCGGTGATGTGACGCAACTCTTCACCACAAAGGGGCCACTCAGACCATGCCGCCCAAGGGCCCACATAAACCTGGAGCCGGCCCTGCCCCCACTCCTCTGCATACCCGCACTAGCCTGGCACGTGTACGCTGGGTACGGGGGGGGGGGGTATTACCGGCGCATTCACAATGGGATTGCCAATGAGGAAAGTATTCCGAGTGATCCCATGGGATACACACAGCGGGGGATGCCCCACAAAGAGGGACAGTCTTATAGGCTCTAGGCCTGCGGTTGCTTCTCTTTAAGCCCCTTTATATGGAAGCTCTCATTCAGACACACAAGAAGCCGCTAAGGAAACCATGAAGGGATATCGGCAGGTAGCGCCTCGTAGCGGCAGGCAGCGTCTGTGAACGCCGGGTGCTGTATGCAAAACCACATTTATGAAAGCGAATCTGGTGAGCGACTCTAACAGCGCCATGTAGCGTCCGATTCATCAATACAGGCGGCTCAGTGTCTAGCTTCCAGAGCGCCAGGTATTACCTTTCACTCTCCCATACATTTCAATGGATGCTCCTTTTCATCAGTTTAAACAGGGTTTTTTGTATTTAATTGTTTTTTTGTTTCTCTCAAATAATCGTGTCACCTCTCCTGGCCTAGAAAGAGTCATTTTTGTAAACTTTTTAGATTTTTTATATTTTTATGCAGAATTGTCATTACAGGTCTGGCACTAGTATTAGTCACAATTACAACGTCATTCCATGTGTTTTCGCTTTGTTACTGGTGGATATGTGTTCAAAAACAGACTTTAATCACACAGCGTCTGGCGCTCTATGATATAGCGACCAGATCCAGAGCGCCGACTCACACTGTGTGTGTGTTTTTTTGTTGAATATGGTGTGAGTCACTGAGAGTCGGTCGCACTGAGCTGGCGCTACCTTTCACTCACTGCAGCGCTGTACTGGTGTTAGAGCACCCAACATAAATCACATTCATCAATGCCGACCAGGTTACTACAGCGGCTGAGGCGCTCTGTTACAGCGACCAATAGCCAATCACAGCGTATACTAGCGGTCGCTCTTATCGTTGCTATACAGACGCTCATCTGCAGATACCTGGCGTTAGTAATGAATCAGCCTGCCCGTGAAATACTTGCCACCAGCTGTCCTTAATTTATTTTTTTATGTGTAAACGATCACATGTATTAAAATATATATCTACATATATATTACAAATAATAACAAAAAAATCTCTTCCCCAAGACATCCATTGTCCCTGCATTCCCTGCCCTGTATATATATATATATATATATATATATATATATATAGGTATATATATATGTATACAATCTCACTTCTGCTATAGTATAGCTTGATCCCTTATTCATATAAAATCAGCAGCATATAAACAGCTTGCACATCTAAGAATGGAGGGATTTAATAAATTGCCTTCATGGCTTAATGCGCTTCATGCAGTTAGTGCGCCCCCTGCTGGCAATGCAGGTGTATATCAGCTTCATGGAAAACACTAGAGGTCAATAAACAACACTTTGCTTTGCTCGTGTTATAAGCTGTATACAGCTGCCACCTGGTGGCCAAACGTGCTTAATACAGGCTGCCAATTCCTCATGAGCAACTGGAAAAAGAATAGGCCTTCATTCACGGGGAGGCCGACTCATTAATAGCGGCAGGTAGCGACAGTTGAGCGACTGTAGCAGTATTTTCACAGCGCCTGCTAGTAGTCGCTGTGCTTGGTCATTGTTCGGTTGTTGATAGCGACTGAGTCGGTGTGCAGTAATGTTGAATACGGGGTGACGAGTCGCTATTTGACAGGTTCCGCGATGTATGGGTGTGCATGATAGCGACTGGTCAGAGCGACCGGCTCCCACCATATTCATCAAAAAATCACGCTCAAAAAATTCTCACGCTGTGAAATGCATGTTTAAACCCCAGAGCGCTGGCGGCGATGTGTTAAAAGTAGTTTTTTAACCCCCAAACCACCATATTTTTGGAAACCAAAAAAAAAAAATTTTTAAAGAATTTAGTAATATGAATACAATAATATCAGACCTGTAATATCAATTCTGTACAATTTTTTTTTCCCTTAAAAAAATTATTTAACATGGCAGAAGTGGTCACAGAATTTTTCACATTTCAAAAAAATAAAAAAAACCTTAATAACAATTAATTATTCATATTTAAAGATTGTTCCATTGAAATGCATTGGAGAGCGCCAGGTAGCGAGAGGTCATACCTGTCGCTGTTCAAGGTCGGACGCTGGCGCTGTGGGCTGAGGCTGGAATAATGATGAATGAGTCGCTATCTGGCGCTATCTCAGTCGCTAAGCAGGATTGGCTTGATAAATGTGTGATTGTGGTGGGGAGCCGGCATTCTCGTGGCGGGGCCCGTCATTACCGGCCGCTCACCAGTCGCTACCTGTCGCTATTCCTTCATAAATAAGGGCCTAAGAGTTGCAAAACAATTTCATGGTAGTAAAAAATTCAATTGACGAGAAAAAAGCCTGAGAATGTCACTGTTAGTGAATCACCAGATAGGAAGACAATGAAAGTCAATGGCACTTTTTTACTCCTGAAAAAGTACTGACCTTTGCACCCCTGTTTACCTGTAGTAAAAAGCTGCCATTGACTTT
Source organism: Gastrophryne carolinensis (assembly GCA_027917425.1). NCBI lineage: Eukaryota > Metazoa > Chordata > Amphibia > Anura > Microhylidae > Gastrophryne > Gastrophryne carolinensis. The sequence goes on along the minus strand of CM051235.1, from coordinate 50,615,639 downwards.
CATTGTCTTTTTATCTGGTGATTCAGCAACAGTGAGATTTTCGGGCCTTTTTCTCGTGAATTGAATTTTTTACTACCATGAGAATTTTTTAAACTTTTTGTGAATCGAGGCCATACTATGTGAGTTGTCATTTTTTACTTAAAGTGGCCTGAAATCTGTCCCTAGAATTAAAAAAATAAGAATCAGGGGGTTTGAGTGTAGCATTCTGCTTCTTTTAGGGAGAACTACACAACTCTCCTGATCTAGCCTGTGCTGAAATAACAGCCTCACTTTTGTGGGGGGGGGCGATCGCTTTTAAAAAAAGTAAAAGGTAGCAACCTTAGAAACTTTGGGACTAACTGAAATTGTAGTTTATTTGTCTGTCTGGACAATGACTTTAAACTGGAATAAGACCTGGGTTTGTTTACTTTCTTGGGTTTCGTTCTGCATCCTCATTCGGGATGCCCCCGTTATTCCCATGTTGCTTACCTCTGCCTCGATCCCATGGCACATACATGGGCTCCCGTCCAATCGGAGCCGCTTGCTGTGATGCTGTAACTCGGCAAGTGGCTCTGATTGGGATGAATAGGGAGCTCCCGCATCCCCTGCATGCCTGGAGGGTGTGTTCCCACCCCAGCCTATCCGATACAGGATGTGGGAGCACATGCTCTCCACTGTCAACAATCAGAGCCATTGTCAACAAAAAGCCAAATCACGTCATTTGAGCAAGCGGCTCTGACTGGACGTTGGACCAGGTTAGGTGAACGGGGCATCCCGATTCCAGGCCGGCCGCTGCCAGGTTTTGTTCCGCTCTAATTTGGACCACATCCCTGGTCCATCCTCCAGAGCTTTGGGGGGCCCTATTATGTGAAACCCCCACCGTTCATCCAGGTAACTCACCTGCCCTCAGTCCCACGGTGCATGCGTGGCCTCTGATCCAATCTGCTTCTAGAGTTGCACATTTTATTGATACATAATCTGAACACTAATGGGATCTAAGAGAGGTTAGTATGCTGCTCGGTGGTGGTGGTGGTGGTGGGGGGGTTAATGTATTTCAGGAGAAAATGATACATGATTTTCCAAATTAAAATGGTGTGTATATGCATAGCTCCCAAGTGTCCCTGATTTGGAGAGAATGTCCCTCTTTTATGTCTGTCCCCCTCTCCCTAGTTGTTTTAATTTGTCCCTTTTTTGAGGTGTAACATGCAGATCTGCATCAATAAATGATTCATTTGCCTATTCAAATTGTTTCTATTGTTGTAACTATTACATCTCCTATCCATCCTTTAATGAGGGGGTGTGGCCTAGTGCCACCCATTGGGCGTATAGTTCCCCTCAGGCAGCCACCCTACAAAGGCATCAGGGGGGGGGGGGCTCCCTGCTAGCTTTCCTCTCCCCTGGTATCTTGCCAGCCCTTTCCCTAGACCAGGGGGAGACCCTATAGTCTAGCCCTATGCAAGGTCACCTACCCACTTTCCCTAATGTACACCCAAACTGCAAACTCCAGATGTCTCTGTTTGATTACACCAGTAATGACACGCTTCCAGAAAGTAAAATACAATTCATAATACTCCATAGCTGCTTCATAGGCTTAAAGCAACCACTGGCCTAGAGGTCTATGAGACTCCAGGGCTACCTGATTCCTTCCCCTGATTTGGTATGCTCCGCTGTGTGAAACCCCCCCATCGGCTGACGTGCTTACCTCACCAACGAGCCCTCGCAGGATGCTGAAGGATGTGTGCGGCTGGGATTCCATTCAGCTTCTCCACCCGCACATTAATATGCACGGTCAGAGAAGTTAATTGGAGGAGAGCGAATCTGGTGCGAAACGGTAAGGGAAGCGGGCAAATAGCGCGGTTTCACACAACGGGGCATTCCACATCAGGGAGACAGACCAAATCCTGCGAAAGTGAAAATCACTGGTTTTAATCCACTTGTCCAACCAGGGCCACTTGCTTTTCGTTGGGGGTCAGGAGCAGTATAGGGAGTGAGATGTAGAGCGGGAGCAAGCTGCACCCCCTGCATCTTTGTGCGGTGCATGCACTCCCATCCCAGCCATTCATATAGGCTGGGACTGGAGTGAGCACCGCTGGGGATGCGGACGCTCTCCAATGAAATTAATTAGATTTCATTGGAGAAGACAGACCAAAACCCAGGAAAGTGAAAATCACAGGTTTTAGTCCACTTGCTCAACCAGAGCCATTTGCCTTTCGTTGGGGGTGGGGAGCAGTATGGGGAGCGAGATGTAGAGCGGGAGCAAGCCGCATCCCCTGCATCTTTGTCCAGTGCATGCACTCCCGTCGCCGTGAATGGCTGATTCATATAGGCTGGGACAGGAGTGAGCACCGCTGGGGATGCGGACGCTCTCCAATGAAATCAATTAGAGCTCTCTGCTGAAGGATGTAAACAAGGCAAAGAGCTCTGATTGGACGACAACCGCACATTCAACATTGGACCTAGGAGAGGCGAATTTTACTGGGCGAACCTGGGTTTCACACAGGGATGCCCTGGAGGCATGGAACAAAACACAGAAAAGTCAAAATCCCATTTTTTTTGCTTTTAGTTTATAAGGTCACCCCTCTTTGTGGGGCTTCCTGATATGGGATGACCAAAATGTGAAACCCCTGGATTACTGTAAAACGCCAGAAAAACCTTATTAGTGAGTGGACTGGGGCAGCATCCCTTGGTTTTGCTGCAAGCTCCCATACTAAGCCTTCCTGAATGATTAGTGCGGGTACACATAGCTGGTAGGAAGCGGATAATCTCCTTCCTTTCAGCATTTTGTCCTGTGCATATAAATGAGTAGCATAGACTGGAAGAGAGCCCACACATGGAATCGCTGGAGAGATAAGAGCAGCAGGCGTTTCGGGCTTTCACACAGTGGGGCATCCCAAATTGGTTTACCCCTGGGATGAGAAACAAAAATACAATTCTGTGATTACTCACCTGTAGAATTGGTATTATAAGTATACAGCACGTCCTGCTCCAGAGATAATTCCTTACGTTTGGGTAGTACATCCACAAAATGGTGCTGGACTGCAGAGACAGCAAAAAAGTGGCTCCTCCCGGCCCCTTATATTCCAGGGACCTCCCACAAATTCCCCAGTAATGACAAGCAGTTAGCAAGAAGCCAGGAGAATAACAACCATAATAAAACAATTTTAACCATGATAACAACCACCATACAGAGGTACTAAGAATAATGAAAACAAGGGCGGGGTGGAGCAGGACGTGCTGTATACGTATAATACCAATTCTACAGGTGAGTAATCACAGAATTGTATTATTCTAAGTATACAGCACGTTCTGCTCCAGAGATAATTCCTTACTTTTGGGACATCCAATAGCAGTGTCCGTAAGGTAGGGTGGGATCCCCCAAAAGCAACAATATGCAGATTAAACCACTGCCGCCTGCAGAACTTTGCGGCCAAAAGCAGCATCAGCTGAAGCCCGAACATCAACCTTGTAAAACTTAGAAAAAGTATGAACAGAAGACCAAGTAGCGGCCTTGCAAACCTGTTCAACAGAAGCCTGGTGCTGAAAAGCCCAAGAGGCACCAATAGCACGAGTGGAATGAGCAGTAAGGCGGAAGAGAGGCTCCTTCCCTTTAGCAGAATAGGCCTGAATCACAGCCTGACGGATCCACTTGCTGATGGTAGACTTAGCTGGAGCCAGACCCTTCTTAGGACCAGAAGGGACCACAAAAAGAGCATCAGTCTTCCTGAAGGGTGCAGCAGCCACCAAATAAAACTTCAGGTTCCTGACCACATCCAAGGAATGTAGAGCCCTCTCCTTAGGGTTACTAGGATTAGGGCACAGAGAGGGCAGAACAAAGTCCTGATTGAGATGAAAAGCAGACACAACTTTAGGTAGAAAATCTGGTTTAAAGCGAAACACCACCTTGTCCTGGTGTCTCTCAAAGTAAGGGGGCTTGATGGAAAGCGCCACCAGCTCAGAAACACGCCTAACAGAAGTAATAGCCACCAAAAAGTCTACCTTAAGAGTAAGAATGGACAAAGCAGCCTCATGCACAGGCTCAAAAGGAGACCCCTGCAGGGCAGATAGGATCAAGTTCAAGTCCCAGACTGGTAACATAGGCTTACGTGGGGGGCGCACATGAGTAACCCCCTGGAAAAAGGTCCTGACCAGATGATGCTGAGCAAAAGATCACTGAAAGAAAACAGCCAAGGCAGAAACATGACCTTTCAGAGTGCTGAGTTGAAGCCCCAGATCCAAACCATGTTGGAGAAATTCCAGAATCCTAGGAATAGAAAACACCCGACAGGGAAGAGACCTAGACTCGCACCAGTCAATGTAGGTACGCCAAACCCTATAGTAGATAGAGGACGAGAACTTTTTCCTAGCCCTGATCATGGTGTTAACAACAGAGGCAGGCAGCCCCTTTTCCATTAAGATGGAGGTTTCAGCAGCCAGGCCATTAAAGCCAGCGTTTGTAAATTGGGGTGGCGTAGCCGCCCCTGAGTGAGCAGGTCTGGATCCTTGCCCAGGTACTGATCTACCGCCAGCTGCACACTCTTCTTGGCCAATGGGGGGCAACCAGGATTGCTGGCACCCCTTCCTGAGCTATCTTTCGCAGAACCCTGCCCAACAGGGGAAACAGGGGAAAGACATACAGTAGATGAAAACCCTGCCAGGGCATTGTCAGAGCATCCACGGCAAAGGCCAGAGGGTCCTGGGACAGACAAATCTCGATTGCCGTCGCACTCCTACCCGTGTATTCAATGGGGGTGCACGGTTAGCGGTGACACCGCAAGTCCAGAAAAAGCAAGCAAAACCAGCACTCCAAATGATAATATAAAATATTGCGGGTGGCACCAATGGTTTATTATTCAAATAATGTGAGGTGCACTGCCCCTATAGGGAGCCTTGCAAAAGCACAATGAATACCCAGAAATTGGGGGTACCCTCCACACAACCCCCACAATGGGCCCCCGGGGACTAACAATTGCACTCTCAAAAAGGTAAAAATAAACGGTCTTTATTTAAGGAGATCACATCTAAAAAATACTTTAAAAACTACATTTTCCCAGTGCTGTTACAAGTCCAGCCACATGGGGGAGCCATCCTGCCAGGAACAGTATATTACAATGTGCATAGACAAATGGTGATTACAATAAAACCTAAAACATATATATCCATTCAATAAAGTGCTATGTGCTAAAGCAAGTGTACATCAATTATCAAGACACGGACCTCTAAATGAATCTGGGCCCAGTTAAAGCAATAAAGTGCAAGGTATACATATAAAATACAAATCCTCACTGTTCACCTGACAGGAAAGCAGCCATGCAGCAGCCCACGCATTCCGAGCGACAAGGGCTCTTTTTCAAGGCTGGGATAATGACGGGGGAAGCAAAAGCGCTCCCCTTAAGTACCCCTCCATCCATGATTGCCAGCACGACCCCTAGACCTCTGGGCGGCACCCACGCACTCCGCCCGGAAGTGCGTCGGGCCGCAAACCGGAAGTGACCCTGCGTTCCAGCAGCTGGAAGGGCCTGACCAGCTCCGTGCAGCATCTCCTGTTTCCGAGGGGCTGAGGGTGTAGGTTCCGGGCTCCCGGGACATGCTGATGCAATGATACAAGAAATATTTTTAATCAGTGCCACCCAACATAATAGACTTAATGACAAATACACAAACAGTATAACCCCAACACAAAATGTGCCAAACCCCTCACCAAGGTGTGCAACCAGTGCTCAAAAATACCCCCCCCCATACCAAGTGCAGTAAACCTATAAGTCTGCATTCTATAACCATGATGCAGACTAACCACATGAATGTGAATAAGATGAGCCACCTAGGAACCGTGTGCCCGGCCATATTCAGCTCGGGCTCTCCATGAACCATGCGGTGCTCAAAACACAGTGAACCCTATTCTTAAACTAATGTGGCCTGTGACTGTGGCATCAGATAATTCAACCCTATTTAACCTAGGAACGGTGTAAATGCTACATCCTCATTAAGACCGGAAGGAAACTGCGTGTCAAGTGTGAACATCCACCGCAGCTCTTTTTGCTGGAAACGCTTCTTGAGGTCACCCCCTCTCGGCCCCAGGTTGACCCTTTCAAGTGCAGTGACCTTAAATCCCTCCACACTTCCTTGATGTACATCAAGGAAGTGTGCTGCCACCGGCGGTATGACCTTGCCCATTCCCATTCCTCCTTGCTAATCGTATCGAGGACAAATGCGCCTGGATGCGTGCCTTCAGGGCATTTTTGGTTTCCCCAACGTAACTCTTTGGGCACCCACATGAAATGAGGTAAACTACTCCCACTGTACAGCAGTTTATACATTGTCTGATGGGATATTTCCTGCCCGTCCTCCTGCTGGTCACCTCCTTACTGGTAGCCATGAATGGGCAAATTGAACATGTGCCACAAGGGTGGCTGCCCTTTACAGAAGTACTAACCTGTTCCGGCGTGGAACCCATGTAGTGGCTCCTGCAGATCTTGTCGCGTAAACTAGGTGCACGCTGAGCTACCATTAGGGGCCCCCTACGTGTCCATCTTGCTAGCACTTCTCAGAATCCCCCAATGCTTCTTCAGGAGATATTGAAAATCCAAGAAAAGTGTATTCATGCCAAATGCACATAATCCAAACAAGGAATAGTCCAACGTTTAGGGGGTTACAGCGGGCCCCCTTCACCTGATGAAGGGGGCCCGCTGTAACCCCCGAAACGTTGGACTATTCCTTGTTTGGATTATGTGCATTTGGCATGAATACACTGGTCCTGGGACAGAGACACAAAGACTGGAAACTTGTGATTGTGACGGGACGCAAACAGATCCACATCTGGCTGACCACAATGGTGACACAGAGAGCGAAACACCCTGTTGCTGAAAGACCATTCCCCCAGGCGAGAAGTCCCCCTACTCAGAGTCTGCCTCCAGATTCTCCACCCCCGGAATGTGCAAAGCTGAGATGCAGGGAACATTGTCCTTAGCCCAGGACAGGATCAGAGACACTTCATTAAGGGCCCCCTTGCTCCGGGTCCCTCCCTGATTATTGATGTAGGCAACCGCCAACTGGTTGTCCTAGCATACCTGAACAGCCCGACCCCGAAGGTGCGGGGTCAAGTGGTCTAGAACCAACCTGATCACCCTCAGTTCCAGAATGTTGATAGGGGTGTGGGCCTCCTGAGGGCCCCACTGCCCCTGGAATTTTAGGGATCTCCAGAAGTCCCCCCCCCCACCTGTCAGACTGGCATCCGTGGTGACTGTCTCCCAGCAAGGGGCCAGAAAGGATCTGCCCACCAACAGGTTTCTTGAGTCCAGCCACCACGAGAGAGACCGCCTGGCTAGGGGGGACAGAACCAAAACCTGATCCAGGGACACAGGGTTCCTGTCCCATACAGACAAGAGGTGGAGTTGAAGAGGCCTCATGTGAAACTGAGCATAAGGAACCGCCTTGAAGCAGGACACCATCAGGCCCACTAGCTGCATTCCCTGCCTGATGGAAGGATGAGGGCAGGACAGAAGGAGCTGAGCTTGCGCTTGCAGACCACGCTTGTCCACCTTCTGCTGAGGAAGAAAGATCCTGGCCCGAGCTGTATCCAGATTCATGCCCAGAAATGGCTTCACCAAAGAGGGAGACAGGGAAGATTTGGAGTGGTTTATCACCCAGCCGAATGACTCCAGTGTGGTCACCACCCGCTGAGCATCCAGCTCTGCCTGTTGGAAGGACGGAGAAGTGATAAGTATGTCGTCCAAATAGGGAAGAATGCGAATGGCCTGAGCTCTCAGCAGAGCCATAATGCCCGCCAGCGCCTTGGTGAATACCCTGGGAGCTGAAGTAAGACCGAAGGGCAATGCCACAAACTGGTAATGCTGATCCTCCAGAGTGAACCTGAGGAATCTCTGATGACCTGGAAAGACTGGAATATGGAGGTAAACATCCTTGATGTCCACAGAGGTCATGAAGTCCCCTGGGCGCAGTGAACTTACAGCTAAGCGCAGAGTCTCCATGCGAAAACGCCTGGATCTGACAAACTTGTTGAGAAGCTTTAAGTCCAGGATGGGTCTGACAGATCCATCTCTTTTGGAAATGGTGAAAAGGTTGGAATAATAGCCCTTGCCCCTTTCCCTTAAGGGCACCTGGCAGATGACCCCCAGCTCCAGTAGATTCTGCACAGCAAGCAACAGGCCCTGAGCTAACAGGGGGTCTTGAGGCATCCGGGATCTGATGAATCTTGGGGGCGGCCAGGCTGCCAACTCTATCTTGTAACCGGAGGACACCACCTCCTGAATCCACCGGTCTGAGACATGACCCCTCCAGACGTGAGCAAAGAGCCGAAGCCGCCCCCCCCACCCGGATGGGTGAGGGCGCCCCTTCATGCCTGAGGGGGCTTGGGGGAAGACTTAGACTTGGAACCCCAGAAGGGGCCAGGGTGGCCACGCCCTCTGCCCCTGCCCCAGAATGAAGCTCCCCTTCCCATACTCACGGTAGGAGGGAAGAAAGGAACCTGAACCCCGAAAGGGCAGAGACTGTCTCTTGCGCTGGGGTAACTTGCCTCCCTTAGCAAACAGGTCCAGGCGATCCCCAAATAGACGCAGTCCTTTAAAGGGGAACCCAGTGAGAGCCTTCTTGGCAGCGTTTTCAGCTGCCCACTGGCGCAGCCAAACCGAGCAGTGTATAGCCACCGCCAAGGCAGAAGCCCTGCCACACATTCTAATGGTATCATCCAAGGCAGAGAAGACATTTGCAACAAATTCCTCACAACGCAGAAGGGCTCTATACTCTTCACTAGCAGCATCATCAGGAGCCCCATCTAAAATACTTTTGAGCAGAGTCCTAATAGCCACAGCTGTAATGGCAGGGGCACAAAACGGACGCAGCGCGGACCCCGCAGAGGCAAAGGCATGGGAAGCCAGCTGATCAATGCGCCGGTCCTCCCCATCCTTCAGGGTAGTATAGTCAGGGGAATGCATGACAGAAGGGGCACTTACGGACCGCAGTAGGTAGACGCCAACTACGCAGCACGAGGAGAGCAAAATGATGCCCGCAGATACCTCGAGGGGCGAGGCGCGGAGCCAGCGATGCAGAACGCGCCATCCGCAAGGCCCGCCCCCCCGAAGAACGTGAAGGCGCCCACGTGACAATGCCAAGCTAATGATGGCACAGCAGCGCCTGAGGTAAAGTCGCGGCCGACCGCACAGCGCCGTACAAGCGCCCGTGGCGGCGGCAGCATTTTTTAAAAAAGCAGCCAGTGCAACCAGCACATGCGGTGACACAAAGCCAAAGCATACCACGGAATACAATCCCAAGGAGTGAAGAATACACATACACCCCCCCCCCCAGAAATGCCAGGGAGAGCAGCGGCCAACCTAACAGGAGCCCACCGATGGACAGGGGGCGAGGGGCGATAGTGCAGGAGGGGCATCCCGTAAGGCTCACCATGGGCCTATACTGCCCACCCTTTGGTGGGGGATTGCGGTCGGAGCAGCGCTCCTTAAGCACCTGACAACGGTGCTGCCTACCATCACCCGACCAGCGCAGCCAAAGCTGGGAGGCAGAAAAAAAGAGGAACGGGTGGGAATAGTCCTACAGGGCTGCAGGCTAATAGTCCGGCTAGAGAGAGCCATCTTCTTGCCTTCACAGCGCCGACTGCAGAGAAGAACTGGGGAATTTGTGGGAGGTCCCTGGAATATAAAGGGCCGGGAGGAGCCACTTTTTTGCTGTCTCTGCAGTCCAGCACCATCTTGTGGATGTATTACCCAAACATAAGGAATTATCTCTGGAGCAGGACATGCTGTAAACTTAGAATACCCGGGTTTGTTCCTCATTAACACTGACACATATTCATTATTTTTCCATGCCTACCGGAAGGCACCTGTAACAGAGGTAACACAGCCTCACTTGTAGCAGGGCCGGGGTTAAACGAGTCATTCTGAACTAAGAAAGCCAATCAGATGCCCTGGCAAATTGTCTTTATTAAATATTCAGGCAGTTCGGTTGCCTTTTGACTATCCTGAGTTTTGGTCCTTGCCCCCTGGGCACCCAATGGGGGATTCCCTGCTGTGTGAAACCCCCCAGGTCGCCCGAACAAACTAACCTCTTCCCAGTCCTACAACGCATACGCAGCTGCTCGTCCAATCAGTGCACTTGGATCTGCCCGCGCCCCTTTTTCCAGGAGCTCGTCTAATGCGAGCGGATCTGAACGCGCTAGCGGCAGCATCCCCCCACACCCTATAACAGGGAGCGTGCCCATGCTGGCCATTCACAAATGCCTGGCATGGACACGTGCAATGGAGATGCGGCCACAGTTCACGCATGCGCTCATCGGACCGGGAACAAAGGTGAGTTTTCGGGCGACCTGGGGAGTTTCACACAGCAGGGCATCCCCGGATCAGGGTGCCCCCGGGGGAGAAAGTATGCCTACCCTGGAGTCTCATAGCTCCAGGGTGGGTTTTGGTCCTCTTAAATACTGCACATATAACCATGTCCTGAATTAACTTTCCCAGACATCTTTGTAGCGTGCCAATCAGATCACACGTTAGCCAAGCCTTGGCAGTCAACATCACATCCTCGTGCAATAAATGTGTTCTTTGAAGAAGCGAAGTCAGCGAGGAATCCAAGCTTCAATCTTGAAAAACATTTTTCTGCTTGGATAGTTTTTGGCTTTGAGCATCTTGTGCTATCTTGTCCCCAGCAACATGGACTTTTTATGTTGACCAACAATAATGCAGGCATAGCCTATCACCAATCATCATGCCCAGCTTAATGCTCTCTGGGACTTTCCCAGCACCATAGCGGTCATTACAGTGGCTGTTTGGCCACCGCTTTGACACATATGTTTATTCAGTTCAAGTTGGGTTGAGGGTTAAGTTTGGGTAAGGTGCTGGTCCGGGCCAGGCATTAAAGTGGACCTCTATTCAGAAATTCAAAATGTAGTAAATTGCACCCCTAACCCCCCTTTCTTGCAATCGGTGATGAAAATTGAGAGAGCTTAACTCCATTCAGATATTGTGGAATAGCAGGCAGATTCTATGCTACTAAACTGCATGGGGACGGCCATCTTGCCACAATTTTGACAGCCCTGCTTCTAAAATATACAGTCCTATAGTCAAAATTACCCAAAATTACCCGAAAAAAAATGAAAAATGGCTTTATTTCTAGCCATATGTAAAGAGCAATGGGCTGTAATGACTCAACACTGCCCTTAAACCTCTTAAAATATTGTATCAACATTGTAAACAACTCTGCAGCAGCTGAGGCCATTGACTTATTTTGATACATAGTTACATTCACCCCTTCCAGCAGCTGGTTATTCACTGTGTGAGTGTGTGTAACATGACAGACATGCTGGTCCCTTTTCTGAGGTAACGCTCTCAGTTTGGTGTGGGCTGCTTACAACAAAATCCCAAGCTCCAGCCAGCCTGTCCTGTGTGGAGAAACAATAGCGCACAGACATACTGCATCAATGCTAGAGAGGTTCTGCGTGGAAACAGATAAAATCCCTCGTTGACGGGTTGGGCTGATCCTAAGGAAGCTCCCAACTCATCTACAGTGTGCTAGCAAAGGTTCTCCCCAACCCCCCCCCACTCATGATTATATGTTAGCAGAGCTCTCAGGTGAAATACAAGATGGCTGCTCCCATGTCATTCTAGGAGCACAGCTATTCCACAACATCTGCATAGGTTTAAGCCCTCTCAAACAGCATTCACCACTGATCCTCAAAGGGCGGCTTTAAGAGAGCGAATTACTAAATTGTATTTTCTTGACTGGAGGTCATGGAAAACTCTTTTTGTCACGTTTTTAGTCTTCTGCTTTATCGTTTTCCTCTTTTGGAATTTAAAATAAACATTTGTGTTAGGATCATGCACCCATACCGGTGATTTACTTAGCAGCATGTTATATTCATGTGGCTCTTTGTTTCTCGAGTGGGAGTGACTATCCCAGCCTTAAGAAATACCCATTAACATAGCTTTTGCCTGCAAATCCCAGAATCATTTCACTGACAAGGGTTAGCTCACCTCCCCTCACATAGTAGAGCTTGAAAATAAGTCAGGCAGCAGCAGCAACATTAATCCCTCCCTAGGTGAGAATGCTGCTGGTAACCCTTTAGCTACTGATACACAAGAGTCAGGAAGTATCTGCTCTGTAGACTAAATAGCACAGTGTGTATGGTTGCTAGGGTAAATGGTTGCAAGAGTTGCAAACATATAGCAAAAACAGATAAGCACACGATATCAGTTTCTGTCTACTGTAGCGCGGGAGCAATTCTTTTGACACTCTGAGAATAAAAAGTTTCATGCAGTGTTATGATAACCTGTGTGTGTGTGGGGAGGGGGCTCATAGCGGATATAGTCACACAGAGATGGACAAAAGGTGGTAGGTACAGAGAATAGGATACCACAAGCTACTGGATTAGACAGTAGCTTGTGGCATAGTAATATATGGCAGTACACCTCATCTTTCTATTTTCATCTCTAGGATGACATATGCTGAAATCATGACACTTGTGATAAATGACCCCCTGACAGCCAAATATAACAGTGACTGCTTGCTACTCATTGCGGTGGATTCAAAGCCTGGTGAATATTTTTAGGAGAGAAAACTGCCATTGACTTTCATTGTCTACCTTGGAGCTGATTCAACAACAGGTGAAAAATACCATTTTGTGAATACTCACCTGTAAAATGGGTATTATAAGTATGTCACACACCCCGCTTCAGATAGTAAATCATTAGTCATGAGTTATACTCACCGCTAGGTGGCACTGTTTGCAGAGGAGTCCAGAAAACAACAAGCCCCTCCCAGTCTATACATACCTGGTACCTCCCAACAATTCCCCAGTATTCAAACAGCAGTAAAGACAAGGTACAAGGAAAAAAACAATGGTAACCCTCAACTGTAATAAAAAGCTTCACCATATAAAGAACCAGGATACCAAAAAGGGCAGGTGAAGCAGGGTGTGTGACATACTTATAATACCCATTTTACAGGTGAGTATTCACAAAATGGTATTATTCTAAGTATGTCACACACCCCGCTTCAGATAGTAAATCATTAGTCATGGGACATCCAACAGCAGTGTCCAAAAAGGGCGGGTATCCAACCAGGCAATAATGCAGAAAACTCAAACCACTGCAGCCTGCAGAACCTTGCGGCCAAACACAGCATCCGCTGAGGCCCGCACATCAACCTTATAAAACTTAGAAAAAGTGTGAACCGAAGACCAGGTAGCAGCCTTACAAACTTGATCAACAGAAGCCTGGTGCTGAAAAACCGCACGAGTAGAATGAGCAGTAACACGAAAAGGGGGATCCTTCCCCTTGGCAGAGTAGGCCCCAACAATCGCCTGACGAATCCATTTGCTAATGGAAGACTTAGCCGGAGCCAAGCCCTTCCTACCACCACGAAAAAGGCATCAGTCTTACGAAAAGAAGACGTAGTACGCAGATAGTACTTGACACAACGTACAACATCCAAGCAATGCAACGCACTCTCCTTGTCATTCCTAGGCTTAGGACACAAAGAAGGAAGAACAATGTCCTGATTAAGATGAAAAGCAGAGACCACTTTAGGGAGAAAGTCTGGCTTGAAGCGAAAAACCACTTTGTCCTGATGTTTCTCGAAATAAGGAGCTGCCAACTCCGAAACACACCGAACCGAAGTGATGGCCACCAGAAAGGCAACCTTCTGAGTCAGAGTAGACAGAGCAATATCCTGCAAAGGCTCAAAAGGAGGAGCCTGAAGAGCAGAGAGAACCAAATTCAAATCCCAAACAGGGAGCAAAGGCTTCCTAGGAGGCCGCAGATGCGAAACCCCCTGGAAAAAAGTCTTGACCAACGGATGGAGTGCAAATGACCTCTGAAAAAAGACAGACAAGGCAGAAACCTGCCCCTTCAAAGTACTCAGCTGAAGACCAGAGTCCAGCCCCGATTGAAGAAACTCCAAAATCCTAGAAACAGAAAAGACCCGGCAGGGCAAAGATCTAGCCTCACACCAATCAATATAAGATCTCCAAGCCCTATAATAGATGGAAGAAGAGGATCTCTTCCTGGCACTAATAAGAGTCCGAATGACCGAATCCGAAAGACCCTCCTCCTTCAAGATGGAGGTTTCAGCAGCCAAGCCGTCAAGAGGCAGATCGAAGTGATCCACTGCCAGACGGATGAAGTCTGCGAACCACACCCGCCTTGGCCACCTTGGAGCCACGAGAATGGCGGGAACCCCTTCCTGAACCAACTTTCGCAGCACCCTGCCTAGCATGGGAATCGGAGGAAACAGATAAAGAAACCCCAGGTCCCCCCAGCTCAGGGCCATGGCATCTGCCGCCAGAGCCAGAGGATCCTGGGAAAGCGACACAAATGTCGGAAGCTTGTGATTGTGACGAGAGGCAAACAGATCCACCTCCGGCGTCCCCCACCGGAGACAAAGCGACCGAAAGACCTGGGGGTGGAGAGACCATTCCCCCCGGCGGGAAGAGCACCTGCTCAGAAAGTCCGGCTCCGTGTTTTCCACTCCTGGAATGTACACTGCCGAGATGCAAGGGACATGAGTCTCCGCCCAAACAAGGATCAGAGACACCTCTCTGAGGGCACCCAGACTGCGAGTTCCTCCTTGGTGATTGATGTAAGCAACCGCCGTCCGATTGTCCGAACGAACCTGAACCGGCAAGCCCTGCAAATGCTGCGTCAGGTGAGACAGAACCAACCTGATGGCTCTCAACTCCAGAACATTGATGGGCAAGTGGGCCTCCTGAGGACCCCACCGCCCCCGGAACCGAAGATCCTTCCAGAAACCTCCCCATCCTGACAAACTGGCGTCCGTGGTGACAGTTTCCCAAAGCGGGGTCAGAAATGACCTGCCCTTCAAGAGATTGTCCGAGACCATCCACCACAGTAGAGACTGCCGAACCCGGGGGGACATCCGGAAGGACCAATCCAACGACCGCGGTCGCCGGTCCCAAGACGCTAGCAGATGAAGCTGAAGTGTCCGCGTGTGAAACTGCGCGAAGGGAACTGCCTCGAACGAAGCTACCATCAGCCCCACCAGTCTCATCCCTAGACGGATGGACGGACGAGGGTTGGCAAGAAGAAGCTGAGCCAATTCCTGAATCAAAAGAACCTTGGCCTGAGGGAGAAAGACTCTGTGCTGGCAAGAGTCCAAGGACATCCCCAGAAAGGTCAACACTCTGGCCGGAACCAGAGAGGACTTGGGGTAGTTGATCACCCAGCTGAACCTCTCCAGAGTGGACACCACCGTGCTGGTGTCCCCTTCCGCCTGACTGAAGGAAGGAGCCATGATAAGAAGATCGTCCAGATAAGGCACAATGCGAATCCCCTGAGCTCTGAGCAGGGCCATCACACCCGCCAACACCTTGGTGAACACTCTCGGAGCCGAGGCCGAATGGAAACTGAAAATGCTGATCCTCCACCACAAAGCGAAGAAACCTCTGGTGAGCGGGGAAGATCGGAATGTGAAGGTAAGCATCCTTGATGTCTATGGACGTCATAAAGTCCCCCTGCCGAAGCGAATTGATCGCAGACCGCAGAGTTTCCATGCGAAACTTCCTGGGACGAACAAACAGGTTGAGAAACTTCAAATCCAGGATGGGACGGAACGACCCATCCTTTTTGGGCACTGTGAAGAGATTGGAATAATACCCGCTCCCCACCTCCGAAGATTCCTTACCGCCGCCAGGAGCCCCTGCGCGGCCAAAGGATCTGAAGGGACACGGGACCTGAGAAACCTTGGAGGAGGGCGGGACTCGAACTCCAACTTGTAACTGGCCGACACCACCTCCCGGATCCATCTGTCCGAGACCTCCTGGTCCCACACCCGGGAAAAGAGCCGCAGCCGTCCCCCCACCCGTAAGGGTGAGGGCGCCCCCTCATTGCTGAGCGGGCTTGGTGGCCGACTTGGGCTTGACACCCCAGCCATGAATGGGACGGCCACGGCCTTTACCCCTGTTCCAGCTGGCAACCCTGGAAGCTGAGAAGCCCGCACCCCTGCCGGCACTGGCTCCCCAAAAGAAAGGATTGAAGGACGCCGCCCCCCCGAAATGAGCGACTAAATTTCTTGCGCTGAGGTAACTTACCTCCCTTGGCAACAGAATCATGCTTTTCACCAAAAAGCCTCAAACCTAGAAAGGGGAGAGCTGTGAGCGATCTCTTGGAATTAAAATCAGCAGTCCATTGTCTCAACCACACAGAACGGCGGATGGCAACCAACAGAGCCGTAGCCCTGCCACACATTAACATGGCATCATCTTGAGCGGCAAGAATAAATGAAACGAAGGAATCACAACGCTTAAGGGCCAGAAACTCCTCACAAGTAGGATCAAGATCCACACATAAATCCCTGACAATGGACCTAACCGCCAACAATAAAAGTGCCGAAGCACAAACAGGCCTCAAGACCGAACCCACACAGGCAAAACCATGGCGGGCCAGCTGGTCAATCCGGCGATCCTCGCCGTCCTTAAGAGAAGTAGTGTCAGGAGAATGTACAACCGCCGTATTAGATAGTCCCAAAACCGGAGCATCCACCTCGGGAGGGACAGACCAACGCTTAACCAAGTCCGCCGGAAAGGGATACTTCCTATCCCAGCTAGACGGCACCCCAACAAGACGCGTAGGTTGCTCCCATTCCTTAAGGACAACCTCTTCGAAATGCTGTTGACTGGGAAACTCCAAGCGCGGCTTGGTCACCCCAAAAAGCTGACCCTTAGGCCGAGGAGCAGCCTCGGGAGGGTCCAAATCCAAAATCTCAAAACATTTGGGCCAAAACGGAAGGCGTGTTGGGTACCGACCCGGCGGCCTGGTCATCTTCAGCACCCAGCAACTGCTGAACCTCAGAATCATCCAACTCCTCAACAAGCTCACCCTCTTCAAGGGGACGATCTGAATAATCCAAAGCCTCAACGACCTCATCGTCTGAGTCCGGCGGAGGCGGAGACAAGTGTTTCCGCTTAGCCGGAGCCTTCTGAGCAACCACAGCGGAAAACATCTTCTCGAGGCTGGCCAACCTGGCGCATACCTCGGATTGCGAATCCCCACCCGTGACCACGTCACACGGGGTCCGGAACAGGCGAGGAGGGGAAGGAGATGGTGCGACCGACGAAGTACCGGGCACCGGGGTGCCGGACTGGCGATCAATATTCCGCTGTGCACATGGAACGCAAATAATAACATCATCCCCTGGGAGCGGAGTCCCACACCCCCCGCACAGCCTGGACTGCCCCGAATGACCGTTTCCGGAATCTTTGGTAGCCTCCATATGGTGAAATTATGGTAATCGCAATAACCAGGGATTTACGCAATACGTGACCCGGGATGCCCCTTAATTTCTTTATTTAATTATGGCCCTGAAATGGGGAAATTTGCAAAAATGCCAATAAGGGGAAAGTAAGGACAAAAAACCCCACTAGCCAGGTATATAAGACCGGGAGAGCCCTGCCGTGTGGGATCCCAGGATCTGAAAAAGACGACAATAGTCACACAAGCACATGGACAAGGTACAATAGCATGAATCAATAAGAAAACAGGAATCTATATATATATATATATATATATATATATATATATATATATACACATGCACAAATACAAATAACTAAACATAAGTACTAGCATAATCCATAAACTATGGATACCATGGAAAAGCCAGGGAAAACCTCATAGGGCACCCAGCATGCCAACTATCCTGCAATAATAATAAAAAATGCCCCCAGCCGGAAGACCACCTTAACTATAATAACCGCCCCAGTCTACCTTAACACAGGGCAGAAATCCTCTACGACCGATAGCCGGGCGGGCCAGCGGCACAGACGCCGCCCGGCCCGCACCACCGACACACTACGCGCCAACGCCGGGGATAACGCAGCCGCGGACACCAGAGGCACCCGCACCGAGACAGGCGGGCCGCCCGACCCCGCCCCCCCCGACCAGATAACAGTAGCGGGCGCCACGGACATGGCGACCGCTGTAAAAGCACCACACAGAGCGGCGGGCCGGCGACCCACACGCCGCCCGACCCCTGAAAGGAAAACAGTCCGGGGAGCCCCAGCAGAGCCCCCCCGAAAACACACAGACACCTGGCATCACAGGGACCCCCCCCCCCCCAACCCCAAGGGCGCAGGGAGAAGGGACCCAACTGGGAAGACCTAGTAGGGACAAAAGGGCTGGGGCATCCCAAATCCGCATCACCAGGCCGGATAACCGCAATTGCCCCGTAAGATAGGGTCTAGCGGAGGAGCTAATCTCCTAGGCACTCTGAGTGCCATCTACCCTTGCCCAGCCTACAGCCTAGACAGCCTAGGCTGGGAGGCTACCATGTATAATAAAGGGACTAAACAAAAAAAGGCCGGGCAGAAATAGACCATGGGGGGGGGGGCGTTTTCTGACCCCAGCTACCTGCAAGCAGACTTCTTTCTTCTGTCTTGTAGCCACCTTGCAGAGAAGAACACTGGGGAATTGTTGGGAGGTACCAGGTATGTATAGACCGGGAGGGGCTTGTTGTTTTCTGGACTTCTCTGCAAACAGTGCCACCTAGCGGTGAGTATAACCCATGACTAATGATTTACTATCTGAAGCGGGGTGTGTGACATACTTAGAATATTTACACCCGGTAGATAATGAAAGTGAATGGCAGTTTTTGCTTCTAAAAAAAAAAAAGTGAGTTTTCTCACCAGGATCTGAATTGACCCTATTCTCCTGAACCTCTCAGCTGCATTTGAAGCTGTAGACCACCCTTTCTTACTATAGAAACAAAATAAACTAATTGTTGCTATAAACCAGAGGTTCCCCAGTCAGTGGTGCTAGTACCACTTGTGATACTCAAGGCCACTGGGGGGGGGGGGGGGGGGGGGGAGAACCTATAAAGCCTGGACCCGTCTTCTACTTAATATTCCCCTCCTGCTCCCCTCACCTGTCTCAAGCATTTCAAGTTGCTGCATGTTTGTACTTCTCCAATAGGATGCCAATGGATGTCAGGCTGCAGGCTTGCACCATTGGGTTGACAGTTGGAATACATATAGTATAGGTTCTCTTGAAAGCCCACCTTCACCCTCCTGGGGAAGACCAACACCCAGCGTCTATAAGATTCCCAGGCCAATCCGATCCCTCCCCGCAGGGCATCCAAAGTCAGGATGCTCCGCTGTGAAACCCCCCAGGACGCCCGCTGCACTTACCTGATTGCTGGCGCATGCGCGGGCCGCATCTCGCACTTCTCTCTAGCAGGGCACTTGTGAATGTCCGGCACGGGCGCACTCCCGTTAGAGGGAAGTGCGAGATGAGGCCACAGCGCACTCGGAGCCGCTGCGGTAAGACATCTCATTGACGCGCATACCACAGCGGCTCCAAGCGCGCCGATTGGACGAGCGGCCGCGCATGCGCCATAGAAGCTGGGTGAGGCGAGTTTTTACTTGTGATCTGGGGGGGTTTCACATAGGGAAGTGGACCAACACCCAGGATAGTCAAAATCCTGGGTGTTGGTCCACTTTGAGTGGTACTTGGATAAACTGGAGAATAGAAAGTGGTATTGTGAAACAGTGGAATAACTAAATGTGATGGGGCTCCGGTGCAAATGTGCAAATAGGGCCCTGTCAAGACTCGGAGAAAACTTCTCAATGTGCCGAGTTCCCTAGATCTCACTCATTTCAGTTTACTGCCCTGTCCGTGCTCTACGCTTTGCAAATGATATATAACTCACATGCACTATAATCTGGACCTCTATACCTTCCATAGATTTATAGTTCTTATGGTAAAAAATACAATTGTGATTATTCACCTGTAGAATTGGTATTATGAGTATACAGTACGTCCTGCTACAGTACGTCCTGCTCCAGATAAAGATTCTTCACATCTGGGTATAACTCCGCCAGATGGCGCTGGACTGCAGAGACAGCGAAATTGGCTTCTCCCAGCCCATCAAATACCCGGGACCTCCCACAAATCCCCCGGACCTCCCACAAATCCCCAGTATTGAAAAGCAGTTAACAAGAAGCCGACAGAATGATAACATAACCAACCATTACCTAAACCAACAATGATAACAATCACCATACAGGGGATCCAAGAATAATAAAACCAAGGGTGGGGTGGAGCAGGACGTACTGTATACTCCATACCAATTCTACAGGTGAGTAATCACAGAATTGTATTATTCTTAGTATACAGTACGTCCTGCTCCAGATAAGATTCTTTACATCTGGGACATCCAATAGCAGTGTCCGTAAAGTAGGGTGGGATCCCCAAAGGTAACAGCAGACAGTTTAGACCACTGCCGCCTGCAGAACTTTGCGGCCAAAAGCAGCATCAGCTGAGGCCCTAACATTAACCTTGTAAAACTTGGAAAAGGTATGAACAGAAGACCAAGCAGCGGCCTTGCAAACTTGTTCAACAGAAGACTGGTGCCGAAAAGCCCAAGAGGCACCAATAGCACGAGTGGAATGAGCAGTAAGGCGGAAGGGAGGATTCTTCCCCTTAGCAGTGTAGGCCTGAATCGCAGCTTGACGGATCCATTTGCTGATAGTAGATTTAGCAGGAGCCAAACCCTTCCTAGGACCAGAAGGGACCACAAAAAGAGCATCAGTTTTCCTGAAAGGTGCAGTAGCCACCAGATAATACTTCAGATTCCTGACTACATCCAAGGAATGCAAAACCCTCTCCTTAGTGTTACTAGGATTAGGGCACAAGGAAGGTAGAACAATGTCCTGATTAAGATGAAAAGCAGACGCAAACTTAGGCAGAAAATCTGGCTTGAAGCGAAACACCACCTTGTCCTGGTGTCTCTCAAAGTAGGGGGGCTGGATGGAAAGCACCGCCAACTCAGAAACACGCCTAACAAGCGATAGCCACCAAAAAGACAACCTTGAGTGTAAAAATGGCCAAGGCAGCCTCATGCACAGGTTCAAAGGGAGCACCCTGCAAGGCTGACAGAACCAAGTTCAGATCCCAAACAGGCACCATAGGCTTACGTGGGTGATACACATGAGTAACCCCCTGGAAAAAAGTCTTGACCAGAGAATGCTAAGCAAAAGATCTTTGGAAGAAAACAGACAGGGCAGAAACATGACCCTTCAGAGTACTGAGTTGAAGTCCCAGATCCAAACCATGTTGAAGGAACTCCAGAATCCTGGGAATAAAGAACACACGACAGGGAAGAGACCTAGACTCACACCAGTCAATGTAGGCACGCCAAACCCTATAGTAAATGGAAGAAGACTTCCTAGCCCTAATCATGGTGTTAACAGGGGCAGACAGCCCCTTTTCCATCAAGATGGAGGTTTCAGCAGCCAGGCCATCAAAGCCAGCGTATGTAAATTGGGATGGCGTAAATGTCCCTGAGTAGGTCTGGAAACCTGGGCAGAGCGTATCTACTGCCAGCTGCACTATGTCTGCGAACCACACTCTTCTTGGCCACCGGGGAGCCACCAGTATTGCTGGCAGCCCTTCCTGAGCAATCTTGCGCAGAACCCTGCCCAACAGGGGGAATGGGGGGGAAAGACATACAGAAGCTGAAAGTCCCACCATGACATTGCTAGAGCATCTGTGGCCAAGGCCAGAGGATACTGGGACAGGGAGACAAAGGCCGGGAGCTTGTGACGGGATGCAAACAGATCCACATCTGGCTGACCCCAACGGTGACACAGAGTGAAACACCCTGTCGCTGAGGGACCATTCTCCCAGGCGAGAGGTCCCCCTGCTCAGAGAGTCTGCCTGCAGATTCTCCATCCCTGGAATGTACACAGCTGAGATGTAGGGAACATTGTCCTCCGCCCAGGACAGGATCAGGGACACTTCCTGGAGGGCCCCCTTGCTCCGGGTCCCTCCCTGATAATTGATATAGGCAACCGCCGTCTGGTTGTCCGAGCGTACCTGAACAGGCCAGCCCCGAAGGTGTTGGGTCAAGTGAGCCAGAACCAAACCGATCGCCCTCAGTTCCAGAATGTTGATAGGGGTGTGGGCCTCCCGAGGGCCCCACCGCCCTTGGAACTGTAGGGACTTCCAGAAGCCCCCCCTCCCCAACCTGGCATCCGTGGTGACCCACCAACAGGTTCCTGGAGTCCAGCCACCACGAGAGGGATCGCCTGGCTGGGGGGGGGGGGGGGGACAGAACCAAAACCTGATACAGGGACACAGGGTCCCTGTCCCATACAGACAAGAGGTGGAGTTGAAGAGGCCTCATGTGAAACTGAGCATAAGAACTGCCTCAAACTACGACACCATCAGGCCTACCAGCTGCATTCCCTGCCTGATGGAGGGATGAGGGCAAGATAGAAGGAACTGAACCTACGCTAACAGACTATCCACCTTCTGCTGAGGAAGAAAAATCCTTGCCTGAACTGTATCCAGATTCATTCCGAGAAAAGGAGTCACCAAGGAGGGAGATTTGGGATGGTTGATCACCCAGCCAAATTACTCCAGTGTGGACACTACTAGCCGAGTATCCAGCTCTGCCTGTTGGTGGGACTGAGAAGTTTTGAGAATGTCATCCAAATAGGGCAGGACGCGAATGCCCTGAGACCTGAGCCGAGCCATCACTCCTGCCAACACCTTGGTGAACACTCTGGGAGCTGGAGACCGAAGGGCAATGCCACAAATTGGTAGTGCTGATCCTCCAGAGCGAACCTGAGAAAGATGGGAATATGAAGGTAAGCATCCTTGATGTCCACAGAGGTCATGAACAGGTCACAGAGGTCATGAAGTCCCCTGGACACAGGGAAATGATAGCAGAGCGCAGAGTTTCCATGCGAAAGCGCCTGCATCTGACAAATTTGTTGAGGATCTTCAAGTCCAGGATGGGCCTGACTGACCCATCCCTTTTGGGCACGATGAAAAGGTTGGAATAAAAACCCTTGCCCCTTTCTAGTAAGGGGACCTGACAGATGACAACCCAGCTCCAGAAGGTTTTGCACCACCAGAATCAGAGCCTGAGCCGACATGGGGTCCTGAGACATCTGGGATCTGATGAATCTTGGGGGCGGTCAGGCTGCAAACTATCTTGTAACCGGAGGACACTACCTCCTGAATCCACCGGTCTGAGACATGATGCCTCCAGATGAGCAAAGAGCTGAAGCCGTCCCCCACCCGGATGGGTGAGGGCGCCCCTTAATGCCTGAGGGGGCTTGGGGGAAGGTTTAGGTTTGGAGCCCCAGGATGGGCCAGAGCATCCACATCCTCTGCCCCTACCCCAGAAATCTCCTTGGGCCCCAGTAAAGGAGACCCCTCTCCCCATTCCGGATCACGGTAGGAGGAAGAAAAGGAGCCTGGGCCCCGAAAGGGCCGAGACTGCATTCTTCGCTGGGGTAACCTGCCTCCCTTAGCAAACAGGTCCAGGCGGTCCCCAAAGAGGCGTAGTCCTTTGAAGGGAAAACCAGTGAGCCTTCTTGGCAGCTGCCCACAGGCACAGCCAAACAGAGCTGCGTATAGCCACCACCAAGGCAGAGGCTCTGCCACACATCCTAATGGTATCATCCAAGGCAGAGAGGACATAAGCAACAAATACCTCACAACGCAAGAGTGCATTATACTCTTCACTAGAAACATCAGGAGCTCCATCTAGGACACTTAAGCAGAGCCCTAACAGCCACAGCTGTAATGGCAGAGGCACAAACCGGGCACAGCGCCGTCCCCACACAGGCAAAGGCGTGGGAAGCCAGCTGATCAATACGCCGGTCCTCACTATCCTTCATTGTAGTAGAGTCAGGGGAATTCTTATCCGGGGAGCCTGCTAGGACGCTCCCATTCTTTGAGCACGAGATTAAAATGAGATTGTTCAGGGAACTCTAAACGTGGCTTAGCAATATGAAACAATTCCCCCTGCTGCTTAGGAGCCGCAGCCGGGGGAGAGATATACAGTATACACATAAGGGCAGACTAGATGGACCGTATGGTCTCCTTCTGCCGTCAACCTTCTATGTTTCTATGTTTCTATGAAAGCACTTCAAAAATCTGAGCCAAAAGCCTATCAGTATCATCTGGGGCCCAGGGATCAGAGCCAGAATCATCATAACCATTGGGCTGTTCATCAGATGATTCTGAGTCAGAATAATTCCCCTTCTTCCAGGGGGGTATAACCAGACAGATCAAAGAACTCTTCAGCCTCCATAGGGAAAAGTGTGACATCAGGTGTCAAATGCCGCCTCTTAGCAGAGGCCTTACACGCCATAGTATTAGCAAGCAACTTTTCAACACTGGCCAGTCTAGTGGACACATCAGGCCGAGACTCCCCACTGGTATGCAGCTCACTGGGAGTCAAATGTAAGCATGGGGGAGTAGGCGAAGCCATACATGGCACAGGCCCAGCTGCTGGTAAACCAGGCTGCAGCACAAGCACCTGCTGGGCACAAGGTACACAAACCCGCACATTGTCTACCCTTTGGTGGGGGATTGCGGTGGAGCAGCGCTCCTAAGCACCTGACAGCGCCCACACCAGCACAGCCAAGGCTGAGAGGCAAACAATGGAACGGGCGGGGATAGTCCTATAGGGCCGCAGGCTAATAGCCCCGCTCACCTGCAAGAAGAGAGCCATCTTCTTGTCCTTCACAGTCCAGACTGCAGAGAAAATCTGGGGATTTGTGGGAGGTCCCGGGTATTTGAGGGGCCGGGAGGAGCCAATTTTGCCATCTCGGCAGTCCCACGGCATCTGGCTGAGTTATACCCAGACGTAAAGAATCTTACCTGAAGCAGGACGTACTGTAAACTAAGAATAAAATGACTGTCGCCTCCGGAGACTAAATTTCTTTTTTCCAATCGAAGGCAGTGCCCCCTTGTCTTTAGAGAGGATTACAAGTTAATCATGTCCCCCCCCCCTCAGCCATCTCCTCTCAAGCCTCTTAATGCACGATAATATCTTGGTGGCCTTGGAAGCAGCTGCTTGGCATTGCATGCTGTTATTTAGCCTGTGATCTACCAGTACCCCCAGATCCTTCTCAACAATTGATCTCCCAGTTTTACTTCCGAGGATATATGTGGCCTTCAGGTTGTTAGACTGCACTGTGCTACATATCTTTATGTTATCTGCAAAAATAGAGATGTTCATATTTCGCTAGTGCCATCGAGGAATGAATAAGTATATCCCAGTGACTCAAATTGTATACATTGGTCACAGGACTGTCATGTTCAGCTTGTTGCAATAGAGGATTTGAATGTGTTACCTAAGCCTAATTTGCATTGGGTCTCCAAACTGTCCAGCCTCATCTTCTCCCACAACTTAGTAAAACATTTCACAGCCCCCTCAAGTGGTAGGGTCAAACTTGTTTGTCCCGATACTTTCCAAGAGTCTAAAGCAGGACTGGACACACAAAGCATGATCCTGGTCATTCTAATTCAGCTACATGTTACCAAAAGGTTTAAAGATTTACTAATACAGGAGAACCACAATGTCACGGACATATAGGTGGCAGCAAAAAGAGAAAGTACCGTATCCCAATATGTAATCTGTCCTACTTCCCAAGAAAGGTCTTACCCAAATAATTTTTACACCCTGCATGTGAACAGAATTCTCACAGCTCTTTGATAGAGAAGAATCTATTCATTGTTGGACTTTCCACTCAGAAATAGGACAGACGTTACACAAAGATCAGTGGAATTAGTTCTACACTATAAGATAGTCTTTTATAGGCATTATATTACAGTGCCAGTCTATGTGGCTGCTGCAATTAAATATTTATTGCAGGAACTCAATTCTGATATAGATCTCCACCTAAATTAAATCACTTGTGATACAGATTTACAGTCTGACTTTTTCAGGGCTCTTCCACAGGCCCAGAGAAATGTCTTTAAAAAAGGACTGTAAGGCAGCAAGCAGCTCACTAGATGCCTGTCCCATGTGAATCTCCTACATTTTTCCGTTGCAGGGATCAGAAATTTGGCCTCCTAAATTCATTCCTTCAGGACCAAGCAAACAGCCACTCTTGGTGCTCTCAGCATTAGCTAGCACAGGAAGTCACAATGGTCCCAAAGCAGAGCATACTTGTTAATCAAAGCTGCACCATGATACGCTATTCCCAGCTCATGCTCGATATTTAGGAGGAACTTTAGGAGGCCCTGGAGCCTAAAAGAATAGGCTACCGTGTGAAAACTACTGAATCGCCCGTTCACGCACCTGAATTCAGTTCCTTAAGCCACAGAGCCAAATGGAGAATTGGCTGAGCAGTTCAATCAGAGGGCTCCATTACAGCCATGCCTGCAGCATGGGATCATCAGGAAAGCACATGGGGATATATACAGCAGGGCTTCCAATTCAGGACGCCCCACCTGACAACACACTGGACAAGTGAAATTCCTGTGTGTTCCTGTTTAATCCATAATTGGAGAGATGCTTTAAAATAGTTTTACAATGCTCCCAAAGGGGATACAGTGGGAGGAAGTTTTCCCGGCTGCACACTCACATGGATCCCGAGTCAGCCATGTGCCCCAAACACACAGCGGAGCATCCCAATAATTGAAAGGCCTGTCATTTTTAATGGAACTCAATAAAGATAAAAGGATGGATGTCTTTCCGATTCATTATAATTTAATAACAGAAATTAGAGAACAATTTAAACCATGTAAGACCAGTTTCCACTTGCTTTTGTAAATGAAATTTTTTTTTATAGTCAAGATTTTCTCTTCACCATGAAGTGATAGTCTTTAGTTACATGTGTGGAAATTTATAAATGGCCATGTTCTCTTTAATTTCAAAATAAGGTGGGCAATAAAATTCGTAAGGTCCATTGTTTTTTAGTAAACTCTTTAAACTCATGAAACAATGGAACTTTATCTCCCTCATAAGGCCTGTGTGTCTACATATTACAGAAATAATTACCAGGAATGCTGTTCACATCATTTGTTTTTAATGGATAAAGGTAAACCTGACAGACAAGTTAACACATTAAAGTTTTAATAAGTTCAAATAAAAAAGAAAGTGCAAACTGCAGGAGAGAAAGCCGTCATTTTCTTCAACTCCACATACCACGCAATGTTCTCAAGGAGCCGCCTCGCTTCTTAGCGTTTTAGCTTTTCCTGTCATGAAGCGCTCAGTGAAGATGAAAGAAGCAAAGGTTTTTCCATCTAAGAAAAAAAAAAAAGGAACCATTACATAAGTGGAACAAAACAAAAAACGCATGTCTGATCATATAACAGGTGTGTGCGGAAACACAACAGGACAGGAAGAGCTCTTGCAATGCCAGTCCCATCACCCTGAGACACTGTCCCTACAGCATGGGATCACTTAAGAGGACCTCCACCCAATAAGTGCACCTTATCCATGAGCAGAGCAGATGTGACAAACTCTGCAGGAGGATATGGTGGCAGTTCTAGAGTTTCCTGTGATTGCAGATAAAATATCACTCACTCAGGGCTGCCAGGAGCATTTGGGTTCAAAAGTTCACAGAACAGGGTGCAGGTCCACTTTGCACATTCTGAGAGGAAGCACGTCCATGTGGGACAGGCTTCTTTTACAGAGGACCTCCACCTTTGTCTAGCACTTATACCTTTCCCAAGTGGAGGAATACAAGTTTTAACAAGGTGCATTACCTTGTTGCTGGCCGATGGCCACAGGACAAATTGGGTTACGTGGGCCGACGAACCAGCTGCCAGTTGCATTGGAATATTTGTAGCTGTGTGCACACAAGTGTGGGTATCAAAAACAGGGATGCACTCCCCAGCAATCTAAGCAGGCCAGCAGTAGTTTAGAGGCACCTGGGCCATTTTTACTTTTTCCTTTGCTTTCTAACATTACCCACTTACCTGGGCTGAGGACGGGTATGGGGCTATGTGCAGTTCAGAGCTGCCACTCACACAGCTGTATTCAGGGCTGTGACCCAGAGCCCAGGAATTAGAACATCCACCTAGCAGCTACTTCTTTATGGAGATGGCTGCTGGAGTTTCGTCTACCAGCCCAACCTGTGTATATTTTGCTCACGAGCCAAATCTAAGTAACTAAGGTCAATACTATTCTTTTTCCTTAGGAGCCGGGGGTTCCAACCACTTGTGTTCAGCAGGGAGACTGCAGACTGTACCCCAACCTGCACTGCCACCATTTATACCCAAGCACAATTTGCTCCATAAATAGAAAACTGCCCCACATAGTGATGTCAACTATTTACATGCAGGCCCTGCAATTGAAAATAGTTTGGTGTATTTTTTTTAAACAGGATTTTAGGTGACATCAATCTATACCTACCCTGCAGGTGATATATGAGATTGTGAAGTGGTAACCCCTGCTCTAGAGCAAAAGGCAGGGTCACCCAATTGAGAGCGGTTTGGTGCTTATGTAGGGGCACTTTCATAGCTCCATTTAAAGGCATAGTCTGCTATTGCCACCTTGGACAGGATAAAGGCAGAGCGCCCTCACACAGACTTTGCACTACTTGCATCATGGCACCAGGATTGATATGCAAGTGGATTCTAGTTGTACACTAGTTACTGTGGAAAACAGATATGTAACACAAGGGAAATGTCATTACCATGTCTAAGTTCTATGCAAGAAATAATCCTCAAATCTGGTGCCTCATTCTCTGTCAGTGCCTTGATAAGGTACAATGGAACCCAAAACATCAGCTTTTGATGTAATTTGCTGCATTCAACCCAATACAAAATTGATTTATTTATTGGAGTGCTGGCTTGCTTTCTTTGTGTAATATGTGGGTGCCAGGCTCACCGCCACTGTCATAAAGTGTTGGTGGCATATAAACCCATCACATCCAGGTGGTAATAAACACTGGGGATTTGGATTGCCCACATGGCTGGGCTACAGTTTTATTTTAGTGATAATAGTGGCCATTGCACACATGGAATTCCTTCTCTGCATTTTACCCATCCGTGCACCGAAAACCACAACTCCGTGAATACACCAGTGAACACCATGTGAGTGACTATACAGCAAATTACAAACTAAGGGGCAGTGAAGTGCACATGTGACGGAGCGGTGAGCTGCCCTAAACTCAGCGCCCGGGGAGCAATTGCCTTGCTCAAGGGCACTTCAGTCATGTCCCATGGTTGGGATTTGAACCCGCCACCTTCTAGTCACAGCCCTGTTTCCCAGCTTTGATATTCAAGGAAGCCTCCTCTTTAGGAAGAACAGTTAATCTTTGTTGAAACCACTATAGACAAAAAGGAAATGACGATTTCAGAATCCTGGTACCCAAGGCATCCCCACTTTCCATATGCTACTTACTGGAACCCATAGACATTTTGCCCCGGCTCACGCTCTATGACATGTTTGTCCCACATTTTGGTTTCAAAAACATCCAGAGAGGTTTTGTTAAATGAACATCGACCCCAATTTACCTTCACAGCTCACACCAAGTCACTTTTACATCCCTAATGTTTAGTTCCTCAGGGCTTCTTCAATAGCAGCCACAATTTTTGCCATCTTGGATTCTTTATCCACATAGCCATCACCGTTCTAATAAAAAAAGTACAAGAGGTTGAGATGTTTATAAGCTACATTTTCATAAACCAGCAAAGTTACAAAATATGTCACAGGTGCAGAAGATGCATTTGTTCTTTAGCTAACAACTTTTATATCCAAATCCTACATTCGCCCCTGGCCGATTGCTCCTATTCCGGTAGTTGGCCCTCACTCCTGTGTAGGAAGCATACCCGCTTGCCTTCATTCACTGCATTGGAGGCGGCATGCCTAGGACCAGCCTGGCACACCCGAAGCAATTGAATAAACATTTTTTGACTAGAGGTCTGCTGTAACTTCAAAGCTCATAAAAGGCAGCTTCAGAAAAGGCCAATGCTTTGCCCTTTGGCTTACTGGCTAACAGACTGGAACCCCTCCAATCCATTTTCAACTCTGCTTCTCACCTCACCCACCTCTCACTTTTCCATTGCTGCCCCTCTGGCAATCCCTACACGGAGCGGAATTCTTTCATATATTGGCAGCCAAAGCATTAACCCTAACCTACAAAGCCCCCTACAGCCAAGCCCCTTCCTACATTTCATCAGTCCAAAGATACCAACCCAGATGTTGGATCAGCTTGTGAACCCTGATCGCATTGTCCCATTCTTGTGTCCAGGACGCAACATGCATCGCAAATGCCATTACCAATCAACTGTACACTCCCTAACCCTCAAAAACTCATCTGTGTAGACAAGCTTACCATCTGGACAAGCCAAACTACAGTCTTGTCAACCTTCTGGAGCACTTGCCACCATGCTTAGTAAACCCTCTTTGTGACCCATCCTCTTGTCTCCACCCTCATCCTTTTGAATGTAAGCTTGCAAGGGCAGGGCCTTCTCTCCTAGTGTACATGTGTTGCTTATCCCACCTTCCTGTAATTTACACTTTGTACAGCATGCTCTGTAATGTGAGCAAACACAAAGTAAATATGGTTTTCACATGGTTTTAAAATACAAGTAGTCACAAAACTTGAAAAGTGCTAATCTAAATGGATGTGGGAAAAAAAAAAACAAAAAAAAAAAAAAACACCCCTCAGGCGAACTACTGCAAAACTATTAGGTTTCCTCTAAGGGCAGCCACAGCCAGGTAGCAGGGATGTTATTCAAACGGCAGAATGGGTGCAGGACAGGGAGGCTAGAGGACCATCTGCCCTCTGCGGAGTACAGGAAGCAGCACAAGAAATGCAGCTGCAAAGAAAACCAGTTCTGCCAAATGGTTGTTCAGATGCCTGTATGCAGGAATGCTGGAGGAGACCATCTCACAAGCTGAGAAGGACCAGGTGTGCTTTCACCTCCAGGCTCTCCATCTATGAGGTTACGTTCGTTTGGATCTTGCATTCATAAAGGAAAATCCTATGTTCTGCTCAAACTAAATCCTTACCTTCTTTGAGTGCACAAGCTTTCCATTGACCTTCACTTCAAACCATCCTGTGGATTGTGGAGTACCTTCACCCTCCTGAGGAAAGGACATATCATTAGAACATGGACCATCTGGCCTTAAACTGTTTATGAAGTGGGGGGACTTACTATTTCCAGCATACCAGGAAACCGTTTCTCCAGATCCCTTGCCAGCTGCTGGAACTGAAAGATATTCATAGCTATAAACAAAGCTAGAAAACCCCAATTAACACACAAGCCAGCTAATAGCCATTAACATACCGAGCGTATGAAGGATGCCCAGGTAATGCATTCAGGCCAGCACCACCCTGGACAGATTTTTTTTTAGCTTACTTCTGTATGTATGGGGATGGGTAAACTTACATTGGGAAACTTTCACACCGTATAATGATAGGTATCTTCTCAAAGCGGAACAAAACCCACCAGCAGCCAGTCTGGAATACAAAAGATTTCAGGGCCTTTGGATTGTGGACAATGAATGCCCCGCTGTGTGAAACTCTCCAGGGCGTAGGTAATAAATCCTCTTTTCTGGTTCAACTGCACATGCGCGGGCTCTTGTCCAATCAGAGCCTTTTGGCAAATGGCTGATTGTTTACAATGGGGAACGGGCGCCGCCACATCCCCAGCGGCATGCGCATGCTCCCGTCCTAGCCATTCAGAGTCTGGGGTGGGAGCACGCACACTGCAGGCTCACCATTGAAGGCAATGAGATCCCTTTGCCGAAAGACAAACATGGCAAAGGGCTCCGATTGGACAAAAGCATGTGCACGCTCCGTTGGACTCAGGAGAGAGACGAGTTTTACTGGGCAAACTGAGGGTTTCACACAGCAGGGCATCCCAATAGGCCAAATTCCTAGGTTTTGTTCAGCTTTAAGATAGCCCCACAATTGCTGTGAAAGCTCTGCCCATAGTAATCCATGGGCCCTTTCACATAGGCGTTTGCAGGTTGATTGCAATGCTCCCAGCCAAAATCCTGCAGGTCATGTAGCACTTGTGACTGACTCTGTGCTTGCACAGCGATTTGCTTGTAATCATCAATCAAATGCGCACATGTGATCTCCATAGAGTCTATGTAAAATAAAGCCTTTTGGGGGGGGGGGGGGGGGGGGGAATTTGCAGGTGTTAAAGACTCAGCTGGCCCAGTCATTGCCAACAGGGAATAACGTCACCTTCCGTATGAATCATTAGCCAGCAGGATACAACCTGAGCCAAGTAAAGACTATAACACATTCCCTGGTTAAGTTTGCTCTAAATTTATTTTTTGGGAGATTTTTCAAAATCATCTTCCCGGAGCAGATTGTCCTCCCCCAACCCTTGTTCTGCCAGGTGGGTGTAGCCTTTGTACTGCCACTCTCATTGAAAACAATTGGTGGTGGGGTGGACCAAAAGCCAAGATTTTGACTATCCCGGTTTTGGTCCTTGCCACCCCATATCTGGGTGCCCCGCTGTGTGAAACCCTCCAGTAAAGCCACCCTTCCCTGGTCCTTTGGCAAATGTGCAAGCACTTGCCCAATCACCGCTTTATATTGTTCATACTAATACTCTGTATAAAGGCGATGATTTTGAAGGCCCTCGTTGGCGGAGGGGGGGGGGGGGGGGGAGCAGTGGTGCATGCCATCTGGGGGGCTCACAGTGGGGCATCTAATAGGCCCTTGAGTCTTTTAGGCTCCAGGACCAGCATATAGGGCGATTGGTCCACTTTAAGCACATTACCAGTTATAATGTTCTTTGGGTGTATATATAATGTGATCATGGTTATTCCCTCTGGATAAAGTTTTTGCACAATGCATATCTATTTTTTATGGTAGATTAGGTTAGCACATTGCACCTTGGGCGTCCCCTTGTTTTTCCGGGGGAGCTGGTGATAAGAGATATGTATAAGTGATCATATCCTGGTTTGCACAATATTGTTTGCACAGTTAATTCATGAGAGTTAGCACATTGCACTTTATAGGAGGTTTTAGTAAGAAGGATCAATTTGTGAGGGATAACTTAAGACAAATATTGTTCTTTGATTCTTTAATCCAGGTATTAATAGAGAATTGCACAGTGCCCAAAAAAAAAAAAAAGTATGGCTTTGTGTAGATTTTGTTTTAAATGGTTTTAATTGTGTTCATAAGCTCTATGTGAAACACGAATAAAGAATGTAATAAGGAAAATTAAGCAGTGGTGCAATGGTGGTCCCATTAGTGTGGCTGTGGGGAGCAGAGGCTCTCCCCACGTGGTGGTTTTTTGTGTGCATATACCGGTAAATATATACAATTTTCCTCTAAGCTCCATGCAGCTTATCTAACCTCTTTCAAGCCATGCTAATGTTGCAAGCACATGACAAGTGAGACTTACCTTGGGGAAGTACCCTCAGGCACCACTGAAAGAAAAGATATAAATAAAATTAATGCTTTTTAAACAGATTAGCAACGCCTTTACCCATTCATTAAAATCATTGATATGCTTACTTAAGCGTTTAGCGAAATCCCCCCCGTGACCCTCTGCAATTTGCTACAGCTCATTTACAAGAAACATTTTTGTTAAAGTTTAATCACACGCAATCGACAGCTTACATACCAGACTGCTGCTACTTTCAGGAGCTCTGAATTCAATTCATGGCTTTGCTCAGCGTTAAGGTGCATAGTACCTACAACCTGGGCAAACCTTACAAAACCAAGAGTGTCACCAAGACGAGAAAGGTAGCGCTCATTTTGGAGCTTCCTCTCCCAGTATCACAGCCATGCTGCTGCCTCCATTCAACTGAATGCACAGTAACAGGATGCCCAGCAACACTTCCTGTTTGCAGGTGGCCAGCAAATGCATAAGCCATCATTTTGTTTCTAAAATTTGCTACAGCAGGAATTAGAAAAAGGTAAACGAGTTTTCATGTGCAGCAATCTAAATTACCCTGGGGAGGGATACATATGAGCACTGTTGTGTTGGTCTGGTTTAAGTCATTTTTGGCTTTCAGTGTCCAACAATAAATTATTAAAGATCTCTAGATAGCTTTGTATTGTCCTACTTGAAGGTCTTTAAAGTGGACCAACACCCAGGATTTTGACTATCCTGGGTGTTGGTCCACTTAGGTGGGGCACCCCGATCGGGGGTGCCCCGCTGTGTGAAACCCCCCCTGATCGCCGCAAAGCCGCTTGGACGCGCATACCAGAGCGCTGTCATTGGCTGCGTCTCTCGCTTCCCTCTAACAGGGAGCGCGCCTGCCATTCACAAAACGCCCTGCTAGAGGGAAGCGAGAGACGCGGCCGCGTCTCGCGCATGCGCCGTTGGATCGCCGGAAAGGTAAGGATTGTGGGCCTCCTGGGGGGTTCCTCCCCGCGGGACATCCCGATTTCGGATGCTCCGCGGGGAGGGATCTGATCGGTCCGGGAATCTTATAGATTCCCGGGCCGATCCCCCCTGGGTGTTGGTCCACTTTAATTTATGGTTGTAAGACACTACAATTGCAATAGCTGCTACAGGGATTCTTGCGTTATGGGGCAAGCTGGTTTGGCCCATATTGTATGTAATAGGGCTGTGGCCCAGCTGATTGGCGTCTTGTTTTTTTGAATTGTCTTATTGTGTTTATGTTTCACCCTTTATCTAAAAACCATGACCCCCAAATTGATCCTTAAAGTGGGCCAAGTTCATTGCCTCTCCATGGGGCACCCAAAACAGATTTTGCGGCGATTTAAAAACTAAACACAGACCCTTCCAATTCATGCAGCATTTATGACTTGTGCACTCCCAGACATGCTTCAAGTGATAAACATTTTCGGCTTTTTGAATCGCCAGACAAAGCTAATAAGTACAAAAGTTACACAATGGGGCTGGGGGGGAGGCAGTCAGCAAAATATTATATCATCTAAACCTCAAGAAAACTTGAACTGGTAACTTTTCTAAACATCCAAAGGGTCAGCATACAAGGGGGCCTTATAGCTCTGCCCCTAGGCAGAACACATAATGATTAAAGCTTTGACTCCTCCCAGTCTCTAGTTGCTTTAGAGAGCTGAAAAATACAAAGACAGCCCAAAACACTACTGTAATTAAGCATTACAGTAATTAGGAAAATGCATCCAACGATGAGGGAGGGAAGCCTGTATGCTGCAATTCAGATTTAAAAAAAAAAAAAAAAAGTTCTCAAAACATCCTTAGGGAAGCATATGCGAGATCTACCTCTTGTGGGAAAGGCTGCCCAATGCACACTCCTACCAAAGGACTGATCCTCTACTGTTTGGACTTGCTAACATTAATGTCTAAAAAAACATCTTGGCTGAAGACTAGGTGGTAGCTTTACAAAACTGCTTGCTCCGCCCAAAATGTAGAAAAACCGTTTCACACAGTAGGGCACCCCCAGGGATGCCCCAGGGTTGTGGCCCACTTTATCAGACTCGTGAATGGGAAATGACATAGGGGTCTCTGGAACAAAGTCTGTGGGGTACCACTCTTATCCTTAATACCCACGGAGAGATGTACTATATGTAAAAGATGTCATCCAGGGAAAATAAATCTAACTGGAGTGGATGATTCTGATCCTGGTGCCTGGACTTCTTCCAGATGCGCACAGGCCCTCATCCTCCATGGATGCAAGAGCATCCGAGTGCTCAGAGTTCGGCCCTCTAAAATAGAAGGGGGTATCAATGGGACACCCCACTAATTCACTATGGCCAGCTGAACATAGCTAGGTCTTCAGTTTCTCAGAGGAGAGGGCAATATGATCCCTCAGCACTTGCACCATGTCTGTCATACTGGGCTGACATTCTTTACTCATGACTCAAGTACAGGTTTGACAAAGGCTTATAGGAAGAAGCCAACTTGATTTCATACATTGGACATCTACTCATTCTCAGCCTTGAGCCAGGTTTAGGCTTAGATACTTCGAGGCAGATTTTGGGGGGTTTGGTCTAACAAAAGAATAAAGATAGGGAGAGACCGTGAGGATCAAATGATACTGTACCCTGGTACAGGACCCATTTAATAAAAAAAACAAGAACTTACTGGAGCAGAGCTGGACTTTCATTCCCAGACTGACTGGAGGACAGAAGATTTGGTGTAGTTGATCCTGGATTTCATTGATTCGATACACGCACGTGCATTCCCTTTAACTGGGAGCTTGTGCACCGAGCAGGGAACCCGGTGGCGCTGGGAGGAGAGTATCCCCCATCCCCCCTACTTCCTTAAAGTGGACCAACACCCAGGATTTTGGTCCACTTTGGGGGTGCCCCGCTGTGTGAACCCCCCCAGAAAGCCCCAAAAACTCACCTCTCCCTTCTCCCACGTAACCGCTGCTGCCAATCCCCGCCGACGGACA
The DNA here is from genome assembly GCA_027917425.1 of Gastrophryne carolinensis. Classification (NCBI taxonomy): domain Eukaryota; kingdom Metazoa; phylum Chordata; class Amphibia; order Anura; family Microhylidae; genus Gastrophryne; species Gastrophryne carolinensis. The sequence continues at coordinate 50,579,603 of CM051235.1, read as the reverse complement.
AGCGGGAGGCAGCGACGGATGAGAGCGCGCCCGCCACCGCCTCCCGCGCGTCACTCTTACAGGGCGCGCGCCCGCGTCGGCCATTCAAACACGGCCGGCGCACGTCCTGCTAGAAACAGAAGCTTAGACCCTCCGCGCAAGTATCCAGGCCAGGAAACTGAGAATCTGGCCTATCTCCTGGGGGCATCCCGGGCTGGGCACTGGTGGTCTGACTCCAGTCTAAGGCAGGAACACAAACAACTGTAGGCTGGGAGGAGGAGTCTAAGCTTTATTCTTTTCTGGTGGTCATGTTTTCCTACCTTCCCATGTTTTCCTAGAAATAGAGCCATAAGGTCTCAACAGTATGCTTCCCAGAGGATATTTAGAGAAAACCTATAACAAGCAAGTAAAGGATTTCAGGCAATCACTGAAGTCATACAAGGACACCAAACCATGGAAGGCTGGTGATTCTGCCACCGCCTGCACTTGCAGCGTGGTATTGCCAGGTCAGTATGTACAGCAGGTGACATTCAAATAGGTTGGGGCTGGAGCTCAGCTCTTGTTCCCCATTCAAGTCAATGAAGACCTTTTTGACAAAGGATGTAAACGCGGCAAAAAGCTCTGATTGTATGAGAGCCTGCACATGTGCCATTGTGCCTAGGAGAGCGTTTTACTGAGCATCTCAATTCGGGAAATGGAGAGTCAAAAATTACAGGGTTTGTTCCGTTTTAAAAGTAGACCTAAACTACTGTCCCCCTTCAATCCTTCTAGAAAATCTAAAAATCAGGAAAAAAAATACTCAGCCCCATTTGCATTTGTGCATTCAAAGCTCCCCAAGTAACAGTGGTCTCAGGTTGGGGGCAAAACAATGGCCACCAGGTGACAAAAGGAGTCTGGAGGCCCACTTAAAAGCGCAACAAAACCCACCAGCGGCCAGCATGGAATCTAAAAGATACCAGGGCCAGAAGCTGGCATTTCCCTGGGGCATGCCAAATCCAGAATGCCCAACTGTGTGAAATCCCCCAGGGAACCCAATCTCGCTCTTTCCTGCTCCAACAGCACACGCAACAGACTCTGAAAGGTGATCGCACTCCCGCCCCAGCCAATCACATATGGTGGGGTGAGCGTGCAAAAGGCCAGAGATATAGGAAATGGAGCAGGGCTTGTTCCCAACTGATTATAAGAAGAGTCCCTTAAAGTGGACCAACACCCAGGATTTTGACTATCCTGGGTCTTGGTCCACTTCGGTGGGGCACCCCCGATCGGGGTGCCCCGCTGTGTGAAACCCCCCCGAACCCCCCTTTCCCCGCGCCGACGGACAAGTCGCGGACAAGCGGCTCCTCCGCCGCCGCCTCCCGCGCGTCCCTCTTGACGCGCGCGTGCCCGCGCCGGGCATTCACAGACGGCCGGTGCGGGCACGTCTAGGAGGGGCGCGAGGGAGGCGGCGCCGAAGATAAGGTAAGGAGTTTGGGGTGTTTGGGGGGGTTTCACCCCGCGGGACAGCCCGATCTCGGATGTCCCGCGGGGAGGGAGGTGATCGGCCCGGGAATCTTATAGATTCCCGGGCCGATCACCGGTGGGTGTTGGTCCACTTTAAAGAAAGGAGGCAAGCACAGCAAAGAGCTCTGAGTGAATGAGAGATCGCACATGCCCCATTGGAGTGCAGGGAGGCGAGTTTTACTGGGTGAACTTGGGGTTTTCACATAGCAGAGCATCCCAATTCAGGATGCCTCGAAGGCATGGAACAGAACCAGAGAAAGTCAAATTCTCAGGTTTTGTTCCACTTTAAAGGGCCACTCCAGCCCCTTCCAGTAACAAAAATAACCCTTGCTCCTAAGTGGCCAGCCAGGACTCCAGGTGTTTGGTGCTGCAGCACCAGGGGGCCAATTTGGGGTAAGGCAAGGGTCTCTTAAAGTGGACCAACACCCAGCATGATGGGCCTGGAAATCTATAAGATTCCCGGGTCGATCCCTCCCCTTGGGGCATCCCAAACAGGGATGCCCCACTGTGCAAACCCCCCCCCCCCCAGGACGGCCGCTGCACTTACCTGATTGCCAGTCCAACAGCGCATGTGCGGGCCGCATCGCGCACTTCTCTCTAGCAGGGCGTGTGCCTGCGCAGGCCATTTGTTAATGGGTGACGCGGGCGTGCTCCCCGTTAGAGGGAAGCGCGGGATGCAGCCGCCAGCGTGCTCGGAGCCGCTGCGGTAAGACGTCCAAGTGCGCTGATTGGACGAGCAGCCGCACATGCGCCGTAGGAGCAGGGCGAGGCGAGTTTTTACCTGCGATCTGGGAGGTCTCACATAGCAGGGCACCCCAGAACGGAGTGCCCTGGGGAAGTGGACCAAGACCTACTCAGCTGCTTAGCCGCCCTGCTGGATTAGCCATCAGCGGCGTTGAAGGGAGCCGAGTGAGAGCAAGCACACCGAGTGGTTGAATGGTCCACTCAGCCTATCAGCGCACTTGTTTTTGGCCGAGTCTGCATTGTGGGAGCGACAGGAAGGTGAGTGACAGGAAGGTGAGTGACCTAGGGGCTTACACACAGTGGGGCATCCCAATTCAGGAGGCCCCCACTAAGAGGAGCAACACCCTGAAAAAAAAAAAAAAAAAAATGGCCGATTGATACCCTCCCCCGGGCAGGCATCCAAAATCAGGATACCCCACTGTGCAAAATCCCCCAGATCCCCCCCTATTCACTCACATTTGTTCCCACTCCAATGGTGCATGTGCAGGCCACAGCCACATCCCTTTAGCAGGGCGCATGCTGCCGCCAGCCATTTGCAAACGGACATGCTCCCTGTTAGAGGGAAGCAGGGGATGCAACCACCTACACACATACTGAATGGACAAGCGCCGGAAAACCAGGAAGAGGCAAGTTCCTTCAGGCAATCTGGGGGGTTTGCCACAGTTGGAAGTCCCCAATCGGGGTGCTCCAGGGGAACAGACCAAAACCCAGGATAGTCAAAATCCTGAGTTTTGTTCCACTTTAAAGTGGAACAAACAGCCTGACCACTTCCCAGGCCAATCCAATCCCTCCCCACAGGGCATCCAAAATCAGGATGCCCCGCTGTGTGAAACCCCCCAGGACACCCACTAACCTTACCTGAATTCCAGTCCAACAGCGCATGCGTGGGCCGCATCTCACGCTTCTCTCTAGCAGGGCGCATGCCCACACCAGCAATTTGTGAATGGCCAGTGCAGTCACGCTCTGTTAGAGGGAAGCGCAAGATGCGGCCGCCAGCGTGCTCAGAGCCACTGAGCTTTGACGCGCATACCACAGCGGCTCTGAGCACATTGATTGGACGAGCAGCCACACATGCGCCATAGGAGCAGGGTGAGGCAAATTAAATCCCACGATTTGGGGGGGTTTCACATAGCGGGGCACCCCGCAAGCCACAAAAACAATGTGCCCTCACTCCCCCTCAGCAGCCAATCACGAGTGGCTCCTCTGTGAAAAGCAGGGACATTGGTAGCCCTTCACAACACCCCCCCAAAAAACAAAAACACCCGAGCAATGTCGGGACTCACCAGTAGACCACCCAGACTTTCACACACTGAATGTTCGGCATTGCGGCCTCTTCTCTAACCACCAATTGAATAACAAAGATGTTTACAGCGAATGCCTGCAGCGTCTCACACCCCTGCTATATAAAGACCTGCCCTAACCACGCCCACTGCACAGGCCGGACTATACCACAACAATAGGAGGGGGAGTCGCCGGTCCGGATCGCGCCATGCTGCACGCTCAGCCTGAGCCGCTGCCTTCCACCCGGCTTCTCTGTGTAGCTGGCAGCGATATATCCTCTGACAATAAGCAGGCTGATTAATACACCGAAATATACATCTATGTGGTAATGGTATCGCCAACGCAGACGTTGAGGGGTGTGTCGAAAAGGGAGGTTGTCGTAAAAGATTGACAGGGCTGGTGTTTTATTTTTAGCGCTGGCTTCAGTGTCAGTTTTCTCCTGCTGATAAATACTGACATGGTGGGCAATGGGGGCTTGCTGTGGATCTGCTCGCAGCAGGTCTTAAAGTGGACCAACACCCAGGATTTTGACTATCCTGGGTCTTGGTCCACTTCGGTGGGGCACCCCCGATCGGGGTGCCCCGCTGTGTGAAACCCCCGATCGGGGTGCCCCGCTGTGTGAAACCCCCCCGATCACCCTAAAAACTCCCCGCTCCCAGCGCCGACGGGCAAGCGATTTGACAGCCGCTTGTCCGTGGCTCCTCCGCCGCCTCCCGCGCGTCCCTCTTGACACGCGCGCCCGCGCCGGCCATTCTGGAAACCAGGAGCACAAGCAGGCGCGTCCCCAGCAGCATGCACTCTCCTGTTTCAGAATGTCTGGAAGCGGGATAGCACGTAGCACAAAGATGCTAGGATTATGACGCAGCAAGAGTTGAGTTTTGCGGCATGCAGATTTGGGATACCCCAGGAGAAGTCCAACAGCTGGCATTGGGTTTTGTTCCTTAAAGCGGACCTTCACCCTGAATAAGTCTATCTTATATGTTTCCCACACCCTGTACATACAGGTTGCTCACATTAAAAATCATCCTACCTGCATCTACTGCATGTTATGAACCTTTAAGCATCCAAGATGGCGGCTCATGGAGCATCAGGCAGCCTGCAAACAGGAAATATCTTCTGACTGTGTCGCTCTGCATTCTGGGATTGCTGTCCTTTTCCTGACCCCACCTTTGCTCTGTCTGTGCAAAGCACAGCTATAACTCCCATCACCCAGCACCTTATCCCACTCTCCTATCCTCAGTATGTGATGCTTCTGAGGCAAGATGGCGGCGCCCATATCCCAGAGTCCTGAACACAGTTGAAGCCCAGTGGGGGAAAGAATCAGGGCAGGCGCCAGCACAGGGCAAACCTGGGCAATTGCCAGGGCCCCTGGCATCTTCAGAGGCCCACTCAAGCTCACACTTGGCCATGGTATTATTGTACAGTGAACCCGAACCACTGAATGCTGGGTATGCAGACCTGCTCATGGCTGGCCTCAGTAACGGGATGATCAGCCATAATGGAGATGGTGGCATGGAATGGAGGGCAATTGATGGAAGCTCAGAAGGTGGTGAGAACCAGGTGACAACTGACAGCAATGATGGAGTCTTTAGTGGCAGCGGAGCAAGCAGTAAGGGCTGAAGGGTGCTTGGTGACATTAGAGAATGCAACTAGGACTAGAGGACGATTGGTGGCTATAGGGAAGGCAATAAGGACTAAAGGATGATTGGTGGCTATAGGGAAGGCAATAAGGACTAAAGGATGATTGGTGGCTATAGGGAAGGCAATAAGGACTAGAGGGCAATTGGTGGCTATAGGGAAGGCAATAAGGACTAAAGGATGATTGGTGGCTATAGGGAAGGCAATAAGGACTAAAGGATGATTGGTGGCTATAGGGAAGGCAATAAGGACTAGAGGACAATTGGTGGCTATAGGGAAGGCAATAAGGACTGGGGGGCGATTGGTGGCTATAGGGAAGGCAATAAGGACTAAAGGATGATTGGTGGATATATGGAAGGCAATAAGGACTAAAGGATGATTGGTGGCTATAGGGAAGGCAATAAGGACTAAAGGTTGATTGGTGGCTATAGGGAAGGCAATAAGGACTAGAGGGCAATTGGTGGCTATAGGGAAGGCAATAAGGACTAAAGGATGATTGGTGGCTATAGGGAAGGCAATAAGGACTAGAGGACAATTGGTGGCTATAGGGAAGGCAATAAGGACTGGGGGGCGATTGGTGGCTATAGGGAAGGCAATAAAGGACTAAAGGATGATTGGTGGCTATAGGGAAGGCAATAAGGACTAAAGGATGATTGGTGGCTATAGGGAAGGCAATAAAGGACTAAAGGATGATTGGTGGCTATAGGGAAGGCAATAAGGACTAAAGGATGATTGGTGGCTATAGGGAAGGCAATAAGGCCTGGAGGGTGATCAGCGACAGGAGATGACCCATTTGTGGCAACAGAGCTGAAAGGTTATGTTATGTGACTCACTACTTTGGGGCCCACTAAGACTCTCTTGCCCATGGGCCCCCACAAACCTGGATCCGGACCTGGAAAGAATAATAAGTAAATGACTAAAAACATAAAATATAATAATTTTAGATGCTGGGGAATAGTTTTTTAAGGGTTTAGGCTTTTCATTAAATTATGCTGAAGGTCTGGTTTAAAGAGCAATAAGACTCTTGGTGGGGTTGGTCTACTTTATGGGACATCCCAAATTGGGATACCCCATTGTGTGTACACCCCAGGATCACCTGATCCACTCCCCATAGCATACCTATAGCTAGGTACGCACCCGCCTACAGCAAGGGATGCGGATGTGGTCGGCAGCGTTCACTCCATTTACACAGATTACACAGAGGGACACCCCTAATCAGGATGCCCCTCCAGAATGGAACCACACCCAAGAAAGTCAATTTCTTGGGTTTTGTTCCTCCTTAAAGTGGACCAATCACCATTTTATCCAGCCCTGGAGCCTTTCAGCAGACTGTGCCCAGGGACATCCCACTAAATGACCCTCCCCCTGCTATTGCCTTTACTTTCCACCATCCCTGCAGCTGTGTGCGCTCCCGTACTCCACAGGGAGGCCAGGGATGTGGCTACCCTGTTCCTTACAGTGAGTCCAAAACAACAGCTTTATGCCATGCATTAGTATTCACAACATAAAGTGCTGACTGGGCCAGAGTCGTGCATGTGCCGTGGTAACAATAAAAAGGTCAGTGGTCGATCCTTAATTGGGATGCCCCAGGTAAGGGGTCCAATCACTGGGATATTCAAAATCCAAGGTCCACTTTGGAACAACAAAAAACATTGGCTTTTCAATATCCTGGGGTTTGTTCCTTCTGCCAGGGCATTTGGGATGCCCTGCTGCGAATATACTCCCAGATCACCCATAAACTTGCCTTTCGTTTCTTCCTATTGGTGTTTTCCTTTCTTCCTCTGACTGGCATGCAAAGCTGAATAGAGCACACACCGATGGCTACTAACCCCCGTGCTTACCCGCGCCAGCCATTCTAAAATGCGTGGCGCGGGTACGCTCCTCGCATGGAGGTGTAGCAGAATGCAGCCCGTGCTTGCCCCATGGGACCACATGGTGAGGTAAGGGTGATCCTTGTGGTTTCACACATCAAATTGGGATCCTTCAAATAGAGGGACATCTCATAGACTCATACCCAGTGATTGCTCCTCTTTAAGTTTACCTACTAATCGGAAGCCAGTGATGATCTGGTCCACACGGACACTAAGCTCACACCCCCCCCCCCTTATGCCATCTGCCCTGTAACTAATAGGAGGCATGCTCTGCTGGTATTGGACTGGGGTGTCTGGGGCTCACCAGTGAAACGGACTTAGGGGGCCCACACCACACTTAGATGCAACTGGCTTACATTCAGGACCCATGAACATTATTCCAAACAATATAGTCTCTGCATGGCCGCAGGTCTTAGTGATAAAGGACCTCAAATGAGCCAAGTTCAGAAGCCCACAGGGGATCTCCTGGTAAACCTGTGGGCTAGTCCCAGCTGGTGCTTCGCTGCAGTTTTAAACTGATTCCTGTCCTCTACCTTACAAAGCTCCACGAGGAAAAGGCGAGTATCTCCTAACAGGGCTTTTGTGCAGCAGGAGTAGATCAGTTAAGATCACCTTAAGACCTGGTCTGCCCACTGCGCCCAGTCCTAAACCCTAAAAGCCTGCAGGACTAAAAGCCCTCCCCTGGGGCAGGGCAGGTGTCAGCACTGGACTTATCTGGGCCGGTGCTGGGGGCCCTACACATTGGGAGGGCCCACCTTATTACTTCTACCCTGGGCAGCCCCTATGCAGGACGCAGGGCCGTATAGTAACCAGGTCCAAGGACTGTCAGCCAGGGGCAGCTTGGCCATTGGGAGAGACTTTCTTTCTGTCAGTCCTTATTTTCTTTGTTTCTTTCTATCTGTTCTTTTGTTTTTTCATCTGTTCTTTCTGCCATTCTGTTTCTTTCTTTCTTCTTTCCTTCTGTTATTTCTGTCAGTCCTTCTATTCTTTGTTTCTTTCCTTCTATTATTTTCTTTCCTTCAAACCCTTTTCTTTCTTTCTTTCTTTCCATCTATTCTTTGTTTCTTTGTTTGTTTCTTTCACCTGTTCATCTCCAATTCTTTTTATTTCACCCTTTCCTGCTTCTTTCATTATTCCTTATTATTTTTCATTCTTTATTTCTTTTTCTTTCATTCTTTCTTTTCTTAATCCTTCTATACTTTGTCATTTCTTCTGTTATTTTTTCTTTCTATTCTATGGCCTGAGTGTCATACCACACCGCCAGAGGCCCAATGAGACACTATTACCCAAGAGGCAGCATAAACCTGGAGCCAGGCCTGCCCTGGGGTATCAGTGCCCGAGTGTCATACCACACTGCCAGAGGCCCACTGAGACACTATTGCCCAAGGGGGCGGCATAAACTTGGGATGCCCCAGGGAGAGGGAATCAGGCATTTGGTCTACTTTAACTGAAGGGGCAGCATAAAGCAGGGCCCCCCAGGAGTGATTCTCAAAAGGACCAGAGCCACACACCATGTGAGAAGTAGGTTTATATAGGGCACTCATGTTAAGATGAATAGTGCTGTCCTAATTGTTTAAACCCATAGCACATCTCTTCATAACTATGACATCTCTTCATAACTATTATCTAAATAAATATATATATTGTCAGGATCTGGGGTGCTAACGGCAATAACTCTGGAAACAGTTCTTAGTTGAAATAATAAGTGGTTTATTGAAGACAAAGTCCAACAGAAAAATCTCTTAAACCGGACCTTCACCATTTAATGAAAAGCCCGAACTCTTAAAAAACGATTCCCCAGCATCTAAAATTAATATATTTTACATTTTTAGTCACTAACTTATTATTCTTTCCCCCACTGGGCTGCAACTCTGTTCAGGAATTTAGGATACGGGCGCCGCCATAGCTGTGCTTTGCTCAGACAGAGCAGAGCTGGGGTCAGGGAAAGGTCAGCAGTCCCAGAATGCAGAGCAGCACAGTCATTTCCTGTTTGCAGGCACTTCCTGTTTGCAGGCTGCCTGATAAAATGGCGGCTTCCATAAGCCGCCATCTTGGATGTTTAAAGGCTCATAACATGCAGTAGATACAGGTAGGATGATTTTTAATGTGAGCAATCTGTATGTACAGGGTGGGGGAAACATATAAGATAGACTCTTATTCAGAGTGAAGGTCCGCTTTAAGTTCAGAGTATAATACAGGGTACAATGCAGTAAATTCAACGGTTTCCTCACCACCTTTAGCAATGTCCAGTGTCTGATAGGTACAGAGTATTGCAAGTCCTCGATATCACAGGTCTTCCTTCAGGGCATACAAGCCCAGGCTGCTAATCCACAGGCTCCAAAACATAGCACATAAAGTCCTTCAGATGCAGTTCAGACCTGTAGGTTTTGGGAGCAGCAAGGCACAGGCTCCTTATCCCAATCTCTCCTTCTCCACACTGGAAGCCTCAGCAGCTTCTTTTATTAGGCTTCCTTCCTTCAATTAGTCTAATCACCTGGAAAGACCTGGGAGTAGGGGAAAAACCCATAGAGGACTGGGGATGTGGACTGGAGCTCTGTTATCCCGGCATGGATCGTGCCTGGCTGAAAAAAACAAGGAAAATATAGACACCATCCAGCACTTTTCCATACACTTTACTATGCTATATATATATATATATATATATATATATATATATATATCATCAGGGTTGCTAATGGCAATGACATCTCTGGAAGCAATCCGTTATGGTGAAATCAAATGCAGTTTATTGTGCAATACGTCCAACAAATGTTCACTGCATTTCACCCACACAAGCATGGCGCAGGTTAAATACAACATAAAGTCCATCCCTTCCGGGATTAAGCGTAAACAGATCTCAGTTTTCTCACCAAACAGGTAGGTCCAGATTTTGGGCATGCAGCAAAACATTTCTCCTTTACAGGCGCCAACCTTGTCTCATCACGTGACTTCCCCCAGACTGCTTTTCCTAGCAGTCTTTGTAGCCCTGTTGATGAGCTAGCCCCAGGCACCTGTGCAGACAGAGACGGGCAGGTAAATTCCAGCCCAGAGGGAGAGAAACAGCAGGTGCCACTACCGACCTATCTACCATAGAAACCCAGGCCTAGACAAAACCCTAACAAAAAGCTTCAGTGCCCTAAAAGCACTGAAACAAAAGAGCCTCCAGGATTTCTTATCTCACCCAAGCCAGCATCCTGGGTGAAATGTACACTCCCTCCACCGTATAGCCAGCTGCATCCCTACAATATATATAGATAATGTTTTGATGCCATGCATGGCCCATTACTAAGGTACAATATACAAACAGACTACATGCGGTGTAATGGTTGTACTAAGGTTAGTCTCCCCATTTTACCTGGGTAGGGGGCCTGCATGACTGGTTGGGATTTTACATAAAAACCCAAGGTGGCCAACAGAGCCATTTTATTTCTCTAATTAGTAGTATTTTAGATGCTTGTTTTCAGGGTTTTCTGCTCATGGGTGGCATGTTCATATTTCAGATAAAGTGAGAAACAAAAGTAAATATATAACAAATACTCTTCTGCGTTCCACTCCCCTCCATTAATATATCCTTAAGAATAGTTAGTATATCATAGACCCAAAGACTCAATTCACCATTAGCAGGTCGGAAGTCACGCTCCAATGACTGAACACTGATCTGTTGTAATTTAGATTCCCGGAAAAACTACATTTCCTGTACGATTCCTCTAAATATATGACCAGAGCCTGAATAGACTCCTAGTGTATTCCAGCAGTGGGCATAAACAATGCAAACTCCACATGTAAAGCCCTGCCATTCACTAATGGGCACCAATCATGTCAATGCCGTCACACAGTAATTGTTATGTTTGTATTTATATCAGCACACCTTGGAAAACAGGTGTTATATATATATATATATATATATATATATATATTACAATATGATTCCATACGACCATCTGTTGTCAGTCGTAATGAGTTTCCTGAGCTGATGCAAATATGGGCAGTATGGAGGTTCCTGCGCCAGTGACACCACAATGGTTCTTGTGACACACAAGGATAATTTGGTAAATTATATTTTGGTCCAAGGATTCAGACAGAAAGTGTGGATGCTGTTTGAGGATGCTGTATGTTTAGAACTTATCTGTTCTCTCCAACAGTCCTATTCAATTAAAGGGGCAGTCCAGAGACAGAAACAAACCAAAATTCACACAAAACTGTAATATGGGGGTTCAGGGCCCCTCAGAGACAAGGCAGCAGAATGTTAAGGGTAGTGGGCACTCTTCACCTCATCTCCTATGAAGACATTTATTGGGGTTGTTTTTCCCCTTTCCAGTAGCAGGGGGAGAAGGTGGCAGGGTGGCGGCACCCCGAGGTCTTGCAAGACAAGACCTAAACACCTGAGTCCAAAGTATAAAAGGGGAAGACAGGAGAGTGCAGGAAAGATGAGAGAAAGAGCCCCATGCTGAGAGAGGGAAGGACATTTTGCTCAGTTGACAACAGGAGAGCAGACGCCTCAGTATACTCCCTGGTGCAATTTGGTCCTGTGTCCCAGGACCATGAGTAGTTGCTCTCCTGACTGGAAACCCCTCTTTGGGTAAAGCAGAGCCAGAAAATTGCTTCCCCGACCCCCTACTTGCAAATGACAAGCTACCTGGGCCCTGAGAGGGAGTGGGATATCCAAGTCACGTAAGAGATACACCTCTCTGACCAACAAAACATGATCAGCTTGGAGAAAAAGATAAACCAATGCTAGAATATAACGATATATTGTAGCCTGAAATGCATCCGCTCCTTTTTTTTATGTGCTGTGAAATTTTCAGTGGAAAAAAATCTATTAGCACTCCTTAGACTCCTTGTCTGCTTTCATCAGATGAAATGTTTAAATTAAATCAGATGATGATGTGAAAAAGGTCCAGACTATCAACTAGGTAGACGAACACCGCAGGTCCCAACCATTCACGAAGCGGTTGAGTAAAATATGTCGAAGGGAAATACAACTTCCCGTTTTGGTCAGACCTGTTTTCACCTCGAATTTAGAGACAGACCAAGGTGGTGCCAGAAGATCTTCAAAGGAACCTATTGTGGCCCAGGTAAAAAGATGTGTGCATAAACATCTCTGTATAGTAAGCAGCTAGGCTGTATGTAAGAGGTGAAAGCAGCCATAGAGTTAACAGGCAGAAGCTGGTAGCGGTGACAGCCCGGGGAAACCAAGCTGATATATAGAACACTTCCTGGTTTTATCAGTTCTAGTCTGACATGTGCTAGTGCAGAGAATAAAGTGAGCCCACAGAGAAAGCGGGTCGGGTGCACACAAGGAAACCCCCACATATGCAGAGGGAGAGTCCTTATATCCTTGCTAGTCAGTAAGCAAGCCAGGACAGCTCTGAAGGAGGATACAGTCGAGCTTAGGAGTACTGGAGCAGTTTAACTGAAGGCATTCTATGAGATTCGGATAGTCTGTCCACCCCAGCCCCTAGAGCAGTGCATAAATGCAGAGACTGTCTTTACCTCTTCTAAAGCCAGCTACGTAAAATTAGCCACATCTCCTACTGTTAACCGCCAGCTATGTAAATTTTACATACCTGGTTCCCCCCCCCCCCTGCTAGCGGGCAAAGAAAAAATAGACACTCACCTGTGATCACTGGAGGGAGGTTGGAGGGGTAGGGGGCTGTGATCCCCTGCATCCCCAGTGCCCCTTAAGTGATCACCCCTGGCAGCTGTCATCGGATCGCCTTGGGACAGGATCACTGGCTGGCAAGTCACCTGCGGCTAGCGAGTGACTTGCCATTAACCCCGAGACCCCCATTACCTGCCTCCCCAAAGCCCGGGGGCAGAAGAGCTCAGGGCCATTTAGGCTGTGCGGGCTTGTAGCCTGCAGGGTGGAGGGCCACCAAGGCTGGCCTCTGTACCCTGTTCTAGAAGACCCTATAGCTGGTCCCCGGGTTGGCCATGCTGGGTAGGGGGGGCTCACGCCATTTTTTTTTATTTTTAAAGGTTTTTAACCCTCAAAATACCCCAAAAATATGGGGTCTCCCCGGGACTCCCCTATGTCATTTCAGGTGCGCACTTTGTCTGCAGAGCTGAAATTTTCAAGTAAATTTACCATTATGCGCACGCTTTACTTTGGGGTGCTGCCCAGTGTTCCCTGTAAGGTGCGCGGGAGCGTGGCCGCGCACCGCCAGCTCCCCGGGCGCGCAGCTCTGCCCGGCGTCCGCGCACGTCGTGCAGCTGTCATTTTTTTTACATTGGTGGTTCAGTGGGTCCCTACATCCCACCCCCATCTGTCGCTGCCGCCGCAGCATTGGCTGAGCGGAGCGGCGCGACAATGAGTGTAGTCCCCGCCCCATTTCCCCCGTGGTCTACTGCCTCCTCTGACGAGGAGCAGCGCGCCGCTGGCTGGCAGGCCAGCTAGAAGGAGACTGATGGCTGGCTGGCACCAGGGGCGGCCTGGCAGTAGGGCATACCGGGACAAATCCCGGTAGGCCGCAGCTAGTCCCACAATTGTGGGCCTCTATTTACCTTTGCTGGGCTGCTCCAGGTCTTGCAATGTGTTCCGCAGTGGAACACAGGTGAATGAAGTGCAGGTGCTGGTTATCTTTTTGCTTTAGGCACTGGGTGCTGCAGCCTTTGATAGCCGGGCTGCAACACAGGAAGCAGCATTAGTTCCGGATAGGTCGGAGGCCAGGGCTGGCATGGCGCATAAGGTTCAGCATGAAGCGAAGGAGAACACGTGGGTGGAACTGATGGTGAGGCAGAGAAGAGCACGGCTGAGCATCGGCAGCAGGGTTCAGTTTCCTAAGAGGTCAGAGTCTGTCCTTTCCCCCTCTCAATCACCTGACCATGTCATCCCTGGATCAGCAGCAGGGGGCTTTGAATCTGATGTGCTGTGAATTAACCCTTCTAGGGACACCACTTTAAACACATTTAAAAAGTAAGCCATTTTTTTTGTCCTCTCTGATAAACTTTTTTTTCTGTAATGTGCAAGCTACTTCTACACAGAGATCCAGAAAATGTCATATCTTCTTCCTGCAGTTTTGCATTTAGCTCTTATTGTTTTTCATAAAGCGGACCAAAACACAGGTTTTCTATTCACGTGATTTTTGGTCTGATTAAAGTGGACCATTTCACAACCACAGCTGTCCCTAGAATCTAAGACTCCAGGTGTCCCTGGGACCTCAAAATGGATGCTCCACTGTATGAACCCCTTACCATTCCAGTGGTCACTCACCACAATTGTGGCCCACGGCTGCATCCCTGGCATCCCTACAGCATCCGCCTAGCCATTTAGATAGGCCGGGAAGCGCGCTTCGTAGGGAAACAGGGATGCGCCTGCTGCTCCCCATGCCAGCGTGGAGTCCAAAACAATGGCTTTACGTTGTGCATTAGTAGCACAACATAAAGTGCAGACTGGATGAGCGTCTGCGCATGTGCAGTGGGACTGGTGGAAAGGTGAGTGGAGTGATCAATCTGGGGGGTTATACATAGCAGGGCATCCCAAATTGGGAAGCCCCTGGGGCAGGTACCTATCACCAGGATAATGAAAATCCTGTCTAGGTCCACTTTAAAGAGGAACACCCCCAAGATTTTCCCAGTAAAACCTACCTGACTACCAATCTAACGGCACATGCACCGAGCTAGAGGCCAGCAGTGATGTGGCTGGCAGCATGCTTGGCTCCATTCGACCCTTAGCCAACAAACATCCATGCATGTGTAGTAGTTTTACTAGTGATCCGTGTGGTTACCCCGGGAGCAAGGACCAATCCCAGGTTTTGGTATGGTTTAATATATAGAATATATTAATGTGACATTAATGCACTATACTGGGCTGTACAAAGTACAGCAGGGCCGTTGTGACCAAAAAGTCCCGGGCCATTTTATGACCCCAGTCCGCCCCTGGCTGGCACCGTTGATCCCTGGTAAGTCTGCACGGGGGGGGGGGGGAGAGTAACACTGTTTACCAACCACCGGCCCTGGAGTTTGAAAGACTCTAGAGAGGCCCAATTAAATGACCTTTGGGCATCCCAACTCGGGGGCAGGAGCACTCCCCTTTGCCAGAGCTCTCATACAAACAGCACTTTATGCCGTGCATTAATATGTGCTGATTGGATGAGAGCTCGTGCATGCACCTTGGGACTGGGGAAAGGTGAACATTTTCTCTGCAAGCTCTCATTTATAAGTAATACGTTAACGCTGCAGGAGTGGTATCACCAGGAATTTTTACTATATCCTGGAGATAGGTTCTTGTCCCTGCTGCCCCGCTGTGTGAGACCCCCCAGATTTCCCACACAGCCAGCTGTTCCCATGTGTGGGCTCTCATCCAATCAGTTCCGTATGCCGTGCATACCAATGCAATTCATTTGAACTGAATGCCAGTGCTAGCACACTCAATATCATTGAAGAAGGTTGAGTGTGAAATGGTGTCGATGGGTGGGAAATTTGGTGAGGTATGGGGTGTGGCATGGCATTGACGAGGGGGCATATTGTACAAAATTTCCAAGTACAACTCTAGTATGTAAATTAACTATTCTATCATATCTTTTTGTTTAATACGTTATTTTGGTTTATTAGTAGATATACCAGTGTTTTTATCTTAGGTTTAGAATTGCCCACCTTTCATGGGACATTGCCCAGCTCCCTTGCTATTCCGCACAGAAGCTGCTCCGGCTTAGAGGGAACATTGGCACTGCTGGCAACTCTTCCCTTGACAGTACATATGCATGTTGGTTATTTTTCTATTCAGGGGATGTTGCTTTTTGCAGATTTGTCTTCTTTGCATTTTGTTTTTTTTTTTTAGGAAAATGTGTTTTTTATTTTGCTTCTTCAAGGGATGAGCCCACTACAACAATCAGGGTACACCTAGAAAGCTTAATATGTGTCCACTTTGGAGGACTTTGGCCAGATTTCATTGGGCAGGCCCAAGCGCAAGCACCAAGCCCCAGGTGGTGTTTACAAGTTCCCTCAAGATCTCATAGAATCCGCAACACCCCGTGCTGCTCAGTCTTGTTAGTGGTATGCGGGTAACACTATCCTTACAAATCCATGTTCCTGTTTCAGAGAAAATTCTTGTTCCTGATTGTTTGACCACTGCTGACCCATTGCTTGGATTATTGACTATGATTCTTTGCCACTTATCCATGACCTCTGCTACAGACCTGAATCTGATTCTTTTCAATCTGTCCACGACCTCTGACGCAGGCATGACTTTGATTATCACTGCCTATCCATGACCTTTGCTCACATCTGACCTTGCTGTTTCTGGTCATCTCTTCAACCTGGGGCTTTCTTGCAGCCAAAACTATCCTCACTTGTGGGGGTTTTACAGCTGCCAGGTCGAGTGTTAGGTCCTATTTAGTAGTCTCCAGTGTCTGCCTTGCCAGCAGTGAGACCCTGGTTCCCAGCAGTCAGAACTCACCACCTGTTATATGTGATATTTATTTTCCAGCATCACTACCTTTTGCTATAGGCAATGTTTCAGGGCCATGCAGGACCATTTCTTCAGGTACAGCGGACAAACAGACTACATGGAGTATTTACTGCACTATGGGTAGTCTGTCCATTGTGTGACATTTTAATTCTAAACCCCAAATTGCCAACAGGATTTTATTTAACAAGGTTTTTCTGCTCATTGGTGGCATGTTCATGTCCAAGAAAAAGCAAGCAACAAAAGTAAATAAATGTCGCCCACCCATTGGTGGAGCTTAAATAAGTTTTGGGACTTGACCCTTGCCTTGGATTGTGGTGACACTCGCAAAGTTCCCCAACATTCTAAACAATTTTCCTTGTCAGTAGAATAAATTTAATGGCAACACAATGATAGATAAATATTTAAATATTCAGTGACTAATCAACTAGCTGATTAAACAGTAGTAATGCAGTAATGCAATATATTTTAATAAACAAGCTGGTCTTATTACTCTCAGACAATATCATCTGAGGTAAGTAGAAAACAAACATTTAGAAAAAAAATTAAAGTTACCCTCTGGTACCAGAAAACAAAAAAGCACAAAAAAACCAAAAAACAAAACAGGTCCTTTTGGCTGGCAATGACCGTACTTGGCAGTGTTAGGTTAAAAATTAGTCCCCTGAGGTTTTTACAACTTGTAATCCAATGCAATGGTGAATGCTCTTAATCAACCCCCAGATAGCTGAACTTTAAAGTGGACCAACACCCAGGATTTTGACTATCCTGGGTTTTGGTCCACTTCGCTGTGTGAAACCCCCCAGAAAGCCCCAAAAACTCACCTCTCCCCGCTCCCACGTGACCGCTGCTGCCAATCCCCGCCGACGGACAAGCGGGAGGCAGCGACGGACAAGAGAGCGCGCCCGCCGCCGCCTCCTGCGCGTCACTCTTACAGGGCGCGCGCCCGCGCCGGCCATTCACAAACGGCCGGCGCGGGTGCGCGTCCTGCTAGAGGGATGCGCGGGAGGCGGAGGCGGGCGCCGCTGGATCGAGGAGCAGGTAGGGATTTAGGGGTTTCTGGGGGGGTTTCACACACCGATCGGGGTGCCCCGCAGTCAGGGGACTGATCGGTCCGGGAATCTTATAGATTCCCGGGCCGATCAGTGGAGGGTGTTGGTCCACTTTAACCATAAGGAAATCCAATGTGGATCCTCAGCAAACAGTCTATTTTAACAATAGTCCCTGCTTTCCAAGTCAGAAGTAACAGTAAATAACAAATGCCACTTGAAAATCTGAGTATTTTACTTCTCTGTAGGTAGCACAACCGAAATAGATACAGGATCCTTAAAGTGGACCAACACCCAGGATTTCACTATCCTGAGTGTTGGTCCACTTCCGCTGTGTGAAACCCCCCAGAAAGCCCCTAAAATCTTACCTTATCGGCGACGGACAAGCGACGGATAAGCCGCCGCCGCCTCCCTGCCACCTGCTAGAGGGATGCGCGGGAGGCGGCCTATCCGTCGCCGATAAGGTACGTTTTTAGGGGCTTTCTGGGGGGTTTCACACAGCGGAGCATCCCGATTTCGGATGCCCCGCGTTGAGGGAGCTGATCGGCCCGGGAATCTTACAGATTCCCGGGCCGATCAGGGGTGGGTGTTGGTCCACTTTAAGCTCTAGGCTTTATTTACGCAAGCGCTGAATCTTCACATAAAATAGCTCCTGGTATTTGCAGTGTCTCTATATATATGAAGCAGTTTATAGTAGCCCGGCTTCCCCTACCTAAGTTCACAGTAATAAACTCCTGGCTAAATCAACTGAGTGCTCTTTAAAGTGGACCAACACCCAGGATTTTGACTATCCTGGGTTTTGGTCCACTTCCCCGGGGCACCCCGATCGGGGGTGCCACGCTATGTAAAACCCCCCAGATTGCCGATTCAGTTCACCTCACCCTGCTCCTACGGCGCATGTGAGGCTGCTCGTCCAATCAGCGCGCTCTGAGCCACTGAGGTATGCGTGTCAAAGCGACTTCTTATCTCAGCGACTCTGAGCACGCTAGCAGCCGCATCTCGCGCTTCCGGGAGCGCGTCCGCACCGGCCATTCACGTTATTCTGCTAGTGTCTCTGGCCAGTAGCAGCTTCAGCTTGTTCATATGCCTTCTTTAGATATCTCTTTAACCTTTCCACATAGCTTGCATGGGATAGACGGGGGGTGTCATCTGAAGTAACACCAAAAGCCATGTCCACAGGGAGGCCTGCTTCTCTTCCAAACATGAGAAAGTAAGGTAAGAACCCTGTCGCATCATTCTTGATGCTGTTGTAGGTGTGCACGATAATAGCTACATGCCGACTCCAATGGGTCTTCTTCTCTGCTGAGAGTGTCCCCAACATGTTCAGCAAAGTTCTATTAAAATGTTTTGGTTGAGGGTCCCCCTGAGCATGATAAGGAGTGGTGCCGCTCTATTGTACTAGCAATAAGCAGTTCAAGAATCAACTTGCTCTCAAAGTCACGCCCTTGATCTGAATGTAATCCTTTTGGTAATCCACAGTGCACAATTAACTTTTCCACCAATATCTTCGGCATTGTGATGGACTTCTGGTCACGTGTAGGAAAAGCTTGGCCATACTTTGCTATTTCCACCTTAATCCAGTTCAATGCACAGAAAACTGAAAATCGATCCATGGGTCCCTGACTTTCCATTTAGCCCAAGGATGCTCTCTACTAGGCAGGGTTTTCCTCTGAATGCAACAACGTCTCAAGACATGAACGGCAAAAATCCTTGATGACAGATTCTACTGGCAAGGCCAGTAGAATCTGTCTCCCTGACTAGGCTCAATGTTCAGTCATTTCCCAAATTACCACAATCATCATGTAGTGACTGGAGTATGACTTTTTATACTTTTGGGGAAGTAGCAGTTGCCATTTTTCATTTTCAGCCACTTCTGGGGCTCTCCTATAGACCAAGTCCATTCCGAATTTGTAGCCTATCCCACTCCTTGACTAAGAGTCTCGTCTGATCATCTGGCTGATCATCATTCTTCTAGATGTCCATTTGTTTTCTCTGTAGAGCTTTTACATCAAGCTCACAAAGGATGTCTACTTCTTGATCTTTCCTTAAGTCTTTATTGGTGAGAGCAGGCAGTGAGGAAGCCTGTGATGTCACAAAACTGCAATAGGCCAAGAGTTCACTTTCTTCTGTTACCCCTAACTTCTGGGCCCAACATCCATTTTGCTGGTAACAAGCTGCAAACTGGCACACAGTTCTGACGCCAGGTCTCCATTAATCATTTGGGAGCAGGTGATTATCGGTTCTTTTAGGCTGTCCATCAGCATTACCATTTTCCTTCCCTGGGCGATATCTGAGACTGAAATTGTAATTTGACAAAGCAGGAATCCATCGATATCCTATAGCATCCAGCTTTGCAGTGGTTTGAATGTAAGTCAGGGGGTTATTGTCAGTTTGAACCTCAAATTCAGCCCTGTACAAGTAGTCAGGTACTTTGTCAACCACAGCCCACTTTAGAGCCAAGAATTCCAGTTTATGGGCAGAGTAATTCTCAGTGGGCGACAAACTTCTGTTCACAAATGCCAAGGGTCTTAGTTTCTTGTCATGTTCTTTGTATAACACGCCTCCTAGACCTTCTCGACTAGTATCCACATGTAGCACATAAGGCTTGGACTGGTCAGCATAAGCTGATACTGAAGTATGGGTCAGGCAATGCTTCAAGTATTCAATGGCCTGTTCCCATTCAGTTCTCCAACAGTCCTTAAGTGCATGCCTTTGAATTTCTGGGACCCTTTGTCTTCTTGAGAATCACCTCTTTGACAGAGTCATTGAGATGCACATCAATCATGCAGCAGCTGATTAAGGTGTCTTGCTACTTTACAGAACCCCTTGACAAATCTTCTATAGTATTCACAAAAGGAAGAAAAGCACTTTATTGATGGTCCGGGGCCTAGGCCATGACGTCACAGCATCCAGTTTCTCTGGGTTGGTGGCTTTTCCATTAGCTGAAACCACATGCCCTACATACCTCACATAGGGCTGGATAAACTTGCACACCTCAAAAAAAAAGATTCCACCCTTCTTTCTCAAGATGGTCTAAGACTCTCATCAGGCAATCAGTGTGTTCTTCCAGGGTCTTGCCGAACACTATTATATCTTCCAAGTACACAATGACTTCAACCAGGTGCATGTCCCCAACAGTCTTCTCCATAAGTCTCTGAAACATAGCTGGTGCTCTCATGAGACCTTGAGGCATCTTGTCAAATATAAATAACCCTCCAGGGCAGATAGAAAATGTCATTTCTTTGTCATTGAAACTCTTGGGGAGCTGGTAGTATCCACTTCTGAGATCCAAGACGCTGAACCATTTACTCCTCACTAAACAATTAAGGGCATCTTCCATTTGAGGGGTGGCATACTGATCAGGTATGGTTCACCTATTCAGGGTCCGATAGTCAACACACATTCGAATAGTGCCATTCTTCTTCCGTACCATCACTCTCGGCAGGGCATAGGGACTTTGGGACTCTCTAAATACTCCGGCTGCTTGAAGTTCCTCCAAGTGTTTCCTCAAATCTTCCAAGTTCCCAGGGGCTACTGTTCTGGAGTGTTCTCTATAGGGTCGATTGTCATTCAGCCGTATCTATGCTGAGCACCCTTTGCACACCCCATATCCAGCTTATGTGCAAAAATACAGAATTGCAAGTCTTTAACATTTCTTGGGCCTTTGCCACCCACTCTGGTGATATCAATGGCTTCAATGGCATCAGTTTTCACTCCCATAAGGGCTTTAGATGGTAAGGGGGTAGCAGCATATACTTTACCAAGGTGGATCGAGGGCCCCAACAACACAGGAGAACTCCCAGTGTTCTTCAGTCCCACAAGCAGGGTATCCCCTGAATGCTTCAATGTGCTGCTGGCCAGACTTCTGGTACCAACTCAACACCAGGCGGTAAAGCGGCTTCTGAATCCATCTCCATCATCAAATGTGAGCTACCGCTTTAACTGCACATCATGACCTTGGCTTTCAAGTAGGTGACTTCCAGGTAGAACAGCATGTTCTTATCCTGTCTGTGTCCGCACATGACCAATATAATCTTTACTGTCAACCTATATGCAATTTCAGGGCAAGTAATACCGGTCTCAATAGGGGGTGTACAGTCTCCAGTTCTTGTGCTAACTGACGAATTAGCATTCTTCACATAAAATCTGTATTAATGCCTACTAAAATAGCTGTTTCAGCATCTCCTTTGGTTGGGCCTTAGGCACACTACTGCCAAAGTCTCAAAACTTTCGGGTTAATTCCACCACAAAGGAGGGGAACTCCAATTTAGATGATATATAGCCATCGTACAGGAACTTACCGTATATACTCGAGTATAAGCCGAGTTTTTCAGCCCACTTTTTGGGCTGAAAAAAGCAGCCTCGGCTTATACTCGAGTCAGTAACCTGACTTACCTGAGCGAGGGGGCGGAGGAAGCGGCAGAAGAGCCGCCGAGGCTTCAGAACTCGGCGGGGAGATCAGTACACCCAGTGCGAGGTGGGTGTACCAAGATGGCGGCCCGGGCCTCAGTGACGTGGCGGCGCGGAGCGCGCCGGCCGCCATCTTGGTACACCCACCTCGCGCTGGGTGTACTGATCTCCCCGCTGAGTTCTGAAGCCTCCGAGGCGGCTCTTCTGCCCCGCGTCCAGGGGCATTGCGACTGGCCGCGTCCCATGCCGTCGTCCCGCGCCGTCCTCACTCTGTCCCGCACCGTCGCCTTGGCTGGAAGGAGCCTCGCTGAAGATTGTGCAGGAGCTGAACTGGTGAGTGTGTGTGTTGTGTGCATTGTATGTGTGCTGTGTTGTGTGCTGTGTTGTGTTGTGTTTGTGTGTGTGTTGTGTGTGCTGTGTGTATGTTGTGTGTGTGCTGTGTTACACCTGAATGGCTGTAATGAGGGATGCCCCTAACTGGCTGTAACAAGGGATGCCCCTCACTGTATTATTATTATTTATTTTTATTTAATTCTTAGGTGATGGCTGGGGGCGTGGTCAGGGGTGATTCCTCAAATCAACTCCAATTCCAATTGAAAAAAGCCGCCTCGGCTTATACTCGGGTCAATAACTTTTTCCAGGTTTTTGGGGTAAAATTAGGTGCCTCGGCTTATATTCGGGTCGGCCTATACTCGAGTATATACGGTAGTTTCGCTGAGGCCCCATGTTTCTAATTCTTCTAAATTGTTTAAAGGCAGATGCTTCAAATGTTTTTGGTAAACGTCTCTATAGAGCACTGTTATTTGGGCTTTGGTGTCCAACAAAGCTTTACCATACACCCCTTCAATCTTAAACATCACTACATGACAGGGCCCTTGTAATCTGGGATGATCTGTCTCTCCTACTATCAGAAACAACATCCTGACATTGTGTTCTAGTCTGACTGGTAATCTTCTGAATAGGCTTAGAAGTATGGACCTCCTTCTTTCTGGGCGGGTCTCGGCCTAGTGCTTTAGTCTGAGCTCTCACCTATTTCAGATGTTGCTTTCTGGATTTTGGTTGTTGTTCTTAGCTTTAGTTTCCACTTGGTTAGATCTCTTTACTCCCTGTCACCCAGTTTTGCATAATCTGAGACTGCTCCTGAGCTATCTTTATAAAGTTCTCAATTATGATACTAATTTTTTCCTTGTAGCTGCGAAAACCCTTGATCAGCACTGCTACCTGAGTTTATGCAGATGCTGAGATTGGCTTGTACTCAAAGTCCTTGGCCTCCAATAGGTCCTCTTGTTCTCGAACTAATTTGAACAACTGGTTATACCTCAGGACACCATTGTTCTCTTGAGACCTTAGCTTAAGCATAGGGGGGTCCAAAGGTTGTGCTCCTTTAATTATCCCTTAAGCTCACTCAACATTGTCCACAGAACTAGGCTCCATTCCCTTCTTCAGCATTATCTGATGAAGAACTCTGTCAAGTTGATGTATATAGAGGCACATTTTTTCTCACTTCTCCTGAATGCTCAAAATGATACAGTAGTTCGGACACTCCCTCTGTTCTGCCAAACACATCTTGCAGGAGCTCTAAATAGTTGTGGGCAGTGTAGTCACTCTTACTCAATTTGAGTATCCTAGTGGTGTCAGTGGCCAAACTCTAAGATATCCTTTGCCTCTTTAAAGCTATTGGAGCATCCCATTCATCTAAACCTTGCAAAACTCGCTCCATCCATGTCTCAAAATGCTCTTTTCCAGAGAGAGTGGGCCCCTGAAAATATCGGCAAACATCTGTATTTGGCAGTTGTATGTCCAGACTTGGCACACTTCTCCACCAACTCCCCAAAGGCACTAAGAAAATCAGGAGCAGCAGATGTGGCAGTTTGGACTAGGGTGAAATTATGTCTAGTATCAATGCCACTTGCACTGGTACTTGGGGTAGGCAAAGTATTTTCCATTTTGGGAGCTATAACAGTGACTTTCCCCTCGTCAGGAAGTGAAAGGGTTTTGAGTAGAGGTTTTGCTCCTACCGGGCCCCACCATTCCAAAAGTGCATAGTTATGTTAGCCAGCTGGTGCAAAATTAGTGTCCAAGACAAAATCCCAGTCTTCTATAGGCAGCCCTCCACTGACTTCCCGACGCAAATACAGGTATAACCCGCTCCCCCTGTACTTTTCACCCCTCATCTGTCCTCAATATGTGATGCTTCTGAAGCAAGATGGTGGCGCCCATATCCTAGAGTCCTGAACAGACTTGAAGCCCAGCGAGGGAAAGAATAGTAAGTAAGTGACTAAAAACTTAAAATACATTAATTTTAGATGCTTGGGGATAATTTTTTTAAGGGTTTGGGCTTTTCATTAAATGATGCTGAAGCTCCAGTTTAAAGCTGATCACCTAATAAGAGCCGTCAGCCATGACTATGTCATATGGCAAACGGCTCTCATTGACTTCAATGGGGAGTGTGTGCTGCCATCTCCCCAGTGGTGTGCATGTGCACATTGCCAGGGATGCAGGGGCTGTGGCAGAGCAGGCTCCGCTGTGACAACAATAAGAGCCATTTGGCGAATGACATATTTGCAACAGACAGATCTCACTGGAGGAGAGCCTGCACATGTGCTGTTGTAATGAGGAAGAGGTGAATGAATCGTGGGGTTCTGGAGGGCAGGGGCGGACTGGGACTAAAAAACGGCCCTGGACTTTTTGGGGCACATCGGCCCTGCTGCAATTTTCCTGGCCCAGTATAGTATATCAATGTCGAATCACCCCATTACAGCCAGTGAGCATCATCACACATTGGAGGTAGTACGAGTGCAGCATCTCCCATTACAGACAGTGAGGGGCATCCCACATTGCAGGCAGTAAGGGGCATCCCACATTGCAGGCAGTAAGGGGCATCCCGAATTACAGGCAGAGAGAAGCGTCCCGCATTATAGGCAGAGAGAAGCGTCCCACATTACAGGCAGAGAGGGGCGTCCCGCATTACAGGCAGAGAGAAGCGTCCCGCATTACAGGCAGAGAGGGGCGTCCCGCATTACAGGCAGAGAGGAACGTCCCGCATTACAGGCAGAGAGGGGCGTCCCGCATTACAGGCAGAGAGGGGCTTTCCGCATTACAGGCAGAGAGGGGCGTCCCGCATTACAGGCAGAGAGGGGCGTCCCGCATTACAGGCAGAGAGGGGCGTCCCGCTTTACAGGCAGAGAGGGGCATCCCGCTTTACAGGCAGAGAGGGCGCTACTGTCTCTGCTGGGAGGAGAACGCACACAGCCGGCTCTTACCTTTCTGCCGCAGCCGCTAACAGGGTGTCTCACCGGGGCTCAAACAGCACGGGCCTGTCCGGCACAGGAAGGGTCATTGCTCAGGTCTCCCTTCCCAGCATGTTGTTGGCTGAAAAGCATGCACTCTACGCAGGAGGGCGAGAAGCAGAAAGTAAATGAGAGGTGGATGGGGGTATAGGAAAGCTCATTGCTCAGGTCTCCCTTTCCAGCATGCTGTTAGCTGAAGAGCTTGCACTCTACACAGAAGGGCGAGAAGCAGGAAGTAAATCACAGGTGGGGGACAGGAAAGCTGATTGCTCAGGTCTCCCTTCCCAGCATGCTGTTGGCTGAAGAGCTTGCACTCTACACAGGAGGGTGAGAAGCAGGAAGTAAATGACAGGTGGGTGGGGGGACAGGAAAGCTCATTGCTCAGGTTGGCTGAGGAGCTTGCACTCTACACATGAAGTAAATGGGGGACAGGAATGGACAGGAATCTCACCTCCTTGCACGTTCTCCAGCAGCTCGATGAACTGGTCCCGGGTAATGGCCTCCTCGCCCCGGGCAAGCCGCTCCTCCAGCCAGCGCAGCAGTGTGCTCTGATGCCGGGACACCACTGACTCCGGGGCCCCCACTTCCCTCAGGCAGGCCACCTCTTACCAGAGTCAGGCCTGTTCTAGCAGCACCGGCAGTGGGGGTGGCAGCAGTGTGAGTGGACATGACGGGCCTCCAGGTGTGTGCAGCGGGCTCTGCTTGCCGCCCGAAGCCTCCGCCAGCTCCGCGCTCTCGGCTCCTTCCTCCTCCCGCGCCTCTCCGTCTCCACTCCTCCCCCCCCCCCGCCTACAAGGCCCGAGCCGCTTTCACCTTCCCCGGCCTGGCCACGCCCATGTGCCCGCCCCCAGCTCTGACAGCCCCGGCCGGCAATTGTCACCGGCACCGCCGGATCCCGGGCTGATGTGGCCTTGCCATGTGCCGGCCTACCGGGATTCTGCCCGGTATGCCCTATGGCCAGCCCGCCCCTGCGTGGAGGGCATCACTCAGCAGGGGAAATCCAGCGACCTGTCCTAGAATCTTTTATATATTCCAGGTTTTGTTCCGCTTTAAGTCCTATTCAATTAAATAGACAATCCAGGCAATGGCAATACTAGGGAAGCAAGGAAAGGCAACCAAAATTCACACAAAGCTGTAATAAGGGTATTCAGGGCAGCAGAAAGTTAGGGGAAGTGGGTCCTCCTTCTTCAGCTCCTATGGAGATGTTCTTTGGAGTTGTTTTTCCCTGGCCTAGTAGCAGGGGAGCCAGTGGCAGAGAGGGAAGGAAATTCTGCTGTGCTATCGGCCGACAACCATAGAGCAGGTGCCCCAGTATACTCCCTGGAGCTGAGTGCAATTCAGTGCCATGTCCCGAGACCTTGAGGAGTTGGTCTGCTCTCCTGCCTGAAAGTCAGATGCCCACTTCCCCGACCCCTTACCTACAAGTGACAACTGCCTGGGTACAATAAGGATGCAATCTCATTAAAAACAAGAAGCTTCACAAGCAATGCAAAATACCTCCATACTCCTGGACAGTGAATTCATATTTCCTCTAATGCATTTCGGACCAGGGTCCTTAGACATAGACTAAGGGCCTTATTAATGAAGGGATAGCGCCACGTAGTGCCTTGTAAGCGGCAGGTAAGCGCCGGACACGGCACGCAATTACACATTTTTTAAGGGGATTCTGGTGAGCGACTGGAACAACGCCATGTAGCGTCCGATTCATCATTATACCAGGCTCAGCATACAGCGCCGGCGTT
This sequence comes from Gastrophryne carolinensis, assembly GCA_027917425.1. Lineage (NCBI taxonomy): Eukaryota > Metazoa > Chordata > Amphibia > Anura > Microhylidae > Gastrophryne > Gastrophryne carolinensis. Next base: position 50,552,696 of record CM051235.1, on the reverse strand, counting down.
CAGCCTTGCAGAATGCCACGTCTTACCTCTCGCTACCTGGCGCTCTCCCATACATTTCTATGTACGATCCTTAAATCCCTTTCCTGATCCCATTTTTTTTTAAACTCAAATCTTTCAGACATGTATCCTGGCCTAGAAACTGAAATTTTTGAAAACTTTTTTGATTAATAATATTTTTATGCAGAATTGTCCTTACATGTCTGGTATTAAAGTGTTCATGTTACAATGTAATAACAATGTAATTCCATATGTTATTGCTTTGTTACTAGTGGATACATGTTCAAAAACAGCTTCTGGCGCTGTGGGCTACATCGACCCGATTTTGAGCGCCTGAACTGTTTGAGGCTGTTTTTTTTATAAATGTGGTTTGAGTCAGATGCACTGAGCTGGCACTACCATTCGCTCCCATACAGCATAGTACTGCAAATCACATAACGTATTCAACAATACCGGCCAGCGACTGAGGCGCTCTGAAACAGTGAACCATGGCCGAGCACAGCGACTACTAGCGTTCGCTCTGAAATCCTTGCTACAGACGTTCATCTGTCGCTACCTGGCGTTAGTAATGAATCAGCCTGATAGAGAAAAGCTACCTGCCTGAGTGTCGGGAGAGAAAAGGGGGCTCGCCAGAGACCTCTGGACACCCTAAACCCTCAGAAGAAAGCTCTGTAAGCTATCGAATAGTGGGGTGGCCTGCGCACCTTTCCTTTTGCTGTTGTCTGGACTGCCCCTTTAACCACTTAAACCCAAAAGTAGTGATAAGAATGAGCAGCAACCTGGCATATCAATACCCACCTATATGTTCATGTCAAAGCTGCAGGCTAATGTCCTATGCCTCCAATTTACTAATCAGTGGCATAACTAAATGTGCCAGGGCCTTGGTGCGAACACTAAATGAGGCCCTTTTAAGGCTCATACAATAAACTTTTCTCTGGCCCTTATTTAACAAGGGATAGCGACAGGTAGCGACTGGTGAGCGGCCGGTAATGACGGGCCCTGCCACGAGAACGCCGGCTCCCCACCACAATCACACATTTATCAAGCCGATCCTGCTTAGCGACTGAGATAGCGCCATATAGCGACTCATTCATCATTATTCCAGCCTCAGCCCACAGTGCCAGCGTCCGACCTTGAACAGCGACAGGTATGACCTCTCGCTACCTGGCGCTCTCCAATGTATTCCAATGGAACAATCTTTAAATATTAATAATTAATTGTTATTAATGTTTTTTTTTTATGTGAAAAATTCTGTGACCACTTCTGCCATGTTAGATATTTTTTTAAGGAAAAAAAAAAAATTTGGTGCAGAATTGATATTACAGGTCTGATATTAATGTATTCATATTACAAAATTATTTAAAAAACAGTTTTTTTTTGGTTTCCAAAAATATGGTTGTTTGGGGGTTAAAAAACTACTTTTAACACATCGCCTCCAGCGCTGTGGGGTTTAAACATGCATTTCACAGCGCGATAATTTTTTGAGTGTGATTTGTTAATGAATATGGTGGGAGCCAGTCGCTATGGCCAGTCGCTATCATGCGCTCCCATACAGCGCGGAACCTGTCAAATAGCGACTCCTCACCCAATATTCAACATTACTGCACACCGACTGAGTCGCTGTCAACAACCGAACAACGGCCAAGCACAGCGACTACTAGCGGGTGCTGTGAAAATACTGCTACAGTCGCTCAACTGTCGCTACCTGCCGCTATTAATGAATCGGCCTCTCTGTCTTTTTATCTCAGCTAGACGGCTAATGACTGAAATAACAGAGACAAATGGTACTTCCCTTCTCTAAATCATGCCAAGTGCATGCCTCCCAACTGTCCCGATTTTCCCAGGATTGTCCCGATTTGCGCAAAGATCCCGCGATCCTGGAACGTTAACAAATGTCCCGGGATGCCCTGCTCCGTGGCAGTGTGCCCAGGGCCGCAACGACGCCGGCGCGAAGATACTAGCTTCCTGTCGTGTGGGGTGAGAGAGTGGGGCGGGCGCACGGGGGGTGGGCGGTATGCTGGGTTGGGGATAAAAAAAACGTACGCATGCAGGGGTGAAGGCAGCCGACATTGCTGGAGCTGGAGGGCGTGACGGGGGTGTGGTCGGGCGTGATGGGGGTGTGGTCGGGGCGTGACGGGGGTGTGGTCGGGGCGTGACGGGGGGTGGTCGGGGGCATGGCTTGTCCCGCTTTCACATTTTTAGAAGTTGGGAGGTATGCAAGTGAGCACAACTATGATAAATAAGGTGAAGCAGCAACAATGCTAGGGTCCTGGTGCTGTTGCACCCCCTGCACCCCCTGCACCCCCTTATTTGCTCCTTCAGTAATCTGTCATTCCCCACCCCCAGTAATATGTTCCTCCCAACCATTAGGCTTCCCAGTGAGTGCACAAAACTACCTGTGCTGTGGTCCTCAGGGTTGCCCTGCTGAGACTTGGAGCAGTTTCACATTGATTCTATATTGAGGTTAGCCCTTGTTTGGATTTGCACACACATTCATGATTTCTTGTTAATTTGCACTTAGCACTTTATTTCTCATGGCAGCTAGATAATTGGGCTGACTGATTATTAACCTAGCGATGCACATTATGGATTAGGTGTTTACACATATTTATATATTTTTTAGATTAGTTATTTTTTTGCTAAGATTATTTTCTTAAAGGGGTAGTATATTTGAGGACGGCTTGCACATTTTTTGATCCCTCAGCCTATTTTTCCGCCAGTACGTATACTCTGTATAATCCTGATTGTGTATTGTAATAATCATGTTGAACGAATTGATGTTTATTGTCCCATCATTTTCTACGATTCCTAGTGGTCATTAATTGGTAGTTTTAAACATCCTGTGTATTTGTGTCTGCATGTTGTTTTAGATTTTATGGTGACATATAATAAAATGGATTTTATAAGCTTGGTGGAGTGCCCAGTTTCTTTGGAATTCCATGTGTTTTTTGATGTTATGGCTTGGAGCACAACACAGGCGTAATGACTGAGGAGAATGTTATGGGCAAAGTTTAAGCAAAGTTAAGCATTACCATTTATTGGATAAATGGGTTCAATTCAGCACACATAAAAAAAAAAATGTGTTGTTTGGAAAATTGGATCGCATGTGAAAAACCTAAGAGCAGCCACCTCTTAAGAGTCTATAAGACTCTAAGGTTGGTGGTCTTCGTCTTCATGGGGCAAACCTAATCAGCAACCCTGCTGTGTGTATCTCTGGGAATGCCCGGAACACTCACTGGAGATACCGTACTACATCCCCCGGGCTAGGACCACATCTCTCCTTTACGTTTAGCCTAGGAGCGTACCCGCACATGCTCAGACTGACCTACAGGGTTAGCAGCAAAGAACGCGGTGGGCCCCTTTGAGGGCCTTCATCATCAAATTATGTCTAACATATTTGTGGCATCCCAAGTGACATGAAGACATTAAAGTCTGGCATAATGTTTATGTACATGGGCCCTCCATATATGGCAGTGATACTTGGCTTATTTTGAGGGGGGTGGGCCCCGAGAGTCATTTCTACTGGTGGGCCCTGGTAGACACTGTACCTGCACTAGGCATTTCCAAATGGCTGGCTCAGGTACGACCGGCATCTAGATGTAAGTGATGATGCTGGCAAAGGTGTGTGATTCATTTAGCTTTTCTAGACTCTCCTAGCAGCAAGAAAATCTGAATGGCGCGCAAGCCACTGATTGGCTGTGCAGGCAACTTGGGAATGAGAGAAAGGTGAGTTTTTAGGCGATCCCGGATCATACACACAGCGGGACATCCTAAATTGGGATGCCCAAGGAAAGAGGAACAAAAACTGCAAAGTGAAACTCTTGGGTTTTCTTCCTCTTTATGAATAAAGGGGGGTGGGAGCAGCTCAATCACTATTATTTATACAAAATTATTATTATTCAGGGCCTGGGAACTAATTTACCACCCAGTTTAACCCTCTCATCAACTAAATATCAAGCAACAAACATGTCTAGCTATGTGGAAAGACAGAGATTTGGTTGCACATATCTGCAGATACATGTGGAAGCCACACGGCCCGGCAAGGCACTCTGTGTTTAGTGTGGTCCCTACTCTTAATTTTGAGTCTCCAACATTGGGACATGCAATGCAGACAAATATTTGAGAGCTACTCACCTAGGAAGCTGCCAGCCTCCCTTTAGAACACTTCACAGGGAGAAATCCATATTGACTGAATTCCTCCCTGCTTGTGCTCATGGCAATTCAAATGAATAAAGGGGGGTGGGAGCCGCTCAATCACTATTATTTATACAAAATTATTATTATTATTCAGGGCCTGGGAACTAATTTACCGCCCAGTTTAACCCTCTCATCAACTAAATATCAAGCAACAAACATGTCTAGCTATGTGGAAAGACAGAGATTTGGTTGCATATATCTGCAGATACATGTGGAAGCCACACAGCCCGACAAGGCACTCTGTGTTTAGTGTGACTTTCTTCCTCTTTAACTTTAACCCAGACAGATTAAAGTCATCCAGACAAATAGGCTTGTAAATTTACATTTCCACAGGAAAATGGCTTTACAAAGTTACATATTTAATATGGTTAAAAAAAGATATAGGTCCATCAAGTTCAACCAAGGCTCTGGGTTTGGGAAAGTGATTATTTTTTTCTTTTTTTTACTGATAACAGCTAATAGTAACTGTTAATGTTATTTTCTTCTAAAAAAGTATCTAATCCTCTTTTGAAACTGTCAGCTGTTGATGCTGTGGGAGGCTATTCCACAGATTTATAGTTCTTATGGTAAAAAAGGAATGTCGCCTCCGGAGACTGAATCTTTTTCCTGTCGAAGGGAGTGCCCCCTTTATTTATAGAGGATTTTACCTGAAATAGTGTTTTCCCATATTTTTTATATGAGGAAACACTTTCATGTAAAATCCTCTCTACTTTTTTACTTTAGTAAGTGAAAAATGTGGGAAAATCGTCTCAGATTGTGCTGCTGAAAATCGAAAATCTCTGAAAGCATCTGAGAAGCCTGTCCATTTGTTTTATACATTTTACACAACTTCAGAATCAGATGACATCCCCGTAAAATGTCACTATACTGCCTTTGTCCCTGAATATTATGTATCATTGTGAATCTGTACTTTAGCCATTATTTTTTTATGCACTTGTGCAACTAGTCACTTTGTTGTTAAGGATCACATTCATCCGTGTAATGCTAGATATGAAAAACATCAAAGTAAAAAAAAAATCATGGAATTATATAAATTCATATGAAAGCTAAGAGCATGTCCTTAAAGCTGAATAAAACCCGGGATTTTGACTATCCTGGGTTTTGGTCCATGCTCTTGAGTTGAGATGCCCCCCAGAACACCCAGAAAAACTAATCTCTTCCCGATCTAAGAGAGCATGTGCAGGCTCTCGTCCAATCAGAGCCGTTTCTTGTGCATATAGCTCTGTTTACTTGCAGGGCTTTATCAGGAGCACATCACCAGCAGCGTGCTCCTGCCCCCAGTCCATCTAGATACCTGGGACGGAAGCGCACTCAAAGCCCGAAGAAGCAGGAATGCGGACAATTAAGGATATGGAACGTAAGATTCATACCATTATATAACAGTCGATAGGAATGTGGTGCTTGGGGATGAGGGAGAGGGGTAGCAAACAGTAGGGAAAGGAAGAAACGGGGAGGGGAAAGGAAAAAGAGGTAAAGGGGGAGAAAGGAAAAAAACATGCTGAGTGGCAACCCCCCATAACATGCTGAGTGGCAAAACCCCCACCCCCCATAACTCACTGAGTGGCAGTACCACCCCCCACTGCCCATGCTCACCACTCTTCCTGTTGCCGGGGATGCCGCCGTTGGGAGGGGAGTGGGATCCGGGGAGGCCGCCACTTGGAGGGAAGCCAGGGTCCGGGGATGTCCATCCCAGTTAGGTGTGCCAGGGTCCAGGGATGTCTGGCGCTGGGATGATGTCCAGGCGGCAACACAGCAGCAGCATTAGTGTTACGGCAGGAGTCGGGACTCTCATGCTTATGCTGTGCAGCGCCCGGCCATCATTAGGAGGCTGCCGCCTACCTCACAGTGGCTGCCTGCCCTTTAATTTAGTGGCGGCTCCGGCTTCTAGACGCCGGCCGGGTGAATTGCTATTGCTCTAATGGAGAACCATATGCAGCCTTGAGGAACTTGTGATAGAAGCTGTGTATATGAACTGTACTGGATGTAATGCTGGTTATGAACCAATAAAGAAGTGTTACCTCGCCACCTGAGTGTCCTGCGTTGTTTAAGCCAAGGCATGAAATCGCTCAGTCCCTCCTTAGATCTAGGAGAATCCCCCAGCTCTTCTAAACCCCGTTCCCTCACTGGAATGGGCCTGTAACATAGGCATCAGGTCAGCCGCTTGCTGCTTTATTATTGCCTTTGAGTTCACAGCCCCTTTAACTTCAGATTTTCTACCTACATTAATGGCACAGTGCAACAACTTCCTGATAAAAACAATTGGATAATGTCTATTAGGCTGAGGACATGTCTGGGTATAAACAAGGGTTCAAGCCAAAGGTCGGATCTGGCGGCTGTGGTTCATAGTCTAAAGGCAAAAGTGTGATGGGTGGATACAGCTAGATTACCTTCCCTGTTGTGTTTTTGAGGTATCCTATATATGGCCGTTTGAGCCTGAGAGTAGCACCCTTTATTATACTTGTGGGTTGTGCAAGCCTCCCTTTTTTGGATGGGTGGATACAGTGGTCAACACTACAAATAGGAAAGATTAGAGCCCTGTCAGTGGGGTAGGCCCTGATAGAGTTAGTGACTTTAAAGTGGACCAACACCCACCCCTGATCGGACCGGGAATCCATAAGATTCCCAGGCCAATCAGCTCCCTCCCCACGGGGCATCCGAAATCGGGATGCCCTGCTGTGTGAAACCCCCCCAGAAAGCCCCTAAAAACTTACCTTATCAGCGATGGACAAGCGACGGATAAGCCGCCGCCGCCTCCCGCGCATCCCTCTAGCAGGGCACGCACCCGCGCCGGCCATTCACAAACGTAAGAGGGACGCACGATAGGTGGCGGCGGCTTATCCGTTGCTTGTCCGTCGCCGATAGGGTAAGATTTTAGGGGCTTTCTGAGGGGTTTCACACAGCGATCGGGGTGCCCCGCGGAAGTGGACCATCACCCAGGATAGTGAAAATCCTGGGTGTTGGTCCACTTTAATAATAGTGGTTAAATGTAGGACTTAGGTTCCATTGCGTCATGAATCCACATGATGGCAGTGTTGCCTAAGGAATAGGAGTAGATTATATTAATTAGTCTAGCGTACCCATTAAAGTAAGTAAATAGAGACTCAGCCAGGTGGCATTGGCAACATCACCTTCCCTGCCATTGGTTGAGCCTAGCTACATAGTTGGTGGAGGCAACAGTCCACAAAAGTGAACTTACCTTTCAAGCAGGCCACAGGTTTCAAGCAATATGGGAAAGAAAAAGAATCTCTTTGCTGCCAAAAAGCATTAGATCGTGCAATGCCTTGGACAAGATATGAAAACATGGGATATTTCACAGAAACCTAATCATAATCAATACTTTTACTGTGGAGAGATTTGTGGCCGATTCAGAGCACAGACAAGTTTGTGCAGATAAAGGTATGACGAGGAAGATTTCTGTCAGACAAATTAATCAGATTGAGAGAGCAGCTGCTAAAATGCCATTACAAACAGCAAACAGATGTTGGAAACTGCTGGTGTCTCTGGAGTCCTGTGAACTCCAGGGTTTGCAGTTTTCCATCAACCTACTATTCTGCTGCTGTCAATCAACCCTAGATGGTCCAACTGGATGGAGTAGGGGATAGTTGGTGGATGGCCCCCATGTCCCAACAAGGTTGCAACATCAGCAAGGAGGTGGCGAAGTTATGTTTTGGGCTGGAATCATGGGGAGAGAGTCCATTTAGGGTCCCCAAAGGTGTGAAAAGGGCTTTGGCAAAGTAAATAGAGTTTCTCTCTTGTTTCACATAGGGCTTAGCAAAGACTCCCCAGACCCTGCAATGACCTCAGAGATAATATTTATAACAATGATTTCGACCCCAGCATGTGATGATTCATCTTCCAGCTAGGAGAATTGACCTATGGATTTAGAACATAAATTAGTGACAGAATATGAGACTCCATTTTTAGCCAGCGTGTATACCCTTCAATGTTGTGTTGTTCTGATTTATGCTCAGTCACACATTCAGCAGTCAGAGTAGGTTCACTTATGCCCTTATTCATCAAGCGATAGCGCCAGGTAGTGTCTGACGAGCGCCAGGTAGCGGCAGCTAACGGCGACTACCGACTCAAGTACGCCCGCGGCGGTCACAATGACGCATTTATCAAGCAAAATGAGGCTAGCGCCGGCGAGAGCGACGGCTAGCGCGGCATTCATCATGAAGCCGCCTGGACCGAACAGCGCCGCTGCAAATTCCCTCACAGCGCCAGGTATGAGCTGTCGCTCCCTGGCGATGTCCAATGCATTTCAATGGAGCAAGCTATAATTAATCATAATTAATTGGTATTAATTTTTTAAATTTTTTTTTTAATGTCAAAAAATCGGAGAACACTTCTGCAATGTTAGGAATTATTTTTAAGTCAAAAAAAAAAAAAAAGTGCAGAATTGATCTAACAGGTCTGAGATTAATGTATTCATATAACAAAATGATTCTAAAAACATGTATAATGTTACATTCAAAAAATATGGTTGTTTAGGGGTTAAAAACTAGTTAATACAGATCGGCGCCAGCGCTCTGGGGTTTAAACAAGGAATGGACAGCGACAGCACATTCGGAGCGTGATTTTTTGATGAATATGAAGCTAGCCGTTCGCTCTGGCCATTCGTTGTCAGGCGCTCACATACAACGCTGGACCTGTGAAACAGCGACCCCCCAGCCCGTATTCAACATTACCGCACACACCGACTGAGTCGCTGTCATCAAGCTAACGCCGGCCAAGCACAGCGAATACTGGCTGGCGCTGAAAAAATCACGCTACAGTCGCTCATCTGTCGCTACCTGGCGCTATTGATGAATCGGCCTCCCCGACACAGCAGACAGAGTAGGTTCACTCCACACAGTGCACACAGCAATGGCGGGACGCTCGCCCAAAAGTGCAAGTGCTCCGCAATCGGGCTGGTGTGAAACCGGCATGTAACCAGTCTAAAAGCTACTGTCACCAGCAGGGCTGGCCCCAGGCTTTTGGTGACCCTTGGGTGAGAGTCTCAGTGAGCCTCGATGCTTAACACCGTGTCACCGGCAGGGCCGGCTCCAGGCTTTTGTGGGCCCTTAAGAGTCTAAGTGAGCCTAAATACATCACACCAAGTCATTAGAGATGAGCAAACTTTTTAAAAGTTCGATTCAGGTGATTTACCGAATTTCCCCAAGGTTTCGGTTTGAAGCTTGGTGGAAATTTTAACAAACCCTGCTCCTAAAACAATAAAAAATAAGCTTACCTCAGTCCCCGGACTCCCGGCATCTCACTACCTGCACAGGGAGGGACTATTTATAGTGGCAAGTGAGCTTGGTGAGAGCTGGTGTCTCTGGAGTCTTGTGAACTCCAGGGGTTTGCCGTTTTCCATTAACCTACTATTCTGCTGCTGTCAATCAACTCTAGATGGTCCAATGGATGGAGTAGGGGATAGTTTGCAGATGGCCCCCATGTCCCAACAAGGCTGCAACATCAGCAAGGAGGTGGCAGAGTTATGTTTTGGGCTGGAAACATGGGGAGAGAGCCCATTTAGGACTAGCTTCAGTTTGTGCCCCCTTGTTTATCATTAATTTTCTTCTTAAAGAACTTTCCTCCTGAACCTTATTGAATCCTTTCACATATTTAAAGTGGACCATCACCCTCCCGTGATCGGCCCAGGAATCTATAATATTCCCGGGCCGATCACCTCCCCCCCAAACACCCCAAATCCCCTTACCTTGTCTTCGGCAGCGGCCGGCCGCCGCCTCCCTCGCGCCCCTCTAGACGTGCGCGCGCCCACGCCGGTCGTCTGTGAGTGACGCGCGGGAGGCGGCGGTGGAGGAGCCGCTTGCCCGCGGCTGTCAAACCGCTTGTCCGTCTGTGCTGGGAGCGGGGAGAGGTGAGTTTTTCGGGTGATCGGGGGGGTTTCACACAGCGGGGCACCCCGATCGGGGGTGCCCCACCGAAGTGGACCAAGACCCAGGATAGTCAAAATCCTGGGTGTTGGTCCACTTTAAAGGTCTCAATCATGTCCCCTCTCTCACTTCTTTCCTCCAGACTGTACAAATTAAATTCTTTAAGTTTTTCCTGATAAGTTTTAGGTTTAAGTCCTTCCACCATTTTTCTTGCTGGCCTTTGGACCTGTTGTATTTGAATAATGAATTTTTGCAGGGGAGGTCTCCAGAACTGCACACAGTATTCTAGCTGTGGCCTCACCAGGGCTCTATACCGTGGCAGCGGCTTTCTGCTGCCTCATGCCGTGATGTCCCCAGAGTAGTAGGCATTTATATACTTGAATGAAAATGTGCCTACATTTAAGACATCGCATCTTTTACACCATCTGGAGCAGGGTTTCCAAACCTGTTTTCATGGAGCACCACTTCCCATTTTGCAGTTGCTTGCAAATGCTGCCATTTTATTGTCATTACCTGGACTGTCCCTTGAAGGCATTGAGTTCACCCTAAGGGCGACTGTGACAGATCATAGATTAGAAATGCTAGCTGCTGGACATTTGCCTAAACAAATCAATGATGCATGGAGGTTTCGCTATGGGTAAACCTATTTGTTACATAACGTAGTTACTCTAAGCCAATGACATTGGTTCCTAGCATGCGTGTATTGTATAACTTCTGAAAGTTGGCAAAACAAATAAGAACAATTCATTTTATTTATTAGCTACCACAATGCATCATCCGTACGCCCTGCTAAAAATGGACAAAAAAATCTCTTATAATGGGTTTCTGATGAGCTTACTACTGAATTAACAATCACCATATTCATGGAAACACTAAGGCACTAATGTTGTGAAGCTACAATAGTTTTTCTAGGAAACTTCCATCCCTGAATTGTCTCTCTGTTTTTTCTGATCTTTATCTGCAACATGGTGACTAGTAGCTTAAGGCGATTGGACATATTCTTGAGGATATTTCACTAGTCATTTGACCCACTTAGCTTCCACATGCCTCTCACCTTCAGCGCAGGTATGAGAAGCCGATGTGGCGGGTGTGCATTACCTCTGCACAGAATGCTCCCATTGACATCAATGGACGCCTCCGTACACTTCTGATTTGAGGTCCTTGGGGTAAATCCACAAAAGTGTGAAGCCCTGTGGTACACACGCCTTCTAAGTAAGTCCACAACCCCCAATCTCTGCTGCTAGCTTCACCTATAGCCAAGCCCCTCTTTGCCAGGACGCTTTACACACTTCGCCTGACACAGTTGCCCCCAGGACTTCTTAGCACAAAGGTTGTGAACTTACAGGGGTGAAGGCGGGTGAACCAGAGGCAAGACTGGGCGACATAGGGTAAACAGTCCTTACAAAGTGCCGCACCAAAGAGAGAGACAGGAGAAGAGTCGAGGTCAAGCCAAGGGTCAAGCTGGGAGGTCACGGGTAGGCAGCACAATGGATGAGACAGATTGGTAGTCAGGGTACAATCAGGCATCAGTCCAGGTGGCAGTCATGGGATGGTCAAGCAAAATGAGGTCGGCAATGAACAAGGATCACACCCAGCAGCAAGTTATCACGGGCAATGAAACAGTGTCGGGGAACAACCTTTATTAGATGGGAACTAATAGGATTGGCTGGGGGGAACACTCGGCTCATTGGCCAGCTAGACAAAATGTGAGCTGATCGTTCTAAACAATTTCTGGGCGTTTTGCCCACCAGTAAACACCAGGGCGCATTGACCCTTTAACGAATCCTCCGGCGGGCCCGCTGTCTGCAATGCCACCGGATGGCATAAGGAAGCCATGCTCTTGTGCGCGAGCACGAGCACGAAAGCGAGAAGAGGAGGAGGCGGATGCGCTCGGCACCGCTCGAGTCAATACTGCTCGAGTCGACTGCCGGGCGGAAGGAGTCTCCACCGGCTGCCCAAGCCTGTGCCACCCGCGGAAGTCGCGGAACCGGACAGGAGGTAAGTTTGGATAGCCTCCATGTCCCAACAAGGCTGCAACATCAGCAAGGAGGTGGCGGAGTTATGCTTTGGCGGCATACGATATAGCTTTGGGCTGGAATCACAGGGAGAGAACCCATTTAGGATCCCCAAAGGTGTGAAAAAGGCTTTGGCAAAGTATATAGAGTTTCTCTCATTTTCACATAGGGCTTAGCAAAGACTCCCCAGACCCTGCAATGATCTCAGATAATATTCATAACATTGATTTCGACCCCAGCATGTGATGATTCATCTTCCAGCTAGGAGAATTGACCTATGGACTTAGAACATAAATTAGTGACAGAATATGAGACTCCATTTTTAGCCAGCGTGTAGACCCTTCAATGTTGTGTTGTTCTGACAGCTGATTTATGCTCAGTCACACATTTAGCAGAGTAGGTTCAAGCTTCCTTAATCTTGTTTAAGCGAGAAGAATGGTTTCTCAAGTCACTGCTTGTTTTGTAAGGCATAGAGTAATGTGCAATCTATATTCATCAGATATGAGATACAGTGCTGTTATCTGTTGGGTTGGTTTCACACAAGCATGATTGCGGAGCGCTTTGCGGCGAGCATCCTGCAAATGCCTGTGAAAAGTTGACCATAGTAATATATGGGTGCTTTCACATATGTGCTTTGCCAAGCGGACAAAAGCTCTGCCAGCAGCGTCCTGAGGGTGCAGCGCTGGTGATCGGTAGCCCTGAACACACTGCACACAGCAATGATGGGACGCTAGCTCGAAAGTGCAAGTGCTGTGCAATCGGTTATAGGTGGTCTAAAACCTACTGTCACCAGTAGGGCTGGCCCGGGCTTTTGGTGACCCTTGGATGAGAGAGTCTCAGTGAGCCCAGATGCATAACACCATGTCGCTGGCTCCAGGTTTTTGTGGGCCCTTAAGAGTCTAAGTGAGCCTAAATACATCAAGTCAAGTCACTAGAGATGAGCAAACTTTTTAACTTCTTTGGGTTTGAAGTTTGGGGGAACTTTTAACGAACTCCGCTCCTAAAACAATAAAAAAATAAGCTTACCTCAGTCCCGGGCTCCCGGCATCTCACTCCCTGCACAGGGAGGGGCTATTTTTAGTAGCAATTGAGCTGTTGTCAGCTCACTCTGTCGGTATAAAAGGCCCCTCCCTGCATCAAGAGCCGCAATGTCAGAAGCCGGAGTGATTGGCGGAAGCTGCAGCTTACCTTGCCAAGCATTCCTCCAGAGCTGTCCTTCTTCTGAGGTCGGTGCTATGAATGAGGAAATCCCCTTCCACACTCACTGCTCCAGCCACACCCTGCCAATGTGGACCACCAATGATCTTCCAGGACCAATAACGGAACCACACATCTCTGGCTCAGCTAACCTCTCAGCCCAGCACTCTCAGCCTAGCTAACCCCTCCTTCCTCCCTGCCCAGCCTCCTGCTATCAGCACCCTCTTCCCAGCTGCCACCTCCCCCCCACCCCCAGCGGCAAGGCAAAAGACAGGGCTTTGGTCGGGAGGTGCATGCAGCAGACCTTGCAGCAGTCCTCCACCTAGAAGCCACCCACTGGAGCCGGGAGAAACAGGGGCGCTGAGCCCACCACCTGAGCTGGTGGAAAGAAGCTGCTGCCCCCACCACTCGAGCCGGGGAAAGGAGCCACTGCAACTGCCACCCAAGGTGGGGGAAAGGAGCCACTGCCTGCATTGCCCAAGGAGGGGGAAAGGAGCCACTGCCTGCATTGCCCAAGGTAGGGGAAAGGAGCCACTGCCCATGTCACCCAAGGTGGGGAAAAGAGCCACTGCCCACGTCACCCAAGGTGGGGGAAAGGAGCCACTGCTCACATTGCCCAAGGTGGGGAAAAGAAGCCACTGCCCACATTGCCCAAGCCAGGGGAAAGGAGCCACTATCCCTATCCATCAATCAGTGAGGGGGCATGGCACTTGGGTAGAAGGAATCACTGCTCTGAGTACCGTATGGGCAGCACTGTGTTAGCCAGGACCTCGGAGGAGAGAGATTTAGGGATACTGATTACTGAAAGCTGCAAGATGAGTGGACAGTGTAGCCAGGCAGTGGGAAAAGCAAGCAGGATGCTGGGCTGCATAGCTCGAGGCATCACCAGTAGGAAGAGGGAGGTTGTGATGCCGCTGTATAGAGCCCTGGTAAGGCCACAGCTAGAATACTGTGTGCAGTTCTGGAGACCTTACCTGCAAAAAGACATTATTCAAATAGAACGTGTCCAAAAGCGTGCAACGAAAATGGTGGAAGGACTTAAACTTAAAACTTATCAGGAGAGACTTAAAGAACTTAATTTGTACAGTCTGGAGAAAAGAAGGGAGAGGGGGGACATGATTGAGACCTTTAAATATGTGAAAGGATTGAATAAGGTTCAGGAGGGAAGTGTTTTTAAGAAGAAACTTAATGATAGAACAAGGGGGCACAATCTGAAGCTAGTCGGGGGGAAGATCAGGAGCAATGTTAGAAAATATTATTTTACAGAAAGAGTAGTAGATGCTTGGAACAAACTTCCAGCAGAGGTAGTTGAAAAATCAACAGTCACTGAATTTAAACATGCCTGGGATAAGCCTCCATCTATCCTAAGATAAAGTGTACATACAGTATACACATAAGGGCAGACTAGATCGACCGTATGGTCTCCTTCTGCCATCAACCTTCTATGTTTCTATGCTTAATTGATATACGCCCTTATTTAACAAGGGATAGCGCCAGGTAGCGAATGGTGAGCGAACGGTAATGACGGTCACCGCCACGAGTACGCCGGCTCCCCTCCGCAATAACACATTTATGAAGCCGATCCTGCTTAGCGACTGACAGAGCGCCAGATAGCGAATCATTCATCATTATTCCAGCCTCACCCCACAGCGCCAGCGAGCGACCTTGAACAGCGACAGGAATGACCTCTCGCTACCTGGTGCTCTCCAATGCATTTCAATGGAGCAATCTTTAAATATTCTTAATTGCTATTATTTTTATTTTTTTTTTTTTTTAAATGTCAAAAATTCTGTGACCACTTCTGCAATGTTAGTTTTTTTTTTTTAAGGTTAAAAAAAAAAAAAAAATTTGCAGAATTGATATTACAGGTCTGATATTAATGTATTCATATTACAATATGTTTTGAAAAACTTGTTTTTTTTCCCTAAAAATATGGTTGTTTGGGGGTTAAAAAACTACTTTTAACCCATCGCCGCCAGCGCTCTGGGGTTTAAACAAGCATTTCACTGCGCGAGAATTTTTGGAGCGTGATTTGTTAATGAATATGCTGGGAGCCGTTCGCTATGGCCATTCGCTGTCATGCGCTCCCATACAGCGCGGAACCTGTCAAATAGCGACTCCTCACCCAATATTCAACATTACGGCAAACTGAGTCGCTATCAACAACAGAACAACGGCCAAGCACAGCGACTACTAGCGGGCGCTCTGAAAATGCCGCTACTGTCGCTCATCTGTCGCTACCTGCCGCTATTAATGAATCGGCCTCATATTGTCCAACTTCCCCACCCTGAAAAGTTGGAAGGTATTTGTATCCTCAGAGTCTCCCACCTCTATGATTTTCCCCAGCCTACGAGTCACATGACTAAGTGTACGCCATGTATTGTAAATTACCGCAGAGAGCAGGAGATAATCATAGAGGCGGTCTGGCTGGCTCTGGTTATACAGCTCATCTTCTAATTGCCCTGCAATTAATATCTGTTATCAGCACCCTGCATCTAGCAGGCAGCAGTGGTGAACCAGATAGCGACCATCGAGCCATGGCAGTTCCCAGAACCGGCTTGAAATCCGTGGAACCATTGCAATTAGAGATGAGCGAACTTTTGAAAAATTCGATTCGACAGATTCGCCGAATTTTCTGACAAAAATCGGTTCGACACGAATTTATTCGCGACGAATCGCTATTAAAAACAGCTATTTCTGAGCCTCCTAGAGCCTCAATAGGGTTGTAAACCATTCTGCCTTGCTGTAACACGCACAGGATGCGTGCTGGGTTAGTTAAATAATACTTTGAATAAATATCACATGCAGATCAGAAGCATCGCTAATAGAATCGCAGAGCGGCACAATTGCAGAGAGTTGAAGTGGCATCTCTAAGAGAGGCCCTTATAGTGCCTGAAAAACACACCCTGGATCTGGCAGCAGCAGGAGCCCAAAAATTGGATGAATCACACCCTGGAGTTGCAAGCAGCAGCAGCAGGAGCACAAACATTGCTTTAAAGAGACACTGGAGTTGGCAGCAGGAGGCCAAACATTGGATGAATCACACCCTGTAGTTGCAAGCAGCAGCAGCAGCACGGACATTGCTTTAAAGAGACACTGGAGTTGGCTGCAGGAGGCCAAAAATTGGATGAATCACACCCTGGAGTTGCAAGCAGCAGCAGGAGCCCAAACATTGCTTTAAAGAGACACTGGAGTTGGCAAGCAGGAGGCCAAAAATTGGATGAATCACACCCTGGAGTTGCAAGCAGCAGCAGCAGCAGCGGCAGGAGCCGAAATATAGCTTGAAAAAGACACTGGAGTTGGCTGCAGGAGCCCAAAAATTGGATGAATCACCCCCTGGAGTTGCAAGCAGCAGCAGGAGGCCGAACATTACTTTAAAGAGATTCTGGAGTTGGCTGCAGGATGCCAAAAATTGGATGAATCACACCCTGCAGTTGCAAGCAGCAGCCACAGGAGCCCAAACATAGCTTGAACGAGACACTGGAGTTGGCTGCAGGAGCCCAAAAATTGAATGAATCACACCCTGGAGTTGCAAGCAGCAAAAGCAGGAGCCCAAACATAGCTTGAAAGAGACACTGGAGTTGGCTGCAGGAGCCCAAAAATTGGATGAATCACACCCTGGAGTTGCAAGCAGCAGCAGCAGGAGCACAAACATTACTTTAAAGAGACACTGGAGTTGGCTGCAGGAGCCCAAAAATTGGATGATTCACACCCTGGAGTTGCAAGCAGCAGCAGGCTTTAAAGAGACACTGGAGTTGGCTGCAGGAGGCCAAAAATTGGATGAATCACACCCTGCAGTTGCAAGCAGCAGCAACAGGAGCCCAAACATAGCTTGAACGAGACACTGGAGTTGGCTGCAGGAGCCCAAAAATTGGATGAATCACACCCTGGAGTTGCAAGCAGCAGCAGGAGCCCAAACATTACGTTAAAGAGACACTGGAGTTGGCTGCAGGAGGCCAAAAATTGGATGAATCGCACCCTGGAGTTGCAAGCAGCAGCAGCAGCAGCAGGAGCCGAAACATAGCTTGAAAAATACACTGGAGTTGGCTGCAGGAGCCCAAAAATTGGATGAATCACACCCTGGAGTTGCAAGCAGGAGCCCAAACATAGCTTGAAAGAGACACTGGAGTTGGCTGCAGGAGCCCAAAAATTGGATGAATCACACCCTAGAGTTGCCAGCAGCAGCAGCAGGAGCCCAAACATAGCTTGAAAGAGACACTGGAGTTGGCTGCAGGAGCCCAAAAATTGGATGAATCTCACCCTGGAGTTGCAAGCAGCAGCAGCAGGAGCCCAAACATAGCTTGAAAGAGACACTGGAGTTGGCTGCAGGAGCCCAAAAATTGGATGAATCACACCCTGGAGTTGCAAGCAGCAACAGGAGCACACACATTACTTTAAAGAGACACTGGAGTTGGCTGCAGGAGCCCCAAAATTGGATGAATCACACCCTGGAGTTGCAAGCAGCAGCAGCAGCAGGAGCCCAACATTGCGTGAAAGAGACACTGGAGTTGGCTGCAGGAGCCCAAAAATTGGATGAATCACACCCTGGAGTTGCAAGCAGCAGCAGGAGCACAACCATTGCTTGAAAGAGACACTGGAGTTGGCTGCAGGAGCCCAAAAATTGGACGAATCACACCCTGGAGTTGCAAGCAGAAGCAGCAGGAGCCCAAACATTAC
This sequence comes from Gastrophryne carolinensis, assembly GCA_027917425.1. NCBI lineage: Eukaryota > Metazoa > Chordata > Amphibia > Anura > Microhylidae > Gastrophryne > Gastrophryne carolinensis. Next base: position 50,534,734 of record CM051235.1, on the reverse strand, counting down.
TTTAAAGAGACACTGGAGTTGGCAGGAGGCCAAAAATTGGATGAATCACACCACGGAGTTGCAAGCAGCAGCAGCAGCAGGAGCCCAAACATAGCTTGAAAGAGACACTGGAGTTGGCAGCAGGAGCCCAAAAATTAGCTGAATTACACCCTGGAGTTGCAAGCAGCAGCTGCAGGAGCCCAAACATTGCATGAAAGAGACACTGGAGTTAGCTGCAGGAGCCCAAAAATTGGATGAATCACACCCTGGAGTTGCAAGCAGCAGCAGCAGGGGCCCAAACATAGCTTGAAAGAGACACTGGAGTTGACTGCAGGAGCCCAAAAATTGGATGAATCACACCCTGGAGTTGCAAGCAGCAGGACCACAAACATTGCTTTAAAGAGACACTGGAGTTGGCTGCAGGAGCCCAAAAATTGGATGAATCACACCCTGGAGTTGCAAGCAGCAGCAGGAGCCCAAACATTGCTTTAAAGAGACACTGGAGTTGGCAGCAGCCGCAGCAGGAGCCCAAAAATTGACTGACACACCCTGGAGTTGGCAGCAGCAGCAGGAACCCAGAAATTGGCTGGAAGGCACCCTGAATTTGGCAGCAGCAGGAGCACAAACATTAGCTGGAAGGCACACCCTGGAGTTGGGAGCAGCATAAGCAGGAGCCCAAACATTGCTTGAAAGACACCCTGGAGTTGGCAGCAGCAGGAGGCCAAAAATTGGCTGAAAGGCACACCCTGAAGTTGGCATCAGCAGGAGCCCAAAAATTGGTCTAAAGACATACCGTATTTTTCGCCCTATAAGACGCACCTGCCTATAGGACGCACCCTGGATTTGGAAGAGAATAATTGGAAAAAAATATTCTGAACCAAATGATGTGCTAAAATATCCCCTACCAATCACCCCATTATAGACAGTGTGCAGAATTCCCCCTGATCACACCATTACAGACCCCACATTCCAGACAGTAAGCAGTATTCCAGATTAAAGGCAGAATGGGGCATCCCACATTACAGGCAGTAAACAGTATCCCAATTACAGGCAGTGAGCAATATCCCACATTACAGGCAATGTGCTGGCATCCCCCATGTGCAGGCTTCCCCCATGTGCTGGCATCTTCCATGTGCAGGCTTCCCCCATGTGCAGCCTTCTCCCATGTGCAGGCACCCCCCATGTGCAGTCTTCCCCCATGTGCAAGCATCCCCCATGGGCAGGCTTCCCCAATGTGCTGGCATCCCACATGTGTTGGCATCCCCCATGTGCAGGCTTCCCCCATGTGCTTGCATCCCCCATGTGCAGGCTTCCCCCATGTGCAGGCTTCCCCCATGTGCAGGCTTCTCCCATATGCAGGCATCCCCCATGTGCAGGCTTCTCCCATGTGCAGGTTTCTCCCATGTGCTGGCATCCCCCATGTGCAGGCTTCTCCCATGTGCAGGCATCCCCCATGTGCAGTCTTCCCCCATGTGCTGGCATCCTCCATGTGCAGTCTTCCCCCATGTGCTGGAATCCCCCATGTGCAGGCTTCTCCCATGTGCAGGCTTCTCCCATGTGCAGGCTTCTCCCATGTGCAGGCATCCCCCATGTGCAGTCTTCTCCCATGTGCAGGCTTGCCCCATGTGCAGGCTTCCCCCATGTGCAGGCTTCCCCCATGTGCTGGCATCCCCCACGTGCAGGCTTCTCCCATGTGCAGGCTTGCCCCATGTGCAGGCTTCCCCCATGTGCTGGCATCCCCCATGTGCAGGCTTCCCCCATGTGCAGGCATCCCCCATGTGCAGGCATCCCCCATGTGCAGGCATCCCCCATGTGCAGGCTTCCCCCATGTGCAGGCATCCCCCATGTGCAGGCTTCCCCAATGTGCTGGCATACCCCATGTGCAGGCTTCCCCCATGTGCAGCCTTCTCCCATGTGCAGGCATCCCCCATGTGCAGGCTTCCTCCATGTGCAGGCATCCCCCATGTGCAGGCTTCCCCAATGTGCTGGCATCCCCCATGTGCAGGCATCCCCCATGTGTAAGCTTCCCCCATGTGCAGGCATCCCCCATGTGCAGGCTTCCCCCATGTGCAGGCTTCCCCCATGTGCAGGCATCCCCCATGTGCAGCCTTCCCCCATGTGCTGGCATCCCCCATGTGCAGGCTTCCCCAATGTGCTGGCATCCCCCATGTGCAGGCTTCCCCCATGTGCAGGCTTCCCCCATGTGCAGCCTTCTCCCATGTGCAGGCTTCCCCCATGTGCAGGCTTCCCCCATGTGCAGGCTTCCCCCATGTGCAGCCTTCTCCCACGTGCAGGCATCCCTCATGTGCAGGCTTCCTCCATGTGCTGGCATCCCCCATGTGCAGGCATCCCCCATGTGCAGGCTTCCCCCATGTGCAGGCTTCCCCCATGTGCAGGCTTCTCCCATGTGCAGGCTTCCCCCATGTGCAGGCATCCCCCATGTGCAGTCTTCCCCCATGTGCTGGCATCCCCCATGTGCAGGCTTCCCCCATGTACAGGCTTCCCCCATGTGCTGGCATCCCCCATGTGCAGGCTTCCCCCATGTGCAGGCATCCCCCATGTGCAGGCTTCCCCCCATGTGCAGGCATCGCACATGTGCAGGCTTCCCCCATGTGCTGGCATCTTCCATGTGCAGGCTTCCCCCATGTGCAGGCATCCCCCATGTGCAGGCTTCCCCCATGTGCAGGCTTCCCCCATATGCAGGCTTCTCCCATGTGCAGGCATCCCCCATGTGCAGGCTTCTCCCATGTGCAGGCTTCCCCCATGTGCTGGCATCCCCCATGTGCAGGCATCCCCCATGTGCTGGCTTCCCCCATGTGCTGGCATCCCCCATGTGCAGGCTTCCCCCATATGCAGGCATCCCCCATGTGCAGGCATCCCCCATATGCAGGCTTCCCCCATGTGCTGGTATCCCCATGTGCAGGCTTCCCCCATGTGCTGGCATCCCCCATGTGCAGGCATCCCCCATGTGCAGGCTTCTCCCATGTGCAGGCTTCCCCCATGTGCAGGCTTCTCCCATGTGCAGGCATCCCCCATGTGCAGGCTTCCCCCATGTGCTGGCATCCCCCATGTGCAGGCATCCCCCATGTGCTGGCTTCCCCCATGTGCTGGCATCCCCCATGTGCAGGCTTCCCCCATGTGCAGGCATCCCCCATGTGCAGGCATCCCCCATATGCAGGCTTCCCCCATGTGCTGGTATCCCCATGTGCTGGCATCCCCCATGTGCAGGCATCCCCCATGTGCTGGCATCCCCCATGTGCAGGCATCCCCCATGTGCAGGCTTCTCCCATGTGCAGGCTTCCCCCATGTGCAGGCTTCTCCCATGTGCAGGCATCCCCCATGTGCAGGCTTCCCCCATGTGCTGGCATCCCCCATGTGCAGGCATCCCCCATGTGCTGGCTTCCCCCATGTGCTGGCATCCCCCATGTGCAGGCTTCCCCCATGTGCAGGCATCCCCCATGTGCAGGCATCCCCCATATGCAGGCTTCCCCCATGTGCTGGTATCCCCATGTGCAGGCATCCCCCATGTGCAGGCTTCTCCCATGTGCAGGCTTCCCCCATGTGCAGGCTTCTCTCATGTGCAGGCATCCCCCATGTGCAGGCTTCCCCCATGTGCAGGCTTCTCCCATGTGCAGGCATCCCCCATGTGCAGTCTTCCCCCATGTGCTGGCATCCCCCATGTGCAGGCTTCCCCCATGTGCTGGCATCCCCCATGTGCAGGCTTCCCCCATGTGCTGGCATCCCCCATATGCCGGCTTCCCCCATGTGCTGGCATCCCCATGTGCAGGCATCCCCCATGTGCAGGCTTCCCCCATGTGCTGGCATCCCCCATGTGCAGGCTTCCTGCATGTGCAGGCTTCCCCCATGTGCTTGCATCCCCCATGTGCAGGCTTCCCCCATGTGCTGGCATCCCCCATGTGCAGGCTTCCCCCATGTGCAGCCTTCTCCCATGTGCAGGCTTCCCCAATGCGCAGCCTTCTCCCATGTGCAGGCTTCCCCAATGTGCTGGCATCCCCCATGTGCTTTCATCCCCCATGTGCTGGCATCCCCCATGTGCAGGCTTCCCCCATGTGCTGGCATCCCCCATGTGCAGCCTTCTCCCATGTGCAGGCTTTCCCCATGTGCAGCCTTCTCCCATGTGCAGGCATCCCCCATGTGCAGGCTTCCTCCATGTGCTGGCATCCCCCATGTGCAGGCTTCCCCCATGTGCAGGCATCCCCCATGTGCAGGCTTCCCCCATGTGCAGCCTTCTCCCATGTGCAGGCTTCCTCCATGTGCTGGCATCCCCCATGTGCAGGCTTCCTCCATGTGCTGGCATCCCCCATGTGCAGGCTTCCCCCATGTGCAGGCTTCCCCCATGTGCTGGCATCCCCCATGTGCTGGCATCCCCCATGTGCAGGCTTCCCCCATGTGCTTGCATCCCCCATGTGCAGGCTTCCCCCATGTGCTGGCATCCCCCATGTGCAGGCTTCCCCCATGTGCAGCCTTCTCCCATGTGCAGGCTTCCCCAATGCGCAGCCTTCTCCCATGTGCAGGCTTCCCCAATGTGCTGGCATCCCCCATGTGCTTTCATCCCCCATGTGCTGGCATCCCCCATGTGCAGGCTTCCCCCATGTGCTGGCATCCCCCATGTGCAGCCTTCTCCCATGTGCAGGCTTTCCCCATGTGCAGCCTTCTCCCATGTGCAGGCATCCCCCATGTGCAGGCTTCCTCCATGTGCTGGCATCCCCCATGTGCAGGCTTCCCCCATGTGCAGGCATCCCCCATGTGCAGGCTTCCCCCATGTGCAGCCTTCTCCCATGTGCATGCATATCCCATGTGCAGGCTTCCTCCATGTGCTGGCATCCCCCATGTGCAGGCTTCCTCCATGTGCTGGCATCCCCCATGTGCAGGCTTCCCCCATGTGCAGGCTTCTCCCATGTGCAGGCTTCCCCCATGTGCAGGCTTCTCCCATGTGCAGGCATCCCCCATGTGCAGGCATCCCCCATGTGCAGGCATCCCCCATGTGCAGGCTTCCCCCATGTGCAGGCTTCCCCCATGTACAAACATCCCCCATGTGCAGGCTTCCCCCATGTGCTGGCATCTTCCATGTGCAGGCTTCTCCCATGTGCAGGCATCCCCTATGTGCAGGCTTCCCCCATGTGCAGGCTTCTCCCATGTGCAGGCTTCTCCCATGTGCAGGCTTCTCCCATGTGCAAACATCCCCCATGTGCAGGCTTCCCCCATGTGCTGGCATCTTCCATGTGCAGGCTTCTCCCATGTGCAGGCATCCCCCATGTGCAGGCTTCCCCATGTGCTGGCATCCCCGTAGTGCAGGCTTCCCCCATGTGCAGGCTTCCCCCATGTGCAGGCTACCCCCATGTGCAGGCTACCCCCATGTGTTGGCATCCCCCATGTGCAGGCTTCCCCCATGTGCAGGCTTCTCCCATTTGTAGGCATCCCCCATGTGCAGGCTTCTCCCCCTGAAAAAAAAAAAAAAACTTACCTTGTACTCCCCGGTGTTCTTGTCGCTCCCCCCCCCCATGTTCAGAGCAGGCCGATTCTCGCCCGGGGGGCGTGGCCTATGACTCCTGCCAGTGTCCAATGACACTAGCAGGAGTCACAGGCCACGGCCACCACGGCCCGATATCTGCTCACTATGAACTTGGGGCTGACTACCGCTTCCTGTCACAGCGCCCCACCGCCTCTGTGAGAGTGACGCCTATCAGCGTCACAGGCCACGCCTACCCAGGGGCCGGAACCAGATGGAGGAGGCGGCAGACGGGCAGCGGCAACTACCAAGGCGTCTTATAGTGCGAAAAATATGGTAAATATGTTTTGCACTATTTGAAAAGTGTAAAACGTGGCACCATGCTGAATCTATTCACATGCATCAGCCATTGGTGGGTGGAAATCCTGGCTGATACATCCCTGATTCATTTTGACAAAGGTGAGTCTCTCCACATGTTTAGTTGACTATGGCCCCCGCTCAGATGGCCCGCTCAGATGGCACGCTACTTGCCGGGCAGGACAGCTTTTCCAGGGCAAACTCTGCTAGTTGCGGCCACAAGCCAAGTTTCGCTGCCCAGAAGTCCAGCTGATCCTCAAGGTGTGTTGGCATGGTCATGTCAAGGTATGACATGACCTGCTGGTTGAGGTCCTGCTCCAGGTCTTCCTGCTGCTCATGAGTAGCCTCACTATGCGGGTGTAGAAAGCTACTCATTAGCGACTGAAGACTGAAGCTGCTGCTGATGGAGCTGCTGCTCCTGCCAACCCCCCCCCCCCCCCAGCAGCCATGGCAGTGGAAGGTGAGCGCAGAGGTCCCCCCGAGTCAGACCTGCGAGAGTATGGACCATGGCGCAGATAGGCATCGGCCAACTGACTACGCAGAATGTCTTTGTAGTAGTTCAGTTTGTCCTCCCTCTCGGCGGGTTTAAAAAATGCCCCCATTTTGTGCCGGAAGCGAGGGTCCAATAAGGTGGACAGCCAGAAGTCATGCCGCCGACAAATGGAAACAATTCTGGGGTCACTACGCAAGCACGTGAGCATGCTTCCTGCCATTTGCGCAAGTGACTCGGAGGGACTACCTGTCTCCATCTCCACTGCATACTGCCACGGTGTGTCCGGGTCCTCTGTCTCGCCTTCCTCAAAACCCTCTAGCTCCTCTGGCTGCTCCTGCTCCTCCTCTCCTGTCCGCTGACTAGATAAACCAGCCATTTCGCCAAGCCTAAACTGTGCTTCCCTGGGTCACTCCTCCTCCAGTTCAGCTCCAACGGGGTTCATGTGGCCGTAAGATGTAAACGCCATGTCTCCAGTGCCCTGACCAGCCATGGTTTCCAACATGTGCTGTAGTACATGAAGCAGTGGAATCACGTCGTTCATCCCGTAATCCTGCCGACTGACAAATAAAGTGGCTTTCTCAAAGAGCAAATGGCAGGTGTCACGTATGAGCTGCCACTGGTTGACATTGAAGTTACACAGGGGAGTCCCCCTATCCGCTTGGATCATCAGGAAATCTGTGATGGCTTTTCTCTGTTCATATAATCGGTCCAACATGTAAAGGGTGGAATTCCAACGGGTGGAAACATCGCAAATCAGACTATGTTGGGGGCTACCATTCTGACGCTGTAGCTCAAGAAGGGTGTGTTTGGCGGTGTATGAGTGGCTGAAGTGCATGCAAAGTTTCCTTGAAGTTGTTAGGATGTCTTGCAGATGGGGGGAAGACTTCAGAAACCGCTTGACAACCAGATTGAAGACATGAGCCATGCAGGGCGCATGGGTCAGGCTTCCTTGGCGCAGCGCAGACAAAATGTTCTTCCCATTGTCGGTAACCATGGTTCCCATTTTAAGTTTATTTGGAGTAAGCCATGTTTGGATTTCCTGATGAATAAATTTAAGCAGTTCCTCCCCTGTGTGACTCCGTTCACCAAGACAAACCATGTGAAGCACAGCGTGACACCTCCGTGCCCTGCACACATGGTAGACTGGAGGGGCACTGAGACTTGAGCCTACAGTGGAGGGTGAGGAGATGGCGGAGGATGAGGAGGCCGAGTCGCACGGTGTCACAGGCACAATGGGCAGGGAGCGCAGAGGCCGAAGCGGCGTGACCTGTCCAAGTTGCTGCTGCTGCTGCAAAGGGACCACATTCACCCAGTGGGCCATAAACGACATGTACTGTCCCTGACCGTAGTTACAGCTCCAGACGTCGGTGCTGCCATGCACTTTGCTACACACCGACAGGCTCAAGGACTGGCCCACCTTCTGTTCAACAAAAGTGTGCAGCGCTGGTACTGCCTTCTTGGCAAAGAAATGACGGCTTGGGACTCTCCACCTCGTCTCGGCACAAGCCATCAGTTCTCTGAAAGGTGCAGATTCCACCACCTGAAAAGGGAGCGACTGCAGCACCAGCAACTTGGACAGGAGCACATTCAGCTTCTGCGCCGTAGGATGAGTGGGCGCATACTGCTATCTCTTGGACATGGCTTCGCTGATGGATTGCTGGCGGGATGCATGACTTGGAGGAGGAGCAGGAGCATCAGGAGCGACAGAGGATGGGTATGACGCACAGCTGCCTTCGGCTGAGGTGCTGGAGCCTTGGCTGGCAGAAATTGGGAGCGGCGTGCCCCTTGGTGAGGAAGCAGGCTGGACCACCTCTTCGGAGCCTCGGTTCTCCCAGGCCGCTTTATGGTGACGCATCCTATGTTGACGCAGGGCCGTGGTGCCAACATTTGGGCCCTGGCCATGCTTCACCTTCTGCCTACATATCTTGCATGTGGCCATGTTACCCTCCTGCGGATGCTTGAGGAAAAACTGCCACACTGCCGAGTAGCTACTTTTCCCACCAACAGGCCGCACTGATTCACTGCTACTGTCGCCAACTCCAGGAACCCCTGCTCCACTACCTCCCGATAAGGTAGTCTGCCGTGCAGCAGGTGCTCTACCCCGGCCCCGGCCCTGTTTGGCTCCAGGCTTTACTATTGTGCCCCCATGCTGACTGCCAACCATGCTGCTAACACCTTGCTGCCTCAGCTGCTGACTCCGGGGCAACCTGCGCCCCTCTTCTCCTGATGATGATGATGAAGACCCTTCTGCACCGGCTCCCAAGTGCGATCGGCTTCTTCATCACCATCATCACCGAGTTGTGGCTGCACGTCACTGATGTTCTCGGTTTCCTCAACAGTGTCTGGCGCAGGAGCTGGAACGCTCGCAACACCCACGACACTCTCCACATCACTATTTGCCTGCCTAGCTAAAGAAGCCACCTCCATTTCTTGGCTGGGCAGTAGCTGCTGACTGTCCTCTATCTGATCGTCCTCCTCACTAAAGAGTGGAGCTGAACCCAAAGCATAGGAAACGTCGCTGGGGGAGGGAACGGCGTAGGACAGAGGCAATGGGAGGACAGGGACTGCTCTCGGGGCATGCCAACTCAGGGTTGTGTCAGAGGAACCTACCTCAGATGTAACTTGTGATGATGTGGATGACCGCGTTAACCAATCTACCACGGCGGATGCGTTACTGGTGGAGACACGACCACTAGCAGATACAGGCAGATCAGGTCTCTCACCGTGACTCCTGCTGCCACTCGCCCCTAGTCTGCTGTGACCTCTGCCTGCTGAATCTTGGCCTCTGCCACTCCTCTTTGAACATCCTGGCACTTGTCTGCCTGACATTTTTATGTATTTGAAATGCGCAATAGGTACGCTAAAAATGTGTTTACTTTAAAAAGCAGAAGCTAAATAAAGTGAGGAACTGCTTCTCTGCACCAGATACTATGAAAATTGGCAATATGGGATACCCTGCGGCCTAGTGTTTTGACAGCAGGACAAAAACCAAATTAAAAATGCAATAGCTTGATTAAACTGAGGATGAACAAGCGTATTTAGTATAACAGATAGGATGCTACGTGCAGGTTTGGGATACCCTGCGGCCTAGTGTTTTGGCAGCAGGACAAAAGCAAATTCAAAATGCGATAGCTTGATTAAGCTGAGGATGAACAAGCCTATTTAGTATAACAGATAGGGTGCTACGTGCAGGTTTGGGATACCCTGCGGCCTAGTGTTTTGGCAGCAGACCAAAAACCAATTCAAAATGCGATAGCTTGATTAAGCTGAGGATGAACAAGCGTATTTAGTATAACAGATAGGGTGCTACGTGCAGGTTTGGGATACCCTGCAGCCTAGTGTTTTGGCAGCAGACCAAAAACCAATTCAAAATGTGATAGCTTGATTTAGCTGAGGATGAACAAGCGTATTTAGTATAACAGATAGGGTGATAAGTGCTGGTTTGGGATACCCTGCGGTCTAGTGTTTTGGCAGCAGGACAAAAACCAATTCAAAATGCAATAGCTTGATTAAGCTGAGGATGAACAAGCGTATTTAGTATAACAGATAGGGTGCTACGTGCAGGTTTGGGATACCCTGCGGCCTAGTGTTTTGGCAGCAGGACAAAAACCAATTCAAAATGCAATAGCTTGATTAAGCTGAGGATGAACAAGCGTATTTAGTATAACAGATAGGGTGCTACATGCAGGTTTGGGATACCCTGCGGCCTAGTGTTTTGGCAGCAGACCAAAAACCAATTCAAAATGCGATAGCTTGATTAAGCTGAGGATGAACAAGCGTATTTAGTATAACAGATAGGGTGCTACGTGCAGGTTTGGGATACCCTGCGGCCTGGTGTTTTTTTGACAGGACAAAAACAATTCAAAATGCAATAGCTTGATTAATCTGAGGATGAACAAGCTTATTTAGTACAACAGATAGGGTGCTACGTGCAGGTTTGGGATACCCTGCGGCCTAGTGTTTTGGCAGCAGACCAAAAACCAATTTAAAATGCGATAGCTTGATTAAGCTGAGGATGAACAAGCGTATTTAGTATAACAGATAGGGTGATAAGTTCTGGTTTGGGATACCCTGCGGTCTAGTGTTTTGGCAGCAGGACAAAAACCAATTCAAAATGCAATAGCTTGATTAAGCTGAGGATGAACAAGCGAATTTAGTATAACAGATAGGGTGCTACGTGCAGGTTTGGGATACCCTGCGGCCTAGTGTTTTGGCAGCAGGACAAAAACCAATTCAAAATGCAATAGCTTGATTAAGCTGAGGATGAACAAGCGTATTTAGTATAACAGATAGGGTGCTACGTGCAGGTTTGGGATACCCTGCGGCCTGCTGTTTTTTTGACAGCAGGACAAAAACAATTCAAAATGCTATAGCTTGATTAAGCTGAGGATGAACAAGCGTATTTAGTATAACAGATAGGGTGCTACGTGCCGGTTTGGGATACCCTGCGGCCTAGTGTTTTGGCAGCAGGACAATAACCAATTCAAAATGCGATAGCTTGATTAAGCTGAGGATGAAAAAGGGTATTTAGTATAACAGATAGGGTGCTACGTGCAGGTTTGGGATACCCTGCGGCCTAGTGTTTTGGCAGCAGGACAAAAACCAATTCAAAATGCAATAGCTTGAATAAGCTGAGGATGAACAAGCGTATTTAGTATGATAGGGTGCTACGTGCAGGTTTGGGATACCCTGCGGCCTGCTGTTTTTTTGACAGCAGGACAAAAACAATTCAAAATGCAATAGCTTGATTAAGCTGAGGATGAACAAGCGTATTTAGTATAACACAAAGGGTGCTACAAGCAGGTTTGGGATACCCTGCGGCCTAGTGTTTTGGCAGCAGGACAAAAACCAATTCAAAATGAGATAGCTTGATTAAGCTGAGGATGAAAAGGGTATTTAGTATAACAGATAGGGTGCTACGTGCAGGGTTGGGATACCCTGCGGCCTGGTGGTTTTTTTAAAAGCAGGACAAAAACCAATTCAAAATGCAATAGCTTGATTAAGCTGATGATGAACAAGCGTATTTAGTATAACAGATAGGGTGCTATGTGCAGGTTTGGGATACCCTGCGGCCTAGTGTTTTGGCAGCAGACCAAAAACCAATTCAAAATGCAATAGCTTGATTAAGCTGAGGATGAACAAGCGTATTTAGTATAACAGATAGGGTGCTAAGTGCAGGTTTGGGATACCCTGTGGCCTGGTTTTTTTTTCTAAAGCAGGACAAACCCAATTCAAAATGCAATAGCTTGATTAAGCTGAGGATGAACAAGCGTATTTAGTATAACAGATAGGGTGCTACGTGCAGGTTTGGGATACCCTGCGGCCTGGTGTTTTTTTGACAGCAGGACAAAAACAATTCAAAATGCAATAGCTTGATTAAACTGAGGATGAACAAGCGTATTTAGTATAACAGATAGGATGCTACGTGCAGGTTTGGGATACCCTGCGGCCTAGTGTTTTGGCAGCAGGACAAAAGCAAATTCAAAATGCGATAGCTTGATTAAGCTGAGGATGAACAAGCGTATTTAGTATAACAGATAGGGTGCTACGTGCAGGTTTGGGATACCCTGCGGCCTAGTGTTTTGGCAGCAGACCAAAAACCAATTCAAAATGCGATAGCTTGATTAAGCTGAGGATGAACAAGCGTATTTAGTATAACAGATAGGGTGCTACGTGCAGGTTTGGGATACCCTGCGGCCTAGTGTTTTGGCAGCAGACCAAAAGCCAATTCAAAATGTGATAGCTTGATTAAGCTGAGGATGAACAAGCGTATTTAGTATAACAGATAGGGTGATAAGTGCTGGTTTTGGATACCCTGCGGTCTAGTGTTTTGGCAGCAGGACAAAAACCAATTCAAAATGCAATAGCTTGATTAAGCTGAGGATGAACAAGCGTATTTAGTGTAACAGATAGGGTGCTACATGCAGGTTTGGGATACCCTGCGGCCTAGTGTTTTGGCAGCAGACCAAAAACCAATTCAAAATGCGATAGCTTGATTAAGCTGAGGATGAACAAGCGTATTTAGTATAACAGATAGGGTGCTACGTGCAGGTTTGGGATACCCTGCGGCCTGGTGTTTTTTTGACAGCAGGAAAAAAACAATTCAAAATGCAATAACTTGATTAAGCTGAGGATGAACAAGCTTATTTAGTATAACAGATAGGGTGCTACGTGCAGGTTTGGGATACCCTGCGGCCTAGTGTTTTGGCAGCAGACCAAAAACCAATTCAAAATGCGATAGCTTGATTAAGCTGAGGATGAACAAGCGTATTTAGTATAACAGATAGGGTGCTACGTGCAAGTTTGGGATACCCTGCGGCCTAGTGTTTTGGCAGCAGGACAAAAACCAATTCAAAATGCAATAGCTTGATTAAGCTGAGGATGAACAAGCGAATTTAGTATAACAGATAGGGTGCTACGTGCAAGTTTGGGATACCCTGCGGCCTAGTGTTTTGGCAGCAGGACAAAAACCAATTCAAAATGCAATAGCTTGATTAAGCTGAGGATGAACAAGCGTATTTAGTATAACAGATAGGGTGCTACGTGCAGGTTTGGGATACCCTGCGGCCTGCTGTTTTTTTGACAGCAGGACAAAAACAATTCAAAATGCTATAGCTTGATTAAGCTGAGGATGAACAAGCGTGTTTAGTATAACAGATAGGGTGCTACGTGCCGGTTTGGGATACCCTGCGGCCTAGTGTTTTGGCAGCAGGACAATAACCAATTCAAAATGCGATAGCTTGATTAAGCTGAGGATGAACAAGCGTATTTAGTATAACAGATAAGGTGCTACGTGCAGGTTTGAGATACCCTGCGGCCTGGTGTTTTTTTGACAGCAGGACAAAAACAATTCAAAATGCAATAGCTTGATCAAGCTGAGGATGAACAAGCGCATTTAGTATAACAAATAGGGTGCTACGTGCAGGTTTGGGATACCCTGCGGCCTAGTATTTTGGCAGCAGGACAAAAACCAATTCAAAATGCGATAGCTTGATTAAGCTGAGGATGAACAAGCGTATTTAGTATAACAGGGTGCTACGTGCAGGTTTGGGATACCCTGCAGCCTGGTGTTTTTTTTAAAAGCAGGACAAAAACAATTCAAAATGCAATAGCTTGATTAAGCTGAGGATGAACAAGCTTATTTAGTATAACAGATAGGGTGCTACGTGCAGGTTTGGGATACCCTGCGGCCTAGTGTTTTGGCAGCAGACCAAAAACCAATTCAAAATGCGATAGCTTGATTAAGCTGAGGATGAACAAGCGTATTTAGTATAAAAGATAGGGTGATAAGTGCTGGTTTGGGATACCCTGCGGTCTAGTGTTTTGGCAGCAGGACAAAAACCAATTCAAAATGCAATAGCTTGATTAAGCTGAGGATGAACAAGCGTATTTAGTATAACAGATAGGGTGCTACGTGCAGGTTTGGGATACCCTGCGGCCTGCTGTTTTTTTGACAGCAGGACAAAAACAATTCAAAATGCTATAGCTTGATTAAGCTGAGGATGAACAAGCGTATTTAGTATAACAGATAGGGTGCTACGTGCCGGTTTGGGATACCCTGCGGCCTAGTGTTTTGGCAGCAGGACAATAACCAATTCAAAATGCGATAGCTTGATTAAGCTGAGGATGAACAAGCGTATTTAGTATAACAGATAAGGTGCTACGTGCAGGTTTGAGATACCCTGCGGCCTGGTGTTTTTTTGACAGCAGGACAAAAACAATTCAAAATGCAATAGCTTGATCAAGCTGAGGATGAACAAGCGCATTTAGTATAACAAATAGGGTGCTACGTGCAGGTTTGGGATACCCTGCGGCCTAGTATTTTGGCAGCAGGACAAAAACCAATTCAAAATGCGATAGCTTGATTAAGCTGAGGATGAACAAGCGTATTTAGTATAACAGGGTGCTACGTGCAGGTTTGGGATACCCTGCAGCCTGGTGTTTATTTTAAAAGCAGGACAAAAACAATTCAAAATGCAATAGCTTGATTAAGCTGAGGATGAACAAGCGTATTTAGTATAAAAGATAGGGTGATAAGTGCTGGTTTGGGATACCCTGCGGTCTAGTGTTTTGGCAGCAGACCAAAAACCAATTCAAAATGCGATAGCTTGATTAAGCTGAGGATGAACAAGCGTATTTAGTATAAAAGATAGGGTGATAAGTGCTGGTTTGGGATACCCTGCGGTCTAGTGTTTTGGCAGCAGGACAAAAAACAATTCAAAATGCAATAGCTTGATTAAGCTGAGGATGAACAAGCGAATTTAGTATAACAGATAGGGTGCTACGTGCAAGTTTGGGATACCCTGCGGCCTAGTGTTTTGGCAGCAGGACAAAAACCAATTCAAAATGCAATAGCTTGATTAAGCTGAGGATGAACAAGCGTATTTAGTATAACAGATAGGGTGCTACGTGCAGGTTTGGGATACCCTGCGGCCTGCTGTTTTTTTGACAGCAGGACAAAAACAATTCAAAATGCTATAGCTTGATTAAGCTGAGGATGAACAAGCGTATTTAGTATAACAGATAGGGTGCTACGTGCCGGTTTGGGATACCCTGCGGCCTAGTGTTTTGGCAGCAGGACAATAACCAATTCAAAATGCGATAGCTTGATTAAGCTGAGGATGAACAAGCGTATTTAGTATAACAGATAAGGTGCTACGTGCAGGTTTGAGATACCCTGCGGCCTGGTGTTTTTTTGACAGCAGGACAAAAACAATTCAAAATGTAATAGCTTGATCAAGCTGAGGATGAACAAGCGCATTTAGTATAACAAATAGGGTGCTACGTGCAGGTTTGGGAAACCGTGCGGCCTAGTATTTTGGCAGCAGGACAAAAACCAATTCAAAATGCGATAGCTTGATTAAGCTGAGGATGAACAAGCGTATTTAGTATAACAGGGTGCTACGTGCAGGTTTGGGATACCCTGCAGCCTGGTGTTTTTTTTAAAAGTAGGACAAAAACCAATTCAAAATGCAATAGCTTGATTAAGCTGAGGATGAACAAGCGTATTTAGTATAACAGATAGGGTGCTATGTGCAGGTTTGGGATACCCTGCGGCCTAGTGTTTTGGCAGCAGACCAAAAACCAATTCAAAATGCGATAGCTTGACTAAGCTGAGAATGAACAAGCGTATTTAGTGTAACAGGATGCTACGTGCAGGTTTGGGATACCCTGCGGCCTGGTGTTTTTTTTAAAAGCAGGACAAAAACCAATTCAAAATGCAATAGCTTGATTAAGCTGAGGATGAACAAGCGTATTTAGTATAACAGATAGGGTGCTACATGCAGGTTTGGGATACCCTGCGGCCTAGTATTTTGGCAGCAGGACAAAAACCAATTCAAAATGCGATAGCTTGATTAAGCTGAGGATGAACAAGCGTATTTAGTATAACAGGGTGCTACGTGCAGGTTTGGGATACCCTGCAGCCTGGTGTTTTTTTTAAAAGCAGGACAAAAACAATTCAAAATGCAATAGCTTGATTAAGCTGAGGATGAACAAGCTTATTTAGTATAACAGATAGGGTGCTACGTGCAGGTTTGGGATACCCTGCGGCCTAGTGTTTTGGCAGCAGACCAAAAACCAATTCAAAATGCGATAGCTTGATTAAGCTGAGGATGAACAAGCGTATTTAGTATAAAAGATAGGGTGATAAGTGCTGGTTTGGGATACCCTGCGGTCTAGTGTTTTGGCAGCAGGACAAAAACCAATTCAAAATGCAATAGCTTGATTAAGCTGAGGATGAACAAGCGAATTTAGTATAACAGATAGGGTGCTACGTGCAAGTTTGGGATACCCTGCGGCCTAGTGTTTTGGCAGCAGGACAAAAACCAATTCAAAATGCAATAGCTTGATTAAGCTGAGGATGAACAAGCGTATTTAGTATAACAGATAGGGTGCTACGTGCAGGTTTGGGATACCCTGCGGCCTGCTGTTTTTTTGACAGCAGGACAAAAACAATTCAAAATGCTATAGCTTGATTAAGCTGAGGATGAACAAGCGTATTTAGTATAACAGATAGGGTGCTACGTGCCGGTTTGGGATACCCTGCGGCCTAGTGTTTTGGCAGCAGGACAATAACCAATTCAAAATGCGATAGCTTGATTAAGCTGAGGATGAACAAGCGTATTTAGTATAACAGATAAGGTGCTACGTGCAGGTTTGAGATACCCTGCGGCCTGGTGTTTTTTTGACAGTAGGACAAAAACCAATTCAAAATGCAATAGCTTGATTAAGCTGAGGATGAACAAGCGTATTTAGTATAACAGATAGTGTGCTATGTGCAGGTTTGGGATACCCTGCGGCCTAGTGTTTTGGCAGCAGACCAAAAACCAATTCAAAATGCGATAGCTTGATTAAGCTGAGGATGAACAAGCGTATTTAGTGTAACAGGATGCTACGTGCAGGTTTGGGATACCCTGCGGCCTGGTGTTTTTTTTAAAAGCAGGACAAAAACCAATTCAAAATGCAATAGCTTGATTAAGCTGAGGATGAACAAGCGTATTTAGTATAACAGATAGGGTGCTACATGCAGGTTTGGGATACCCTGCGGCCTAGTGTTTTGGCAGCAGACCAAAAACCAATTCAAAATGCGATAGCTTGATTAAGCTGAGGATGAACAAGCGTATTTAGTATAACAGATAAGGTGCTACGTGCAGGTTTGAGATACCCTGCGGCCTGGTGTTTTTTTGACAGCAGGACAAAAACAATTCAAAATGCAATAGCTTCATCAAGCTGAGGATGAACAAGCGCATTTAGTATAACAGATAGGGTGCTACGTGCAGGTTTGGGATACCCTGCGGCCTAGTATTTTGGCAGCAGGACAAAAACCAATTCAAAATGCAATAGCTTGATTAAGCTGAGGATGAACAAGCGTATTTAGTATAACAGGGTGCTACGTGCAGGTTTGGGATACCCTGTGGCCTGGTGTTTTTTTTTAAAAGCAGGACAAAAAACAATTCAAAATGTAATAGCTTGATTAAGCTGAGGATGAACAAGCGTATTTAGTATAACAGGGTGCTACGTGCAGGTTTGGGATACCCTGCGGCCTAGTGTTTTGGCAGCAGACCAAAAACAAATTCAAAATGCGATAGCTTGATTAAGCTGAGGATGAACAAGCATATTTAGTATAACAGATAGGGTGCTATGTGCAGGTTTGGGATACCCTGCGGCCTGGTGTTTTTTGACAGCAGGACAAAAAACAATTCAAAATGCAATAGCTTGATTAAGCTGAGGATGAACAAGCTTATTTAGTATAACAGATAGGGTGACATGTGCTGGTTTGGGATGCCCATGTGGGCTGGTTTATTTAAACCAGACAAAAACCAATTCAAAATGCAATAACTTAATTAAAATGAGGCTGAACAACGCAGGACAAAAAACAATTCAAAATGCAATAGCTTGATTAAGCTGAGGATGAACAAGCGTATTTAGTATAACAGGGTGCTACGTGCAGGTTTGGGATACCCTGCGGCCTAGTGTTTTGGCAGCAGACCAAAAACCAATTCAAAATGCGATAGCTTGATTAAGCTGAGGATGAACAAGCATATTTAGTATAACAGATAGGGTGCTATGTGCAGGTTTGGGATACCCTGCGGCCTAGTGTTTTGGCAGCAGCCCAAAAACCAATTCAAAAGGCAATAGCTTGATTAAGCTTAGGATGAACAAGCGTATTTAGTATAACAGATAGGGTGCTACGTGCAGGTTTGGGATACCCTGCGGCCTAGTGTTTTTTGACAGCAGGACAAAAAACAATTCAAAATGCAATAGCTTGATTAAGCTGAGGATGAACAAGCTTAGTATAACAGATAGGGTGACATGTGCTGGTTTGGGATGCCCATATGGGCTGGTGTATTTAAACCAGACAAAAACCAATTCAAAATGCAATAACTTAATTAAAATGAGGCTGAACAACGCTTATTTAGTATAACAGATAGGGTGACATGTGCTGGTTTGGGATGCCCATGTGGGCTGGTGTATTTTAACCAGACAAAAACCAATTCAAAATGCAATAGCTTAATTAAAATGAGGCTGAACAACGCTTATTTAGTATAACAGATAGGGTGACATGTGCTGGTTTGGGATGCCCATGTGGGCTGGTGTATTTAAACCAGACAAAAAAAGATTAAAACTAAATTAAAACTAATTCAGTTATGAGAAATGCTTGTGTGTAACAGATAGGGTTAAATATGCCACTGCATAGATGGGATGCACAGTGGCAAGGCAGATTTACAGCACAAAGAACTGAAATTGAATTGAAAACTGATCTGGCTAATGAAAATAAAAATAAAATTTCCCTGTCACTTCAATGCTGTCCCTGCCTGGATCGTTCCAGTTTTTCCCTAGCTTTCACTATCTTTCCCTGACTCTGTCTACCTCTCTGTCTGCCTCTCTGTCGGTCTCTCTGACTCTCCCTACCTCTAACTCTGTCCCTGTGTGTAACAAGCTGTGCTCTGGCTGCAATAGAACCCTGAACTGCGCACAAGGAAGATGGTTGCCATTTATATAGCACGGTGACGTCACGGGCTTCCTGGCTGCTGATAGGCTGCATGTGACTTTCCCATGATACCTTGCCCCAGGGAACATGTTCGGACATGTGCTTCCACCATTTTACAATGCCTGTAATTGAAATAAATGGAGTTTAAAGGAAAACTTCGATCGATTGAATCGCGGGGAAATTCGGATTCGTTCAGAATCGAATTTTTCCTGAAATTCGGAACTAATTTGGGTTCGTCCAGATCGATTAGCTCATCCCTAATTGCAATCTGTCTGAATCCTACTCCTGGGTGCACCCAAGACTACTGAGTAGGACACAGCCCATCCCCGGGGCCGTATTTAGTGTTCATGCTGCCCTAGGTGCTTCAAGTGCTGGCATTCCCTTTCGACAAGTAATGATGAGCAGAGCCGGCTAGAGAATAAAAAAAAAGCTGGAAGAGGTAAAAGAATAGGACTCACAGAAAAAAAGGAAAGACAAAAAAATAGAAGGAAGGACAGAAAAAAAATATAGAAGGAAAGAAGAAAGAAAAGGACAGATGAAATGAAAAAAAAACAAAGAATAGATGGAAAGAAAGAAAAAGACTAGAATGAAAAAATAGAATGGACTGCTAGAAAAAATAGAAGCAAAGATGAAAGAAAGAAAGAAAGAAAGTGGCAGAAAGAACAGATGAAAGAAAGAAACAAAGAATAAATGGAAAGAAAAAAATAAAATAATAAAAGGAAAGTAACAAAGGTGGTCCCTACGAATGTGCAGCGGCCCTGGCAACTGCCTGGGTATGCCCAATGCTGATGCCTGCTTTGGCATTCACGGTCTGTCAATATAAAATGGGCCAAACCAAATTGACAAGGGTCATAAGAAAGGGGAACAACTACACAAATACCATAAAATTATAATATTTTATTAAATGTTACACTATAGCAAAAATAAAACACACATGCAAGACAAAGACACTGTTAAAATCAATCCACTATTCCGGTGATGCTAAAATACTTAGCAATCCATATTATAGAAGACCACAATGTATCAAAAAGTACAAATAGAAATCAGTATTAAAGTGGACCAACACCCAGGATTTTGACTATCCTGGGTTTTGGTCCACTTTGGTGGATCGGGGGTGCCCCGCTGTGTGAAACCCCCCAGAATGCCCGTAAACACTCACCTCCCCACGCTCCTACGCGGGCGCTCGTCCAATCAGAGAGCTCAGAGCCGCTGTGGTATGCACGTACAAGCGGCGTCCAACCACAGCGGCTCTGAGCGCTGGAGCCCGCGTTAGAAGGAAGCGCGCCCGCGCCAGCCATTCAAAAACGGCCGGCGCGGGTGTGCGCCCTGCTAGAGGGAAGCGCGAGACGCAGGCGCGGCCCACGCATGCGCCGTTGGAATGGGGTTAAGGTAAGGTTTGTGGGCGTCCTGGGGGGTTTCACCCCGCGGGACATCCTGATTTCGGATGCCCCGCAGGGAGACATCTGATCGGCCCGGGAATCTTACAGATTCCCGGGCCGATCCCCCCTGGGTGTTGGTCCACTTTAAATAGCTCCACAAATTGCCCAAGGAAAAAAAAAGAATTATGTATATATTTTTTTATATATTTCTAATTACTCAAGTGAGTGTTCAATTACTCCACTTTGTGCAAAAAGAATATAAGTATAAAAAGGAAATTACTACAAATAATTCAGGAGGGTGGCCTGATGCTCTGCCATGCCACATAAAAGGAGACACCATTCAAAGAGACAGCACCCCTGGAGAAGCCGTAGCGCATCGGCGGAACGCGTGGGGTCTCCTGCCTTCAATCCACTGCCTGATGATTAGTCACGTTTGACCACAAGGACAGTATGATCTTTACTTTTTCTTTCCAGTGATTGCTTACTACCTTAGATCCCTTAAAGTGGACCAACACCCGATGCTGATCGGCCCGGGAATCTATAAGATTCCCGGGCCGATCAACATCGGGGGTGCCCCGCTGTGTGAAACCCCCCAGAAAGCCCCGAAATCCCTACCTGCTCCTCGATCCAGCGGAACATGCGCGAGCCGCCACCGCTGCTCGCGCATCCCTCTAGCAGGGAGCACACCCGCGCCGGCCGCTTGGGAATGGCCGGCGCGGGCGCGCTCCCTGTAAGAGTGACGTGCGGGAGGCGGGCGTGCTCGCTTGTCCGTCGACAGACCTCACTTGTCCGTCGGCGGGGATTGGCTGCAGCGGTCACGTGGGAGTGGGGACAGGTGAGTTTTTGGGGCTTTCTGGGGGGTTTCACACAGAGGGGCACCCCCGATCGAGGTGCCCCACCCCGATCAAAACAGCACTTTTGTGTATTGGGTTTGCATTGGGGGTCTCATCCAATGCTATACTTGGTGAATATAGCCTCCTTATCTAGCATTTGCACTTTAGATTTGATTGACTGCACAGGTTTATGGTCTTGATGAATTATTTGTAGTAATTACCTTTTTATACTTACCGGTATATTTTTTTTTGCACAAAGTGGAGTAATTGAACACTCCCTTGAGTAATTTGAAAAATATATAAAAAATATATACATCATTTTTTTTTTCTTGGGCAATTTGTGGAGCTATTTAATTCTATTTGTACTTTTTAATACCTTGTGGTCTTCTATAATATGGATTGCTAAGTATTTTAGCATCACAGGAATAGTGGATGAATTGATTTTAACAGTGTCTTTGTGTTGCATGTGTGTTTTTATTTTTGCGTGTGTAACATTTAATAAAATATTATTATTTTATGGTATTTGTGGAGTTGTGCCCCTTTCTTATGACCCTCTTCAATTTGGTTTGGCCTATGTTATAGCATCACGACGTGTCGGGCAGCACGCTCAGTTATCAACATTAAAAGCTGTGCCTGCTATTTTGTATAAGTAGTACTGTCAATATAAAAAATAAATGTGTATAGGGTGGAGAGGTTTCAAGGGGAGAAATGCATGGAGGAGCATGCACTCTATTATATATTACCGGCTTCTCGGCGCCCAGCACACAGTCACATGGCCACAGCAGAGGGAGAGGATGAAGCTGCAGACTGCCTTTAAGCCGTTGCGCCCTCTACCCACACAATGTGGCTCGGGAGCTTTTGTAAGGAGGCATTAACGTGTCAACAACATTTTTCTTCTTTTTTTTTTTTTACTTTAGCAGTAATGTCAGCGCCCCCCCACTCTTGCAGGTGGCCACCCTAGGTACAGGCCTAGGTTTGCCTAATGGTAAATACAGCCCCGCCCATCCCTCCTACTGTACACCTAGGCCCTTATTTATGAAGGAATAGCGACAGGTAGCGACTGGTGAGCGGCCAGTAATAACGGGCCCCGCCACGAGAACGCCGGCTCCCCACCACAATCACACATTTATCAAGCTGATCCTGCTTAGCGACTGAGATAGCGCCATATAGCGAATCATTCATCATTATTCCAGCCTCAGCCCACAGCGCCAGCGTCCGACCTTGAACAGCGACAGGTATGACCTCTCGCTACCTGGCGCTCTCCAATGCATTTCAATGGAACAATCTTTAAATATTAATTATTAATTGTTAATAATTGTTTTCTTTTTTTTTTTTTAAATGTGAAAAATTCTGTGACCAACTCTTGCCATTTTAAAGTAAAAAAAAAAAAAATTGTACAGAATTGATATAACAGGTCTGATATTAATGTATTCATATTACCAAATTATTTAAAAAACTTGTTTTTTTTTGTTTCCAAAAATATGGTTGTTTGGGGGTTAAAAACTACTTTTAACCCATCGCCGCCAGCGCTCTGGGGTTTAAACATGCATTTCACAGCGCAATAATTTTTTGAGCGTTATTTTTTAATGAATATGGTGGGAGCCGGTCGCTAGGGCCAGTCGCTATCATGCGCTCCCATATAGCGCGGAACCTGTCAAATAGCGACTCCCCACCCAATATTCAACATTACGGCAAACCGACTGAGTCGCTATCAACTACCGAACAACGGCCAAGCACAACGACTACTAGCGGGCGCTCTGAAAATGCCGCTACAGTCACTCAACTGTCGCTATCTGCCGCTACTGGTGAGCTGGCGGTAATGACGGACCCCGCCACGAGATCGCCGGCTCCCCACCACAATCACACAAGCCAATCCTGCTTAGCGACTGAGATAGCGCCATATAGCGACTCATTCATCATTATTCCAGCCTCAGCCCACAGCGCCAGCATCCGACCTTGAACAGCGACAGGTATGACCTCTCGCTACCTGGCGCTCTCCAATGCATTTCAATGGAACAATCTTTAAATATTCATAATTAATTGTCATTAATTGTTTTTTTTTTTTTTTTAAATGTGAAAAATTCTGTGACCACTTCTGCCATTTTAGATAATTTTTTTAAGGGAAAAAAATTGTACAGAATTGATATTACAGGTCTGATATTAATGTATTCATATTACAAAATTATTTTAAAAACTTTTTTTTTTTGGTTTCCAAAAATATGTTTGTTTGGGGGTTAAAAAACTACTTTCGCCGCCAGCGCTCTGGGGTTTAAACATGCATTTTACAGCGCAAGATTTTTTTGAGCACGATTTCTTAATGAATATGGTGGGAGCCGGTCGCTAGGGCCAGTCGCTATCATGCGCTCCCATACAGCGCGGAACCTGTCAAATAGCGACTCCTCACCCAATATTCAACATTACGGCAAACCGACTGAGTCGATATCAACTACCGAACAACGACCAAGCACAGCGACTACTAGCGGGCGCTCTGAAAATGCCGCTACAGTCGCTCAACTGTCGCTACCTGCCGCTATTAATGAATCGGCCTCCCAGTCAATTATAGATTCTCTTTGATCACTGTGCTGTCCATTAATAGAAGAGAATAGAATGTTTGTATGATAAAGTTTAAAGCAGACTAAAACCCAGAATTTTCAACTTTCTTGGTTTTGATTCCACTTTGTGAGCCCCTGGAATCATGGGGGTGCATATTATTGCCCAGTAATCTATTTATAAAAAAAATGTATGTATAGAAATTACCGCGCTATAACATCACAATTTAAAATTTTCAAATAATTAAATCAACATAAATGTGATTCACGTGCAGTAACCCACTTATCCCCAAAAGGTTATTTAACAATCTATAACAAATCAGGCACAGAGCAGCTTATAAGAATTATTTAGAGTCCAGGGACTTCTAAACCAGTCCACAAAGATGAACAAACGAATCCCAAAGCGCATGCACTTCTTCTTGATACGGGGTCAATTTACTTCAAACACCTTCTGTGAGACCCTTCACCATTTCAAAAGACTCTTACCAGAAGTTAGGTAAATGTATCCAAGTAACACACTGATGCCAGAGGAAATTGCAATCCAAATGCGGTCAATTGGACAAATAGAAAGAGCAGTAGACACAATCCAGGACCAACTCCACCATGCATAAAAAACCAGAGAGCGCAATCTAGCGTAATATTGTTTAATATAGGAAGATTCCTAAAACTTGCCACTCATTGCATTACATTAAAACGTAAGAAGACAAGCATTTGAAGCAAGGAGCGACTCTCACCACCTCGGCCGAAAGTAAGTACAGGGGGGAGAAAGCACTGAACCCGGGTGGTCAAGCCGAATGAAGATATCAAACAAAACGATATTAGTTAAAACATCCGACCACAGGATTGGCTGCTGGAGATCACATGACCTAGCATACTTCCCAACTGTCCTTGATTTGGAGCAACTGTCCCTCTTTTAAATCCATGTCCCCATGTACCTTGTTGTTCTCATTTGTCCCTCTTTGAGGTGTAACATGCAGATCTACATCAATAAATTATTAATTCTCCTATTCAAAGTGTTTATATTGTTGTAACTGTTACATCCTATCTCCTATCTATCCCTCAATGAGGGGGCGTGGTCTAATTTAACAAATTTCCCACTGACAGAAGTTGGTAGGTATGGATCTAGAGTCCTCTTTCTGGGTTCAAGTTGGCGATAAGTAGATGGAGCCAAGAGAGACAAGTGCGCTGTCGGTTGCATTTCCGTTCACCTCTAGCTATGGCCGTGCCCACGCCAGCCATGCAGAACGGCCTTGAACGGATACTCAAAATGAGATGCCCCAGGGGGACAGACTAAAATCCTGGGTTTTGGTCCACTTCAAATAGGAACATCAGGGAGGTTAAAACCTCCCCCAAACCTCACAAACTTCTGACCCCCTCTGGTTTTACCTTTGGGCATTATTTACTGACCTCTCCAAGGGATCCATCTTATGGGTTCCTTGGCTTCCGGATGACCTCCCGACGGGTGGCACAATCCCAATCTCACGCCTTTGCAGTGGGATACAATAGGACCATCCGAAATCCTGCGAGACTTGGCTGAGCTGCGAGATTGCATGGCTAACGCCGTGCTTGTCATTAACAGAAGGCTAGGTAAGCCCTGGAGACGCTAGACATCCAGAAGTTAAGTAGGCGTGGGGGGAATCAGGCCCTTTTCATTTTAGGCCTGATGTTCCTCTTTAAAGTGGGCCAAAACCCAGGATTTTGACTATCCTGGGTTCTGGTCCTTGTCCTTGCCCTGTGTAAAACCTCCCGTCTGAACTCACCTCTTCCCGGTCCTAAGGCGCATGTGCGTCCGCTCGTCCAATAAGCACGCTCGGATCAGCTTGAGCCCCTTCGTCCAGGAGCTCGTCTAACACAAGTTGATCCGAGCGCGCTGGCGACCGCATCCTCCACTACCCTCAGGCACGCGCCCTGCTAAAGGGATAGTGGGGATGCGGCCGCTGCCGGCGCATGAGCCGTTGGACCGGGAACGAAGGTGAGTTTTCAGGCGACCTTAGGGGTTTCACACAGCGGGGCATCCAGAATCGGGGTGAGGGAATCCAGTGGCCCTAGAATCCTATAGATTTCAGGGCCGTTAGGGCGGGGGTTTTGGTCCACTTTAAACAAAACAAAGCTATGACTATTTAGCAATGCCGTAATATTATAGGACCACTAGATGGCAGCACAGAGCTAACATTGCTAAATAAAGCAAGTAGTTACTTTTCATCAGTGAAAATAGCCTCAATTCAATAAAGGTAGAAAAAAATTCTCATGGTAGTAAAAGATTCAATGCATGAGAAAAAAGCCTGAGAATGTCACTGTTACTGAATCACCAGCTAAGAAAACAATGACACAATGGCACTTTTTTCCTCCTAAGAAAAGTAGAGAACTGTTTACTCCTTTCTACACTGTAGTAAAAGCTGCCATTGACTTTCATTGTCTTTTTATCTAGTGATTCAGTAACAGGGACATTCTCAGGCTTTTTTCTCATGAATTGAATATTTTACTACCATGAGAATTTTATATTAATTTTTATTGAATCGAGGCCCGTGTCTTTGTTATAGTATTACACAATACACAACACATTGTCATATTCCAGGGTTCGGGCCCATCTGATTTTCTGTTATAAATGGGGCTCAGATTGAGCAGCCATTTCTTTTATATCTCATTATAGATACAGGTACAGGCATGGATCTGTGTGTAATGCATGTAATGCATTTATTATATTATTATTGTTATTATTATTATTTTTATCAAGTGAGGCCACATACCCAAGTAAATGAGCTTTTATGGGAACAATGACCAGTCTATTGCGGGACCTTCCTATGCTGAAAGCACCAAAGCGTCCATCTGGCATCCCAAACATCCTGCCATTGTGGTGACTGAAGGGTGAATTGGCTGTGAGACTAACCTGTAATATTGGTGGAATGTTTCCCATTTCCAGTCAGGAAGTGCTCATAATAGGGTGCATGTGCCCTTTAAAGCGGTCCTTCACCCTGAATAAGAGCCTATCTTATATGTTTCCCACACCCTGTACATACAGATTGCTCACATTAAAAATCATCCTACCTGCATCTACTGCATGCTATGAGCCTTTAAACATCCAAGATGGCGGCTCATGGTGCATCAGGCAGCCTGCAAACAGGAAGTGTCTTCTGACTGTGTCGCTCTGCATTCTGGAATTGCTGTCCTTTCCCTGACCCCAGCTCTGCTCTGTCTGTGCAAAGCACAGCTATATCCCCATCCCCTGTACTTTATCCTGCTCTCCTCTCCTCAGTATGTGATGCTTCTGAGACAAGATGGTGGCGTCCGTATCCTAAAGCCCTGAACAGAGTTGCAGCCCAGTGGGGGAAAGAATAATAAGTAAGTGACTAAAAACGTAAAATATATTAATTTTAGATGCTGGGGAATAGTTTTTAAGGGTTTGGGCTTTTCATTGAATCATGCTGAAGGTCCGGTTTAAAGTGGACCAAAACCCAGGATTTTGACTATCATGGGGATTTGGTCCACTTCCCCCAGATCGTCCGGATCAACTCACCTCACCGCGGTCCTACGGTGCATGAGCGGCTGCTCGTCCAATCAGCGCGCTCTGAGCCGCTGTGGTTGGACACCGCTTGGACGCACATACCACAGCGGCTCAGAGCGCGCTGGCGGGCGCATATCGCGCTTCCCTCTAACAGAGAGTGCGCCTGCGCCGGTCATTCACAAATGCACAGGCGGCACGCGGCCTGCTAGAGAGAAGCGCGAGATGCGGCCCGCGCATGCGCCGTTGGACCGGGATTCAGGTAAGGTGAATGGGACGTCCTGGGGGGTTTCACACAGCGGGGCATCCTGATGTTGGATGCCCTGCAGGGAGGGATGGGATCGGCCCGGGAATCTTATAGATTCCCGGGCCAATCAAGGAGGGTGTTGGTCCACTTTAAATGTTCTCAGAAAAAGCACATAAAAGTGTGACAGGCTTCTCCTCAGAACTTTTTTTTTTTTTGCTTTCAAAAGTTTTTAATTACGAAACACAGGGTACATCATAATATAAAATGCACAAATGTACATACATGACATATCAAATGTTAGGGCGAGAGCTGCACGCCCGTCTCACAGCAAGTCACTTACCTCCATGGCTGCATGCAGTCGTCATCCATCTTGCAGCACTTCCCTCATGGCTGCATCCAGCTGCCGCCCTTCCCCCCATGCTTCCTCCTCACATGCTCAGGTGCGCGCACGTCTCCGTCCACTAGAGGGCGAGCACACTGGATTCCTGATGTTTAAAGGGCCTGTACAGCACTGATTGGTGCCTGGTCATCCAATCCTGCATCCTCTTCCCCTATTTAAAGAGGCACTTCCTTTCCATCAGGGCCGGATCTTGGTCTCTCCATGCTTGTTGAAAGTCAGACATTCTTGGATTGCTCACCCGTGTACCGACCTCTGCCTGTCCCCGACTGAACCTATGCTGCCTGCCCCGACCTCGGCTACTCACCTTTACCGTGAACCTGTGCTGCCAGCCCTGACCTCTGCCCCTTAGACTCCGCTCCCCTGACACGGTACCCGCTATCGATCCCACAGTTAAAGCGGATCCACACCCGAGTCCGCTCCACCTGGTCCGTGACCTCAAGCACCCAGATTTGCATTATCAATAAGCTCTATCCCTTTTTCATATAGTACCCCAAATACCTCCCCCCCAATAATAGAACATCCCACGAGTTCTTAATGCATAACCAAGACCCATGAAAAGAAAACTCGCACTCATCTCGCACAAAAACAAGAGACTATAAAACACATGGAGGCTGATTCACTACTAACGCCAGGTATCGGCAGATGAGCGTCTGTATAGCGGCGCTTAGATCGATCGCTAGTAGATGCTGTAAGTGGGTATCGGGCGCTGTAACAGAGCGCCTCAGTTGCTGTAGTAACCTGGCCGGCATTGATGAATGAGATGTATGTTGGGCGCTCTAACACCAGTACAGTGCTGCAGGGAGCAAAAGGTAGCGCCAGCTCAGTGAGGCCGACTCTCGGCACTTCACACCATATTTATCAAAAAAGGACACACACACAGGGTCGGCGCTCTAAATCTGGTCGCTATAGCATAGAGCGCCAGACGCTGTGTGATTAAAGTCTGTTTTTGAACACATATCCACCAGTAACAAAGCGAAAACACATGGAATGACATTGTTATAACACTGTGACATTAACACTTTAGTGCCAGACCTGATGACAATTCTGCATAAAAATATAAAAAGTCTAAAAAGTTTCTAAAAGTGTTTGTTTGCAGCCAGAAGTCACACAATGATTTCTGCAAAAAAAAAAAAAAAAAGTCAAACGCGCTGTTTAAACACAAGCAAATGAACGGCCATTGAAATGTATGGGAGAGCGACACTGAGCGAAAGGTAATACCTGGCGCTCTGGAAGCTAGAGCTCCGGCGCTATACTCTGAGCCACCTGTAATAATACATCGGACTCTGTTAGAGTCGCTCACCAGATTTTCTTTCATAAATGTGGTTTTGCGTACAGCGCCCGGCGTTCACCAGACGCTGCCTGTCACTACGAAGCATAACTGGCGCTATCCCATCTTAAAGCAGACCTTCAGCATAATTGAATAAAAAGCCCAAACCTAACTCAAAAACTATTCTCCAGCATCTTAAATTAATATATTTACAATTTTTAGTCACTTTTTATTCTTTCCCTCACTGGGCTGCAACTCTGTTTAGAACTCTAGGATATGGGCGCCGCCATATTAGCTCTGCAGTATCACATACTGAGGAGAGCAGAGGGGGGCAAAAGTACAGGGGAGCAGGGTTATAGCCTGCACCTCCATGGGCTGCCATCTTGGATGTTTAAAGTCTCATAACATGCAGTAGATGCAGGTAGGATGATTTTTAATGTGAGCAATCTGTATGTACAGGGTGTGGGAAACATGTAAGACAGGCTCTTATTTAGGGTGAAGGTCTGGTTTAAATAACCCTATTAGCCTCCATAACTCTCCTTGTATTACTCCCCAGACCACCTGACGCAAAATAGAAAAAAAAAAAAAAAAAAAAAGGAAACCCCTCTCCAAGCCTTCTCTTTAGCTCTCCTGTGACTAAAAGAAACGCACTCCTCCCCCCTCCTATCAAAGTACTTCTCAAATTTACTCAGAACTTCTAAAGGGGTCCTCCACCGAGAGTTGCCACCTGGCGACTGGTGGTGCTGGTATTTGTTTTTTTACTGGTTATTTTAATTGCAGGTCTACTTTTCCCATCCTCAATTACCAGTAAAAAAAGAAAAAATGGCCAGGTGGCAACTTTACCTCCACCCCAAACCTCTGCACCTAAACAGCACTTCTATAGCATCCCAATTCTTAAACCGGACCTTCAACATCATTTAGTGAAAAGCCCAGACCCTTAAATAGGTAGGGCTCAATCCCTGGATAGTTCAGTGGATTTCCAGTTGGCTGAGGGATCGGTATCAGAGCGTTGTGGTTAATGGTGTGCAATCTGAACAAAGGCGAGTTACAAGTGGTGTGCCGCAAGGCTCTGTCCTGGGCCCCATTCTTTTTAATGTATTTGTAAGTGGCATAGGAGAAGGCTTGGTAGGAAAAGTTTGTCTGTTTGCTGATGATACAAAGGTTAGTAATAGGGTGGATATTCCGGGAGGTGTCTGCAACATGGAAAATGATTTAGCTTTACTGGATAGATGGTCAAAACTGTGGAAACTGGAGTTTAATGTCTCTAAATGTAAAATCCTGCACTTGGGTAGAAGGAATCCCTGCTCTGAGTACCGTATGGGCAGCACTGTGTTAGCCAGGACCTCGGAGGAGAGAGATTTAGGGGTACTGATTACTGAAAGCTGCAGGATGAGTGGACAGTGTAGCCAGGCAGTGGGAAAAGCAAGCAGGATGCTCGGCTGCATAGCTCGAGGCATCACCAGTAGGAAGAGGGAGGTTGTGATGCCGCTGTATAGAGCCCTTGTGAGGCCACAGCTAGAATACTGTGTGCAGTTCTGGAGACCTTACCTGCAAAAAGACATTAGCCTCGATTCAAAGACACATTCGTCCGGACTTCCGTAGCTGTCTGTGAAAGTTTTGGTGGGTGTTTGTCATTTTTTTGCTTTTTTCGTTCATTTTTCATTCGTACGAACGCTCGGGAATGCGCTTTCGATGAACGGAAGCAAATCGGAACATTTCCATTAGTTCGGATCATTTTCCAAGCAAAATCGGAAATTTTTCGTTCGTTTTTGTCTGATTCAGAGAGTTGATTTCCGACGGATCACCACCCTATAAATCTGTTTCATTTCCGATCCACTTACGGGACCTTTAAGGCCTCCGATTGCTATTGTTGAACATGTTTTGCGGCTATGTGGAGGAGTCTGCGCGCCTTTAGCACCAAGGCATTGCATGTATCAGCATGGCCGAGGCCATAAATTGTATAGCAATGCATACCTGAATCAATACATTTCATGTATGTCTTATAGAAGAATTTTAATGCTGACCTTAATTAGTCCTTAGCATGTAAACCATTATTTTCCCACACATCCATATAATTGCTAGATTTTGACTTATGTCCTTTGTGAATTATATTTGGATTGTTGAACTTGAATCTTAATTTGTTGTAGGAGTTATTGTTTTAGTCGCTTACCTTTGCTTTGTGTAATTATTTTATATTTGGTTGCAGGAACCGCAAGATGTGCCACTCACACAACATACAAGCAGTCTTTGGTCCAGCTATGCGATTCCTCAGTGTTCTTGCAGGGCATCCAGGGTCGTCCCATGATGCTTATATATTGCAGAGCTCCGGCTTATTTCATCGGTTTGAGTCAGGAGAATTATCTGGTGGATGGCTCCTGGGTAAGTTTGCTCACATTCCATCAATCCATTTTCACTGTATGGCAATGAATATAGTTGATGACTCATGACTTAACCTATTGCTGTTTTTAGCCCTTGATGACATGTTAAACAATATTGTAGCTTAGAATGTGTATTTTATGTTAGTATTTTTAGATTCTTTCAGGGGATTCTGGATATCCACTCCTGCCCTTGCTCCTGATGCCCGTTCTTTGCCTGCAGAATGTGGGCCAGGGGTTCTCTAATCGGGCACTATGCAAAACCCGGGCCACGGTGGCGAGGGCCCTCTGGCTTTTGAAGTCCAGATTTAGGTGTTTGGACCATACGGGGGGGGGGGGGGGCACTGCAGTATGACCCCAACAAGGTTATACCAATATTTTAATTTAAGTTTTTTTACAGGGACCACACGTGCCAGAGTGGCACAACTGAGTGTCAGGGTCCTTCAGTTGGTGGGCGAGATGCAGGAGCTGCGCAACTCGTTGGAGACCACAGATGAAGAATAATGTTCTGTGTCCTGCCATTGCTATGTATTTTGTTTTTTATAGTTGTAAAAATTAGACATTTTCAAAATTTTTAAAAATTTTATATTTTATGATGGAATCCAAAAAAAAAATAAATGTTACAGTGTCATTTCATTTACAAAATACATTAACACAAAACTAATGGGCCCAGAAATATTTAAAGATGAATATTCACATGACCAAGAAGTGGTTTGGGTGAGCTTTAAGGTTCCAAAAGGGAAGATGGAGGACAGTGCTAAGTGATTTAGCTAAACATTGTAGTAGAAGTGAGGGTGGCAAATATGTAGGGAGCACTTTAATGAGTTAAGTTTGTAGTGCGCAGGCGCAAGATCGTAAGGATTTCCGTCTGGACGAATATTTATTGAAAAAGGGAAACAGAATCTATCGGGAAACGTAAAGGATTCGTGGGAGGATACGATGGGAAAAGGGCAAAAACGAAAGCCTACGTTGTAACATGTGGAAATGAAACGGAAAAGTCTGGATGGAAAATGACATCCTCGTATTCGTAATCTGCCGTACGAACGGACGGAAACTTTACAGAAGGTTTTCAATGCATGCATAGAATCGCTCGTACGCTCATACGAGAACGGAAACATTTCACACAAAAAACAGATCGGCACTAAAACGGAAGTTTTTTTTTGTCTGTCTGAATCGAGCCTATTATTCAAGTAGAACGGGTCCAAAGGTGGGCAACAAAAATGGTGGAAGGACTTAAAGTGGACCAACACCCACCGGTGATCGGCCCGGGAATCTATAAGATTCCCGGGCCGATCACCTCCCTCCCCACGGGACATCCGAGATCGGGATGTCCCGCGGGCTGAAACCCCCTCAAACTCCTTACCTCAGTTTCGGCGCCCTCGCGCCCCTCTAGACGTGCGCGCGCCCGCGCCGGCCGTCTGTGAATGGCCGGCGCGGGCACGCGCGCGTCAAGAGGGACGCGCGGGAGGCGGCAGCGGAGGAGCCGCTTGTCCGCGGCTTGTCCGTCGGCGCGGGGAGAGGTGAGTTCGGGGGGTTCGGGGGGGTTTCACACAGCGGGGCACCCCGATCGGGGGTGCCCCACCGAAGTGGACCAAGACCCAGGATAGTCAAAATCCTGGGTGTTGGTCCACTTTAAACTTATCAGGAGAGACTTAAAGAACTTAATTTGTACAGTCTGGAGGAAAGAAGGGAGAGGAGGGACATGATGGAGACCTTTAAATGTGTGAAAGGATTAAATAAGGTTCAGGAGGGAAGTGTTTTTAAGAAGAAGCTTAATGATAGAACAAGGGGGCACAACCTGAAGCTAGTCGGGGGGAAGATCAGGAGCAATGTTAGAAAATGTTATATTACAGAAAGAGTAGTAGATGCTGGGAACAAACTTCCAGCAGAGGTAGTTGAAAAATCGTCAGTCAGTGAATGTAAACATGCCTGGGATAAGCACATCTATCCTAAGATAAAGAGAACATACAGTATACACATAAGGGCAGACTAGATGGAGCGTATGGTCTCCTTCTGTCGTCAACCTTCTATGTTTCTATGTTTCTTAAATGACTTTTCCCCAGCCAGGGGAAGCAGGGGCCTCATGCGGGCGATTGTGGCCTGCTCAAGGGCCTTACTGTAGCTATGTGCATAGATCAGGACCTAGAGATTGGACTCCCAGTCAACTTTCAGTCATGAACTCTCTAGGTATGTACTTTTCTGGATAGAATGTTTGATCTGTTTCATGATTTATTGCGCTAAGTGATGTAATGACTATGCCCTCCCCCTTCCCCCCCTTCCTTTTTGTACCCACCCTCCCCTCCTCCCTTACTATTTTCTTTCTTGAAAACCAATAAAGCTGATTATACTAAACTATTCCCCAGCATCTAAAATTTATATACTTGAAGTTTCCAGTCAATTACTTATTTTTCTTTCTTCTGCTGTGCTGCAACTCTGTTCAAGACTCTAGAATTCGGGCGCTGCCATCTTGCCTTAGAAGCATCACGTATTGAGGAGAGGGGGAGGAGTGTAGGGGGCGGGGTTATAGCTGTGCTTTGCACAGACAGAGCAGAGCTGGGGTCAGGAAAGGGACCTATCCCAGAATGCAGAGCGACACGGTCAGAAGACACTTCCTGTTTGCATGCTGTCTGTTGCTCCATGGGCAGCCATCTTGGATGTTTAAAAGCTCAGAAAATGCACTAGGTGCAGGTAGGATGATTTTTAATGTGGGACATTTGCATGTACAAGGTGGGGGAGGCATACAAGATAGGCTCTTATTCAGGGTGAAGGTCTTTTTTAATAACACACTGCACATACCCACCTGCATTGCCTTGTTGCTGTCTCTTGATTCACTTCCCCACATGAACACCATCGGACCACATCGATTTGCATCAGGGTGGATTTGATTTAAATCTAACTGATTTAAATCACGATTTAAATCACAATTTAAATCACTAGTCAGTAAGGCTTGATTTAAATCAGTGATTTAAATCAAAGTTTCTACCTAAACTAGTTCTTGCTATTTTAACATGCAAGTAGATGAAGATTTTTAGAATCACTTTTTATATTACTTTTTTCTCCCCAGTTTAATGGGTTAATCATTCGTACACACAAACAGATCCAGACTTGTCTGTCTGTGGCTATGCTGCAGTATTGTGCTCAAAGTTTCACTTTCATTTTCTTGTCTGCTTGCCCCTCCTCCTCCTCACACTTAGATTCAGATTCTTCTTGTGTTGTGCAGATCTATTCCACTCAATCAGAAACATATTGTCTAACTTCTTGGACTTGGCACTGAAGGGGTTGATTCTGTATTCATAGGTTTGTAGAACAATAGGATTAAGGTCTTTTTCTCAACTCTGTTCATGTTGTAACATTTTTGCTGTGAAGAAGAGGCTGGGACCTCTGAGGAGTCAAATTCAGTTTTGAGAACTGCGTAAGTAAAGCGAGCGTCTGTGATAATATAGGAGAGAAACTGCCCACTAATCCTACAGAAACCTCTGGAAGAGCATGGCATTGTGAATGTTACACATATACAGCCTTTATTCTACTGAGTTAAACAACTCAGCTTTATCTCATGATGGAAGAACCTTTGGATGGTAAAATATTTTCCTCAAAAAGCAGTTTATTGAAAAAAAATCCGATTTAAATCAAAAAAATCCGATTTAAATAAAAAAAATCCGATTTAAATAAAAAAAATCCGTTTTTTTTAATTTTTTTAAAAAAAACATTGATTTTTATCCACCCTGATTTGCATGATGGACAGAGGTCATGTGGGCTGACAAACCAGTGGCCTGCTGCACTGGCATGCTTGTGGGGGTGTGTATCCAAAACAACAATGCCCCCCCCCCTTCCCAGCAATCTAAGCAGACAGCAGTTGTTTTAGGCTTTAGGACTACTTTTACTATTTATTAACTTTTTTGTGTAATCAGACTTTATTGGTTTTCAGTAAAAGTAACAAAGGGAATATCCATACGATAAAACAAGGGAGGAAGCAGTACTGCAATAACCATACATATATATTTATGCAGGTAATTGGTGTTGGTCTCATTCTCCTATACTTTTAACATTCTAGGTACTTTATTTACTTTTTATTACCATTTATAACATTGGCCATTTCATTAGGCTGAGGAGGGGTGCACACAGAGTTCAGAGTCGTCAGCTCCATGGCAGAAAGAACACGTAACTAGGCCTTCTGTTCTAGGGAAGGGTGAGTAGGACAATCCCTTTGGGTGCCAAAACCATTGTGTATGTGAGGTGGAGGGTGTTGGAAAAACTTCCAGCTTAGTGACTTTTGCTAGATTTACTGCAGTTTACAGCTATGACACTAGACGGCGCTGTGACCAATGCTTAACTGTAGTTTCTTTATGCATCTTACTGATGCGGTGTTTCTCCTGTGCATTTAGTTGCTCTATGATCTTTTCCTGTCTGTGGTATGCACCATGTAAGGTGACATTCTCTTACTGCATTCATGTCCCAGTAATGTCAGTTCCTTTTATACCACTAATGTCTATCTGGATTACAACTGCACCCAGCACTCACACTCTGCAGACAGGGCCGGATTATGAGAGGGGCGCAAGGGGCGCGAGCCCCGGGGCCTCCACCACTTGCCCTGCAAAGGGGGCCTCCACCAACCAACAATGGTCTGGTCCAGGAGGCCTTTCAGTCTTTCAGTCTTTGACAGGCCACAAGGCCGGTAACAAAGCTATTGGCAGCAGTGGGGGCCCCCTGCGCACCTCTTGCTTTTGCAATCCTACAGCCAAAGCCGCCACAGGACAGGATGGAGAGTCTAGAGCAGCAAAGCCGCCGCCAGCAATGCTACAGTGATGGGTGCAGAGCTGTCACTGCACATAAGCCACCAAGCACAGCCACTGGCACCTCAATGCAGGGAACTGTTTTCTGCTGGACCAGCTGAGTGACTGCACACTCCCCCCCACCCAGAATGGCAAAGCAGGAGTTCCTGAGCAGCACGCACCCGCACAAAGGACTGGATCTGACGTCCCAGTAAGTGGGCGGGTGCCAGAAAACCACCAATCAGTTACTCGGCTGGACTATTATTTTAAAGGAAAAAAATACTGTATCTGGGGCCTCCACCAGGTTTTGTGCCCAGGGGCCTCCACCACACTTAATCCGGCCCTGTCTGCAGACCTTTCAACTTTTCAGAGTGGGAAAGAGGGGCAGTTGTTAAATTAAGCCACACCCCCTTATTGATTGATGGATAGGAGATTTGTAGCAGTTACAACAATATAAACACTTTGAATAGGGAAGTGAATCATTTATTGATGCAGATTTGCATGTTACACCTCAAAGAAGGGCAAATGAGAACAATGAGGGACAGGCGGACAAGGATTCAAAAGAGGGACAGTCCCTCCAAATGAGGGACACTTGGAGGTATGCACTCTGCAACATAGGTGACAGCCATTCAGCCAGAAGCACTGTTAGTAGTGCCAGCCAGACACCGGGTCCCTCTTTTTTGCCAAATTGGGCCCAGTCATGGTGAAAGAGACACTGCCTGCTGCTAAGAAAGGACCAGCATGGCACATACTGATGAGAAAGGGGCAAAATGTTTCCATTCCACAATTATAGCAACATATCTCCCAACTTTTGAAAACAGGAAAGAGGGACACATGTGGTGGTGCACCTAGCTTACCGCAGAAACTTATTTGCCATCAAACCACACCCCCAACCACAGCATTAATGGGGAAACACCACCTAAAAATTACATAATAATAATATTAATAATAATACAGGCACTCCCACCACAATTAGAACATTAAGAGATGGCAGAGGTAGGTGGACAGTTAGGTGGCAGAGATAGCAGAGGTAGGTGCACAGTTAGGTAGGAGTGATAGCAGAGGTAGGTGGACAGTTAGGTAGGAGAGATAGCAGAGGTAGGTGGACAGTTAGGTAGGAGAGATAGCAGAGGTAGGTGGACAGATAGGTAGGAGAGATAGCAGAGGTAGGTGTGCAGGTAGGTAGGAGAGATAGCAGAGGTAGGTGGACAGTTAGGTAGGAGAGATAGCAGAGGTAGGTGGACAGTTAGGTAGGAGAGATAGCAGAGGTAGGTGTGCAGGTAGGTAGGAGAGATAGCAGAGGTGGGAGGACAGTTAGGTAGGAGAGATAGCAGAGGTAGGTGGACAGTTAGGTAGGAGAGATAGCAGAGGTAGGTGCACAGGTAGGTAGGAGAGATAGCAGAGGTAGGTGCGCAGGTAGGTAGGAGAGATAGCAGAGGTAGGTGGACAGTTAGGTAGGAGAGATAGCAGAGGTAGGTGGACAGTTAGGTAGGAGAGATAGCAGAGGTAGGTGGACAGTTAGGTAGGAGAGATAGCAGAGGTAGGTGCGCAGGTAGGTAGGAGTGATAGCAGAGGTAGGTGGACAGTTAGGTAGGAGAGATAGCAGAGGTAGGTGGACAGTTAGGTAGGAGAGATAGCAGAGGTAAGTGGACAGTTAGGTAGGAGAGATAGCAGAGGTAGGTGGACAGTTAGGTAGGAGAGATAGCAGAGGTAGGTGGACAGTTAGGTAGGAGA
Organism: Gastrophryne carolinensis; assembly: GCA_027917425.1. Lineage (NCBI taxonomy): Eukaryota > Metazoa > Chordata > Amphibia > Anura > Microhylidae > Gastrophryne > Gastrophryne carolinensis. The sequence continues at coordinate 50,496,890 of CM051235.1, read as the reverse complement.
GATAGCAGAGGTAGGTGGGCAGGTAGGTAGGAGAGATAGCAGAGGTGGGAGGACAGTTAGGTAGGAGAGATAGCAGAGGTAGGTGGACAGTTAGGTAGGAGAGATAGCAGAGGTAGGTGGACAGTTAGGTAGGAGAGATAGCAGAGGTAGGTGGGCAGGTAGGTAGGAGTGATAGCAGAGGTAGGTGCACAGGTAGGTAGGAGAGATAGCAGAGGTAGGTGGACAGTTAGGTGGGAGAGATAGCAGAGGTAGGTGGACAGTTAGGTAGGAGAGATAGCAGAGGTAGGTGGACAGTTAGGTAGGAGAGATAGCAGAGGTAGGTGGGCAGTTAGGTAGGAGTGATAGCAGAGGTAGGTGGACAGTTAGGTAGGAGAGATAGCAGAGGTAGGTGGACAGTTAGGTAGGAGAGATAGCAGAGGTAGGTGGACAGTTAGGTAGGAGAGATAGCAGAGGTAGGTGGGCAGGTAGGTAGGAGAGATAGCAGAGGTAGGTGGACAGTTAGGTAGGAGAGATAGCAGAGGTAGGTGGAGAGTTAGGTAGGAGAGATAGCAGAGGTAGGTGGACAGTTAGGTAGGAGAGATAGCAGAGGTAGGTGGAGAGTTAGGTAGGAGAGATAGCAGAGGTAGGTGGGCAGTCAGGTAGGAGAGATAGCAGAGGTAGGTGGACAGTCAGGTAGGAGAGATAGCAGAGGTAGGTGGAGAGTTAGGTAGGAGAGATAGCAGAGGTAGGTGGGCAGTTAGGTAGGAGAGATAGCAGAGGTAGGTGGAGAGTTAGGTAGGAGAGATAGCAGAGGTAGGTGGGCAGTCAGGTAGGAGAGATAGCAGAGGTAGGTGGAGAGTTAGGTAGGAGAGATAGCAGAGGTAGGTGGGCAGTTAGGTAGGAGTGATAGCAGAGGTAGGTGGACAGTTAGGTAGGAGAGATAGCAGAGGTAGGTGGACAGTTAGGTAGGAGAGATAGCAGAGGTAGGTGGGCAGTTAGGTAGGAGAGATAGCAGAGGTAGGTGGAGAGTTAGGTAGGAGAGATAGCAGAGGTAAATGGACAGTTAGGTAGGAGAGATAGCAGAGGTAAGTGGACAGTTAGGTAGGAGAGATAGCAGAGGTAGGTGGAGAGTTAGGTAGGAGAGATAGCAGAGGTAGGTGGGCAGTTAGGTAGGAGAGATAGCAGAGGTAGGTGGGCAGTTAGGTAGGAGAGATAGCAGAGGTAGGTGGACAGTTAGGTAGGAGAGATAGCAGAGGTAGGTGGACAGTTAGGTAGGAGAGATAGCAGAGGTAGGTGGGCAGTTAGGTAGGAGAGATAGCAGAGGTAGGTGGACAGTTAGGTAGGAGAGATAGCAGAGGTAGGTGGACAGTTAGGTAGGAGAGATAGCAGAGGTAGGTGGACAGGTAGGTAGGAGAGATAGCAGAGGTAGGTGGACAGTTAGGTAGGAGAGATAGCAGAGGTAGGTGCGCAGGTAGGTAGGAGATGTAGCAGAGGTAGGTGGACAGTTAGGTAGGAGTGATAGTAGAGGTAGGTGGACAGGTAGGTAGGAGGGATAGCAGAGGTAGGTGTGCAGTTAGGTAGGAGAGATAGCAGAGGTAGGTGGACATTTAGGTGGCAGAGATAGCAGAGGTAGGTGGACAGTTAGGTAGGAGAGATAGCAGAGGTAGGTGGACAGGTAGGTAGGAGAGATAGCAGAGGTAGGTGGACAGGTAGGTAGGAGAGATAGCAGAGGTAGGGGGACAGTTAGGTGGCAGAGATAGCAGAGGTAGGTGGACAGTTAGGTAGGAGAGATAACAGAGGTAGATGGACAGGTAGGTAGGAGAGATAGCAGAGGTAGGTGGACAGTTAGGTAGGAGAGATAGCAGAGGTAGGTGGACAGTTAGGTAGGAGAGATAGCAGAGGTAGGTGGACAGGTAGGTAGGAGAGATAGCAGAGGTAGGTGTGCAGTTAGGTAGGAGAGATAGCAGAGGTAGGTGGACAGTTAGGTAGGAGAGATAGCAGAGGTAGGTGCGCAGTTAGGTAGGAGAGATAGCAGAGGTAGGTGGACAGTTAGGTAGGAGAGATAGCAGAGGTAGGTGGACAGTTAGGTGGGAGAGATAGCAGAGGTAGGTGGACAGTTAGGTAGGAGTGATAGTAGAGGTAGGTGGACAGTTAGGTAGGAGAGATAGCAGAGGTAGGTGGACAGTTAGGTAGGAGAGATAGCAGAGGTAGGTGCGCAGTTAGGTGGGAGAGATAGCAGAGGCAGGTGGACAGTTAGGTGGGAGAGATAGCAGAGGTAGGTGGACAGTTAGGTGGGAGAGATAGCAGAGGTAGGTGGACAGTTAGGTAGGAGTGATAGTAGAGGTAGGTGGACAGTTAGGTAGGAGAGATAGCAGAGGTAGGTGGACAGTTAGGTAGGAGAGATAGCAGAGGTAGGTGGACAGTTAGGTGGGAGAGATAGCAGAGGTAGGTGGACAGTTAGGTAGGAGAGATAGCAGAGGTAGGTGTGCAGTTAGGTAGGAGAGATAGCAGAGGTAGGTGGACAGTTAGGTAGGAGAGATAGCAGAGGTAGGTGGACAGTTAGGTAGGAGAGATAGCAGAGGTAGGTGGACAGTTAGGTAAGAGAGATAGCAGAGGTAGGTGGACAGGTAGGTAGGAGAGATAGCAGAGGTAGGTGGACAGGTAGGTAGGAGAGATAGCAGAGGTAGGTGGACAGTTAGGTGGGAGAGATAGCAGAGGTAGGTGGACAGTTAGGTAGGAGAGATAGCAGAGGTAGGTGGACAGTTAGGTAGGAGAGATAGCAGAGGTAGGTGCGCAGGTAGGTAGGAGATGTAGCAGAGGTAGGTGGACAGTTAGGTAGGAGAGATAGCAGAGGTAGGTGGGCAGTTAGGTAGGAGAGATAGCAGAGGTAGGTGGACAGTTAGGTAGGAGAGATAGCAGAGGTAGGTGGGCAGTTAGGTAGGAGAGATAGCAGAGGTAGGTGGGCAGTTAGGTAGGAGAGATAGCAGAGGTAGGTGGACAGTTAGGTAGGAGAGATAGCAGAGGTAGGTGGGCAGTTAGGTAGGAGAGATAGCAGAGGTAGGTGGACAGTTAGGTAGGAGAGATAGCAGAGGTAGGTGGACAGTTAGGTAGGAGAGATAGCAGAGGTAGGTGGACAGTTAGGTAGGAGAGATAACAGAGGTAGGTGGACAGTTAGGTAGGAGAGATAACAGAGGTAAAGAGGAGCCTTGGGTAGGTAAGTATTTGGCAGGTACATACTGCAGAGGCAATGCAGGCAGCGTGCACTAGGCCACCTTGTTCCAGGGGCCCGGGGCAGGTGCCGCTGGGCCCCTGGAACAAGGTAGGTTGCAGCTAAGTTAGTTGGGGAGATGTCAGCCCGCGGGTCTCTGTCGAGTAGCAGTTGGGTCTGGCTGCACACTTACCTCCCTACAATCTGGTTGGCCAGTTGCCGCATGGCACCTCCGCACACCACCGCCTCTACCTGAGCAGCTAAGGAAACCCACACGCATTTCATCTTCATCCCACCTGGAGCTAAAGGCACCGCCAGAGTAGCCAATCACATTGCGTCCCCTCCCTATCCCGAGTTCCCTTCAGCTACTCTGTGGTGCGTATTTAGCGCCGCTCACTCCACCTGCCATTTCCTGCTGGCCACCATTAGCACCGAGCAGCGCCCGAGAGCGGGTTTGTCCCACCAAAATCGGGGCAGTTGGGTGATATGGCAGCTATTTCACCTAGAAACAGCCCTGTGGTGAGGAACACATTGATCAGATTGATATGAGCAGCCATGCCTTTATTAATAGTAGATCTTCACCCTTTCTGGGAATTCTACCCAGGGTGTTGGCCTGTGGGTACACACAAACACACACACACACACACACACACACACACACACACACGGGCATCCCAAATCAGGTCTGTTGTCTCACTGGAATTCTTAACAGTGTGGGGCCTGGGTCATCGACAGTGGGAACCAGTGAGGTTCTTTTATTGCAGGGGCACTAACACAGTAATTTATGCGGGCTGTCTACAGGAAGCACCAGGGGCCAGAGCAGATGTCAGCACCCTGTTTAATCCAGTGTTCTATGCAGAGCACTGGTGTTAAACAAATTGCTGGCATTTTAGGTCCACCCTGCAGAACATACAGCTCTGGCCCCTGATGCTCCCAGAAGACAGTGCACTAACAATTATGTAAAAGACACAGAGCTTGCTTATAATGAATATATAAAATTTGTCCCTTAGTGCATGCTCCTCCTCTATGTTGCACGTGAACCGCCACCGGACACACCAAACTCTTACCAGATAAACCGTGGGCAATTGCACCACAAAATAGCACATGCAATTCTTCCGCAATGCGATCTCATAATATCATAGATTGAAATATATAGGTCCTCAGCGATCTAATCTTACAATCCCCAATAGCGATTGAAAAGTGAATGGCTCCAAAGTTTTATCCTCATGTCACTCTGTTGTATATGATCATTAGGATTCAAACAACCATGCAAAGAAAGGATAAAATACTAGTGCAGTATGTCTTTAAAGTGGACCAACACCCTCCCGTGATCAGCCCGGGAATCTATAAGATTCCCGGACCGATCAGCCCCCTGACTGCGGGGCACCCCCAATCGGTGTGAAACTGTGTGAAACCCCCCAGAAACCCCTAAATCCCTACCTGATCCTCGATCCAGCGGCGGCCGCCGCCTCCCGCGCGTCCCTCTAGCAGGACGCGCACCCGCGCCGGCCGTTTGTGAATGGCAGGCGGGGGTGCGCGCCCTGTAAGAGTGACGCGCGGGAGGCGGCAGCGGGCGCGCTCTCTTGTCCTTCGCTGCCTCCTGCTTGTCCGTCGGCGGGGATTGGCAGCGGTAGTCACGTGGGAGCGAGGAGAGGTGAGTTTTCGGGGTGTTCTGGGGGGTTTCACACAGCGGGGCACCCCCAATCGGGGTGCCCCACCAAAGTGGACCAAAAGCCAGGATAGTCAAAATCCTGGGTGTTGGTCCACTTTAAAACCAAAGGCAATTTTAATATAAGGAAACACACTCACAAACAACAGATAAAAAGCGCTTATAGTACAATGAAAGAACTCCAGCAATCCTCACCGCCAGGGTTCCCGTCATTCATCAAAGGTCGATCACACCCCAATCGAATCCAAATAGAAGATGAGATGAAGCGAGCACATCCAACGCGTTTCGCCGTAATAACGGCTTCTGCTATTGGGGATTGTAAGATTGGATCGCTGAGGAACTATATATTTCAAACTATGATATTATGAGATCGGATTGCAGAAGAATTGCATGTGCTATCTTGTGGTGCAACTGCCACGGCTTATCTGGTAGGAGTTTGGATGTGTCTGGTGGCGGTTCACGTGCAAGATAGGGGAGGAGCATGCACTATGGGACAAATTTTAAATATTCATTATAAGCAAGCTCTGTGTCTTTTACATATTTGAACTGTCAGATTAAGAGAAGGGACTCTGCACACGTTGAGCTTTTTATGTACTTTTATGTCTGAGTGTTGCGCTGTATTTTTATCTTTATTTGATAGTGCACTAACAATGTCTACTAGGGTAGTGCCAGTGCGGCGCTTTTGCCCTAGGTGCTGCAAGGTCGGGGAAGACAACTTGCACTGGGCCCCATTCTTCCATGGGCCCTGTAGCAGCTGCCTTCCCTGTCTGTGTGGTTGGGTAAGTGAAAGAGTGTGTTAAAAACCAAAAACACAGCGGGCACAGCCTAAATACAAATAATTATTTTTGCGTGCTCCTGGGTCCGTGCCACTCCGCTAAAATCCACAATTTACTTAGGCACAAAAAGACCTCAACAAAGGGCACAGCATACAGTATACTAAAAATAAACACTTTATTATTGTAAATCCATTGGATTAAAAAACATATACAGACAAGTTTAAAACATATGCAGCAACTTATCACCTATCAGCTCTGGTGTGATTATCTAACAAGCCAGAGACTCTATCTCGTCCATAGTCATATATCTGAACATAAAAAAACAATCCTTCTTATTGCAAGTGCCCCAAGTAAATAAATACAAAGTATTACATATCCTAGTCCATACAAATATCACAATACTATAATAAATATCACCGTCCTGAAAACATCAATATAATATTATAAAGTGCTTGTACATACAATTTTACTGTGAAATGCCAAATAGTGTAAGTCCGCTTAAAGGACTTTTTGCTATGATAATCAAAAAACCTTAAACCATACTATTAATATGTTGCCCTTCCAGACATATATATCTAACTCAATTAAAATTCAATCTACCTGGGAGTGAGGGAAAAAGAAAAAACAGTAATACAACTAAGCTGATAAGCTAAATCAAACAAAGTACTTTACCTTATGGAAGTCCAGTATCATGCGTGGGGAGGTGTGAGACAGTTCTCACGCGTTCCGCTGCTCCTGCAGCTTCTCCAGAGGTACTCACCTCGCTGCCGTCCTCCTCCTCTTATACCCCCGATCAGGCATGTGGTATTACATTTTAAGCTTCTCTACCCAGAACAGGACTCTTGTGAGTGATGTGGACCTTTCTGGAAACTTAAAGGGAAAGTCCACTTTGAAACTTACATGTACCTAGGCACCAAATCAACAGGATGGCTCTGATCATATGGGAGCCTGTGCACGTATCATGGGTACAGTTGTAGGGCTGCCCAAAGCAGGAAAGTGGACCAAATCCTTTGATGGTAAAAATTTGGGGTTTTAGTTTACTTTAAAGGGAATGTCCAGGAAGATTTCCGGGTTGATTGTAGAGGTGAAGAAACAAAAGAACAAAATAGGGAGTGGTGATAGGGAGATCCTTCAAATGGAACACAAATCAGCTTGACATGCAATCTTCTGTTAGATCAGGCTAAACTGTGATGTTCAGGATCATCTTATCTACTCTGTCACTTGGATTCTATGAAGGTTCTAATCTCACAGTCGATCCAACACTTTTATCCCAATGGGCCGTTGATCACCTTCCTGCCACTATCCTGCGCTGTACACTGAACCCTGAACTAAATGTAAATATGGTGGGGATCTCCAGGAGAAGCCGCTGTAACAATGGGACAGAGCCGCATCTGTCACAAGAGTTCAGGTGCAACCAGAAACCGTAGGCTTTATTGAGGGGGCAGTCCATCCAGATGGCCAGTTTTTAGAGTCCCCCTCCCCTGGTACCTAGGCAGGGTGGGCAGGTTACATAAAAAGTAAAACACCTCGGCCAAAATCCAGTGCCGATCATCGGGCGCAGGTCGCCACCATATTTGGTCTAGACGCTCCTGTCGCCTATTCAGGTGAATGGGTGGGACTGCGCCTAGAGTGGAGAACACACTCTGGTTGGCAGGAATGGCCCAGAGCAAAGATGGCAGTGTCCAGCGCTGAAATGTCCCATTGATAAGCGCTGGATTTTGGCCAAGGTAAGTTTTTCTCTTACTTTTATGTATATCTACTTTGGAGATTCAAGTTCAACTTACGGGGCAGGAAGTATTACATCAACTGTGAGTGAGAGGGGATATCTGTAACAAATCTTACACTATGTTTGGAAATACAGCTCTCTGGTTAAAGATCAACCCCCTACACACACAGACCAGTGTTTCACCTGGGGAATAGGCGCATGAAGCTTTTTGTGTGGGCTCATCTAAGTAGTGGGTAAAAGGCTGAATATGGCTGCTTTCAGGAGGTATTGGAGTAAATTGTAGCTTATTTCTTTAACAAACTGCTCATACGGGGGGTAACATCTAGGATGCATTTATCTTACCTAGTACTGTACCATTAATAGTACTAATTTATTTGCAATGTATTTACTAGTTGCAGAATTCAGTGCTACCTAAGTTAATTAGATATCAAGGGTCATGCTAAAGATCTGGTGAAGCAAGTTTACTGGGGTAGTAGACGCATGAAGCTTTTTAATAAGGCCGGTCTACACCAGCGCGATTGCATTGCGGAATGGTCACACTTTTGAGCGATCGCCCCGCAATCACCTATGAAAAGCTGCCCCTGGTAATCTATGGCCACTTTCACATAGCATCTGGGCATTTGTGGAGTGCTCTGAGCACTGAGGGTGCAGCGCTAGCGATCCCATGTGATTGGAGAGCTGACGCCCTCCGCACACTGCACACCAGTGGTTGTGAGCCGCTCACCCAAAAGCGCAAGTGCCCCGCAGTAACACTAGTGTGAAACCAGCCTAGACTCATCTAAGCGGGTGAGCTTTCCAATGTGACCTGAAGTTTACATCACTGAGCTTTTTTACTTAAACACACCAAAAAATTCTGTAAAGCATTTCTGTTGTAAAATTGCCCTCTGATGGGGCATTTTTACAGGTGAGGTACCTCATTTTTCCAGTGGTGTAAGGACATTTATTGTTAAATTGGAAAAAACAGCACCCAGTGTGTTATGCAGAATGATTTAGCAAATTCTTATGCATAGCCCATAGGGTTCTGTTTTTTTCCAAACTTAAAAATAAATGTCACTACGCCACTGGAAAAATTAGGTACATCATCTGTAAAAATGTCCCATCACAGGGGTAGGTGATTTTTGGGGACAGGTTGGAACAGAATTTTTTTTAGTGTGTTCAAATAAAAAATCTCACTCATATGTAAGCGTCAGTTCTCACCCGAAAGCATACCCATAGGAAAACTTGCTTCACTAGATCTTTAGCATGAAACCTCACTGTTGCTTCCTTAGATCTTAGGCCCTTATTTATCACGGGCTAGCGCCAGGTAGTGTCTGACGAGCGCCAGGTAGCGGCAGCTAACGGCGACTACCGACTCAAGTACGCCCGGCGGCGGTCACAATGACGCATTTATCAAGCAAAATGAGGCTAGCGCCGGCGAGAGCGACGGCTAGCGCGGCATTCATCATGAGGCCGCCTGGACCGAACAGCGCCGCTGCAAATTCCCTCACAGCGCCAGGTATGAGCTGTCGCTCCCTAGCGATGTCCAATGCATTTCAATGGAGCAATCTATAATTAATCATAATTAATTGGTATTATTTTATTTTTATTTTTTTTTAATGTCAAAGATTCGGAGACCACTTCTGCAATGTTAGGATTTATTTTTAAGTAAAAAAAAAATATTTAAAAAATTTGTGCAGAATTGATCTAACATGTCTGAGATTAATGTATTCATATTACAAAATGATTCTAAAAACATGTATAATGTTACATTCAACAAATATGGTTGTTTAGGGGTTAAAAACTAGTTAATACCCATCGCCGCCAGCGCTCTGGGGTTTAAACAATGGATGGACAGCGACAGCACATTCGGAGCGTCATTTTTTAATGAATATGAAGCTAGCCGTTCGCTCTGGCCATTCGTTGTCAGGCGCTCACATACAACGCTGAACCTGTGAAACAGCGACCCCCCAGCCCGTATTCAACATTACCGCACACCGACTGAGTCGCTGTCATCAAGCTAACGCCGGCCAAGCACAGCGAATACTGTCTGGCGCTGAAAAAATCACGCTACAGTCGCTCATCTGGCGCTACCTGGCGCTATTAATGAATCGGCCTCCCCGTATACATAATCTATCAAAATGATTCAATATCAGCCTAAGATTGAAGAAAGTATAACAAAATTAAAAAAAACTTCCACTGCCAAAGGATCTCCCCAAATCCTTCCTCTCTTCCAAGAACCTGGTAGCTCCTGGTAAGGGTGATTGCTCTCAACACCTCGTTTTAAACCAGGGGAATAGCTGGGGGGGGGGGCATTTGTCCCGGGTGCAGCAGGTCAGGGGGGTGCCAAAGGGGGGCCTGAGCACAGGTAGGGGCGCCATATTGAATCTTTGCCCTGGGTGCCAGAAGGCCTATCTGCGCCTCTACCTTAAACCATAACCTCAACCCACTTTCCTTGCTGCCCTCCTACCATTTTTCCTGGTGACCTACACTTTCTCTGGACCAGGCCTCCTCCAAGTGGTACCTTTTATTGTCTGCCTGAGTGAGCAACTGCTGGTTGTAAAGATTCCTTCACACTCCACCATTCTTAAAGACCATGGGGTTTAGTCATCAAGGTCTAGCGCCAGCTAGTGACTCGTAGCGGCAGGTAGCGTCTGGTGTACACCGGGTGCTGTACGCAATACCACATTTATCAAAGCGAATCTGGTGAGCGACTGGAACAGTGTCATGTAGCGTATGATTCATCATTACAGGCGGCTCAGCATATGGTGCCGACGCTCTAGCGTCCAGAGCACCAGGTGAGACCTGTCGCTACCGTTTGCTCTCCCATACATTTCAAAGGACGTCCCTTCAAATCCCTTTCCTGATTCTATTTTTTTTTATATCAAATAATTGTGTTACATCTCATGTGCTCGAAAAAGTCATTTTAGCAAAATTTTTATGCAGAATTGTCATTACAGGTCTTGCATTAAAGTGTTAATCTCACAATGTTAAAATAATGTAATTCCATGTGTTTTCGCTTTGTTACTGGTTAAGATGTGTTAAAAAAAATCACTTTAATCCCACATTGTCTGGCACTCTAGCCTATAGTGAACCAATTTTGATTTTTTGATGAATATGGTGTGAGACGCTGAGAGTAGGTCGCTCTGAGCAGTCGCTACCTTTCGCTCCTTATAGCGTAATACTGGTGTTATAACGACCAACGTACATCTCATTCATGATTGCCGGGCCAATTACAATGTCCGATAGCTGCTTACAGCAACTACTAGCAGTCGCTCTAAGCACCGCACTACAGACACTCATCTGGTTATACCTGCCATTATTAATGAATCAGCCTCCATGTACCTACTCCCCTGTATGGTCCTCTACCCTTTGTAAGGGAGTTTCTATTTCTAGTAACCTAACCTTATTATCACTTTAGTGCAGCAAAACTGGGCCTACAAAGTAATCAGCCTGTTTTCGGTTGCTGTGCTTCCTGATATTTTATTTTTCCACTTCCACATCCAGATGTACTTGCCTACCTGCCAACAAGAATTCCTTGCATGAATGTTAACTATATACCTGGCCAAAAATAAAAAATTACATTTAGAAATCCTATTTTGGCATACCATTGTTGTGTTTTAAAATGATTGCTCTTTAGTGGCTAAAAAATATTTCTATTTTCCAGTCTTTCTAAAGCAATAGGAAGCATTAAGCTCCATAATATAACTTTGCTTAAACCAGAAAACTACCGGCATGAGTTGCTCCGTTCAAAGTAAAATGATGACACATAGGTGTCACAAAATGGTCATCAAGTACGATCAAAAAATCAATCGCCTATTGCTTTGACGAACTCCTTGTCAGAAACATTTAAGCCCCTTTGTAGCCCCCAAAGTGATTAAGTAACACTTAACATTCTATTAACACCATTGTTCTGAAGGAGGCTCCTCCCCTTCTGCCACTTGTCCCTATCCTTTCAGGTGTTCCCTGGCCCACATACTCTTGATAAGACTTGCGAACAGGAGAAGTGTTTTTAGTTGAGATTACCTCCAGCCCCAGAGACGTCTGTCTGCCCTGTACATTTCGTGCTCTTGGACTGAAGGCTCCAACCAGTGGCTTGCATGGAGGACCTCAAAACATTTTCCTTGGACTCCTGTCTTGATAGCTATGGACCTTTGGTGCAGGTGTCTCACCAACCCTGTCTTCAGCCACCCATGGGGTCACCTGGATTCACCATGACCCATTGTCTTCCTCAGAACCCGATCAGGACTTGCTGTCCAGGGGGTTACACCAGTTCTGGAGAGTTGCCAACCTACCAGGACAACATCAGGGGCGCTGAATGGTATGGTCACGGGCAAGATATGCACTATCCTTCATGTAAGTGTGACATTTGTAAAATGTTTGTGTAACTGTCATACCATATGTGTTGGATCCCGTCTTTTTTATTTTGATATAGGGTGTAGTTACTTTCTAATTAGCAAAAGCAACCCTATATGATAGTTCTATCATCACTAGTTTTTGCAATGTAGTAGTAATTTTACTATTTGACAATTACTCCTGCATTAGGTATATATATATATATATATATATATATATATATATATATATATACAATAAAAAAAAATACAGGAGATGTGCCATGTGCTTTATGTACATATGTAGCGTATGATATATGGACAGTGGCGATAACATCGGTCCTAGTCCTCAGTCATTGCTATTTTATTAACTATATTAATGTTGAATTTGTCACTAGATTAAAATAGATCTAAATGTATAATTATAAGAATTTAACTTGTACAATAGTTTTGCAAAATAAATTTATCTTAGTATAGAAGATTTAAATCATGGTTTATTAGTTGAGTACCCAACTATAAACATTCTGAAATGCAGCTAAAAGTTAAGTTAAAACACTATCCAGTGAATACAAAATGACAGTTTTGCTATTAAAAAAATATACATATACCTTTATTAATACAGAATAAAATATAAAAAAGGAAAATATGTCAACAGCGTGTTAAAATGCAGATGTATATGTATCAATACTTGGTAACCTTTTTGTTTACTATACCATTTAGTCACTTCACTTATGCTTTAATCAAACTAAAATATTTAATCAAGTTAATGGCTTTCCAATTTCCATTCAGTTTATTACACTGGCTAGGATATCACTGTTTTTATACAGGTATACAGTATCAAATAAACTTTATTCATACCATTCAAATACCTTCATTTGATTTTTGATAATGAAAATAAATGCATGAAACCATTTTTAAATATTTAATTTTATTCAACAAAAATCAAATTGCATTTACTACTATATTATCTTTCAAATGTGTTTCATATACTATTTTAAATCACATTTTAACATGTTAACGTGCTATTATTTAAAATGAAATGTGGTATTCTATGAATTTATGCTGTGACTATTTTTATCATTTAAAATAGTTAAATGACTTGTGAAGTAGAGGAGAAGATCAAATTCTATGTGAAGCTATTGCTTCTTTATCTCTTTATTTGTGGATGTTTTAGGAGCCTTTGTTGGGGACTATTGTTGACCCAGAGAATAAGCTTATTGTAGACACTATCTTATCTTAATCCTTGCTCAATATTTGAATTTAGATATGGGTGACCCTATCAGACAGTCTTCTGTCTGTCCCTTACAATAGTATAAAATAAGGCCAGGATGAAAATATGAATACAGTATGTTTTTAATGATCTTTAATTATTTAGGGGGTTATTCAAATGATTTTATGAGCATCTTAGGGAGGTCGCTTCTTGAGAGACTTTCCTATTTAACACACAATAAAGTGGAAACAAATCTTGTTTTTTTTTCATTTTTGTTCAAGAATATCCTCTGCATCTGTGACAGGGCAAGAGGCAGAAATAAGAAATAAAACATTTGAGCGTGTAGACAAAACCCTAATTAGGAAATAATGTCTTGGTAATATTGTACGCCAAACAATATATTTTAACCTCAAAATACAATAAAAAAGTATTATTTGCTCACTATTAGATCTGTGGAGAAGGTAATTTTAAGTGTGAATTCAACAAATATTATTTTACATATTGCATAGCACACACCAAATGTAATTCATGGAAAATATAAAATCAATGTGGTATGGCCAAAACGGCTCCTCATAGTGCCTTCTAACCCAAAATTGTAATAATAAAAAAGAAAAAACTCGTACTACGTTTAAATCAAATCTAATGTAAAAGTGTCTCACATCTAAAATATACAACTAAATAATATGATATACAAACCATATGTCTGGGGTTGACAATGGATCTCAGCAAAATAGGAATATGACGTCTATCAATGTCAATAAAGTGAAGCAGGAGAAAGCATAGGATTTGAGAGGAATACCAGATTATAGAAGCCAGTTGGAGCAGAGGTCACTGGATATGAATATACATACATATATATAATCATTCATGAAAGTGATAATACTGTTGGGCTCACAGGTAATAAAAAAGAGGAAATCCAACATTAAAATAATACCATTTATTGGCTCAACTCAATAGATTGAAAACTTTCGAGGCGCCTTAAAGTGGACCAACACCCAGGATTTTCACTATCCTGGGTGTTGGTCCACTTCCTTGGGGCACCCCGATTGGGGCCCCCGCTGTGTGAAACCCCCCAGAAAGCCCCAAAAACTCACCTGACCCCGCTCCCACGTGCCTCGCTCCACCAATCACCGCCGTCGGACAAGCGAGGTCCGTTGACGGACAAGGTGAGAGCGCCCGCTGCCGCCTCTCGCGCGTCCCTCTTACAGGGATATATATCTATAGTATAAAAATAATGTCATGATGTACAGTAATTCCACAATGGGTCTAGTACATCTAATAATAAATAGGAAGGGTATGGTTCACATTGTAGCTATTATTTCAGTTTGTCAAGTGACTCTAATGTAATCTCACCAATTCACACAGCCAGATATACAATCAACATCCCAAGGAATGGGTTAGCTTTCCCGAAACCCTGTTGGTTTAAGTTACCAATCTTTTTCATATGGGGTAATATTTATCTAGTTACTTATTTGTTGGCTGCTATGCTCATGTTAACAGGAAATACAGTTATTGTAAGTAATATGTCAAACAAATACTAAATTTAATGATTGAAAATAATGATTGTATGTTTAGCTGTGTAAATGGATGAAGTTATATTAGATTTATATGACAACTGTTATTTAGGTGATGGAATATTACTTTACTATTGTATATTTTTAGCATAGCTTGCCACATCCACTAATCTAACTCTCCTTATTTAAACTACTTTAACTTCATTTTTTTCAGAACCTGATCTATCATCAAACCCCATCCACCACATCCTGCACCCAAACACTAAATTAGCTTGTGGCTTCCCCATACAGCTTGCTTATACTGTAATGTAATTGATTACACTGTACATGAACCCTCTGATTGGAAAGCGCTGCAGAATATGTTGGCGCTATATAAATAAAGATTATTATTATTATGCTTAATAGCATGTGTATTAGACCTACTGCACTGAAACTACACTAACTGGCTGCTGAGGAATTTAATTTTATGCTTTTATGTATTTTATTCCCTTACCTGTAAGCACATGATAACCATCTCTTTTCATTCATGCTTATATTTATCCAATATCTTTATACAATACCTTCTCCGAGTAGCCCAGGGTTTCCTAACAGGTGGTACACTCCAACCACAACCAGATACGCTGCCATCTATCCTGTAATCAGGCACGATTTGCTCATTAAGTACATAACTACTCCAAATGGTGATGCAAACTATTTATGTGCATTGCTGGCACTTTTAATGGCAGTTTTGAGAGATAAACTTTCTAAAAATTAGATTTGGACGATTCGCCAAATTTCTCCAAGAAATTCTGGTTTGTCGGAATCCAACCTTTGAGAATCGCTAATCTCTAGGGAATACATACAGCAGGGTGGGAGCAAGGGAGGCCGGCCGCACTGTCAGCTGTGCAAGTTGGCTTCTGCAGCACGCTGACAGTGCGACCATCCTCCCACGCGCTGTGTGTATCGCACACTTACCTACATGCCTGTTCCCCTCTCATTCTGGTCCAGCGGCTGGCTATGGGTGCAAGTTGGCTTGCTCTATCTTTTACCCACTGCCCGAGGTGCCAGTGAATTTCAGGGAAAATTCGGTCAGTACGAACCCCCAAAAATTCGGTTTCGTGCTGAATTGAATTTTTCCTAATATTCGGAATGAACTTGGGTTGTGACAAACCAGTTCCATCATCTCTACTGACAACCCCCATGTACCACCCAGGTGGTACTTGACATGATTAGAAAATGGAAAGTGGTACTTGATAAAAATAGGTTGGGAACTCCTAAACTAGCCTCTATAATCTGGGATTCTTTTTCTTTATTCACTTTATTGTTTTACAATAGACCTTATATCACTTTTTTTGAGATTCGGTATCAACCACATGCACATTATTGTATATAGTATTACTTACTCGTATGTGTATGCATATGAGATATACATTTCTTGTAAGTTAAAATATATTAACATTAGTACATACATCATACCATGTGGGTTTTTTTCCTTTTTATCATTAGGGTTATAGGGATCTGAAAAAAGCCCTTTTGGATACACTTGTTTTCTATTAAAGTTTGTGCACTATACCAGTATTTCATTTAATATTATATTAGTATACTCTTTTTTTATTCTTTTTTTTATTTGCTTTATTGTTGTACATGAATGTGTATTAGATGTAAATACACATATATATTATATTTAACTTAAAAATATATTCACAATAATGCATACGTACAAACATGTGTTTTCTTTTTTAATATTACAATTTAGGGTTATAGGGACCTGAGAGAAGCCCCTTTGGACATACTGCACCCCCTTTGTTTTTATGTGTTTGTGTGTGTGCTAGACCGGTATGTGATTTAATATGACCTTACTGTGTTTAAGATCCTGTAGGCTGCTGTTATTTATAGATTTGTAAGAAAAATATCTTCCTCAGTAGAAAACTATTTAAATCCTCAACTGTAGAGCAGCCCCATTGCAGGTTCATGGGCTTTTTTTTTTAAATAAAAAAGTAAAGTCTCTAAAAATGTCAGAAGCTCTTAAAATCATGGACAAGAAAAACAAAACAAGTGCATTTGCAAAATATAGTTATTGTAAGTTATAAACCGGACTCTATGAATCAGTTAAACAAATATGATTCATAATTATTTGAGCAATTTGTCAAATGCTATAATCTGCTGTTGTTTGTGTGTCACTTTTACTGCCAGGTACTGTAGCTTAAACAATTAGTGAAAAGGTGGCTTAAACATAACCTTGGGCTAATGTCCACATTATATAATGACTTGTATTTTGTTTTATTTTAGTTTTTTACTTTTAATGGGTTAAATCAAAATTGATAGGGGATAGCTCCTCTCAAATGCTATGGAATATAAGAATCACTTACCAAAAACACCCAAACCATTAAACATTAAACCAAACCATTAAACATTAAAGCAAAGACTACAAATGGAATACATATACAAAAAATTAAAATATTTTATTAAACAAAACTTTTTAAATCTTCTTTCAAGAAAATCCCCACTAAAACTAATTGTCAAATGTAATCGTAAATGTGGCTTACAATCAATATACAAGATTTTCAAAGATTTGTCGTTTTTTGTAAATCCCATGAAAACATTTTTTAAACCTAAATCTAAAATTCTTATTGAACTTAAGTCCAAAAATATATTAAAGTTTTTCTTTCTTTTCAGTCTCCAGGATAATTACACCTTCTGGGTTTAACATGCCACCATCGGGTTGTCTAGGATGGGAAGGAACAAAAACATCTCTGATTCTTCAACATACGTCCAAAAGAAAAAGGAGAGTCCTGTTTTCCCAGGCTCAGGTGTATGAGCTAGAGAAAAGATTTGAGCAGCAGAAATATCTTACGGCTCCAGAAAGAGAACAGCTAGCCAAACACATCCACCTTACCCCCAATCAGGTGAAAATCTGGTTCCAGAACCACCGCTACAAGATGAAAAGGCAAGCCAAGAACCGAGACCAACAAGCGCCAGAGGAAGCCAAACCTTACAGCGTTGACTCTGACGAGGTCAACGTGGCCTGCAATAGTCCGTGCACTTCCATAGAGGATTACGGAGATGTGAAGTTGGAGTACAAGGCTTCGGTCCAAGACCAACCTCTCCACGGCCATAATCTGTTTATGGCACAAGACTTTCTTAGCTCTAATTCGGATATCCAGGATCACGAATTCGACAAATCTGTTCGAAACATGGTGTTCAAACCTTGGTGACTCTGCACACAAGCCCTGCAAAAAATTCCTAAGACTAGAATTTGTTCCCAACAAAAGCCGGTCCTGGTAAACCAAACTTTACTGCCATATTTTTTTTTTAAAAAGTAAAATATTATGTGCATTTTTAAAATGGTATTGTGCCACATGCCCTTACCTATAGTACATATATGTGTGATTTTTTCGATACTGTACATTTAATATTTAGGGAAAAAATAAAATGGGTCACATTGCCCAAGAACAATTATGACACCCCAGTGACCAAACCAGTCCAGACGGGGAATGAAAAAAGCCTTATACTTGGACAATTTTAAAAGGGAAATAACATTTAAAATAACTACTTATTTAACTTTGTGAATAATTCCACTTTTCGTCTATTCCTTTTTCTCAATGGCCCATAAGAAGTGAATGTATAAAGATGATGTTGCCTCTAGAATACATTGCTAAATAGCGCTTAATGAATCTCTAATGTTCTTCTGTTAAGTCATTCTTAATATAATAACTGCTTCCTATGCAGTGACGCTAAATCTGCTGCTGAAATGATTAAGTTGTTACAGACGTTACATATTTACTTACAAACTTGATATATTTAGTTTATTCTACACTGTTGCATGTTGTATAGTGTAAAACACAAAAAGGTACATAAAATACATATAAGGAAGGCTGATCTCTTGTTAAGCTGTCTTTGATAGTAACTCATTAAACTGGATTACCCCATAAGTGACTTATGGACAACCGGGTTAGAGAGCTTGACACCCTCTGTCAAAGGCTCTCCCAAATGAGGAGGAGAAAGTGCCCCTATTTTGATTAACACCCCCTTAGTATGGCAGATTTTACATGTTTGCAGTTTAAAAACCTACAAACTAAAGGGCAGACTAGGTAGAACAAATGGTCTCCTTCTGCCAACAAACGTATATGTTTAATCAATAAAGAGGGAAAAATTCCCCCACACCTGATTGGTTTTTGCAATGAAGCAGCTCTACAGACGAGGTGAAGAATTTTCAATTGAGGTAGAGTTTTTATTTGGCACCCTATGATCATCTGATCTCTTTGCAGTTTAAAAACATATGTGTTCTTCTATGTACAGATCACATGAGCTGGTTTTATTTATTTATTTTTTTTTGTGTTTTATTACTTCATTTTATATGCATTTGCTTTCTTTTTCATTTAAATTTCCTAATGTACTTTCTTAATATTGTGAGTTTTATGTACCGTTTACTTGTGCCACCACTCACTTAAATGATATAAAGAAGCTCTTTGGGTAAACTCCACCCAAAAACACAGCTTCCTCACCAAATAGATCAGATACGGGGGAAAATTCATTCAGATTTGGAGAGGCGCTCCACATTTTGAGTGCCACTTCTGTCCTTAATGAATACCTGCGCACTGGGTTTTAAGAGTCTCTCAAATCAACTCAATACACAACAAAGTGTGTGAATATATATATATATATATATATATATATATATATATATATATATATATTTTATGATATTGATCATCCTAAGCGGGTATTTATATAAATGTGAAGAGTCCCATACTAAGATGGAGATCAGCTCCCAATAAATTGAGTAACTCATAGCGTAGCGTGCTGTGTGATATCAACCATATAATAGTTCCTAATAAGAAAAAGGAACACTGTGGGTCATGCTATTTATTTTGTGTATTAGGTTTAACTTTGGGTGCACTTTTGGCTGTGAAGAGAACCTTGCATCTCTATTATACTTTTGCAAATAAAAAAGTGCAATAAAAAATGTTTGTCCCCGTCTGTCTCCATTACCTGTGATAGGGAATTTTTACAGGTGGGGCACTTTTTCCAATGAGATAAGGATCATTTTTGAAAGTTTGGAAACAACAGAAGTCTATGGGGTAATGCTAAAGAATTAGCTATTTTCTGCATTTCCCATAAAGTGCTGTTGTTTCCAAATTGTCAAAAAATATCCTTACCTTGTTTTTATGTTATGTCCCACTGCACTTGCCTGCCTGTGCAGAGACCCTGCGGCATGCTGCCTACATTCTGTAGGACAGCGCAAGGATTTTTTGTGGGGACACAGTGGCCCTCCCCGCCACCCGCACACCCTGAGACCCAGTGGTGTGGCTTTCTAGGAGACTAGTATCTCTCATTTGAGGTGCAGTGGCCCCCCCACACCCACGGAGTGCAACGGCCCGCTCCTGTCACAGTAATGAGAGATCTGGGTGTGTGAGGGTGGCAGGCTTTCAATGGCCTGAGGTAGGAGAGTGTTAGCCTTGAGAAGCCTTGGAGGATCTACCTGGGGTGCAGTGGGCTGGCAAATAAAAAATATATACTTACCTCGTCTGGAAAAACACCTCCTCATAAAATGGTGGGGTACTAAAAAGTGGGGATAAAATAATACTAACATTTTTATAGAACTCTTTTGTGTGTTATAAACTAAACTCACAATTCCACCCAAAGTTAAACTAACTTCACAAAATAAATAGCATGACCCCATTGTAACATCACAGAGACCCCCTACTGAAATCCTCATAGGTTTCCATGGGACATGGAGGGTCAATCTAATTACCTGGTAAAGCATGGTGCACCAGCGGTGTTCATTGACTTGTGAATTGCAACCTGCATCTTGGTTAGCTTTTTTGGTGCAACAGTCCCACGCCTCTCCTGCTAGCAGTTTGGGGGTGGGGCCACTGCTCCTCTAATGAGAGATTCTATAGTAGACACAGCAGCTTGCAGAGGTCCCTCCAGTGACCATCATGTACCCTCGGCCGGAAAAGGCAGAAGACTCACACTCAGAAGATGGCACCCTCCGAACCCTGCCACCCTGCCCCAAACCCACAACCGTGATAGGCAGCATGGAGACAGATGCCATCTTACCAAGGTGGATTTCTGGACAGAGCTGCATGCAGATCTGGGTGTGTCAGGGTGGCAGGCTTCCAGTGGCCTGAGGTAGGTGAGTGTGAGCCTTGGGGATCCTTGGAGAAACTACCTGGTGTGCAGTGGGCTGGCAAATAAAGTATATACCCATGGCCAAAAATGACCCAGCCACATACATACTGCTCACGATGGTGTGCTTTCTTAGAGATGAACAAAACCAACCAGCGGCCAGCATGGAATCTAAAAGATGCCAAGGCTGGCTGCTGGCTTTTCCCCAGGACTTGCCGAATTGGTTAGCCCCGCTGTGTGAAACCGCCCAGGGTACCCCAGTGGCGTGCACACACTCCCACCCCAGCCATTCAGAATACTAAGGCTCCCCATTGATCTCGATCTGAGCCCTTTGCCAAAAGCAAGTAAACACAGCAAAGGGCTCTGATTGGACGACAGCCCATGCATGCGCCATTGCAGCATCAAAATGTGAGTGCTTTCTGGGGGGTTTCACACAGAAATTAGGATGCGCCAGGGGTACAGAAAAAAACCTGGGAAAGTTAAAATCCCGGGTATTGTTCCGCTTCAAGGAGGAACAAAACCCAAGAATTTCACTTATTTGGGCTTAGTTCCCCTCTGGCGGGGCATCCTAATTAAAGACGCCCCGCTGTGTGTTTCCTCGAAAAACTCACCTTTTGCTGGTTCCCATGTGGGCCACTCAATCAGCTGCACTTGTTACATTCAGATTTCTTTTGGCATTCAGAGTGGCATGGAAATCTGTAAGGAGCAAGTTCCGCCAGGCGGCCCCCTTACTTACCTCTACATGCTTGCGTGGCTTTTCAGAAAAGCTTGGAGTGGGTACATGCCCCAGATAGAAGTGTGCTGGGGATGCAACTGCAACACTGAGACACAGCAATGACTCCAGGGAGAGGTGAATAACTTGAGATCTGGGATGCCCAACTTTGTTTGATTCCCCAATCTGCCCCTAAAACCCCCTTACCCTCTTACCTTACCAGCATTCCCACGGCTGGCACATGGGCTCTTGTCGAATATACGCCATATGCTGTGCATATTAATGCAGGCACACAGCCCTGTTTTGAACAGAGATAGGGAATATGGAAGTGGGAGCAGCAGCAGCATCCCCACCCTCCCTGCGATCTGCGGCACGCTCCAACCCCCAGCTTATTTGAATGGTTGGACCTTGGAGCGTGTCTCATCTAAAGGGAAAATGTGGGTGCAGACGCAACCTGCAAACCCAGCTTGGAAACGCCTGAAAGGTAAGTGATTGCTGGGGCGATCACGGGGGTTCACACAGCGGGGGGATTCGACTGACCAGGCCTGGAGTCTTTTAGATTCCAGGGTCAGTGACAAAGGTGGCTGGTCTTCATTAAACAGCACTCCTCGGCCATACCTGTAATGCTAACTGCCCCCAGCACCCCTTGCGCAGGCTATGTTTGGTGGTGCAAGAAATACAAGGCTGGTGTCTGGGTGGGACATGGGTGATGCAGAGGGACTGTGGTGCATTGAGCCTTGAGAGGGAGACAGGCTACTTTGGGTTGAGTATGAGAGCTGACCACAGCATGACCCCCCCCCCGCCAGCACGTCCCATGTAAGCTTGCCTCACTCTGGGAACCCACGGCTGTGTGCAGCATCAAAGAACATAGCCCTCTGCATTTCCATGGCATCCTGGCTCCCTTCACTCTGCACACTTTCATCAGCATAACAGTGCAGCGCCGTGAGATCCTAGAACAATCGGGGAGGCTGATTCATTAATAGTAGCAGGTAGCGACAGTTGAGCGACTGTAGCGGCATTTTCAGAGCGCCCGCTAGTAGTCGCTGTGCTTGGCCGTTGTTCGGTTGTTGATAGCGACTCAGTCGGTTTGCCATAATGTTGAATATTGGGTGAGGAGACGCTATTTGACAGGTTCTGCGCTGTATGGGAGCGCATGATAGCGACTGGCCCTAGCGACCAGCTCCCACCATATTCATTAAAAAATCACGCTCAAAAAATTCTCACGCTGTAAAATGCATGTTTAAACCCCAGAGCGCTGGCGGCGATGGGTTAAAAGTAGTTTTTTAACCCCCAAACAACCATATTTTTGGAAACCAAAAAAAACAAGTTTTTTAAATAATTTAATAATGAATACATTAATATCAGACCTGTAATATCAATTCTGTACAATTTTTTTTTTTTACCTTAAAAAAATCTAAAATGGCAGAAGTGGTCACATAATTTTTCACATAAAAAAAAAAAAAAAAAAAAAAATTCATAACAATTAATTATGAATATTTAAAGATTGTTCCATTGAAATGCATTGGAGAGCGCCAGGTAGCGAGAGGTCATACCTGTCGCTGTTCAAGGTCGGACGCTGGCGCTGTGGGGTGAGGCTGGAATAATGATGAATGAGTGGCTATATGGCGCTATCTCAGTCGCTAAGCAGGATTGGCTTGATAAATGTGTGATTGTGGTGGGGAGCCGGCGTTCTCGTGGCGGGGCCCGTCATTACCGGCCGCTCACCAGTCGCTACCTGTCGCTATTCCTTCATAAATAAGGGCCAAAGTAAACAGCTGGGTCGGGGGGGGGGGGGGTCTCAATTTGTAGGGCGCATTTCCATAGTTCACCTTGGGCAGCAGAGAGGCTAGGCTCACCCCTGCAAACTATTATTTGGGTTAAAAACTAGCACTTGGGTATTTAGGCCCTTAAGAGTACCCTGTGTCATTTACTAGTACTCGACTATCTTCCAAACTGGATTACAGCATTTTTCCCTTTGTATTTATTTTTTATTTTTCTCGATTTTTCTGCATGTTATTAAAATGTTTAAAGTAAACTTTAAAACTTAGGACTGGTAGGAATATTTGATTAGTTTTAGTATTTTTGATACAGTGAGATGTTCAAACAGCATTGATCAAAATAATGAGCATAAAGCGAATGTATAGTCATATGAAAAGGACAGCCACAAAAAAAATGTAAAAAAAATTAAAAAACAACTTTATCTCAAGTTGCGGTATGCTTAATTTATTTTTATTTGTCATTTATTGCTGCTTTATTGCTTATATATACTGATGAGAAATTGAATCTTAAATAAAATGTTAATGATATAATATGCTTTTCTTTTGCTACTAGTAAAGTGTAATAAACTTGTCTTTCTATCAAAGTTATGCTGAAACCTTTCTTTTACAAGTAGAAAAATACCTGTTACTGTTTGTTTCAATTACATGTAATAAATGAACTTGTCTTTTTTTAAACCATTTTGTTTTATTATATGTATATTAAATTAAAGATAACATTATTTGTATGTATGAGACTAAAATTAATTAAAGTCATTGTCCAGGCACACTCAAACTTTTTTCTATTGTATAGAATTACACATGGAAATTATTATTTTTTTCCTTTTTCAAAACAAAGCTATATTACCAGTATAATTATAAATTAAAGTTCCACCTCCTGTGCTGTCCTCTGTGATGGGAGTGGCACGGCTGAGTGATGCAAGGACACTGTGTAATTTGAATTGAAGTGAGCAGAGGTTGATACTAGCCTATCACTAAAAGAGTGGGTGTTAACCTGACACGAGCCTCAGCATTCAATTTGTGGTCAAGATCAGGGGGAGATGCTGGAAGAGGAAGGGGAAGAAGAAATTCTCCTTCCTTTCTGTGACCAGAGCAGTTGTACAGCATGAGACAGACGCTGCACTAGGAAAGCTGCCATACAAATTATTATTTTGAAGTTTGACCAGTCAATCTCTTGAAAGAAGTACATTTTGGGGGGTTCATTTAGATTTTGGGAGCCTTATATTTTTGAGAGCATCCTGAATATCTGTTTGTTGAGTATTAGTTCCATAGTTACTTAGGCCCTTATTTAAGAAGGGATAGCGTCAGGTAGCGCCTGGTTAATGAGAGGTAGCGACAGATAGCGACTGGTCAACGCCGGACACGGCACACAATTACACATTTATCAAGCAGAATCTGTTTAGCGACTGGGATAGCGCCATGTAGCGTCTGATTCATCATTTTCACAGCCTCAGCGAACAGCGCCAGCGTTCAGCCTTGCACAGCACCAGGTATGACCTCCCGCTACCTGGCGCTCTCCCATACATTTCAATGGACGATCCTTTTCTTCTCTTTAAACTGTTTTTTTTTTTTTTCAAAAAAATCACAAATAATTCTGTGACCTCTTCTGGCATTGAAAAAGCAGTTTTTTCATAATTTTTTCATTTTTTATATATTTCCTCAGAAATGACATTACAGGTCTGCCATTAAAGTGTTCATGTTACAATGTTGTTACAATGTAATTCCATATGTTTTCGCTTTGTTACTAGTGGATAGATGCTGAAAAACAGACTTTAAACACACCGCCTCCTGCGCTCTGGGCTTCTAACAAATATTTTTTCAGCGCCAGAGATTTGGGAGGCTGCTTTTTTGCTGAATATGGTGTAAGTCGGTCGCTATGAGCAGTGGCTAACATGCGCTCCCATACAGCGCTGTACTGGTCAAATAGCGACTCCTCACAATGTATTCAACATTACTGAACAGCGACTGAGTCGCTATAAAGTGGCGACGCACTGCGACTACTAGCGGGCGCTCTGAAAATGCCTGCTACAGACGCTCATCTGTCGCTACCTGCCGCTAATGATGAATCAGCCTCTTAGTTATTGTATTGTATAGTATTCGGTGGAAAAAATACATATGTCCATCAAGTCCAACCAAGGGAAGGAAGAGTTATTTCTTATTAGTTACAGATAACAGCTAATCGTAACTGTTAATGATATTTTCTTTTAAGAAAAAAAAGCAACTAATCATTTTTTAAAGCTGTCAACTGTTGATGCTGTGAACATGCCCCTGTGGGAGGCTATTACACAGATTTCTAGTTCTTATGGTAAAAAGGATCATTGCCTCTAGAGATTGAGTTTCTTTGTTTTAGTGAGAGAGTATTTACTTGAAAGTCCTTTTCTTCATATTTTTGTATTAGCCATATATATATTTATACAAGTTTACCATACATTTCATTTTGTAATCTTTCTAATAACTAAAATCCTTTCTATGAACTGGTGCCCAGAACTGGACAGCATATTCCCTTGTAAAGGGGCAATATTATTTACCTATCCCGTGACTCAATTGAAAGACTCACTGATTCAATACATAAAAATGCAAAAAAACCCAGAGGGGAAATTTATTTGATGAGGTGGTGGTGATTTTTTTTTTATTTTTAGAATGTGTAAATAACAGCTTGTGAAGAATACACTATTGTAAAATTGACGTATATTAAGCTTCCTGTCATGCTTGAGTTTTTCTTCTACTTGATTTCTTCTCCACACGTCAGAGGAACCGCAATAGCAATAAGCTGTTATTGCAGGACATGCTGGCTCGGAAGACATGCCATTAAGTTGGGCAGTTCTCCCATGAAAAAGCAGAATGACAGGTTCAAAACCTGTCACCCGTGATTCTTCTTCCTTTCATTAAAAGAAAGAAAAATGCCAGACTTTTAGTAGAATGAATATCTAGCATATTTATGTATATTTTTATTAGCAGAATGCTGGTTTCAATTCAAAGTGGCTCTGTGTGTGTCCTTTTAATAAATACTTACACGCTGTTATGTTAAAATGTGTAAAAAAAGAGTCTATCCAGGGATTACACCTCTGCTTTTCACTCAAACCAGACCTTCAGCATCATTTAATGAAAAGCCCAACAGGCTGATTCATTAATAGCGCCAGGTAGCGACAGATGAGCGACAGTAGCGTTATTTTCACAGCGCCCGCTAGTATTCGCTGTGCTTGGCCGTTGTTCGGTAGTTGATAGCGACTCAGTCGGTTTGCCGTAATGTTGAATATTGGGTGAGGAGTCGCTATTTGACAGGTTCTGCGCTGTATGGGAGCGCATGATAGCGACTGGCCCTAGTGACCGGCTCCCACCATATTAATTAACAAATCACGCTCAAAAAATTCTCGCGCTGTAAAATGCATGTTTAAACCCCAGAGCGCTGGCGGCGATGGGTTAAAAGTAGTTTTTTAACCCCCAAACAACCATATTTTTGGAAACCAAAAAAAAAAGTTTTTAAAATAATTTTGTAATATGAATACATTAATATCAGACCTGTAATATCAATTCTGTACAAATTTTTTTTTTTACCATAAAAAAATTATTTAAAATGGCAGAAGTGGTCACAGAATTTTTCACATTTAAAAAAAAAATAGCAATTAATTATTAATATTTAAAGATTGTTCCATTGAAATGCATTGGAGAGCGCCAGGTAGCGAGAGGTCATACCTGTCACTGTTCAAGGTCGGACACTGGTGCTGTGGGCTGAGGCTGGAATAATGATGAATGAGTCGCTATCTGGCGCTATCTCAGTCGCTAAGCAGGATTGGCTTGATAAATGTGTGATTGTGGTGGGGAGCCGGCGTTCTCGTGGTGGTGCCCGTCATTACCGGCCGCTCACCAGTCGCTACCTGTCGCTATCCCTTGTTAAATAAGGGCCAGAGTCTATCCAGGGATTGCACCTCTGCTTTTCACTCAAACCAGACCTTCAGCATCATTTAATGAAAAGCCCAAATCTTTAAACAACTATTCACCAGCATTTAAAATTAATATATTTTACATTTTTAATCACATTATTCTTTCCCCCACTGGCTGCAACTCTGTTCAGGACTCTCGGATACGGGCCTCTGAAGCATCACATAATAAGAAGAGTAGAGCAGGGCAAAAGTACAGGGTTATAGCTGTGCTTTGTACAAACAGAGCAGAGCTGGGGTCAGAAAAAGGACAGCAATCCTAGAATGCAGATCAGTATAGTCAGAAGACTTCCAGTTTGCAGGCAGCCTGAGACTCCATGGGCTGCCATCTTGGATGTTTAAAGTCTCATAAAATGCACTAGGTGCAGGTAGGATGATTTCTAATGTTGGTAATCTGTATGTACACAGTAGGGGAACATATAAGATAGACTCTTAATCAGGGTGGAGGTCCTGTTTAATTTGAATCTGTTCTATTTTTTAAATGTAACTGCTTACATGATATACAGCTCCTTGAATTGCACTTGAAGGTGGTCCTAAAAATATTGACTGGGGGAGGGGGGCTGCTGCGCTTTTCTGTTTTTTACTTTAAAAAAATGTAAAAATTACAAAATCATGTATCTTTTTCATTACTTTCTACTTTGTGTTGCTCTATCACATAAAATCTTAAAGCAGAACTTCAGTGAATATTACCCCCCCCCCACCCTGCCACCCTACCCTGGCGCTGAGACAGGACGGGGGGTTAGAAAGAAAAAAACCCTTCCTTAACCCAGGGACCCACACCGATCCTCTCGTTCTCCCATGGCCATCGCAGGTAAAACAAGAAAGTGGCATCCCCCGGGTCCATGTGTGCTTCCGCCGCACATTCAATTGAGTGGACAGACAGGAGTGCGCATGGAGCCAGGGGATGCGCTCTGTGTTTTACTTCAGATGGCAGAACCGAGGATCCAGAGCAATGTAGGAGAGGCGTGGACCCCTGGGTTAAGGTGAGGTTTTTTCTTTGTACCCCCCCCCGTCCTGTGTCAGTATCAAGGTAGGTTGGCAGGGTTGGGGAGGTTAATATTGACTGAAGTTCAGCTTTAAAGTGTACCAACACCCAGGATTTTGACTATCCTGGGTTTTGGTCCACTTTGGTGGGGCACCCCGATTGGGGGTGCCCCGCTGTCTGAAACCCCCCAGAAAGCTCCAAAAACTCACCTCTCCCAGCTCCCACGTGACTGCTGCTGCCAATCCCCGCCGACGGACAAACGGGAGGCAGCGACGGACAAGGGTTTATGGGGGGTTTCACACAGCGGGGCACGATCGGGGTGCCCCGCAGTCAGGGGACTGATCGGCCCAGGAATCTTATAGATTCCTGGGCCGATCAGTGGAGGGTGTTGGTCCACTTTAAGAAAATAAATTAAAGTTTCATGGGAAGGAATACTTTTTCAAGGCACTGACCCAGTGCTGTATTTATAATATGACAATTGGCTATAAAGCTCAGAGCCAACAGAACTTCTTAGATTGATACAATACTTTACTTTTATTCTAATATCCTCAATACATATCAGAGCACTTTGACTGCTTCTAAGACATGAACATAAACAAAAAGTACAAACAAAAAATAAGAAAAAATATAAAAACCAGTTTAAAATCAATCAATGTATATTAAAATTGCAAAAAAGTGATGGAGATGACAAAGCATGGCTGACCTTGAAGGATTCAGGCCATGGCTGGATATGCAAGTCATTGGTAGACTGGTATGTCTGAAATTTTGGGACCCGACCTAACACTTAAATGCAAATATTATTGGTTTATCTTTAGGGCCCACACAGGGTTGCTATAGCTGCTCTAAAAATAATATAATACATAATAGTGAAGGAGACATTTAACAAAATTCACCCTATTATAAAAAGTGAAAGTACTGCAGCACATGGTAATCTGTGCAGCATCAGTTGATTATTGAGATTAGATACCAGGATGAAACGAAGAAACAGCTACTTGTTAGCACCAGGCATTCCAGGCACCTAGGGATAGGATAGGGGCTCCAAAGTGTCCTCTGGTTGCAGAGGCCAACCAGGGAAATCCATGAAACCCTTGTGGGTCTGCCTAAGCCTGATTAAGGTGACATGGCATAGCTAAACAGGCTGTAGAACACACCTAAAATCGCAGGTTACTGAGCACTTGACTGTAGACCTAGTTGCACTAACAGATTACTGGGCACAGCTGTAGACCTGGCTTGACTCAAATATTACTGGGCATAGCATTGGACCAGGGTAGACTCACAGATTACTGGACATAGCTGTAAAACTGAGTGGACTTACAGATATCTGGACGTAGCTTTAGCCCTGGCTGGTTGCTGGGAATGGCTGTAGACCCGATTGGACTCACAGATTACTGCCCATAGCTGTAGACCTAGTTGGACTCACAGGTTTCTGGACACAGCTGTAGCACTGGCTGGACTCACAGGTTGTTGGGTACAGCTTTTTACCCAGCTGGACTCACAGGTTGCTGGGCACAGCTACTTACCTGGTCGGGCTCCCAGGTTGCTGGGCACAGCTGTAGACTCAGCTGGACTCACTAATTGCGGGGCATTGCTTTAGACCAGGCTGGACTCACAGGTTGCTGGGCACATCTGTAGACCTGGCTGGGTTCACAAGTTGCTGGGCACAGCTATATACCTGACTGGATACACAGGTTGCTGGCCACTGCTATATATTTGGCTGGCCCGACAGGTTGCTGGGTATGACTGCAGACCCAGCTGGACTCACAGGTGACTGGGCATAGCTGCAGACCATGCTGGACTCAGTGTTTGCAGGGCACTGCTGTAGACCTGACTGGACTCACAGATGACTGGCATAGCTGTAGACCTGGGTGGACTCACAGGTTTCTAGGTATAGCTCTAGACCTGGCTGGACTCACATGTTGCTGGGCAGAGCTGTAGACCTAGCTGGTCTCACAGGATGCTGGGCAAAGCTGTAGACCTGGTTGGACTCACAGGTTGCTGGGCAGAGCTGTAGACCTGGCTGGTCTCACAGGATGCTGGGCAAAACTGTAGACCTGGTTAGACTCACAGGTCGTTGGGCACAGCTGTAGAACTGCCAGTTTACAGATGTCTGGGCACAGCTGTAGACGTGGGTGGACCCCTTGGCTACTGGGCACAGTTCTAGACCTAATTGGGCCCACAGGTTGCTGGCCACAGCTGTAGACCTGGCTGGACTCACAGGTTGCTAGGCAATCCAGTGGACCTAGTTGGACACATGTTGTTGGGCACAGCTCTAGACCTAGTTGGGCCCACAGGTTGCTGGGCACAGCTTATACCCAGCTGGACTTACAGGTTGCTGGGCACAGCTTATACCCAGCTGGACTTACAGGTTGCTGGGCACAGCTTAAACCCAGCTGGACTTACAGGTTGCTGGGCACAGCTATATACCTGGCTGGACTCACAGGTTGCTGGGCACAGCTGTACCCATAGCTAGACCCACTGGTTGTAGGGCATTTCTTTAGACCAGGCTGGACTCACAGGTCACTGGGCACAGCTGTCGATCTGGATGGACTCACAGGTTGCTGGGTACAGCTGTAGACCTGGCTGGACTTACAGGTTGCTGGCCAAAGCTGTACCCTCGCTGGACTCACAGGTTGCTGGGCAATCCAGTGGACCTAGTTGGACACATGTTGCTGGGCACAGCTCTAACCTAGTTGGGCCTACTGGTAGCTGGGCACAGCTTATACCCAGCTGGACTTACAGGTTGCTGGGCACAGCTGTATACCTGGCTGGACTCACAGGTCACTGGGCACAGCTGTATACCTGGCTGGACTCACAGGTTGCTGGGCACAGCTGTATACCTGGCTGGACTCACAGGACACTGGGCACAGCTGTATACCTGGCTGGACTCACAGGTCACTGGGCACAGCTGTATACCTGGCTGGACTCACAGGTTGCTGTCCACAGCTGTACCCTCGCTGGACTCACAGGTTGCTGGGCAATCCAGTGGACCTAGTTGTACACATGTTGCTGGGCACAGCTCTAGACCTAGTTGGGCCTACAGGGTGCTGGGCACAGCTTATACCCAGCTGGACTTACAGGTTGCTGGGCACAGCTGTATACCTGGCTTGACTCAAATTTTACTAGACATGTGGACCAGGGTAGACTCACAGATTACTGGACATAGCTGTAAAACTGAGTGGACTTACAGGTTGCTGGACGTAGCTGTAGCCCTGGCTGGTTGCTGGGAATGGCTGTAGAACTGGCAGGACTCACATGTTGCTCGCCACAGCTGTAGACCTATTTGGGCTCACATGTTGCTGGGTACAGCAATATACACGGCTGGGATTACAGATTGCTGGGCACAACTAAATACCTGGCTGGCCCTTGGGTTGATGCAGGCAGTGGGAGGCACTGGGATTGATGCCGAGAGTGTAAGGCACTGGAGTTGATGCAAACGGTGGTAAGTACTAGGGTTGATGCAGACAGGAGTCAGTATCATTTCCCATAATGGCTGAGACTTTAGCCACAGATGAGGTTTAGAGATGCTTTGGGGAGTGGAATGTTAAAAAGGACCTAAACTAAATTTGCACTGTAGTCCCATTTTGACAGCAAACTGTCTCTTTTGCAGGGACAAGTCACTCAATCTTTTCCTATTAGGGCTATTGTATCCTCATGAATTAATACTACGGTATAACAGGTTAATTAGGTTTGATACATTTCCTACCAGGTATCTATGATGTTAAAAAAAAGCTTTTTAAATTGCTTAAATAGCAATCAAGTCACTTTCAGCCAGGTTGCTTAAAATAAATGATACATCAGGATGCAGGGTCAGTCATTTCTAAATGTGTAATAAAACACATTTCCAAGATAATATGAGTTTTTCAAAATTTGATGTGACCTCCCAGTATTTTTTTTATTCATGCATGAGCCTTGACTTAAGTTAAGTTTACATATGTCTATTTCTAAGCATTTACTGGGGGGGGGGATCTACATTAAAGTTGAAACTGGGACCTTGACTTGAAGATCAGTTACCCAATCCATGCAGCAGTGTGACTGCACTGACCTTCCAATCAAGTCCAACTGTCTCTTACGTCCACAGCTGCCATGCTAATCCCCCCCCCCCCAAATTAACAGGCAAGATGTATAAAAACACCCCCAAAAAACAATTCAAAGCAAATCAAACTGTCTTTTTCGGGTGATCCCTAGGGGTCTCATTTAATCCCAAATTGCAGTGTCCCTGAGAGCACAGATAGGGGATCCCTTTTAAGAATTCTATAACAATAAGCAGACTGCTCCTGCAGGATGGTTTTATTATCACACGAACCAGGAGTGTTATGTCTGTAACATACAATGGGAGGCCGGCACTGGGGTCTTTGCAAAAACTTCTCAGTCCCCAGAGTAGAGATAGAGGTTGCCCCCTACAAACTAAGAACATTTTGCCCGAAGCAAAGGTAAAAGGTAAAGGCCTTTACAAAAATTAGAGCTTTGACTTCTTTCATTTGTTGACTTCTGTTGACATTTGTTGAAAATGTAATCAACTAGAAATCCCCCCCAAACAGGTACCATTCTTATGGGTAAATAGCTTCCTAACAGACAGGAGGCAACAAGTAAAGCTGGGTCCATTCCTCTTAAAGTGGACCAACACCCACAGCTGATCAGCTCCCTGCCTGCGGGGCACCCCGATCGTGTGTGAAACCCCCCAGGACGCCCGCAAATCCTACCTGTTCCTCGTTCCAATGGCGCATGCGCGGGCCGCCACGGCCTCTTGCGCATCCCTCTAGCAGGGCGCGCACCTGCGCCGGCCGTTTGTGAATGGCCGGCGTGGGCGCGCTCCCTGTAAGAGGGACACGAGAGCTCTCACCTTGTCCGTCGACGGACCTCGCTTGTCCGTCGGCAGTGATTGGTGGAGCGAGTCACGTGGGAGCGGGGTCAGGTGAGTTTTTGGGGCTTTCTGGGGGGTTTCACACGATCGGGGTGCCCCGCGGAAGTGGACCAACACCCAGGATAGTGAAAATCCTGGGTGTTGGTCCACTTTAAGCTCAAGAGCAATTACCACCAATGTTCCCCAGGATTGCTTTCTGTCCACTGCTGTTCCTCCATGCCAGACTCAGTCAAGACCATAATGTTTGCAGATGACACAATGGTGACCAGGCTGATCAAGAACAAGGATGAGGAGCCTTCAAAGAGGAGCTAGGGAAACTGGAGAGGTGGTGCACAATGAACTGCTGAGATGGTTGACCTTAGGCATCCCCCTTCTGTTCCTCCCACAAGCATCTACATAGAAGAAATGCAAAGAGTCAAGGAAACAATGTTCCTAAAGGTCACCATCACTGACATCTTACCATGGTAGGAAAGGTCCTCAACAGTTCTGAAGAAAGTAAAAAAGAGGCTTTTGTTCCTTAGGCAGAAAAGTTTGCTGATGTGGGAAAAGCCGACAATCCCAACGCGTTTTGTCCCTCCCTTGGGACTTTAGACTTGATGTGATCCATACTGACCTGGATATTGAAATTTGGAGCATTCCTTATGAGTCATATGTGAAGATTATTATAGACTGCGTTTTCTGCCTTTTCATGCCAGCTATCTGGTAAGAGACTTACCTCCCTGGTGGTGGATCACACATTTTGCAGAAGACGCACGTGGACTGTTTTCCATTATTTGGACTTCAATTTAGCTCTTTGTATTGTCTGCTAATTGGTGGAAGTTTTATTCACTCTCATTAGCAGACGTGTTTGTAGTCTGCTCAATGTAGTGGAAAAGATCCAGTACATGCTCCATAGGAATAAGATAAGATACATTTTAGGGGCTGATTCAGGGGGTTCCCCAGGGTTCAGCGGGGATACCCCAGGGTCAAAGTTCAAGTCCCGGGATAGTGAAAATCCTGGGTTTTGGTCCACTTTAACAAAACATTGCTCTATATCTATTTTTTAAGGTGTCTATTCTGTAAAGTGTGGTAATCCACCTCACTGTAACCAGCAAAAAATAAATCATTGTGTACCACTTTCACAAATAAAGTGATTCTCTATTGTGGATACTTTGGTCTAATCATTTTTAAATGGGACATTCCAAATCAGGAAACTCAATTTGGGATCAGTTAACAATACTGTGAAAGTCTGAAATTAAGCAGAACACTTCTGTGCTACCCTTGCAGCCAACATGTCTGCTGCCCTGCCATGGAGTATGGAGACTTCCAATGTATTAACTACCAGGGCATCCCAAATCTGGTTGCCCAAGGGTGTGGCATTATTACAATATGTTGCTATGTTTTCTTCCATTAACAGATGTCACGGCTTATGCAGGTATAAAAGAGTGGCGGACCCAAGTGAAAGTAATGGATGGGAGCCGTCTCTGACGGCTGATTAATGATGACTTAGTCTGCGATTTTTGTTTTATGAGAGCAAACACAAGAGAACATTCTGCAATTATTTCCCAATCAGCATCCCGCAACAATGAGCACATACATCACAGGCCTGTATATTGCCTCATATAGGACAGTGCTGGCTCCAGGCCCGGCCTGCTCTCCAGCACAGAGTAAACACGGCGAGCCACCGTGCCTCGGCTCCTTTCTTTACTTACACTGGAATGCACGGCCTGAAAGCTGCCCAAATTAAAGCTCCTTACTTACAAGTCTTGCAGAAGCCAAATTTCTCTGTTGGCCCTTTTTTTTTTCTTTCCTCCTGCGCCTTATCAAAGTGAGCAAACTCTATTTGGAGATCTGAGTGACATCATGCCTGCCTAATACATGGAGATTTGGGTCAATATTGACTCGGGTGGAGATAGTGAAGTTGTCCAAAGCTTTCTTCTTAGATCAGGTCAGAGCCCGGCGCCAGGATCCTTTACAGATTGGAGGGAACTTTCCCGACCTTGCTGGTGGTGGTACACACATATCTGTTTGATCCTGTTTGTATAATGTAGGATTAGTTGTGCAAACTGCACCCTTTCACTGCCAGGATGGTCTCTACTAGGGGTCTTCAATGAGGGTACCCATACATGAATGGCCCATTGATCTCTAGACTGCCATGTTATGTAAAGGGAGGAAATATTGGGACTGCCATTGCCATGTCTGACACGGAATTACACTTTTTAAAATTTGTAATATGTTGACTGCATTCTTTTTCCAAGTCAGAGTTTTAATGGTTACGGCAGTTTGATAATAAGTATGTCAGCAAGGTTTTAAAGTGGACCAACACCCAGGATTTTGACTATCCTGGGTTTTGGTCCACTTCGGGGGGGCACCCCAATTGGGGGTGCCCCGCTGTGTGAAACCCCCCAGAGAGCCCCAAAAACTCACCTCACCACGCTCCCACGTGACCGTATTATAGATTCCCGGGCCGATCACCCCTGGGTGATGGTCCGGAGACCAGCAATGGCTACACCTAAATTGCTAAAGATAAATTACCTGGAGCCCCTCCGGGTCCACTTTCCTAGGTAAATGCTCAAAATCTCTTGGGCATTCCAGTTGACTGCTTGGCCACTAGCAACCAATAAGGGTTAAGGAACTCACAATAGGGTCGAATTAGCACCAGATGAGAAAACTCTAATACTTCTAAGATAAAACTGTCATTAACTTGTCTCACTGTCATCACTCTCTACCTTGAGCTGATTCAGAAACAGGTGAAAATGTACATCCGTGTGCCCTCCCAAACAGCCCTCAAAGGTCATAAAACTGCAATATTATTATTATTGTTTATTTATAGAGCACCAACATCTTCCATGGAGCAGTACAAGAAAGAGATTAAAGAAGGTAAGTAACATGTTGTACTTATATATATATACAGAAAATTATTTAGATGTTTAGATGAGGTGCTCCAGATACATATGAGACAGGAGTACATTAGCAGTGAGGACACTGCCCTTGTGAGCTTACAATTTTTAGGGTAAGGCTGGAGATGAAAAAGCTGGATTGCAGGAGGCATGTATTAAACCTGAAAACCAACTGGGGAAGCTGGTGTCCCATTGGCAATACTCACCTCCATAATCCCATCGCAGCCCTACATGACCACCGGTAGCCAGTGAGGTTTACTTAATGGGCAATCGCCGCTGGGTGCCAGCAGTCACCTGGGGCCAGCAGAAGAGCTACTTAAAGAGGTGAGTATCTGTGCTGTGGGCTTCAGCTTCTGATTACGGGGTATCCAGCAATCAGATGCCACCCATTACTGATTATACTGGGACTGGTTTAAGCATGGTGGAAAGTGCTTGAAATGGTGGTAAGACTGTGGAGTAAATAAGTTAAAGCGGTCCAGCACCCATTAGGTCGTAGGGAGGCATGGCAATGCCCCCTGTGCATACCCCCCATGCAAGTCCTGTTTGCTCTCATCTCCTCCTTGTGTCCTTTCCCACAATTGGCTGCTGATGGCCACATGTTCCTCTGAGTCCTCTCCTGCTTTTCCATCTGCCAAAAGGGCTTTGGATCACAGGGCCGGAGCCTGTCAATTGCGAGACCTGGTTTTTCTGATGTTTTTCCGAAGGTGCAAGGGGATTATAAGCAGAGGGGCATCCCCAATTGGGATAGTACCACCCCCCCACCTATGAGTAAAGGTGCAATTTAGTTTATAAAAAAAATGAATCACTTCAAGGCTTGTATAAATAGATGAATTTTAGGTGCATTGAAGTGTTTAAGAGTATGTTGTAATTTGTAAATTGTATGGGAAAGGGAAATCCAGAGGTGCGGATCAGCAAGTGTAAAGTTTTTCTGCCAACAAGAATCCATTGTGAGGATCGAATTTGTAAAAAATATGTTATGTTATGATTTTTCTGTACGGTTTTATTTTTTTTATTAATTTCTTTTCAAATTAAATTATTTTATTTTCAAACCCAATATTCTTAACAACACAAACTGGATGCAGTTGGCCATATTGCTCCCTGGCCAAGCAGCCCCCCCCCCCATGCTTTCCAGCCATGTTACATTTAGTTACAGTACACACAGCTCAGGGAGCACTTCAACCAAACTGCCAGTATCTGTACCAGAATGAATTAGTATATGGCTGCCATTCGCACATCACACTGTTCTCTGTTAGTGTTTTTATGAATATTGACCGAAGGCCTAAGTAAAAAAAAGAAACACGGGTTGTTTTGGGGCACTGGGCTGGGGATAGAAGGTGATGACATAAACTTCCTTTCTAGGTATAGGATCACTTTAAAGGAATGAACAAGGCATACTTTACATAATTTTCTTCTGTTATTGCCTGATCAAAGAATATACCACATTCACTACGTAGCCCAGGGGGTACACGGCAGTGTTCAGGGGCACACCAAGAAAGCTTGTCTGACTGGTCTGGAATATTATTTTAACAGTTAAACAGTATCCCTTCTTTCTTTGAAAATGCTATGAGGCCTGAAAATGTCTTATTATGGTACTATTTATAATTGATCACCCCATAGGATGTTCTTGGTTGGAACCTTTTAAACCTAGGGGGTACTTGGTGAAAAAAGGTTGAGAACCTCTGGACTATACTATGGCAATGACATCATGATGACACTGTTGTGAGACTGTTTTAAAATGGTTTGAAGCCATTGAGCACAGGCCAGCTTTACTTTCACACACACGCAGTTGCCCATATTACTGGGATAAGGTCACGCAGCACTGGACGGGTGGTTCCGGGCAAGGAATAAATAAAAGCTATCCTGATCGTTGATCCTCTGCAGCAGATGG
The DNA here is from genome assembly GCA_027917425.1 of Gastrophryne carolinensis. Classification (NCBI taxonomy): domain Eukaryota; kingdom Metazoa; phylum Chordata; class Amphibia; order Anura; family Microhylidae; genus Gastrophryne; species Gastrophryne carolinensis. The sequence continues at coordinate 50,459,349 of CM051235.1, read as the reverse complement.
TGCCCAGTTCAGGTGAGGGTGTACTGGGGAACTTTTAACCCTTTCGCTGTCAGCCTATCTAGAGATGTTGTCACCCTCTGTTGCCAGATCACTTTTTACCATTCTCTGCTATACGTGTTTAACTGTGATTTTTGAAGGAATGTCTAGGGTATTCCCAGGGAAATGATATACTGTTTTTTTCAGTGTTTTCTCAATATTTTGGGTGAAAAATGTTTTTTAAAAATGCTATTCTTTATTCTTCTCTGCTGTTGCTAAAAAAAAGTCCATTGTTGCTGTTAGTTGCTCACCTTCTGAGATGCCGCCATTCCTCGCCACCTTCTCTTTTGCTGCTGAATATTCTCTGGTTCTCAAGCCAACCATGAGTAAACATACATTCAGGATACCTAGCTCAATTGTCCAATGGGTGGGGCCCACCATAGAATCATCTATTGGTATAGTCCAAGCATGAGTGGGATCTTGTAGACCCCATGGGCCCTGGGACTAGCCCATGTATGGCCAGTGTTGGAGCCATCCCTGTGTACAAGCACACACTTGCTTCATCATGGCGAGGAGGCTTACAATGTGGAGCTTGTCACAATCTTATAGAGCCACAAGAGGTTGGTCATGACACTTATGATCTGGGGATGGAGTCCTGAGATCACCTGTTTGTAGCAAAAATAGAAAAACAAGATCAGCAAACAAAATAACTGAGCTATCTGTGTGCCTCGGGCCCTGATGATGCCAATCAGACAAATAACACACAATGTTTTCAATGTCAAGTTCATTCATAAGTATATTGCTAAGCTCTCATAAGTGCTTTCAGATATCAAAATGCTAAAAAGTCTTCACCCCACCTCCCCCTTCTCCCTGCCACGGCTGAGTTCTCCAACAAAAACACACTTATGATAGAATGATGCAATCACCAGGGCCTGACACTACTAGGGTAGGTGCATCAGGCAGCCAGGGTTGGTTTTAGGTGAAATGTGTCCCCAGGCAAAATTGTGTTCTAAAAAATTGTAAAAACAACACATTCACATATATCCCTATTGGCATCCAATTGTTATGCAGTTAAAGTTGGGCATTGATACCATGGTGAATGCACATGTCTCACAACGCCTTCTTTGCCAAGCACCTGGCTTCCGGGCACTCACATGACCAACTGACTTTATTGGGGACACCATTGGTGAAGCACAATGCAGACCTGCCATGGGATCACAATAAAAGGTTTGATTTTTTTCAGGCTGTAGGGCAACACAAATCAGGAAGCCCTGGAAAGATGGAATAGGCTGGCCCCAGAGTCTAGGGCTGACCCAAAGTGGTTTTGGCTCTCTTTAACTCCCCTTCTATCCCTGACCAACATCCACTTATATATCCTACCAAGGTTTTTTTGTTAATCCTAAATCTGTATACAGCCCTGGTGTTCAGCTGACACCGAACAGATCAGGCGCTGTGCAATGGGTTGGATTATGTTCCGTTCAGCTCTTTCCCTGCCGACATCTAGAGAAGTCCTTTAGTGATGGTGCCACTGTTTGTCAACATGCGGTACATGTACCCCAGGGGGTACTCAGAGAATTTTAGGGGTACACCTACACACCCCTGACGGGTCTGGTACAATATTCTTTTACAGTAAAACATTATTTCTTCTCCCTTTGAAAGTGCTTTGATGCCTGTGACCTACTAATTTTGCCAATATTTCTAATTCATCTCCTCCTTGGTTATAACTTCCTGTCGCTAGGGGGTACTTGGCGTAAAAAGATAAGAACCTCTGCTCTAGGCAATTGCCCTGTTTGCCACTCTCGGTGGGCAGACAGACTTGCACTCTGTATATGGTTCATATATAGCTGCAAATTGCTGACTTGGGCATCTCTGCTGACTGTGGAAATACAGTGTCCCCTTCAGCAGATCGCTCCACTAGCTAAGCTGGTCCCATGTGCTCCAAAAGTAGTCCCAAGAAGATAGACAGCTCAGAAATCCCCTGAGATATTTCACCTGGGAGCACGGACAGACCTCTGTAAGTCCCAATTGTAGTAATGTGCTGCAGGTCCAGCTCACCAAGTGTGATAAAACATAACATTTAATGTAACATTTTAAAATATAGCATGACCTGTGTGGAGTGAATATCCTGGGCTCCCCATTCAAAGGTAACGCGTTTCGGGGTTACCTCACCCCTTAATCCTACCTACTAACCTGCAGCACATTATTCCCATGTGCTCCAAAACCTGTTTAGCCCAACCCTAGAGTCAAGTCGAAAGCCTGTCCTAAGGGCATTCAGATTTGAGATAGCCCACAGTATGAGCTCCCCCCCCCATATCACCATATACTCACCATGATCTGTGATCCCTTGCCCAGCATCCTCCTTGTGCACACAATCATCGACATAAACGCCACTGCCAGTGGGTGCACTTAAATCTTAGCGCAGCAGTACTGAAAGGATTTACACTAAGGAGCATTGAGATTTTTTTTTAGGGGAATTGACCCAAGGGGACCAAGTATGGGTTTGGGTTCTCTTTATTAACCTCACTTAAAGGTGATTGTAAGTGGATTCATTAGCAGCAGCCTTCCTGGTCGTCCAGTTGCATATTCTGGTGCAGTCCCAGGGCAGACCATTGACCAATTAGATACCAGAGAAGAAAACATCAGTATTTGATTTGCCAGCTGTTACTACCATTGACTGAAAAGAGGATCTAAGTACACTTCCGAAAAAAGTTTTTTTTATAAAGTTTCATTATAGACATAACTAACAATAATAGATGAGTTATGCATACCTCCCAAGTGTCTCTGATTTGGGGGGGATGTCCCTCTTTTGAGTCCATGTCCTCCTGTCCCTCTTTGTTCTTATTTGTCCCTCTTTGAGGTGTAATACAGATCTGCAGCAATAAATGATTAATTTGCCTATTCAAAGTGTTTATATTGTTGTAACTATTATACTATCTCCTATATATCAATCAATGAGGGGGTGTGGCCTAACAAATGTCCCACCCTGAAAATTGGTAGGTATGGAGTTATGCTATGGCCAGTGGTATGATTGGCCAGCTGTATATCCCAGAAAAAATTAAGAATCTCCCCTGATCAAATGGGCCCCTATGGTCACCTAGGGTGTGAAAATGACCTTTGCAAAGTATATGGAGTTTCTGACTGACTGCTTTCTTCCATGGTACAGAGAGAAGAACCGTTCCTTCTGTAGCAAAATAATCTTCTTGCATGACAATGCATCTGTCGTGGTGAGCAACCTACCTTTCCCTTGGGTCTGGGTCTCGGGAAAGCATTTACATAGTAACGTGGAGGCTGATTCATTACTAGTGGCAGGTAACAGCAGATGAGCATCTGTAGCGAGGCGCCCAGAGCGACCACTAGTAGATGCTGTGATTGGCTATGGTTCGCTATTTCCGAGAACCTCAGTGAATTTGATGTGTGAGTCACTATAACACCAGTACATCGCTATATGGGAGCGAATGGTAGCAACTGGTCAGCGTGAGCGACTCAAACCATATTCATAAATAAAACAGCCTCACACAGCGCCGGCGCTCAAAATTGGGCCGCTGTAGCCCAGAGCGCCAGAAGCTGTGTGATTAAAGTCTGTTTTTGAACACATATCCACTAGTAACAAACCAAAAACATATGGAATGACATTGTTATTACATTGTGAAATTACCACTTTAATACCAGACCTATAATGACAATTCTGCATAAAAATATAAAAAAATCAATAAAGTTTAAAAAAATGACTTTAATAGTCCAGGAGAGGTCACACAATGATTTGATGAAAAAAAAAAAAATTAAAAGAATTTTGATTGCTCCAAGAACAATCACGCTGCTGACTGTATTGTTCATTGTGCTCGCTGTTCTAGCCTTCAGTGAAATCTTTTGATATGCAAAGACTTGCCTGACCATGTGTTGTGCCAAGCCATGTTGCCTGCCTTGTCGGATCAAGTCTTGTGCCAAACCCTTTTGCCAACCCTGACTTGTCTGACCGCGTCTTGTGCCAATTCCCGTTACTGAGCCTGCCACACCTGACCACATCTTCTACCAAGCCTGACCACATCTTCTGCCAAGCCTGACCACATCTTCTGCCAAGCCTGATCACATCTTCTGCCAAGCCTGACCACATCTTCTGCCCAGCCTGACCACATCTTCTGCCAAGCCTGATCACATCTTCTGCCAAGCCTGATCACATCTTCTGCCAAGCCTGATCACATCTTCTGCCAAGCATGATCACATCTTCTGCCAAGCCTGATCACATCTTCTGCCAAGCCTGACCACATCTTCTGCCAAGCCTGACCACATCTTCTGCCAAGCCTGACCACATCTTCTGCCAAGCCTGATCACATCTTCTGCCAAGCCTGACCACATCTTCTGCCAAGCCTGATCACATCTTCTGCCAAGCCTGATCACATCTTCTGCCAAGCCTGACCACATCTTCTGCCAAGCCTGATCCCATCTTCTGCCAAGCCTGACCACATCTTCTGCCAAGCCTGATCCCATCTTCTGCCAAGCCTGACCACATCTTCTGCCAAGCCTGACTACATTTTCTGCCAAGCCTGACCACATCTTCTGCCAAGCCTGACCACATCTTCTGCCAAGCCTGATCACATCTTCTGCCAAGCCTGACCACATCTTCTGCCAAGCCTGATCCCATCTTCTGCCAAGCCTGACCACATCTTCTGCCAAGCCTGACTACATCTTCTGCCAAGCCTGACCACATCTTCTGCCAAGCCTGACTACATCTTCTGCCAAGCCTGACCACATCTTCTGCCAAGCCTGACCACATCTTCTGCCAAGCCTGATCACATCTTCTGCCAAGCCTGACCACATCTTCTGCCAAGCCTGATCACATCTTCTGCCAAGCCTGACCACATCTTCTGCCAAGCCTGACCACCACATCTTCTGCCAAGCCTGACCACATCTTCTGCCAAGCCTGACCACATCTTCTGCCAAGCCTGACCACATCTTCTGCCAAGCCTGATCACATCTTCTGCCAAGCCTGACCACATCTTCTGCCAAGCCTGACCACATCTTCTGCCAAGCCCGACCACATCTTCTGCCAAGCCTGACCACATCTTCTGCCAAGCCTGACCACATCTTCTGCCAAGCCTGACCACATCTTCTGCCAAGCCTGACCACATCTTCTGCCAAGCCTGACCACATCTTGAGCCAAGTCCTGTTGCCAACACTGCCAAATCTGACCTTACCGGCTTCTATGTTTGTATCACTTGTAACATCCGCTGCCCCCGGCTTCCTATACAAACACTCAGTCAAAACAGCAGCTTTATACCATGTATTAGTATACAGGGCAAAAAGAGTTGATTGGACAAGAGCCACGCATACGCCATGGGAATGGCGCAAAGGTGAGTTGAGCGGGTGATCTGGGGGGTTTCACACAGTGATAAGAACCAATCACCAGGATAGTGAAAATCTTGGTGATTGGTCATACCTAGTGTCCCTGATTAGTAGGGACTGTCCCTCTTTTGAGTCCACGTTCGCCTGTCCCTCGTTGTTCTTCTCGGTCCCTCTTTGAGGTGTAACATGCAGATCTGCACCAATAAATTATTTATTTGCCTAGTCACTGTGTTTCTATTGATTTGGAGGGACTGTCCCTCTTTCGAGCCCCCGTCCCCCTATTCCTTGTTGTTCTTCTCTGTCCTTCTTGAGGTGTAACAAAGAATAGAAAATATATTCCGCACCACACAATCAATAAATAAACAAATAAGGATCAATATCCTATATTGCAAGCAGCCGTGCCTGTGATTGGAAACTGTTATATTGCACAATATCTTGCACATTTTGCATTTTGCACTTTATATAATTGGATTATTTTTTATATTGTTCATGAACTCTTTGGGATTTTTTATTCTGGATGTAATTGGGATTATGGATCTACTAGGAATACCCCATAAATGGATTGTTTGTGATATATATGTTTTTTAATTGTATGTCTATATGTGATTTTTAATGGGTAATATATAATAAATAAATATGAATTCATGACATTTTGTTGAATGTATTAGTTGCTGTGGAGGGGGTGCTGTGATTTGGTACTATTTGGGTGATTGCTGGATTCACCATTAAATATTACTTGGGCCCTTATTTATGAAGGAATAGCGACAGGTAGCGACTGGTGAGCAGCCGGTAATGACGGGCCCCACCACGAGAACGCCGGCTCCCCACCACAATCACACATTTATCAAGCCAATCCTGCTTAGCGACTGAGATAGCGCCATATAGCGACTCATTCATCATTATTCCAGCCTCAGCCCACAGCGCCAGCGTCCGACCTTGAACAGCGACAGGTATGACCTCTCGCTACCTGGCGCTCTCCAATGCATTTCAATAGAACAATCTTTAAATATTAATAATTAATTGTTATTAATGTTTTTTTTTTAAATGTGAAAAATTCTGTGACCACTTCTGCCATGTTAGATATTTTTTTAAGGGAAAAAAAATAAAAAAAAATTGTACAGAATTGATATTACAGGTCTGATATTAATGTATTCATATTACAAAATTATTTAAAATCCTTTTTTTTTTTTTGGTTTACAAAAATATGGTGGTTTGCGGGGTTAAAAAACTACTTTTAAAGTGGACCAACACCCAGGATTTTGACTATCCTGGGTTTTGGTCCACTTCAGGGGGGCACCCCCCAGAAACACCCCAATACTCACCTCAAAACGCTCCCACGTGGCCGGGTGACAGCGAAGGACAAGCGCTGACAGCGACGGACAAGCCAGCGCGTCCGCCGCCGCCTCCCGCACGTCCCTCTGACAGCGCGGGCGCGCGCACGGCTAGAGGAGGTGAGTTTTTGGGGGGTTTTCGGGGGGGTTCCTCACCGCGGGACATCCCGATCTCGGATGTCCCGCGGTGAGGGGGGTGATCGGCCCGGGAATCTTATAGATTCCCGGGCCGATCACTCCAGGGTGTTGGTCCACTTTAACACATCGCCTCCAGCGCTCTGGGGTTTAAACATGCATTTCACAGCGCTTGAATTTTTTGAGCGTGATTTTTTGATGAATATGGTGGAAGCCGGTTGCTCTGACCAGTCGCTATCATGCGCACCCATACATCGCGGAACCTGTCAAATAGCGACTCGTAACCTTGTATTCAACATTACGCCACACCGACTGAGTCGCTGTCAACAACCGAACAACGGCCAAGCACAGCGACTACTAGCGGGCGCTGTGAAAATACAGCTACAGTCGCTCAACTGACGCTACATGTCGCTATTAATAAATCAGCCTCTTGGTTTACTTCTTTTAGGTGTAACATTCAGATCTGCACCAATAAATAGTTAATTTGCCTATTCAAAGTGTTTATATCGTTGTAACGGTTACACCCTAGCTCCTATCCATCAATCAATGAGGGGGCGTGGCTTCATTTAACAATTGTCCCTCTTTCCCACCCTGAAAAGTTGAAAGGTATGTGATTGGTCCACTTTAAGGAACATCAGAAGCGATTTTGTCATACTAAGAAAATAAAACAAGACATTAAACTGAAAAAGGACACAGTGGGCGGACATTTTGGCAGGTCCCTGTTATATGTCTACACATGATGTATAGGGAATAATGCGGCGGCTCCAGGTAGGTGTCTGTGCGCTGTACAATGCAGGGTGCGGTCCATGTAGCATATAATGCAATCCCTGTGCTATGTACAATGGAGGCTCTGATTCCCGACACAGCAAAGCTAACACACCTCAGTGATGTCACAAAGCCATTCCTGGATGTTTCTCGGCACACAGACACAGAGAGAGAGACCAGAAGGGTTGGGGCACCTGCCTGTGTGTTTGTTGTGTTAAGCTGCCTAGCAACAGAGCCACAGCGCGACCAAGGCGGGCCCCGGAGTGATGATAAGGCCAGAAAACAGGGAAACACTTATACATCACCATGGAAACAGCGAGAGCACCGGAGCGTATGGAGAACCTATAGAGGGAGGACAGGTGCCCACACTCAAGAGAAAGGTCGAAAATGTACAAATACATAGAAATGATTTTCAGAGTTTACGGCAAACGTTTTTATAACATATCCAGTTTCATGAAAATGGGAAAAGGTGAAATAAATAAAACAATCAATTTTTTCCCTATTATGCAGAAAAATGTAAAACTGTGGTAAAAAAACAAAAAACACACGGAGGCCGATTCATTTACTAACGTCAGGTATCGGCAGATGAGCGTCTGTATAGCGGCGCTTAGAGCGACCGCTAGTAAACGCTTGTATGCGTGTATCGGGCGATGTAGTAGCCTGGCCGGCATTGATGAATGTGATGTATGTTGGGCGCTCTAACACCAGTACAACGCTGCAGGGAGCGAGAGGTAGCGCCAGCTCAGTGCGACCGACTCTCGGCGCTACACACCATACTTATCAAAAAAGACACACACACAAAGTCTGATTTTGAACACATATCCACCTGTAACAAAGCAAAAACACATGGAATTACCACTGTGACAATAACACTTTAGTGCCAGACCTGTAATGCCAATTCTGCATAAAAATATAAAAAGTTCAAAAAAGTTTCTAAAAGTGATGGTTTGCAGCCAGGAGACACCACACAATGATTTGAGCAAAAAATAAAAAATAAATAAAAATGTCAAACACGCTGTTTAAACACAAGCAAATGAATGTCCATTGAAATGTATGGGAGAGCGACACTGAGCGAAAGGTAATACCTGGCGCTCTGGATGCTAGAGCGCCGGCGCTATGCGCTGAGCCGCCTGTAATAATACATTGGAAGCTACATGGCGCTGTTAGAGGTGCTCTCCGGATTCACTTTCATAAATGTGGTTTTGCGTACAACGCCCCGCGTTCACCAGACGCTGCCTGCCGCTACGAGGCACTACCTGCCGCTATCTCTTGATGAATAACCCCCAATAACACTTTAGTGCCAGACCTATAAATACAATTCTGCATAAAAAATATAAAAAGTAAAAAAAAATTATAAAAGTGTTTGTTTGCAGCCAGGAGAGGTCACACAATGATTTGAGCAAAAAAAAAAATGTAAATTGCCAAACACGCTATTTATACACAACGAATGCAGCCCCATTGAAATGTATGGGAGAGCGCTACAGAGTGACAGGTACTACATATCGCTCCTGAGCCTAGAGCGCCGGCACTATACGCGGAGCCGCCTGTAATAATACATGTGACGCTACATGGCGCTGTTAGAGGCGCTCACCAGATTCACTTTCTTAAATGTGGTTTTGCGTACAGCGCCCAGCATTCACCTGCAGCTACGAAGCACTACCTGGCGCTATCCGTTCCTAAATAACTCCCTTTATTGTGTGGTGAGTGAGAAAATCTCTCACTGCCTCTCCAGAAATATCCAGATTCACTTGGAAATCTAAGGTTAAGGTAATACCATTTATTGGCTAACTCAATAAGATTGAGGTAGGGAGAGGTCATACCTGTCGCTGTTCAAGGTCGGACGCTGGCGCTGTGGGCTGAGGCTGGAATAATGATGAATGAGTCGCTATATGGCGCTATCTCAGTCGCTAAGCAGGATCGGCTTGATAAATGTGTGATTGTGGTGGGGAGCCGGCGTTCTCGTGGCGGGGCCCGTCATTACCGGCCGCTCACCAGTCGCTACCTGTCGCTATTCCTTCATAAATAAGGGCCTCAGATTCACTTGGATAATCTTCCCTATTCCAGAAGTTTTTTCATAAAAAATGACTGAAAATTTGAACAAAACAGAAAAGCAATATATATATTTTTTTTTATCATTTGGTTTTATTACATGAAGCTCCATGAAATGAAAGCAGGATCATGTCTTTTATAGTGATCCCTGTGTGATCAGAGGCTGGGCAGGGACTTGTCCTCGCTCTGTTAGTCGTGCACTCTATGGCGACACGCGGCGGGGTCGCATAGCTGGCTGGAGAGCTCCACAGGGGCAACAACAAGTTCATCCTTTCATCTTCCCAAGAGCAATGGCTCCTTTCATCTCTTCTGCAAGTTTATCTAGAGGAGGAAGCCCGGCTGCTGTAAAGTGCAAGTTAATGTCAATTCACTTTAAAAGGGACCTGTAGAGAGAGAACACAGAGGCTGCCATTGCTCTGCTTGTATATAAGGCTGTCTGTAAAAAATAGGAGGGAGCTACAAGTGGCTCCCAGGGGTATAACTACAAGGGGTGCAGGGGTAGCAATTGCATCTGGGCCCATAAGGTCGGGGGGGGGGGGGGTCCCATCATAGTGGCTTCTCAGATTTGTGCTCCCATGGTATCAGGTAAAAGAAAAAGAAGCCTGAGCTGTTTTTTATATTTCGTGGTTTAGTTGTATCCAATCCGAGTTAAAATGACTGGAAAATGGTTACTGTGGGAGCCATGAAAGGGCCTCATTTAATTCTCACACCAGGGCCTGGACACATTTAGGGCCTTATTTAAAGTGGACCAAAACCCATGCTGATCGATTCCTCCCCATGGCATCCAAAATTGTGATTCCCCGCTGTGTGAAACCCCCCCAGGTCGCCCCATTCACTTACCTTGTTTCCCACTGCATGCGTGAGCCGTTATCCCTCTAGCAGGGTGCGTGCCTACGCCAGGCGTTTGTGAATCGCCATCAAGGGCATGCTCCCTGTTAGAGGGAAGCGGAGGATGTGGCCGTCAGCGCGCAACTCATCTCTTCCCTGGTCCTATGGCGCATGCGCGGGCGCTCGTCCAATCAGCGTGCTCAGAGACGTCGTCACGTCGTCGGGAGGCCGATTCATTAACAGCGGCAGGTAGCGACAGTTGAGCGACTGTAGCGGCATTTTCAGAGCGCCCGCTAGTAGTCGCTGTGCTTGGCCGTTGTTCGGTAGTTGATAGCGACTCAGTCGGTTTGCCGTAATGTTGAATATTGGGTGAGGAGTCGCTATTTGTGCTGTATGGGAGCGCATGATAGCGACTGTCCCTAGCGACCGGCTCCTACCATATTCATTAAAAAATCACGCTCAAAAAATTCTTGCGCTGTAAAATGCATGTTTAAACCTCAGAGCGCTGGAGGCGATGGGTTAAAAGTAGTTTTTTAACCCCCAAACAACCATATTTTTGGAAACCAAAAAAAAAAAACAAGTTTTTAAAATAATTTAGTAATATGAATACATTAATATCAGACCTGTAATATCAATTCTGTACAATTTTTTTTAATTTTTTTTCCCTTAAAAAAATGATCTAAAATGGCAGAAGTGGTCACAGAATTTTTCACATTTAAAAAAAAAAAAAAAAAAACATTAATAACAATTAATTATGAATATTTAAAGATTGTTCCATTGAAATGCATTGGAGAGCGCCAGGTAGCGAGAGGTCATACCTGTTACTGTTCAAGGTCGGACGCTGGCGCTGTGGGCTGAGGCTGGAATAATGATGAATGAGTCGCTATATGGCACTATCTCAGTCGCTAAGCAGGATTGGCTTGATAAATGTGTGATTGTGGTGGGGAGCCGGCATTCTCGTGCCGGGGCCCGTCATTACCGGCCACTCACCAGTAGCTACCTGTCGCTATTCCTTCACAAATAAGGGCCTCTGGCTTCATCTAAGAGCAGCGGCTCCAAACGCGCTGACTGGACGAGCAGCCGGGAATGCGCCATAGGCCCGGGAGGAAATAAGTTGCCTTAGGCAATCTGGGGGGTTTCACGCCTGATCGGGGTGCCCCGGGGGGAAAGGACCAAAACCCAAACCCACAGCACCTGACGCTCAGTAGCGTTACCCCATACATTTTAATGGTCTTCAATTTGTTTGTGTATACATAGAGTTTGGATCCACTTTTCCCCTCTATTTTATCATATGATGATTGCTTTGGCTCTCCTGGCCACCAACCAAAGATGTATATTGTGATATATTTACCTTTTTTATTTTTGGCAGATTTGTATGTGTTGGTCTGCAGTGGCAGTGTCACAGTGTTGAAACAATGTGGGTTATTCATGAAGGTCTAGCGCCAGGTAGTGCCTTGTAGCGGCAGGCAGCGCCTGGTGAACGCTGGGCGCTGTACGCAAAATCACATTTACTAAGGCGATTCTGGTGAACGACTCTAACAGCGCCATGTAGCGTTCGATGTATCATTACAGGTGGCTCAGCGTGTAGCCGGCGTTCTAGCTTCCAGAGCACCAGGTATTACCTGACGCTTACATTTCAGTGGACGTTCCTTTCCTTCTGTTAAAATAGTGTTTTTTTGTTTTTTCCCTCAAATAATTGTGTGACCTCTCCTGGCCTAGGAAAAGTCATTTTTGAAAATGTCTGGCACAAAAGTGTTACAACAATGTCATTCCATGTGTTTTCGCTTTGTTACTGGTGGATATGTGTTCACAAACAGACGTTAATCACACAGGCCCTTATTTAAGAAGGGATAGCGTCAGGTAGCGCCTGGTTAATGTGAGGTAGCGACAGGTAGCGACTGGTGAACGCCGGACACGGCACGCAATTACACATTTATCAAGCAGAATCTGTTTAGCGACTGGGATAACGCCATGTAGCGTCTGATTCATCATTTTCCCAGCCTCAGCGAACAGCGCTGGCGTTCAGCCTTGCACAGCGCCAGGTATGACCTCTGGCTACCTGTCGCTCTCCCATACATTTCAATGGACGATCCTTTTCTTCTCTTTAAACTGTTTTTTTTTTTTGTTTGTTTTACAAAAAAATCACAAATAATTCTGTGACCTCTTCTGGCATTGACAAAGCAGTTTTTTCATAATATTTTCATTTTTTATATATTTCCTCAGAAATGACATTACAGGTCTGCCATTAAAGTGTTCATGTTACAATGTACATACAATGTAATTCCATATGTTTTTGCTTTGTTACTAGTTGATAGATGCTGGAAAACAGACTTTAAACACACCGCCTCCTGCGCTCTGGGCTTCAAACAAGTATTTTTCAGCGCCAGAGATTTGTGAGGCTGTTTTTTTGCTGAATATGGTGTCGGTCGCTATGAGCAGTCGCTAACATGCGCTCCCATACAGCGCTGTACTGGTCAAATAGCGACTCCTCACAATGTATTCAACATTACTGAACAGCGACTGAGTCGCTATAAAGTAGCGACCCACGGCCGAGCACTGTGACTACTAGCGGGCGCTCTGAAAATGCCGCTACAGACGCTCATCTGTCGCTACCTGGCGTTAGTGATGAATCAGCCTGCCCGTGTCTGGCACTCTATGCTATGGCACTGAGCTGGCGCTACCTTTCGCTCTTTGCAGCGCTGTACTGGTGTTAGAGCGTCCAACACACATCACATTCATCAATGCCAGGCAGGTTACTACAGCGACTGAGGCGCTCTGTTACAGCGCCCGATACCCGCTTACAGTGTCTAATAGCGGTTGCTCTAAGCATCGCTATACAGGCGTTCATCTGCCGACACCTGGCGTTAATAATGAATCAGCCTCCACGTTATTCCATGTGTTTTTGCTCTGGTGCTGGAGTATATGTGTTCAGAAACAGACATTTTTTATATTGTGTCCGGCGCTCATCCCTAGAGCACCCAGTTTTAAAGTGCCAATGACGGCTTTGAGATTTAACTTACCTGACACTACCAATCGTTCACTGCAGTGTTGTCCTGTTGTTATCTGTAGCGTCGCATTAGTTGGCTTTCCCTCGGGGAGCTACATGAGACAATAGCAGCATTGGTACGCTCAGGGCTGCAGTGATTCAGGGACAGCGCTTCTACAGCGCCCTCCAGACATCACTTTTCATCAATGCTGGACAGGATACTACAGCGTCACTTGCCCAGCGCCAAAGCTACATTATAGCACCAGAGCCCCATTTGCAGCGCACTCTTGCAGGCGCTCTAAGCAGCGCTACATAGACGCACAAACAGCAATACGTGGTGCTAGTCTTAAAGTGGTCAAAACCCAGGATTTTGACTATCCTGGGTTTTGGTCCTTTCCCCCTGCCAAAAATACTGTTTAACCCTTTAAACGCCAGCCACGTAAATTTTACGTGGCTGCCTCTCCAACAGTTAAACGCCAGCCACGTAAAATTTACGTGCCTGACTTTCCCCAGTAAAAAAAAAAAAAGTAAAAATAAAAGACACTTACCTGACCCCTCGTTCGATCCGGTCGGGTCTCCTCTTCAGCCAGAGGGGCTCCGATCGCCCATCGGGGCTCCTCCGGCTGCAGGGGAGGGCCCGGAACAGGGTGCCCCCCCCCCCGTTTCAGCAGCCGCCCGGTTTACTGTAAGCTCCCGCAGGCTCTCCTCTTCACGGGGGGGGGGCTCCGATCCCCCCCCCCCGCTCTTCTGTCTTCTGGAGGGGGCATAACAGCCCTCCTCCCTTGCCTCTTCCGATGGCGGCCGCCATCTTGGTGACGTCACGGGGCGGGGCCAGATGACGTCACCGCCGGGTGTCATCGGGGCACCCGGCAGTTCGTTTCTCAGATGCCGGTGACGGCTGGGCGGGGAAGGAGGGAGGTAGGCGATCCTCCGATCGCCTGCCTCCCCCCTTCTCTGCCCAGCCGTCACTGACAGCAGATCGCCGCGGGACACAGAAGATGAAGATCGGAGGTGAGTAAAGTAAAAGTTTTTTTTTTTTTTTTAATAAACTTTTTTAAAAAACGTGTCTTGTCTTTTTTTTTTTACCATTTAACCCTTTGTGAACTGGTAAGGGGTCCATGAGACCCCTTATACCAGTTCACAAGGCTGGGGAGATGGCAAGCCACCTGCGCTAGCGGGTGGCTTGCCATTAACCCCTGGCACCCCCATTACCTGCCTCCCCAAAGGCCAGGGGGGGGGCAGAAGAGCCCGGGCCCACATGGGCTATGTGGGCTCGTAGGCTGCAGGGTGGGGGGGCCACATAAGCTGGCCCCCCCACTCTGTGCCTACAAGCCCCCATAGCTGGTCCCGGGCTGGTTACTGTGGGTAAGGGGGACCCCACGTCAATTTTTTTTTTGATTTTTAAGGGTTTTTAACCCTTAAAAATCAAAAAAAAAATGGGGTCCACCCCCCCTGGGAGGGGGGACCCTATGTCATTTTTTTTTTTTGATTAACCCTTTGTGTTCTGTCATCCAGCAGCTATAAAAGGCTTCTAGCAAGTGAGCAGAAGCCAGTGATCGCCGAGGGACAGAGTGCTCCAGGATGGATGGGAGGTGAGTACAGTGTAAAAAAAAAAAAAAAAAATTAATAAAATATTTTTTCTCTTTTGTGTGTCTGTGTCATTTTTTACTTTTAACCTCTTGTGAACTGGTAAGGGGTCCATGACCCCTATACCAGTTCACAAGGCTGGGGGGATGGCAAGCCACCTGCGCTAGCGGGTGGCTTGCCATTAACCCCCGGCACCCCCATTACCTGCCTCCCCAAAGGCCAGGGGGGGGCAGAAGAGCCCGGGCCCACATGGGCTATGTGGGCTCGTAGGCTGCAGGGTGGGGGGGCCACAAAAGCTGGCCCCCCCACTCTGTGCCTACAAGCCCCCATAGCTGGTCCCGGGCTGGTTACTGTGGGTAAGGGGGACCCCACGTCATTTTTTTTTTTTATTTTTAAGGGTTTTTAACCCTTAAAAAAAAAAAAAAAATGGGGTCTCCCTCCCCTGGGAGGGGGGACCCTATGTCATTTTTTTTCTCGATTTAACCCTTTGTAGTGTGGATGGTTTTTGTGTTTTTTTTTGTGAATGTTATAAAATACTTGTTTCAGTTAGGGGGGGGTCTCCTGGGCAGGAACGGGGGGCTACCGATAAATATGTGGTACCGTTCTAATCGGTAGAAATGGGGCTTTCACATGCAATATGATTTTCCTTAATAAAATACATTTTTTATTTAAAATAAAGGAGTCAATTTTCTAAAAAAAAAATTTTATTTATTTATTTTTTTTTCACTTAATAATATTGTAAAAAAAAAAAAAAAAAATTACAAACAAGACATTTCATGTTAAAGTCTAAACTCTGCTGCAAAAAAAAAAATATATAATTTTTCTGAAAGTTCCAGCAAAAATGGCGCAAAACATGTCGCAAAACATGACGCAAAATGGGGAAAAATGGCCTGTCAACAGAGGGTGACAAAATCTCAAGTAGGCTGGCAATTAAAAGGGTTAATAGTACCTATGCATGTTGGGTATTGTTCTGTTCGGGGGACCTTGCGCTTTCAGACTTAGCTTGTTTTTTCTGGTTTGCATATTTATATTTTAGGAAAAGGTGTTTTTTATTCAGCTTTTTTATAAATTTTTTAGGGAAACCCTGCGCAACCAAAGAATTCTTTGAGGAATTAATTCCAGAAAGATGAGCCCACTACAGCAAGCTGGGTACCCTTAGAAAGCTTAACGTGTGTACTTTCAGGGAATATATGGTTTATGGGGGATATTCCAAATGTAAAGGGTTGTTTTGGTTGAAAAATCGCAAGGTGCGCACTTTGTCTGCAGAGCTGAAATTTTCAAGTAAAATTACCGTTACGCACATGCTTTACTTTGGGGTGTTTGGCAACTCTTCCCTTGACAGAACCATGTTGGGTATCGTTCTGTTCGGGAGATGTTGCTTTTTCAGATTAAACTTGATTTTTCTTGTTTGTATATAGTTTTTTTAGGAAAATGTGGCTTTGATTCTGCTTTCTTATCCTTTTTTTAGGGAAACTCTTTGCAACCAAAGATTACGTTGAGGGATTACTTCCAGAAAACTATGGCCACATCCACAAGCCTGGTACGCCTAGAAAGCCTGAGGTGTGTACTTCCAGAGAATATATAGTTTGTTGGGGGTATTTTAAATGTAAAGGGTTGTTTTTCTGGAAAAACCGCAAGGTGCGCATATTGCATTGCATAGTTGTATTTTATCTGAAAATCTCCTAAAGCGCTGTTTCAGTTTGGGGGAGTCTCCTGGGCAGGAAAGGGTGTCTACCTATACATATGTGGTACCGCTGTAACTGGGAGAAATTGGGGTTTCACGTGCAATAAGATTTTATTGACAAACTTACATTTTTTATTACAAAAAAACACTACAAATTGTAAAAAAAAATTTTGGGGGGGTTTTTTGCACATATTTCATCCAAAAATATTGAGAACACACCTAAAAAATGACAAACAAGACATTTCATGTTAAAGCCCAGAATCTGCTGAAAAAAACAATATATCACTTTCCTGGGAAATCCCTGGAAATCCCTTCAAAAATCACAGTTAAACAAGGGGAGCGCAAAATAGTGCAAAATGGTCTGGCAACAAAGGGTGACAAAATCTCAAGGTAGGCTGGCACTTAAAGGGTTAAAGCAGACCAAACTCCTATTACTGATGATACCAGCATGGCAGTGCGCTTTTTTAGGTGATTAGCTGGTCGAAAAGATGCCAGATTATGTGACCTGCCCAGCGACCGCATCCCAGGAATATGGTCACAGACAGCGAAAGCACCTCCAGTGCTCTGATAAAGGTAATCCTGATGCCCCGAGGGACGGCTAGCAACTGTTCTTGTAGTTTTTTAGATTCCAGGGCTGTGCCAACAGGTTTTTGATCCACAATAAATTGGACCCAAACCTGGGTTTTGGTCCCTGGTGCACCACAGTTTGGGTTGCCCCGCTGTGTGAAACCCCCCAGAACACCAAGCTCACTCCCCTCTCCTCCAACCCACAGCACAGACACAGCCACTTGTCCAATCAGCTTCTCCCACCGCGAATATTAACGTGCGGCTAGAGAGGCTAAATGGCATGCGGGGCCACACACAGCCAAGGTAGGAGACCAGTGATGACCGCACCGGCCATGCAAGCGCTGTTCAGAGGAAAGGTAAGATTATCGGGCACCGTGGGGGGTTCACACAGCGGGGCATCCCAGTTCGAGCCTGCCCTGGAGTGTCATAGACTCCAGGGTGGGTTTTGGTCAACTTTAAACCAGACCTTCAGCGTGATTTAATGAAAAGCCCAAACTCTTAAAAAAACGGTTCCCGAGCATCTAAAATGAATATATTTTACGTTTTTAGTCACTAACTTATTATTCTTTCCCCCACTGGGCTGCAACTCTGTTCAGGAATTTAGGATACAGGCGCCGCCATCTTGACTCAGAAGCATCACACTTACTGAGGAGAGGAGAGTGGGATAAGGTACAGGGGGTGGGTTATAGCTGTGCTTTGCTCAGACAGAGCAGAGCTAGGGTCAGGAAAAGGTCAGCAATCCCAGAATGCAGAGCAGCACAGTCAGGTTGCACTTCCTGTTTGCAGGCTGCCTGATAAGATATGGAAGCCGCCATCTTGGATGTTTATAGGCTCATAACATGCAGTAGATGCAGGTAGGATGATTTTTAATGTGGACAATCTGTATGTACAGGGTGTGGGAAACATATAAGATAGGTTCTTATTCAGAGTGAAGGTCCGCTTTAAGTCTTGAATCTCTTGTATCGCCCTGCTAGTGGCCCTGGACAGTGCCTGGGGCCCACCAGAGCATCCTCTGGTATTCTGGTGATATCAGTCCTGGCAAACAAATGCGATGTGACGTTATTGGGCGCCGCGCTTATTTTTAGTGTTTCCTCCAAATCAGAGTGTGGCAGGAAATAGAGGCTCAGCGACAGGAACATTTTTCATTTATTTTTTTATATTGTTTTGTCTTCACAGATGTGGTGTCAGAAACACTCGGAGCCGATAAATTAAAATGTGAATGTCACGGCTGAAGTGATTAGCGATGTGCTGGGGAGCCGGCAAAGGGTTCTTCTTTATTTAGTGCTCGCACTCCTCTCTCTGCTTTATTAACAATCGCTTAAGAAGCTTTCACTCTAAACGCTTTAACTGTAGCTGTATATACTGCCATTAACCACTTCATCACCCCAGGCTAGGTTACTTCACTTCAACTTAAAGCTGACCTCAAAGTCAAATAAAATATTATGGGGGTTATTTAAGTAGGGATAGCGCCAGGCAGCCAGGCCCGGATTAACATAGGGGCGGACGGAGCTGCCGCTCCAGGCCCCTACGTTAAAACAGGCCCAGCAGCCTGGAAACGCGGCCCGCGCGGACGCCCCGGCTTGGGCTATGAAGAAGGATGAGGACCCGGGACTTCGCTGAGGAGAGGCGGCGGCTCCCGCACGTGCCAACACTAACTCACCCCGCCCAGCGTCTGGAGCAGCTCGTACACACCAACCACGCCCATTCCCCGCCCAGGCGCTGACATCATGCCAGTTGTTTGGCCGACCAATCGGACGCTCCGCTTTGACAGTACGGGAGCTGATATGGGCCGTTCCTCCCCATCCGTGAGAGAGCGCAGCCTGGCGGAGCTCCTAACAGCCCTGACATGGAAATGTCGCTGCACTTCCCGCCCGGGTTCTATCCTGGGGAGCCTACGACAAGGTCCGGAGCCATGGCAACCTGCCTCCTTCCCCGGAAAGTGAAGCTTGCGCTCTGATTGGTGGATGGGAGGCAGGAGCTGCACCTGCATCTAGCCAAGGGGGTGTCTGGGGACCCACATATACCCCCCTCCCAAGCAGCACCCTGTCTTGTCTGTCAGTCCTGCTCTCTTACTTTCTTTCCTTCTCTCACTCTTTCTCTTTCACCATTCTTTTTCTTTCTCTTCTCCCTCCCTCGCTCTCGTTCATTCACCTACTCTCAGCCTTTCATTCTGTTCCTTGTGTCACTCCCTTTCTCCTTCTCTCGTTTCTCTCTCTCTCATCCCCTACTTTCTTTCCTTCTCTCTATATTTGATTCCCTGTCTTTATTTTCCACATCTATTTTCACCCTTTCATTCTGTTCATTGTATCACTCCCTTTCTCCTTCTCTCTCTCTCTCACCCCCTACGTTCTTTCCTCCTCTCTATATTTATTTTCCACATCTATTTTCACTATCTCTTTTTGTTTGCTTTCTTCAGCACCAGGCCCGGGATGCTCTTAATCCGGCCCTGCAGGTAGCACCTCGTAGCGGCAGCCAGCGTCTGGTGAACGCCGGGCACTGTATGCAAAACCACCTTTATGAAAGTGAATCTGGTGAGCGACTCTAACAGCGCCATGTAGCATACGATGTATTATTACAGGCGGCTCAGTGTATAGCGCCTGTGCTCTAGTTTCCAGAGCGCCAGGTATTACCTTTCGCTCAGTGTCGCTCTCCCATACATTTCAATGGCCATTCATTTGCTTGTGTTTAAACAGCGTGGTTGTTTTTTTTGCCCAAATCATTGCGTGGCGTCTCCTGGCTGGAAACAAACACTTTTAGAAACTTTTTTGATTTTTTATATTTTTATGCAAAATTGTCATTACAGGTCTTGGCTCTAAAGTGTTAATGTCACAGTGTTATAACAATGTCATTCCATGTGTTTTCGCTTTGTTACTGGTGGATATGTGTTCAAAAACAGACTTTAATCACACAGCGTCTGGCGCTCTATGCTATAGCGACCAGATCCAGAGCACCTACGCTGTGTGTGTTTTTTTTGTTGAATATGGTATGAGTCGCTGAGAGTCGGTCTCACTGAGCTGGTGCTACCTTTCGCTCCCTGCAACGCTGTACTGGTGTTAGAGCGCCCAACATACATCACATTCATCAATGCCATCCAGGTTACTACAGAGACTGAGGCGCTATGTTACAGCACCCGATACCCGCTTACAGCGTCTACTAGCGGTCGCTCTAAGCGCCGTTATACAGACGCTTATCTGCCGATACCTGACGTTAGTAATGAATCAGCCTCCACATACCCTGGCAGTTGGCTCTCATTGGAAGAGAGCTCACACATGCATCGTTGGAGCATGGAAAGGTGAGTTGCAGTGGGCGAACTGGGGAGTCTCACACTATCATACAGTGGTGAGTACAGTAAATCGTTGTGATGCAGTCTTATAAGAATGGAAGTTTTGGTCATGCACATAAAATTTTAAATGAGATAAAAGCCCACACTCCGAAAAGTTCCATGTATTAATCGGTCCATATAGAATAAAAAAAAGGTCAGTCATATATCCTACCTTTCGGGGCGTAACATGCCCCTTCATCAGGGAAATGTGCAACAAGCAGAGCCAACAACCAGCCAGGGTTAAATACCATCAGTAGAATTACAAAAAAGGCCGCCTGACGTAATCAATTGGCAGGCTGATTTATCATTAGCGGCAGGTAGCGACAGATGAGCGTCTGTAGCAGGCATTTTCAGAGCGCCCGCTAGTAGTCGCAGTGCTCGGCCGTGAGTCGCTACTTTATAGCGACTCAGTCGCTGTTCAGTAATGTTGAATACATTGTGAGGAGTCGCTATTTGACCAGTACAGCGCTGTATGGGAGCGCATGTTAGCGACTGCTCATAGCGACCGACTCACACCATATTCAGCAAAAAAACTGCCTCACAAATCTCTGGCGCTGAAAAATAGTTGTTTGAAGCCCAGAGCGCAGGAGGCGGTGTGTTTAAAGTCTGTTTTCCAGCATCTTTCCACTAGTAACAAAGCGAAAACATATGGAATTACATTGTAACAACATTGTAACATGAACACTTTATTGGCAGACCTGTAATGTCATTTTTGAGGAAATATTTAAAAAATGAAAAAATTATGAAAAAACTGCTTTTTCAATGCCAGAAGAGGTCACAGAATTATTTGTGATTATTTGGAAAAAAAAACCTGTTTAAAGAGAAGAAAAGGATCGTCCATTGAAATGTATGGGAGAGCGCCAGATAGCGAGAGGTCATACCTGGCGCTGTGCAAGGCAGAACGCCGGCGCTGTTCGCTGAGGCTGTGAAAATGATGAATCAGATGCTACATGGCGCTTTCCCAGTCGCTAAACAGATTCTGCTTCGTAAATGTGTAATTGCGTGCCGTGTCCGGCATTCACCAGTCGCTATTTGTCGCTACCTCTCATTAACCAGCCACTACCTGACGCTATCCCTTCTTAAATAAGGGCCTAAGTCAGCAGTGACGTCGGCTATATTAAAAAATCCTACCTAAATAAAGAGCATAGGCTCCAGCAAAGATATATGTAAATGTGTCACCAAACATAAAACATAACATTTTGTGATTTTTCCTTCACAAAGGAAATTGTGGAAATGGGCAATTTGACTAGCTATACAGTACCCCCACCTGCTACCTGGACGTATCTATAGGGTGAGCAAGGGGTGCGACCTCAGAAGGACCCCTTTATTTTTCATATTTGTGCTCACTTGGCATCATTGAGAGTAAGGAAGCACCATGTGTCTCTGCTGTTTCAGTCTTTAGTAGCCTAGCCTCATCCAACTCAGTTGTCGGTATGAGCTTTGTCAGGGCCCATTTAATATTCACACCAGGGCCCCATCACATTTAGTTACTCCACTGAACAGAGCTTTAGGTCCCGTCATTCCCTTTGAAGCCATGATGATGGGCAAATGTGGCTGCCATCATGCACGGCACAGGTCCGTCATTGGGTTGTGTTTATTCTGGTTATCTGGATTCCCCTCCCTTCACTTCATTGATGTATCACTTTCCTCTCTCGCGGCTAACAATGGACGGCTGCCATTTCTCTAGCAATTAGCTGATAGCGTTGTCTGTGGGTCAGAAAGTCAGACATGTTGGGGATAATCCGGCTGAGTTTACTGATCGGCGGATTACTATGTATGTACATAAGGTCTCCGACTCCTGCTTAATACAACTGTATAACCGGCTCGGTAAATGGACTTGTCAGACGCCTAACAATCTGGTTGTACAATCTATGTACATCACGTGGAGGCTGATTCATTACTAGCACCAGGTATCGGCAGATGAGCGTCTGTATAGCGGTGCTTAATAGACGCTGTAAGCGGGTATCGGGCGCTGTAACAGAGCTCCTCAGTCGGTGTAATAACCTGGCCCGCATTGATGAATATGTTGTGTGACGGGCGCTCTAACACCAGTACAGCGCTGCAGGGGGCGAGAGGTAGCGCCAGCTCAGTGAGACGGGGAGGCCGATTCATTAATAGCGGCAGGTAGCGACAGTTGAGCGACTGTAGCAGTATTTTCACAGCGCCCGCTAGTAGTCGCTGTGCTTGGCCATTGTTCGGTTGTTGATAGCGACTGAGTCGGTGTGCAGTAATGTTGAATACGGGGTGACGAGTCGCTATTTGACAGGTTCCGCGATGTATGGGTGCGCATGATAGCGACTGGTCAGAGCGACCGGCTCCCACCATATTCATCAAAAAATCACGCTCAAAAAATTCTCGCGCTGTGAAATGCATGTTTAAACCCCAGAGCGCTGGCGGCGATGTGTTAAAAGTAGTTTTTTTAACCACCATATTTTTGGAAACCAAGAAAAAATTTTTTTTTAAAGAATTTAGTAATATGAATACTATAATATCAGACCTGTAATATCAATTCTGCACAATTTTTTTTTTTTTTTTTTTTTACCTTGAAAAAATTATCTAACATGGCAGAAGTGGTCACAGCATTTTTCACATTTAAAAAAAAAAAAACATTAATAACAATTAATTATTAATATTTAAAGATTGTTCCATTGAAATGCGCTGTTCAAGGTCGGACGCTGGCGCTATGGGCTGAGGCTGGAATAATGATGAATGAGTGGCTATCTGGCGCTATCTCAGTCGCTAAGCAGGATCAGCTTGATAAATGTGTGATTGTGGTGGGGAGCTGGCGTTCTCGTGGCGGTGCCCGTCATTACCGGTCGCTCACCAGTCGCTACCTGTCGCTATTCCTTCATAAATAAGGGCCCAAGTCTCAGCGCTCCACACCATACTTATCAAAAAAGGACACACACACAGCGTTGGCGCTCTAAATCTGGTCACTATAGCATAGAGTGCCAGATTCTGTGTAATTAAAGTCTGTTTTTGAACACATATCCACTAGTAACAAAGCTAAAACACAAGGAATTACATTTTTTTAACACTGTGACATTAACACTTTAGTGCCAGACCTGTAATGACAATTCTGCATAAAAATATAAAAAGTCAAAAAAGTTTATAAAAGTGTTTGTTTGCAGCCAGGAGAGGTCACAGGATTTAAGCAAAAAAAAAAAAAAATAGTCAAACACGCTGTTTAAACACAATGGCGATTGAAATGTATAAGAGAGCGACACTGAGCGAAAGGTAATATGTGGCACTCTGGAAGCTAGAGCGCCGGCGCTATACGCTGAGCCGCCTGTAATAATACATGTGACGCTACATGGCGCTGTTAGTGGCGCTCACCAGATTTGCTTTCATAAATGTGGTATTGCGTACATTGCCTGGCGTTCACCAGACGCTACCTGGCGCTACGAGGCACTACCTGGCGCTATCCATTCTTACATAACCCCCTTAGTATCACTATAGTGCACGCTTTTGGTTCTACAGTCAGGTTGTAAGGTGTGGGTGACATAATCTGCTTCCAGCAATACTCAGGCAGATCAGGGCATTCCTTATCTCCTATGGGGTCAGCACACCCGATATACTGGAAAAGTGCAATAGGCTGACATGTTGGCCCCGATCTACATTCCATTGCAGGGGTGTATACCTGAGGTTCTCCCCTTTTCTCCAGTGGGTCGTTAGACCCGATAGGTCCTATAAGTTTTGGCTTCCTAACCATGGTCACGGAGAACCAGTACTCAGAAGTGGACCTCTCTGATCGAGGTGAGGACAAGTGGTGGACAGCGCAGAGAGGTGGTGAGGACTGGAGCCGGCAGGGACAAGTGGTGGACAGCGCAGAGAGGTGGTGAGGACTGGAACTGGCAGGGACAAGTGGTGGACAGCGCAGAGAGATGGTGAAGACTGGAGCCGGTGGGGACAAGTGGTTGACAGTGCAGAGAGGTGGTGAGGACTGGAGCCGGTGGGGACAAGAGGTGGACAGTGCAGAGAGGTGGTGAGGACTGGAGCTGGTAGGGACAAGTGGTGGACAGCGCAGAGAGGTGGTGAGTACTGGAGCTGGTGGGGACAAGTGGTGGACAGCGCAGAGAGATGGTGAAGACTGGAGCCGGTGGGGACAAGTGGTTGACAGTGCAGAGAGGTGGTGAGGACTGAAGCCGGTGGGGACAAGAGGTTGACAGTGCAGAGAGATGGTGAGGACTGGAGCTGGCAGGGAAAAGTGGTGGACAGCGCAGAGAGGTGGTGAGGACTGGAGCTGGCAGGGACAAGTGGTGGACAGCGCAGTGAGGTGGTGAGGACTGGAGCCGGTGGGGACAAGTGGTGGACAGTGCAGAGAGGTGGTGAGGACTGGAGCCGGTGGGAACAAGTGGTGGACAGCGCAGAGAGATGGTGAGGACTGGAGCCGGTGGGGACAAGTGGTGGACAGCACAGAGAGATGGTGAGGACTGGAGCTCGTGGGGACAAGTGGTGGACAGCACAGAGAGATGGTGAGGACTGGAGCCGGTGGGAACAAGTGGTGGACAGCGCAGAGAGATGGTGAGGACTGGAGCCGGTGGGAACAAGTGGGGGATAGCGCAGAGAGATGGTGAGGACTGGAGCCGGTGGGGACAAGTGGTGGACAGCGCAGAGAGATGGTGAGGACTGGAGCCGGTGGGGACAAGTGGTGGACAGCACAGAGAGATGGTGAGGACTGGAGCCCGTGGGAACAAGTGGTGGACAGCGCAGAGAGATGGTGAGGACTGGAGCCGGTGGGAACAAGTGGTGGACAGCGCAGAGAGATGGTGAGGACTGGAGCCGGTGGGAACAAGTGGTGGACAGCGCAGAGAGGTGGTGAGGACTGGAGCCGGTGGGGACAAGTGGTGGACAGCGCAGAGAGGTGGTGAGGACTGGAGCCGGTGGGAACAAGTGGTGGACAGCGCAGAGAGATGGTGAGGACTGGAGCCGGTGGGGACAAGTGGTGGACAGCACAGAGAGATGGTGAGGACTGGAGCTGGCAGGGACAAGTGGCGGACAGCGCAGAGAGATGGTGAGGACTGGAGCCGGTGGGAACAAGTGGTGGACAGCACAGAGAGGTGGTGAGGACTGGAGCTCGTGGGAACAAGTGGTGGACAGCGCAGAGAGATGGTGAGGACTGGAGCCGGTGGGAACAAGTGGTGGACAGCGCAGAGAGATGGTGAGGACTGGAGCCGGTGGGAACAAGTGGTGGACAGCGCAGAGAGATGGTGAGGACTGGAGCCGGTGGGGACAAGTGGTGGACAGCGCAGAGAGGTGGTGAGGACTGGAGCCGGTGGGGACAAGTGGTGGACAGTGCAGAGAGGTGGTGAGGACTGGAGCTGGCAGGGACAAGTGGTGGACAGCACAGAGAGATGGTGAGGACTGGAGCTGGCAGGGACAAGTGGCGGACAGCGCAGAGAGGTGGTGAGGACTGGAGCCGGTGGGGACAAGTGGTGGACAGTGCAGAGAGGTAGTGAGGACTGGAGCCGGTGGGGACAAGTGGTGGACAGTGCAGAGAGGTGGTGAGGACTGGAGCTGGCAGGGACAAGAGGTGGACAGTGCAGAGAGATGGTGAGGAATGGAGCAGGTGGGGACAAGTGGTGGACAGCGCAGAGAGATGGTGAGGACTGAAGCCGGTGGGGACAAGTGGTGGACAGCGCAGAGAGGTGGTGAGGACTGGAGCCGGTGGGGACAAGTGGTGGACAGCGCAGAGAGGTGGTGAGGATTGGAGCCGGTGGGGACAAGTGGTGGACAGCGCAGAGAGGTGGTGAGGACTGGAGCCGGTGGGGACAAGTGGTGGACAGTGCAGAGAGGTGGTGAGGACTGGAGCTGGCAGGGACAAGTGGTGGACAGCACAGAGAGATGGTGAGGACTGGAGCTGGCAGGGACAAGTGGTGGACAGCACAGAGAGGTGGTGAGGACTGGAGCTGGCAGGGACAAGTGGTGGACAGCACAGAGAGATGGTGAGGACTGGAGCTGGCAGGGACAAGTGGCGGACAGCGCAGAGAGGTGGTGAGGACTGGAGCCGGTGGGGACAAGTGGTGGACAGTGCAGAGAGGTGGTGAGGACTGGAGCCGGTGGGGACAAGTGGTGGACAGTGCAGAGAGGTGGTGAGGACTGGAGCTGGCAGGGACAAGAGGTGGACAGTGCAGAGAGATGGTGAGGACTGGAGCAGGTGGGGACAAGTGGTGGACAGCGCAGAGAGATGGTGAGGACTGGAGCTGGCAGGGACAAGTGGTGGACAGCGCAGAGAGATGGTGAGGACTGGAGCCGGTGGGGACAAGTGGTGGACAGCGCAGAGAGATGGTGAGGACTGGAGCCGGTGGGGACAAGTGGTGGACAGTGCAGAGAGGTGGTGAGGACTGGAGCTGGCAGGGACAAGGGGTGGACAGCGCAGAGAGGTGGTGAGGACTGGAGCAGGCGGGGACAAGTGGTGGACAGCGCAGAGAGATGGTGAGGACTGAGCCGGTGGGGACAAGTGGTGGACAGCGCAAAGAGATGGTGAGGACTGGAGCTCGTGGGGACAAGTGGTGGACAGCGCAGAGAGATGGTGAGGACTGGAGCCGGTGGGAACAAGTGGTGGACAGCGCAGAGAGATGGTGAGGACTGGAGCCGGTGGGGACAAGTGGTGGACAGCGCAGAGAGATGGTGAGGACTGGAGCCGGTGGGAACAAGTGGTGGACAGCGCAGAGAGATGGTGAGGACTGGAGCCGGTGGGAACAAGTGGTGGACAGTGCAGAGAGATGGTGAGGACTGGAGCCGGTGGGGACAAGTGGTGGACAGCACAGAGAGATGGTGAGGACTGGAGCTCGTGGGAACAAGTGGTGGACAGCGCAGAGAGATGGTGAGGACTGGAGCCGGTGGGAACAAGTGGTGGACAGCGCAGAGAGATGGTGAGGACTGGAGCCGGTGGGAACAAGTGGTGGACAGCGCAGAGAGATGGTGAGGACTGGAGCCGGTGGGGACAAGTGATGGACAGCGCAGAGAGGTCGTGAGGACTGGAGCCGGTGGGGACAAGTGGTGGACAGTGCAGAGAGGTGGTGAGGACTGGAGCTGGCAGGGACAAGTGGTGGACAGCACAGAGAGATGGTGAGGACTGGAGCTGGCAGGGACAAGTGGCGGACAGCGCAGAGAGGTGGTGAGGACTGGAGCCGGTGGGGACAAGTGGTGGACAGTGCAGAGAGGTGGTGAGGACTGGAGCCGGTGGGGACAAGTGGTGGACAGTGCAGAGAGGTGGTGAGGACTGGAGCTGGCAGGGACAAGAGGTGGACAGTGCAGAGAGATGGTGAGGAATGGAGCAGGTGGGGACAAGTGGTGGACAGCGCAGAGAGATGGTGAGGACTGGAGCCGGTGGGGACAAGTGGTGGACAGCGCAGAGAGGTGGTGAGGACTGGAGCCGGTGGGGACAAGTGGTGGACAGCGCAGAGAGATGGTGAGGACTGGAGCCGGTGGGAACAAGTGGTGGACAGCGCAGAGAGATGGTGAGGACTGGAGCCGGTGGGGACAAGTGGTGGACAGCGCAGAGAGGTGGTGAGGACTGGAGCCGGTGGGGACAAGTGGTGGACAGCGCAGAGAGATGGTGAGGACTGGAGCCGGTGGGAACAAGTGGTGGACAGCGCAGAGAGATGGTGAGGACTGGAGCCGGTGGGAACAAGTGGTGGACAGTGCAGAGAGATGGTGAGGACTGGAGCCGGTGGGGACAAGTGGTGGACAGCACAGAGAGATGGTGAGGACTGGAGCTCGTGGGAACAAGTGGTGGACAGCGCAGAGAGATGGTGAGGACTGGAGCCGGTGGGAACAAGTGGTGGACAGCGCAGAGAGATGGTGAGGACTGGAGCCGGTGGGAACAAGTGGTGGACAGCGCAGAGAGATGGTGAGGACTGGAGCCGGTGGGGACAAGTGATGGACAGCGCAGAGAGGTCGTGAGGACTGGAGCCGGTGGGGACAAGTGGTGGACAGTGCAGAGAGGTGGTGAGGACTGGAGCTGGCAGGGACAAGTGGTGGACAGCACAGAGAGATGGTGAGGACTGGAGCTGGCAGGGACAAGTGGCGGACAGCGCAGAGAGGTGGTGAGGACTGGAGCCGGTGGGGACAAGTGGTGGACAGTGCAGAGAGGTGGTGAGGACTGGAGGCGGTGGGGACAAGTGGTGGACAGTGCAGAGAGGTGGTGAGGACTGGAGCTGGCAGGGACAAGAGGTGGACAGTGCAGAGAGATGGTGAGGAATGGAGCAGGTGGGGACAAGTGGTGGACAGCGCAGAGAGATGGTGAGGACTGGAGCCGGTGGGGACAAGTGGTGGACAGCGCAGAGAGGTGGTGAGGACTGGAGCCGGTGGGGACAAGTGGTGGACAGCGCAGAGAGGTGGTGAGGACTGGAGCCGGTGGGGACAAGTGGTGGACAGCGCAGAGAGGTGGTGAGGACTGGAGCCGGTGGGGACAAGTGGTGGACAGTGCAGAGAGGTGGTGAGGACTGGAGCCGGCAGGGACAAGTGGTGGACAGCACAGAGAGATGGTGAGGACTGGAGCTGGCAGGGACAAGTGGCGGACAGCGCAGAGAGGTGGTGAGGACTGGAGCCGGTGGGGACAAGTGGTGGACAGTGCAGAGAGGTGGTGAGGACTGGAGCCGGTGGGGACAAGTGGTGGACAGCGCAGAGAGGTGGTGAGGACTGGAGCTGGCAGGGACAAGAGGTGGACAGTGCAGAGAGATGGTGAGGACTGGAGCAGGTGGGGACAAGTGGTGGACAGCGCAGAGAGATGGTGAGGACTGGAGCTGGCAGGGACAAGTGGTGGACAGCGCAGAGAGATGGTGAGGACTGGAGCCGGTGGGGACAAGTGGTGGACAGCGCAGAGAGATGGTGAGGACTGGAGCTCGTGGGGACAAGTGGTGGACAGCGCAGAGAGATGGTGAGGACTGGAGCCGGTGGGGACAAGTGGTGGACAGTGCAGAGAGGTGGTGAGGACTGGAGCTGGCAGGGACAAGGGGTGGACAGCGCAGAGAGGTGGTGAAGACTGGAGCAGGTGGGGACAAGTGGTGGACAGCGCAGAGAGATGGTGAGGACTGGAGCTGGTGGGGACAAGTGGTGGACAGCGCAGAGAGATGGTGAGGACTGGAGCTGGCAGGGACAAGTGGTGGACAGCACAGAGAGATGGTGAGGACTGGAGCTGGCAGGGACAAGTGGCGGACAGCGCAGAGAGGTGGTGAGGACTGGAGCCGGTGGGGACAAGTGGTGGACAGTGCAGAGAGGTGGTGAGGACTGGAGCAGGTGGGGACAAGTGGTGGACAGCGCAGAGAGATGGTGAGGACTGGAGCTGGTGGGGACAAGTGGTGGACAGCGCAGAGAGATGGTGAGGACTGGAGCCGGTGGGGACAAGTGGTGGACAGCGCAGAGAGATGGTGAGGACTGGAGCCGGTGGGGACAAGTGGTGGACAGCGCAGAGAGATGGTGAGGACTGGAGCTGGTGGGGACAAGTGGTGGACAGCGCAGAGAGATGGTGAGGACTGGAGCCGGTGGGGACAAGTGGTGAACAGCACAGAGAGATGGTGAGGACTGGCGCCGGTGGGGACAAGGGGTGGACAGCGCAGAGAGGTGGTGAGGACTGGAGCTGGCATGGACAAGTGGTGGACAGCGCAGAGTGGTGGTGAGGACTGGAGCTGGCAGGGACAAGTGGTGGACAGCGCAGAGAGATGGTGAGGACTGGAGCTGGCAGGGACAAGTGGCGGACAGCGCAGAGAGGTGGTGAGGACTGGAGCCGGTGGGGACAAGTGGTGGACAGTGCAGAGAGGTGGTGAGGACTGGAGCCGGTGGGGACAAGTGGTGGACAGCGCAGAGAGGTGGTGAGGACTGGAGCCGGTGGGGACAAGTGGTGGACAGTGCAGAGAGTTGGTGAGGACTGGAGCTGGCAGGGACAAGTGGTGGACAGCGCAGAGAGATGGTGAGGACTGGAGCTGGCAGGGACAAGTGGTGGACAGCACAGAGAGATGGTGAGGACTGGAGCTGGCAGGGACAAGTGGCGGACAGCGCAGAGAGGTGGTGAGGACTGGAGCCGGTGGGGACAAGTGGTGGACAGTGCAGAGAGGTGGTGAGGACTGGAGCCGGTGGGGACAAGTGGTGGACAGTGCAGAGAGGTGGTGAGGACTGGAGCTGGCAGGGACAAGAGGTGGACAGTGCAGAGAGATGGTGAGGACTGGAGCAGGTGGGGACAAGTGGTGGACAGCGCAGAGAGATGGTGAGGACTGGAGCTGGCAGGGACAAGTGGTGGACAGCGCAGAGAGATGGTGAGGACTGGAGCCGGTGGGGACAAGTGGTGGACAGCGCAGAGAGATGGTGAGGACTGGAGCTCGTGGGGACAAGTGGTGGACAGCGCAGAGAGATGGTGAGGACTGGAGCCGGTGGGGACAAGTGGTGGACAGTGCAGAGAGGTGGTGAGGACTGGAGGTGGCAGGGACAAGGGGTGGACAGCGCAGAGAGGTGGTGAGGACTGGAGCAGGTGGGGACAAGTGGTGGACAGCGCAGAGAGATGGTGAGGACTGGAGCTGGTGGGGACAAGTGGTGGACAGCGCAGAGAGATGGTGAGGACTGGAGCCGGTGGGGACAAGTGGTGGACAGCGCAGAGAGATGGTGAGGACTGGAGCCGGTGGGGACAAGTGGTGAACAGCACAGAGAGATGGTGAGGACTGGCGCCAGTGGGGACAAGGGGTGGACAGCGCAGAGAGGTGGTGAGGACTGGAGCTGGCAGGGACAAGTGGTGGACAGCGCAGAGAGGTGGTGAGGACTGGAGCTGGCAGGGACAAGTGGTGGACAGCGCAGAGAGATGGTGAGGACTGGAGCTGGCAGGGACAAGTGGTGGACAGTGCCAAGGACAGCGCATAACAGGATTCTCTAGATCAGCAGTCAGTGAGGTATGTTGGCTGTTGCTGTATAAAGTGGTGCCTTGTGTTGATGTTCAGATCCTGACTGGCTGACTGACCTACCCACCTATCTACCTGCCTACTGACCCACCCACATACCTATCTTCCCACCCACCTACATACCCATCTACCTTCCTACTGACCCACACACACACTTACCTACCTACCAGTCTATAAACCTGCCAATTCAACCATTTACCAGTCTGCCCACCCACCAATTTACCCACCTACCCACTCACCTACCTATCCAACTACCTACTGACCCACCCACCTACCTACATATTTGCCCACATACCTGGAGCGGCAGCTTGCAGCCCTGCTGCCAGAATTGTCAGGCCCTGGAGTGGAGGTGGCGGTCACCCACCCACCTACATGCCTGCCTACTTCCCCACCTCCCTACCTGCCCTCCCACCAACCCTCGCCACTGGCTCTCCAACCTACCTACCCACTTACCTATCTGCCTAACCACCCACCCACCTACCTACCTATCCTAAATTCCTATCTAATAGGAATTGCTATCTAAATTCCCACATAATTCTGTACCTGACCACCCCCTACCTGTCCATCTGAGTACCTACCCATCTATCTGCTACCCACCTACCTGCCTGTTCACCCACGTACCTGACTACCCCAGACTTACTAACATAACCTACCTACCTAGGAGATACAGGGAGGTTGTCTTTGTGGTGGGTTGGGTACACACACACACACACACACACACACACACACACTGCACACAGCAATAGGTAGATAGGCTTTAAACAGGAGCACGGCTTATCCACTCAGTAGAACTTGGTTTGTGTTTTATTTCTTAGTGGTGTTGGTTACTGACATGTGTATGTATTGGTTTAATAGTGTGAAGTGTTGTGATCATTAGAGTGATTGGAGCAAGCAGCAATGATTGGTTTTGAGGTTTTACAGGGGGGGGAGCGTGGCCTATCCACTCAGTGTGTGAAGTGAGGGGGTGGGTAACTATGTTTTTACATACATGCAAAGCCCTGACATGCCCCCTCTATCACAGTAAATGGAGTGGACATACCAAAATCACTGTGACAGATGGGGGGCCTGGATAGAGGCTGCCTGGAGATGATACGACCGGGGTGGCACAGGGGACAAAGTCTGCCTTTCCGTTTGGTGTTGCAGAGTGTGAGTGCTGGGTGCAGTGGAGTCAAATCAAGATAGATATCAGTGGTGTAACAGGAACTGGCTATACTGGAACATGAGTGCAGTGAGTGCAGCAAGTGAAGGTCACCTTACAAGGTGGATAACAGACAGGAAAAAAAAGTCATAGAGGTCACCTCAATGTAGAGGAAATACAACATTAGAGAATGTACAACAGAGAATGCACCGAGATATATGTAACAGCACCATCTACTGTCATAAATCTAAACTGCATTAACCTAGCAATATAGATGTAGATCACATAAAGAGGCAAGCTGTAAGCTGTTGCACAGTATCTCCAACATTTAGTTTGCAAACATGTTATGTTACCTGGCTGGACTATCAAGTTAAATCAGTCCTGTGTCCTCATAACCCCCCTTACCTTGCCCATATTTCAGTGCTGTCACCCGGGCACAGAGAGTGCACCAAGTGGTACCCCGCCCCCACTGTGAACGCACCTGCCTTCCCATGTTAGCATGAGGAAGTGGGAGCTGCCCACAGAACGCTTGGCTACTTTGGATGTTGGCAGGTGGTGGGGAGACCTGGTGACTAATCTGTAATTTTAGAAGTGTTATTGAATTACTGGATTGTTTGGGTTATTGGATTTTATATATATCTTGTTGATGGTTGTTTAGTGACTGAAGAGGGCCCGTTAAGGGGGGCGAGCTCCCTTTGGGAGTGACATGTGGTTTAATATAATGGTGCTTTGATTGGACAGCACAGCTTATTTTCACAGTATATATTTCTATAGTAAACCTTTGCACATTGCACTTTTGCACAAACATTTTTTTTTTATTTATTTATGTATTTTTTGGGTTTTTTTGTTTGTATGCATATGGAGTATAATACTGGATTTATTGATTATAGATGGAATATTGAATTTTCTCCCCTTTTGCATCTACGCATCCTTTAAGTCTGTCTGGTATGTTATCTGTAATATGTTTTTTAGTGTTTTTAATATGTTTTGTCTAATATGTCATGTGGATCTTTATTGAATAAAATTTGATACTGGCTTTTTGATTTAGATGTGCCTCCCTTTTTGTTTGGATACGGATGTATGGCTCATATAGCCTTAGGAGTGGCACCCACTTTACATATAACTCTTTGAATATTGGGTGTGCATGCCATTTTGTATGCGGGGAGGCCGATTCATTAATAGCGCCAGGAAGCGACAGATGAGCGCCAGTAGCGTGATTTTCACAGCGCCAGCTAGTATTCGCTGTGCTTGGCCGGGGTTTGCTTGTTGACAGCGACTCAGTCGGTGTGCGGTAATGTTGAATACGGGGTTAGGGGTCGCTATTTCGCAGGTTCCGCGTTGTATGGGTGCGCCTGACAGCGAATGGCCAGAGCGAACGGCTTGCTGCAGATTCATTAACAAATCACGCTCAAAAATTTCTCGCGCTGTGAATTCCTTGTTTAAACCCCCGAGCGCTGGTGGCGATGTGTGTAAAGTAGTTTTTAACCCCCAAACAACCTTTTTTTTTATATGTAAAAATTATACAAGTTTTTCTAAACATTTTGTAATATGAATACATTAATATCAGACCTGTAATATCAATTCTGCACAATTTTTTTTTTTTTTTTTTTTTTTACTAACATTGCAGAAGTAGTCACAGAATTTTTGACAATAAAAAAAAAAATAAATAAAAAAAGCAATTAATTATGATTATTTAAAGATTGCTCTATTGAAATGCATTGGACCACGCCAGGGAGCGCCAGGTCATACCTGTCGCTGTGATGGGATTATCAGCGGCGCTGTTCGTTGCAGTCGGCTACATGATGAATCCCGCGCTAGCTGACGCTCTCGCCGGCGCTAGCCTCATTTAGCGTGATAAATGCGTCATTGTGACCGCCGCCGGGCGTACTTGAGTCGGTAGCCGCCGTTAGCTGGCGGTACCTGGCGCTCGTCAGACACTACCTGGCGCTAGCCCTTGATAAATAAACCCCTATGTTAGTATGGAGCCACACACAGAATGGAGGGATGCCGCTCTGAGCATTCTCTTCAAGATGGCCTGAGACAGCTGGGGAACACCACTGCATCCCGGACTTTTTTTGTAACCCCCGTCCTGCCTCAGTGCCAGTGGAAGGAAGCCAGGGTGTTGGGTTATGAAGACACCGGACATTTGCTTTAATGGAAAAAAATACTACATCTGGGGCCTCCACCAGATTTTCTGCCCAAGGGCCTCCACCACATTTAATCCGGCCCTGCACTCAGCGCTAATGTTTTTGCCTCAGAAGCACTCGGTGTGCAATTTAACAAACAAAAAACAGACACCACCAATGCAGCCTTCAATCTGCGTCTAATTTAACACTGGAGCCATGCAGTTTGCAGTGTGAGGCAGTCTTGTAGCTGTGCCGGTTTGCAGTGGTGCTGTAGGTTAAGATCCAATAGAGCACTGTTTCTCAACCTACGGTGCACGTACCCCAGGGGGCAGGGCCGGATTACAAGCGGGGCACAAGGGGTGTGCGCCCCGGGGCCTCCACCACTTACCACTTGCAATGGGGGCCTCCACCAACCTTTGGGTTATGGTCTGGTCCAGGAGGCTTTTCAGTCTTTGGTCTGATGGGCTGTGGGGCCAGCAACAAAGCTATCGGTGGCCTTTTTTGGTTTTTGCAAACCTGCAGACAAAGCCACCACAGGGCAGGACACAAAGTCTAGAGCAGCAAAGCCGCCATCAGCAACGCTACAGTGATGGGTGCAGAGCTGTCACTGCACATAAGCCACCAAGCACAGCCGCTGGCAGCTCAATGCAGGGAACTGTTATCTGCTGGCCCAGCCGGGTGACTACACCCCCCCACCCAGAATGGCAAAGCAGGAGTACCCGAGCAGCACGCACCCGCACAAGGGTGGCACAAGGGACTCGATCTAACGTTCCAGTAAGTAGGCGGGTGCCAGACAAACACCAATCAGTTACTTGGCTGGACTATTATTTTACAGGAAAATAAATACTATATTTGGGGTCTCCACCAGGTTTTGTGCCAAGGGGCCTCCACCACACTTAATCCGGCCCAGCCAGGGGGTACGCAACAGAGTACAGCGGCACACCAACAGGAAGACATCTGACTGGTCTGGTATATTATATTACAAGTAAAACATTATCTATTCTTGCTGTAAAAGTACTAGAAGGCCTGTGGTCTACTTATTTTGGTACTATTCTTGATTAATCCTTGCTTGGAACTTCTTGTCGCTGGGGGGGGGGCTAACTAGG
The DNA here is from genome assembly GCA_027917425.1 of Gastrophryne carolinensis. NCBI lineage: Eukaryota > Metazoa > Chordata > Amphibia > Anura > Microhylidae > Gastrophryne > Gastrophryne carolinensis. The sequence goes on along the minus strand of CM051235.1, from coordinate 50,423,520 downwards.
AGTAAAGAGGTTGACAACCAATGCTATAGCGCACAATGTGCAGAACTCTGTTTTATGCTCATAATCAATATTACACACACATCTGGGGTATAGAACTTGCATTGTGACTTATCAATAATGGGGTTTATTCATCAAGGGATATCGGCAGGTAGCGCCCCCATAGTGTCAGGCAGCGCCTGGTGAATGCTGGGCGCTGTACGCAATACAACATTTATGAAAGTGAGTCTGGTGAGCAACTCTAACAGCGCCATGTAGTGTCCGATTCATCATTACAGGCAGCTCAGCGTATATCGCCGGAGCTCTAGCTTCCAGAGCCAGGTATTACCTGTCGCTGACTGTCGCTCTCCCACACATTTCAATGGACGTTCCTTTTCTTCTGTTTAAACAGGGTTTTTTGTGTTTAATTTTTTTTCTCTCAAATAATTGTGTGACCTCTCCTGGCCTAGAAAAAGTCATTTTTTTGATTCTTTTATATTTTTATGTAGAATAGTCATTACAGGTCTGTAATTAAAGTATTAATGTCACAATGTTACAACAATGTAATTTGTTGTAAAAAACAGACTTTAATCACACAGCGTCTGCCGCTCTGTCCTATAGTGACCAGATCCAGAGCGCCGACTCTCTGTGTATCTGTTTTTTTGTTGAATATGGTGTGAGTTGCTGAGAGCTGGCGCTACCTTTCGCTCCCTGCAACGCTGTACTGGTGTTAGAACACCCAACATACATCTCACTAATCAGTGCTGGCCAGGTTACTACAGAGGCGACTGAGGCGCTATACTATGCTCTTAGCGCCTCTGTACAGACGCTCATCTGCCGATAGCTGGCGCTAGTAATAAATCAGCCTGCCCGTAAACGCATGACCCAGATGTTGCCGAATGTCATTTTATTTATTTATTTTTTTTGTGGCTTCTCTTGCTTACCTATGTGTAATTTGGACAACAACAGCTAAACGCAGCCTAAACGCCGTGCAAAGTTATTGCAAGTAAATATCACGAAAAGCTCACCTAAAACCATATTCTGTTATATAGATGTTATAACAGCTTTTCTTCACTTTATTTCTTTACTTTGCTACAATGAGGTGGAGAGATTCTCCTGTGAAGATTATTAAATCAAAGTATGGAAGCTGCCTTGTTCCTTATACACATACTAAATATAGAGACACAAATAACAGCCATAGTAAAATCCTAGAGACAAAGCATAAACAACGCCAAGGTGAGGAAAGGACCGCCATCGCTCACTCACGCCGTTGCCTTGGAAACTCACAAATCCTTAGTCACTTAGGTCGTACACTCAGTTGCCTGGTTGTCATGGATTTGAGGTGTCATGGATACTTCCTCCAATATCCCACCAGTAAATGCTTGGTGGGGGGATTTTCATTGAATGTTTCTGCTCTGCTGTAAGCCATGGTGGCTACCAAGCCAGCGAGCAGAGGGATAACAGCCCAGCACAGTGACAGATAGGCCCTTATTTAAGAAGGGATAGCGTCAGGTAGTGGCTGGTTAATGAGAGGTAGCGACTGGTGAACGCCGGACACGGCACGCAATTACACATTTATCAAGCAGAATCTGTTTAGCGACTGGGATAGCGGCATGTAGCATCTCATTCATCATTTTCACAGCCTCAGCGAACAGCGCCAGCGTTCAGCCTTGCACAGCGCCAGGTATGACCTCTCGCTACCTGGCGCTCTCCCATACATTTCAATGGACGATCCTTTTCTTCTCTTTAAACGTTTTTTTTTTTTTAAATCACAAATAATTCTGTGACCTCTTCTGGCATTGAAATAGCAGTTTTTTCATAATTTTTTTAATATTTCCTCAGAAATGACATTACAGGTCTGGCATTAAAGTGTTCATGTTACAATGTTGTTACAATGTAATTCCATATGTTTTCGCTTTGTTACTAGTGGATAGATGCTGGAAAACACACTTTAAACACACCGCCTCCTGCGCTCTGGGCTTCAAACAACTATTTTTCAGCGCCAGAGATTTGTGAGGCTGTTTTTTTTGCTGAATATGGTGTGAGTCGGTCGCTATGAGCAGTCGCTAACATGCGCTCCCATACAGCGCTGTACTGGTCAAATAGCGACTCCTCACAATGTATTCAACATTACTGAACAGCGACTGAGTCGCTATAAAGTAGCGACTCACGGCTGAGCACTGCGACTACTAGCGGGCGCTCTGAAAATGCCTGCTACAGACGCTCATCTGTCGCTACCTGCCGCTAATGATGAATCAGCCTCATAGTAACAGAAAACTTTTCATCATCACCACGTTTCAAATTGTTATGCTAATTATATTTTTCTCTGATTTTTCTAAATGTTGGAGTCAAATGACAATCACATTTTATGGAACAATGGAATATATGGAATATACGCTAGTATTTGCCAATGCTAAGTAATCCAGCTCTCCCATCCCACAATTCTTTGGGCATTCGCCAGCATTTGGTGGGCACCTCTATTTCTTGCTGTCACCTGCTCACTCAAGGCTTATAAGCCTCCTGGCCAGGTGTCTGGGGCTATAAGAAGGGCATCAGGATCCAGGGCAGCAAGGGGTAACCAGAAACACTTAAAAGACATATGAAAACAGAAATTAAATTACTAACAGGCAACACAACATCAAAAGAGCCTAGATCAAATAGTAAGTATTACAAAAGAGTAGGACCAAACAAGCAAAGAGTAAGGCAGGATGCTAAAACTAAGCATTTGTAACTGCAACAGGGAGAAGGGGACATTCAAAGAGGGTCACGAGCACAGGCGAAGTGATAGAGGACAGGGAGACAAATTGGCAAACACAAGAAACGTGGACCAATTACAAAATGAGGGCATATAACAGAAATTAAGAATACATTGCAAATGCAAAATAAACAAAAAACACACAGATCCACTCCAACAATAAACAGACTTACCCACAAGCCAACCGCCAGTCAGCTCACCACTCTCAAAATGGGTGTATAAACCGGAACTCCGCAATATAAATGCATTGTGGGAGGAGCCAGGGAAGCCGGACAAAACGCTGAAAAAACTAAGATCCGGCCCAACAACACATTGGACGTTAAGAGAGTGGCCCATCTTGCAGTGGCTGAAAAGAAGTCACAAATAAAAAAGGGTCACTAGACTGGCAACAACAAATGAACAGCAAAAATAAGTAAAACAAGGGTCAAATGGGACACAGGAAAGCTGTTTGGGGGTAGGGGAAGCTAGGCTAAGCCTCAAGAGAGGAGAGTGGCCTACAATGAGAAGCAATGTGGACCTAACCAGACTGAGACACAGGAAAGCTGTTGGGGGGAAGGGGAAGCTAGTGTCATGATAAACTTACCCACTGTCTGGTCCCGCATGGGCTCAGAGTGCCTGCCTCCTTCCCTCCTCGCTTCATTATGCGTGCAGCGCCTCCGGAGAATTAGTTAAAGGGCCAATGAGCCCTAATTTTACTGGTGGGCATAACACCCTAATAATGATGATGATGTTAGTTGGGCCATTGAGCCGGATGTTTCTCCCGGCCAATCCTGTTACTTCCGGTCCATTAAAGGTTTTCCCTCCACACTGTCTCATTTCCCGTGATAGTGTGCTGCTGGGTGTAATAGCATCTGAGATCCTTGTTCATTCCCGTTGCCAATCTCGTCTTGCTTGACCATCCCGTGATTGCCGCCTGGACCGACGCCTGCTTGTACCCTGACCACAAATTTATGGACTAGAAGGCGGGTGTCCCACGGGGCTTGACAACTAGGTTGGCCTAAAGAGAGGAGAGTGGCCTACAAGGAGGTGCAATGTGGGCCTAAAGATTCCGAAGCATATACTCCAGAGCAGCTGGGAGAACCAGGGCCACATGCGTACAATCTATGGCATCCATGACACTTGGCATATTGGCAATGTTGCGAAAACCCAACCTAACCACATTCCAGACTGCCAATGCTTTCAGGAAAAGAGATGTATTTCTCCTGCAGGACGCCATGCCATCAAGAAATGTAGTCAAGGTGCGGCTCATTAAAGGCTGGGACATTCCAACTGACAGTTCCCCTAGCTTCTGGAAGGAGCCATTCGCTAAAAATTGGAGGCAGACAACCAATTTGGTCATACCTCCAATTTCATGGTGGGGCCAACCATGGCCGCACCTCTGTGTAAAGCTCTCAAGAGAAAGGCGGTTCAGTCAGGTCAATTCAAACACCTGTTGATCTGTCATCTGACTGATATCAAGGCTGATATCAAGCTTTTATAGGTCAGAAAACCCACAAATCAGGGCTCAGAATCCCCCGCAAGTGCAGGCCAAACCCTTAAAATTACGGACGCAAGGACACCTTGAGCCTTATTTATACAGCTCCCCATCTTTGCTGGAACTTTTAATGTAATACAAAGCATGGTAGGTTACAGGCTCGGGCTGTCCCACAGGGTTATAGGAAAAAAAACAGTGGACCCCTGGTCCCTGAGGGCCTCCATCACCACATCTAAAATATGTATAGGTGCAGACACACAGACAATACAGTCTGGCATAATGTTTCTGTGCATGGGCCCTTAATGAAAGCCGCTAATACTTGCAACTAAATGTGGGGTGGGCCCCCAGAGCCAGTTCTCCTGTTGGTCAAATTGAATGACTGACTGAACAGAAATCGATGCATGAGTGTCTAGCAATACACTGCTCCAGTCTCAGGCCCTTATTTATGAAGGAATAGCGACAGGTAGCGACTGGTGAGCGGCCGGTAATGACGGGCCCCGCCACGAGAACGCCGGCTCCCCACCACAATCACACATTTATCAAGCCAATCCTGCTTAGCGACTGAGATAGCGCCATATAGCGACTCATTCATCATTATTCCAGCCTCAGCCCACAGCGCCAGCGTCCGACCTTGAACAGCGACAGGTATGACCTCTCGCTACCTGGCGCGCTCCAATGCATTTCAATGGAACAATCTTTAAATATTAATAATTGTTATTAATGTTTTTTTTTTTTTTGAAATGTGAAAAATTCTGTGACCACTTCTGCCATTTTAGATAATTTTTTTAAGGGAAAAAATTAAATTATTTAAAATATTTTTTTTTTTGGGTTTCCAAAAATATGGTGGTTTGGGGGTTAAAAAACTACTTTTAACACATCGCCTCCAGAGCTCTGGGGTTTAAACATGCATTTCACAGCGCTTGAATTTTTTGAGCGTGATTTTTTGATGAATATGGTGGAAGCCGGTCGCTCTGACCAGTCGCTATCATGCGCACCCATACATCGCGGAACCTGTCAAATAGCGACTCGTAACCTTGTATTCAACATTACGCCACACCGACTGAGCCGCTGTCAACAACCGAACAACGGCCAAGCACAGCGACTACTAGCGGGCGCTGTGAAAATACCGCTACAGTCGCTCAACTGTCGCTACATGTCTCTATTATTAAATCAGCCTCCCCGTATCCATAGAGTTGCTCTCTACATCTATGATCCGGCCACTAGATGGCAGTACGAGATGTGACATTGTCATATTTGCGTTGTACCACATTTGTATATCTCAGGACTCCGTGTGACATTTTGTGGACAAAAGAGGAACATTTTAAACCGGAACAAAACTAAATGGAACATCAAACAAATGAGGCAGATGCTGGCCCGGAGTTCATACACTCAGATCATTTAGCTCCTAAAGGGAACAGTTGACAGTCTGATTACAATGCGGGTTATTCATTAAAATGTGGATTGCCTTGACACCTTATTGGAGAGACTGTTTTTTACTTTGTTGGAGATTCTCCATATCTTATCAGACACCCATTAGGAGTTTTTCTTTGTAGGACATGTCTCTCTCTAGGGTCGCTTCAGCACTGTGTTAGAAATGTCCTTTGCGGAGCGCAATCATTCTCTCCTGCTGAAATCTCTCGCATAATTCAGGGGACACAAGCAAAACAACCTTTCACTTGCAAGAATGTGGGAGAAAGCCATGTGAGAATCATCTGCTCCGTGAGAGTTTTCCTGTTCTAGCATGAGTTTTTCATTTGACTTGCATCAGTGGAAATCAAAGGTAAGGGGTTCATAAGTTAGTTTAAACCGGACCTTCACTCTGAATAAGAGTCTATCTTATATGTTTCCCACACCCTGTACATACAGATTGCCCACATTAAAAATCACCCAACCTACATCTATTGCATTTTCTGAGCCTTTAAACATCCAAGATGGCAGTTCATGGAGTCTCAGGCTGCCTGCAAACAGGAAATGTCTTCTGTCTGTGCCGCTTTGCATTCTGCGATTGCTGTCCTTTTCCTGACCACAGCTCTGCTCTGTCTGTGCAAAGCACAGCTATAACCCCGCCCCCCTGCACTGCCCCCTCCTCCTCTACTTTGAGGCAAAATGGCAGCGCCCATATCCTAGAGCCCAGAACAGAGTTGCAAGGGAAAGAATTTAAAGTGACTAAAAATTTAAAATATTTTAATTTTAGATGCTGTGGAATAGCTTTTGATGGGGTTTGGACTTTTCATTAAATTATGCTGAAGGTCCGGTATAAGGGTTAATAGGTAGTTTAGGTGGAATATGTACACAACTTTCATATTAGGGGCCTTATTTATGATGCGCGCCTTTTAGCATCAGTTTTGTGGCTATAGCACCAGTTCCAGAGCGCCGGCATTCTCGTCTTATCTGGCGCTGTGCTGTGTGTTGGCTCTAGCAATCACTGTACAGAACGCTACAAATTTACGTTGATTGTTGCATTTAGGTATTGGCCAACCTATGCCGACGCCTGTTGGACCCATCTGCCGATTATCCCAGCGCCAGCGAACGCCACTTTGTACTGCCGTTTCTCCAGCGCTCCCCAGCATATTTATGAATTGTTTCCTCCTTGAATTCTTTGGCGCTGTATTTTTCCACAGCTGGCCGGCGTTTCATCATTAGAGTTACAAGAAATCACTGCTGGGGACAAATTTTACAGTGCATTTAGGCTGTGCTTTAGTTGTCGGTGTGCAAATTACACATTGCTAAGCAAAAGAAGCCATGTAAATCACTTTGAATAACCCCCCCAAACAGCGGCGGACTGGGGCTAAAAAACGGTCCGGGACTTTTTGGGGCACTCCGGCCCTGCTGTACTGTTCCTGGCCCAGTATAGTATCCTAATGTCACATTATATATAAACCTTATTTTTCGTTCCACAGCACGCACCCAGGGTTTAGAGGACAAAAAAAGAAAGAAAATATTCTGAACCAAATGGTGTGATAAAATCCCCCCATTACAGTCAGTGAGCGGCATCCCTCATTACAAAAATTAAGTATCCCTCATTACAGGCAGTGGGGGCAACCCTCTGTACAGGCAGTGGGGGTATCCCTCCGTACAGGTAGTGGGGGCATCCCTCCTTACAGGTAGTGGGGGCATCCCTTCATACAGGCAGTGGGGCATCCCTGAGTACAGACAGTGGGGGCATCCCTCCGTACAGGTAGTGGGGGCATCCCTCCATACAGGCAGTGGGGCATCCCTCAGTACAGGCAGTGGGGGCATCCCTCCGTACAGGCAGTGGGGGCATCACTCAGCGCAGCCAGTGGGGGCATCCCTCAGCGCAGCCAGTGGGGGCATCCCTCAGCGCAGCCAGTGGGGGCATCCCTCCGTACAGGCAGTGGGGGCATCCCTCATTTCACTCCCCCTCCCAGCTGTACACACATACTCACCCTGGTTCCCGGTGGGCAGAGGGCCGGTCTGCCCTTCACTGCTGTTCCACCGTGCATAGGCTGTAAATGACAGATGCGGGAGGGTGGGTGGCATCTGCCGTTCGCGGCCCCTCCCTGCTGTTCCCCCGGCCACTGCCGCCGCCGCCGCTCCCGTTGCTTTCAAACACACACATAGCACGCACACATACACATGCTTACCGGCACTTCCTGGTCGGTGGGCGGGCCCCAGATGGCCGGCGTCCAATGAAAACAATGGACGCCGCCCATAGACGTCCACCGCGTAACAACCAGGAAGTGCCAGTAAGCATGTGTGTGTGTGTGTGTGTGTGTGTGTGTGTGTGTGTGAGAGCGGCAGCGGCGGCCGGGGGAACAGCAGTGAGGGGCCACGAATGACAGATGCCACCCACCGTCCCGCATCTGTAATTCGCCTCTGCTAGTGCCGGCCTACCGGGATTTTGCCCGGTATGCCCTATGGCCAGCCCGCCCCTGCCCCCAAAAAATCATTTTGTGATATCTCAGAATCTATAAGATTCCAGGGCCGCTAGATTCCCTACTCCCAGGTAATCCAGAATCGGGATGCCCCGCTGTTTGAAACTCCCCAGGTCGCCCGGAAACTCACCTTTTTCCCGGTCCAACGGCACATGCGCGAGCAGCGGCCGCATCCCCGCTATCCCTTTAGCAAGGCACATGCCCGCACCAGGCATTTGTGAACAGCCTGCACAGGCACACTCCTGGTTATAGGGTAGTGGGGGATGCGGTCGCCAGTGCACTTGGATTCGCTCGCCTTAGACAAGCTCTTAGACGAAGGGGCGAGAGCGTATCCAAGTGCGCTGACTGGATGAGAGGCTGCGCATGCGCTGTAAGGACTGGTATGGTGAGTCAGATGGGTTGACCTAGGGGGTTTCACACAGCGAGGCATCCCATATCGGAGTGCCCCGAGGGCAAGGACCAAAACCCAGGATAGTCAAAATATTGGGTTTTGGTCCACTTTAAACACATTTGTTGTTCAGAACATGCATTGGGACAATAATTGAAACGTAGCACATAGATGGTCCAAAATGTTTTTTTTTTTGGGGGGGGGGGGCTATTAAAATTGGAACACCAACAATTAAAACACAGCCGAAACGCACTGTAAAGTTTGTCCCTTTTGTCCCCAGCAGTGATTTATTGTAACTGAAATGTCGAGCGCCGGAATAACGGCAGTACAAAGTGACGCTCACTGGCGCTGGGATAATCGTCCGGCGGGTCCAACAGGCGCTGACATAGGCCGGCCAATAGCTAAGGGCAACAATCAAAGCTAATTAGCAGCTACTGCTAGCGCCAATGTAGTCCATGGCACAGCGCCAGATATGACAGGAATGGCGGCGCTCCGAAGCTGGCCCTATGATGTTAAAAAGGCCCACATCATAAATAAGGCCCTAAAATTGATATAATTATGTAGCAGTGCAGGTTTATGTTTGAAGTGTTACATATGAGGCTGATCTGAGTGTAAATGCTTGGCTATTGCATTTCACCACCTAGCATTGTCTATGTAACGCATGCATTTATCTGTTAGTAACATATCAAGGCAGCTGGATTTTCAGTTTCAGTTATTTAGCTTTGTATGTACATTTTTGGGGGGGTGTGAGGGGTCCCCAGAGTGTGATTTACAGTGAGCATAGCTTTGTCTGGGGGCATCCACATATTAGTAGTTTTGCTATGTGGGACCCCACATTTTGGGATGACTTACCTACCTTTCCATGTGTAAACCCCTGATGCGCCTTCTCTTGTGCAATCATCACCATTAGAATGTCCATCTGTTTATGTACAGGAGACGCCAATAGGCACCAGGAGCAGCCTCGTGCATCTGTGCAGCCTCCAGCATATGTGATTGACTGTGCACGGGGCCGCACTTCAGCTTTAAGATGCCCGCCCCCAAAAAAATAAAAATAGGGTTTTCTACAGGCGCCTGGAATCACCTTCCAACAGCGCCCACTAGGGTGCTGTGTTTTTTTTTTTCATAAATGCGGCTGATTTGCAGCGCTCCCAGCCAGCACTAGAGGTCGCAGTCGCATCGGCTTTGACAAGTTGTGTGTCATGCCAACCCGCCGGCTGGGAGGGAGCACAAGCATAGCGCTCATCTGGTGCCCGTCGATATATATATATATATATACAGGGGCGGACTGCAGAGCGGCATCATCTTAGTTCCCCCACACACTGTCCCGGACCAGGCGGGGAGAGAAGAAGCTGCTACTGCTCTGCGCATGCTCAGCAGACTAGCAGTGAGTCTCCGGCCCGGCGGGGTCGTGGGACACAGTAGAGTTCAGGAGGAGGCAAGGGGCCACTGCTGGAAAACTGATCATCGCTGTCTGGTAAGTACTATTTTCTTTTGTTTTTTTTTTTTTTAGCTGTGGCACTGGCATCTCTGGGCTCTGGCATGGTGGGGGGTATGCGCTCTCATGGACCAATCACCTCCATGGCTGGCCAAATAGATGATTTGGGATGCCCTACTGTGTGGCCCCTTCCAGATCGTCCAGGAAACCCCTTACCTTTCCCTATTTCCCTCCCAGGAGGATCAACCGATCCAATCCCACCCTGCGGGGCATCCAAGATCGGGATGCCCCGCTGTGTGAAACCCCCAAGGACGTGAGCAAACCTTACCTGACTCCTGGTCCAACGGCGCATGCGCAGGCCATGGCCGCATCTCGAGCTTCTCTCTAGCAGGGCGCCCGTTTGTGAATGGCTGACAAGGGCACGCTCCCTGTTAGAAGGAAGCGCGAGATGCGGCCGCCAGCGTGCTCGGAGCCGCAGAGGTAAGACGTTGCATTGACGCGCATACCTCTGCGACTCCAAGCGCGGGCACGCATGCGCCGTAGCAGCGGGGTCAGGTGAGTTGAATAGGGCGTTTTGGGGGGTTTCACGCAGCGGGGTCCCCCGAGGAAGTGGACCAAAACCCAGGATAATCAAAATCCTGGGTGTTGGTCCACTTTAATCCCTGCAGCTAACCGCGCTCCTGCTCCAAGCCATTCACAAGGAAACCGGGGATGCAGCTGCTCCCGCTTCCTATACCAACACACAAGCCAAAACAACGGCCTAAAGCTCTGATTGGACAAACGCCGTGAGCACAGGAATGGCTGAAAGGTGAGTGGAGTAGGAGATCTGGGGGGTTTTCACACAATTAGGCATCCTAAATCAGGATACCCCGGGGAAAAGCTAATGACAAAGATAGGCAAAATCCTGGCAATTGGTCTACTTTAAATTGGACCAAAATCAAGATTTTGACTATCCTGGATTTTGGTCCTTGCACCCCGATTGGGGATGCCCCACTGTGTGAAGCCCCCCAGGTCGCCAAAGCTAACTCGCCTCTTCCCGGTTTTAAAGTTACCCCGGCTGGTGCCAACATAAGCAGTGTAATGCAACATCACTCGGTAGTGATAGCAACATTGCTGTTACAGGGCCGGCTAGAAGGGGCGCTGCCTGCATGGAATGTAACATACTTTATGGGGCCGGCCACAGTACAGAAGGGCCGGTGTGACCCAAAATGTCCCGGGCCGTTTTTGAATCCCAGTCCGCCCCTGTATATATATATATATATAATAAATAAGGTTGTAAATATCATTTTACACACTTTCATGTTCATAGGCCTCCCTGTGGTGCACTATGGGCTTTTTTCCAGACACAGTGGGTAGTAGGGCTCCATGCTGGAAGCCAAAAACTCTCACCTTCTGAAAGTTGCTGTAAACAAATTTGTGTGAAACACTTAAATTTAACTCATGTGTGGAGCCAATTAATGGCACAATATTAGAATTATTTTGCGCTCCAAAATTATTTAAAAAAAAAAAGACATTTTCAAGTACTTTTTCTCACACTCGAATTGAATTAATAAAAGAGAAAAAATAAAGATTTCAAAGTCAAATCACGAGTTGAATTTTTCTTGCATTTTTTTTGCTATAAAACATGCAAAAATTCAAATTCGATCTTTAATGAATCCAGCCCATAATACGTATGTATGTATCCAATCAGCTTAGCAGAGCCGGATCTGTTACCACATAATAGATTCATGCATTTATTTAATTTGTATGATAAGGTTTTTATGTGGGAGGAGGTGGTGAGAGCAGTGTCGCACTGGCCAAAAGAGCAACAAAGGATCCTTCTGTGGGCCCCAAGTCCTGATTCAGGACCACTAGCCAAGCATAACCGATCAGTACAGGTCCAAGACTAGCAGGCTGATTCATCACTAACGCCAGGTAGCGACAGATGAGCGCCTGTAGCAGGCATTTTCAGAGCGGCGCTAGTAGTCACTGTGCTCGGCCGTGAGTCGCTAGTTTATAGCGACTCAGTCGCTGTTCAGTAATGTTGAATACATTGTGAGGAGTCGCTATTTGACAAGTACAGCGCTGTATGGGAGCGCATGTTAGCGACTGCTCATAGTGACCGACTCACAACATATTCAAGAAAAAAAACGCCTCACACAAAATGGCGCAGAAAAATGTTTCTCTGAAGCCCAGAGCGCAGGAGGCGGTGTGTTTAAAGTCTGTTTTTCAGCATCTATCCACTAGTAACAAAGCGAAAACATATGGAATTACTTTGTAGCAACATTGTAATATGAACACTTTAATGGCAGACCTGTAATGTCATTTCTGAAGAAATATAAAAAAAATTATATTATATATTTCGAGATTTTTGGGGAAAAAACAAAAAGACAAAAACCCTGTTTAAAGACAAGAAAGGTTCATCCATTGAAATGTATGGAAGAGCGACAGGTAGCAAGAGGTCATACCTGGCGCTGTGCAAGGCTGAACGCCGGCACTGTTCGCTGAGGCTGGGAAAATGATGAATCAGACGCTACATGGAGGGGACATGGGAAAGAGAGATAGAGAGAACATGTAAAAGAGAGAGACAGAGGGAACATGGGGAAAAAGACACAGGAAAAGTGTAAAAGAGACAAAAAGGTAACTTGTAAAAGAGAGAGACAGTGAGAGCATGGAAAAGAGCGAAAGAGGGAGAGACAAATGGGACATGGAAAAGAGAGACACCAAGGCCCTTATTTATGAAGGAATAGCGACAGGTAGCGACTGGTGAGCGACCGGTAATGACGGGCCCCGCCACGAGAACGCCGGCTCCCCACCACAATCACACATTTATCAAGCCAATCCTGCTTAGCGACTGAGATAGCGCCATATAGCCACTCATTCATCATTATTCCAGCCTCAGCCTACAGCGCCAGCGTCCGACCTTGAACAGCGACAGGTATGACCTCTCGCTACCTGGCGCTCTCCAATGCATTTCAATGGAACAATCTTTAAATATTCATAATTCATTGTTATTAATGTTTTTTTTTTCTTTCAATGTGAAAAATTCTGTGACCACTTCTGCCATGTTAGATAATTTTTTTTTTATTTAAAAAATAAAAATAAATAATTTGTGCAGAATTGATATTACAGGTCTGATATTATTGTATTCATATTACTAAATTCTTTAAAAAAATATTTTTTTTTGTTTCCAAATATATGGGGGTTAAAAAACTACTTTTAACACATCGCCGCCAGCGCTCTGGGGTTTAAACATGCATTTCACAGCGCTTGAATTTTTGGAGCGTGATTTTTTGATGAATATGGTGGGAGCTGGTCGCTCTAACCAGTCGCTATCATGCGCACCCATACATCGCGGAATCTGTCAAATAGCGACTCCTCACCCCGTATTCAACATTACTGCACACCGACTGAGTCGCTATCAACAACCGAACAACGGCCAAGCACAGCAACTACTAGCGGGCGCTGTGAAAATACTGCTACAGTCGCTCAACTGTCGCTACCTGCCGCTATTAATGAATCGGCCTCTAAGTAAAAATGGAAAAGAGGGAGAGACAGATGCCATAGAAAAGGAGAAAGAGACACACACAGAGGGAACATGGAAAATAGGCAGATAACATGGAAAGAATGAAATAGAAAGAAAAGGAATACAATATAAGAAATAAATGGACAGATGGAAAATGAAACAGGAATGAAAACACAAAAATGAAAAGAAGGCAAGAAGGACAAACATGAGGAAAAGAAAAAGGAAAGAGAATGTGGTTCTGAGACTGAAATAGGGGGGGGTGGCTAAATCCAGATAAAAACAGGACAAAAAAAGATTGTGTGGAGTTATCATGTAAAAACAGGGAAAAACAAGATGAGAGAAAAATAGGAAAAGAGGCTACGAAAAAAAATTGGGTAGATGATGGAAATGAGAAACCTGCTGAGCCCGCTAAAAGCTTTCTCTGCAGGGGTGTGTGAATGGCTTTTGGTGCCCCGGTTACAGACTGAAAGGCCGCCCTGTGCCATAGCACAGCTCGCACACCACGATGGTCGGACATTTGATGTATTTGCTTCTCTATGAGGCTGATTCATTACAAACGCCAGGTATCGGCAGATGAGCGTCTGTATAGCGGCGCTTAGAGCGACCCCTAGTAGGCGCTGTAAGGGGGTATCGGATGCTGTAACAGAGCGTCTCAGTCGCTGTATTAACCTGCCCGGCATTGATGAATGTGATGTGTGTTGGGCGCTGTAACAGCAGTACAGCGCTGCAGGGAGCGAAAGGTAGAGCCAGCTCAGTGCGACCGACTGTCGGCGCTCCACACCATACTTATCAAAAAAGGACACATACACAGCGTCGGCACTAAATCTGGTCGCTATAGCATAGAGCGCCAGACGCTGTGTGATTAAAGTCTGTTTTTGAACACATATCCACCAGTAACAAAGCGAAAAAACACATAGAATGACATTGTTTTAACAATGTGACATTAACACTTTAGTGCCAGACCTGTAATGACAATTCTGCATAAAAATATAAAAAGTCAAAAAAGTTTGTAAAAGTGCTTGTTTGTAGTCACACAATGATCTGAGCAAAAAAAAAACAAAAAGTCAAACACGCTGTTTAAACACAAGCAAATAAACGGCTATTGAAATGTATGGGAGAGCGACGCTGTTCAAAAGGTAATTCCTGGCATTCTGGAAACTAGAGCGCCGGCGCTATACGCTGAGCCGCCTGTATTGAAGTGGACCAACACCCAGGATTTTGACTATCTTGGGTTTTGGTCCACTTCGGTGGGGCACCCCGATCGGGGGTGCCCCGCTGTTTGAAACCCCCCAAAAACTCACCTCTCCCTGCTCCCACGTGACCGCTGCAGCCAATCCCCGTCGGCGGAAAAGCGAGAGGCATCGGCGGACAAGAGAACGCGCCCGCCGCCGCCTCCCGCGCGTCACTCTTACAGGGCGCGCGCCCACGCCGGGCATTCACAAACGGCCGCCGCGGGTGCACGTCCTGCTAGAGGGACGCGCGGGAGGGGACGGCGGGCGCCGCTGGATCGAGGAGCAGGTAGGGATTTAGGGGTTTCTGGGGGGTTTCACACAGCCGATCGGGGTGCCCCGCAGTCAGGGAGCTGAATGGTCTGGGAATCTTATAGATTCCCGGGCCGATCATGGGAGGGTGTTGGTCCACTTTAATACATGTGACGCTACATGGCGCTGTTAGAGTCGCTCACCAGATTCGATTTCATAAATGTGGTTTTGCGTACAGCACCCGGCGTTCACAAGACACTGCCTGCCGCTACGAGGCGCTAATCCCTTATTAAAGTGGACCAAAACCCAGATGGACCGGCCCGGGAATCTATAAGATCGGGGTGCCCCGGGGGAGTGCATCAAAGGATAGGATAGTCAAAATCCTGGGTTTTGGTCCACTTTAAATAACCCCCTTTATATGTGCCTCTAAGCACAGCTTGAGCAAGGCGTGAGTGTTTCCCGAGCAGTTGTAGTAAGTGGAGGTGACAGCAGAGGAGGTGGTGGGAGCGCTGTGTGTGTGTAGAAGTGTCCGGGGCCAGTATGGAGGTGTATTGGTATACTGACAGATCGATGGCTATGGAGTAGAAGCAGCAGCAGCAGCAGAGTGAGGTAGAATTACTGATCACCTCCATTGTGGTAACGCAGAGAGACAGTGGTGACAGATTGGTCTGTACGGTGGCGATGGGAAATGAGAATAATCTTTCACGCTGGCTTTTTGAATGCAGGCGCTGCAGCTTGTGAGAGGAGGCGGCGTATGGGGAGATGAAATCCTTTATTCCCTGTGCTGCTGGCTTCACACAAAAGACACATGTCTGCAGATTGCTGGAGAGGCGCTGCAGATGTTGGTGGTGGAGACACAGATGGTTACCTCTAATGAGATAAAATGTTCTTTTATTTCTGGAGCAAAAACAATGAAACGGGCAGTTGTCCAAAAGCAAGGCAGGATTCTGTTTCAGAGTTCAGTTATGGTGATATAGGCACAAAATGGCTTCATATCAGCAGCATCTGAAGACCTCCAGTTTGTAGGTACCTGGTAACACCCCTAAGTGAGAGATATGGGGGGAAGGTGGGTGTATTGTAATAAAGCACAGGGAAGAAGTGGATGGTGCAAGGGTATTATCAGGCTGATTCACTACTAGCGGCAGCTGAGCGTCTGTACAGAGGCGCTAAGAGCGACCGCTAGTATACGCTGTGATCGGCTATCGGGCGCCGTAACAGAGCGTATTAAACTGTAAGCTCGCAAGGGCAGGGCTCTCTCCCCTATTGTTTCTTGTACTCAGAATATCCATTGTCAACTCTGTAAAACTGCATTTGAAATAGTATATGTACCGTATGTTTCTACCCTGTCTGTAATTACTACTTTGTAAAGCGCTACGGAAGATGATGGCACTATATAAATAAACAATAATAATAAGTCGCTGTAGTAACCTGGCCAGCATTGATGAATGAGATATATGTCGGGCATTCTAACACCAGTACAGCGTTGCAGGGAGTGAAAGGTAGCGCCAGCTCAGTGCGACCGACTCTCAGCGACTCACACCATATTCATAAAAAAACACACACACAGCGCCGGCGCTCTGAATCTGGTCGCTATAGCATAGAGCGCCAGACGCTGTGTGATTAAAGTCTGTTTTTGAACACATATACACCAGTAACAAAGCGAAAACACATGGAATGACATTGATGTAACACTGTGACATTAACACTTTAATGCCAGACCTGTAATGACAATTCCGCCTAAAAATATAAAAAGTAAAAAAAAATTCTAAAAATGTTTGTTTGCAGCCAGGAGAGGTGACAATGATTTGAAAAAATATGTCAAACACGCTGTTTAAACACAAGCAAATGAACGTCCATTGAAATGTATGGGAGAGTGACAGTGAGCGAAAGGTAATACCTGGCGCTCTGGAAGCTAGAGCGACGGCACTATACGCTGAGCTGCCTGTCATGATGAATTGTACATTACATGGCGCTGTTAGAGGCGCTCACCAGATTCGCTTTCATAGATGTGGTATTGTGTACATCGCCCGGCGTTCACCAGACGCTGCCTGCCGCTACGAGGCGCTACTTGGTGCTATCCCTTGATGAATAAACCCCTATGTTGAGAGAAAAGGTTAGCTGAACCGTAGCTGAATGGGGAAGAGCTTGGCCGGTCTTTGGGGTGTACCAGCTGTGTGGCTGTACAGGGCTCCATCCCAATCTCTCTATAAAGGAGACACCATTCAGGCCCCCCTGAGGAGAGAAAGCACACATCGGCCCTTCTCCCTGTCCCATCCCTGGAAGGTATCCTCTCTGCCTCCTGAGGTCCATACACCACACCTTGTCCAGACATATCCAAACCTTTTTCAAAGTGGACCAGTCATCCCAGATCCTGACTGACAAGGTGCCCCTGGGGCATACCGATTCAGCATGCCCCACTATGTCAGCCCCCCAATCGCCTGCAAGAGCCTTGCCTTACCCTGTGCGCTAGCTGAGATCGCCGGGCGCCACTGCGTCATCGCTGCGCTGTGCATGTTCCCATTCACACGATTTAAAACAAGGGCTATATGCTGTGGGAATGGTGAGTACAGTGGGCGATCTGGGGGGTCTCACATCAGGATGCCCCCTGGGGCAGGGAACAATTCCCAGTCAAAATCCTGGTGATTGGTCCACTTTAAAGGTCTGGAACCAACCATCTAATTTCTGACTGTCTTTCCCTGCTCAGCAAGGGCGACATCTAATGTCCACATTCTTCTACTGCACCCTATATCCCTCTGCTTCTGCTTCTAACACAGGAAGGGTAATTTACTTATTTTTCTAGCAGGCGCTAGGTGAGCGTCTCTTCTGAGACACTCTCAGGTGCCCACACTGCTGAGGCGGCTGAAGGCAGCCAGCGCTCCCTCCCAGCAGGTGGGTCGGCACATCACTGGCCTTGTATAATAGCGCAGCCGGAAACCCAGCTCATTTATATTAAAAAAACACAGCGCCCGCACCATCGCTGTGTAAAGGGGATTACAGGGTGACAGTGCCTTTTGTAATCCCAAATTTTTAGGGTCAGGGAATATATAAATATATATATATATATATATATATATATATATATATATATATATTTTTTTTTTTTTTTTTTTTTTTTTAAAGGAAAAACAAAGGGGACACTTGTAAGACATGTTACAGCCCAAAGTTTGAAGCGCAACACGAAATTTCCTAAAATGCCTAAAAAAACATCATAAGCAGCCCATGGAACCCATGCACATGCACCAGCCCAAAAACATTAAAAAAATAAATTGTAAAATAATTATAACCATTCCAGCTCATTGAAATGTATGGAATATGGAATAAGGCCACACAGTGCAGGGTGAGCACCTGGTCTCATATAATTTCCGCACTGATGATAGATGGGACACTACCCGGCACAATCACAGGCTTTTTTTCCACATTCTTCTGTCTATTCTCTAAATTTCCTTGTTCCCTTTCTGTCTCTCAGAAAATTCTCTTTCCTCTACACCATTCTTTCTGCTTGTCTCCTTGCAGTGTTCCCTGTTTTTGTCTCTTTCTCTTCGGTCTTTCTTATCTTTCTCTCCATCTGATGCGTCCATCTCTACCTATTTTCAGGGTAACTTGCCTTCATTTTCCTCTCCTGTTTCCCAATTCTCTCTCTTTCACGTTCTCTATATCCTTCTTCCATTCACTGTTCTTCTTGCACATTCAGTTGGGAAAGACAGTCAGATGTCTAGCAAAATGTCTTTAACGAAATAAAACAGCAAGTCCAGTTGCCTTGATATATTGCTACAGATATGAGATATAATAAGTATTTAGTATAAGGACCCTTTCACACTTTGGGGTAGAACTATGTCACAAAGCAAAGCAAAGCAATCTAACTCAGCACACCTTTCTACCACAGCCTTTCCAACCAAAGAAGCACAAATGCAGATAGAAATGTGTACACTGCGTGTGTATGTATCATGGAGATATAAGATTATAGTAGCAGTAGCAGAACATGGTGGAGATTTAGTGGGGGTATAAGGAAACAGATTGGTGGAATAGAATGGAAGTAATGTGGTGTGGGTAAAGAAAGGCAAAGTAGAAGAATAGGGTGGAGGTATGGTGGGGTTTCAAATAATGATAGCGGAGACACAGATGTTTATCTTTAATGAAACAATAAATGGAGGTATGCTAGAGGGATATTTGAAGACAGAGTGGTGGGATAAGGTGGAAATCTAAGAGTACAAAGTAGTAAAATAGAGTGAAGGTATGGTAGGGGTGCAAGAAGTTAGGGTCTTGTGATATGTTAGGGGCAAAAGGAGTGATGGTGGAGTCACAGATGGATACAGTTAATAAGATAAAAAAAAGCAATTCTGTGAGTACTCACCTGTAGAATTGTTTTTGTTCTTGCATGGCACGGGCCGCTTCGGTATTCATAACAGTTGGGTTATTCCGACACAAGGTGGCACAGTGGTACTGCAGAAAAGCTGTGGCTTGTCCTGGCTCCCTATAAAAACTGGCTTAACCATAGAGTTCCCCAGCGTAGACAAGCAGTGAGACAAGAAGCAGGGAGAGAATAAAGTAAAAAATGTGAAAAAGGTAAAAAAACCCCAATTAACTTGGAACAATCACCATAAAGAGGCAACCAAGAATAACGATAACAAGGGTGGGGCGAAGAGGGCCGTGCCATGCAAGAACAAAAACAATTCTACAGGTGAGTACTCACAGAATTGCTTTTTTCTTATTGCATGGCACGTCCCGCTTCGGTATTCATAACAGTTGGTACATCCAAAAGCACTGTCCAGAGTAGGGTGGGATCCCCAAAGAGTAACGGCCAGTAATTCAAGTCACTACCGCCTGCCCTGCGGGCAAAAGCAGCATCCGCTAAGGCCTTAACATCAACCCTGTAAAACTTTGAAAAGTATGAACAGAAGACCAAGTAGCGGCCTTGCAAACTTGTTTAACAGAAGCTTGGTGCTGAAAAGCCCAAGAGGCACCAATAGCATGAGTGAAATGAGCAGTAATCCAAAAGGGAGGTTCCTTTCCCTTAGCAGAATAGGCTTGAACCACCGCCTGACGGATCCCCTTGCTGATAGTGGATTTAGCCGGAGGCAAACCCTTTCTAGGTCCAGAAGTGAGAACAAAAAGAGCATCAGACTTCCTGAAAGTTCCAGTGGTGACCAAATAAAACTTCAGAGCCCTGACCACATCCAGAGAATGCAGAGTCCGCTCCTTGGAATTAACAGGATTAGGACACAATGAAGGCAAGACAATGTCCTGATTAAGATGGAAGGCAGACACAACCTATCCTGATGTCTCTCAAAATAAGGAGGTTTGATGGAAAGTGCCGCTAGTTCAGAAACTCGCCTTACAGAAGTGATAGCCACCAGAAAGGCTACCTTAAGAGTCAAAATAGACAAGGCAGCTTCACTTATATGCTCAAAGGGAGGCCCTTGCAGAGCAGACAACACCAGATTCAAATCCCAGACTGGTAGTAAAGGCTTACGTGGTGGACGCACATGAGAAACACCCTGAAAAAAGGTTTTAACCAACCGGTGATTGGCAAAAGATCTTTGGAAATAAATTGCCAGAGCAGAAACATGGCATTTTAGGGTACTAAGTTGAAGGCCCTGATCCAAACCATGTTGTAAGAATTCCAGAATCCCGGGAATAGAAAACACCCAACAGGGAAGAGACTTGGACTCACGCCAGGCAATGTAAGCATGCCAGACCCTGTAATAGATAAAGGACGAGGACTTCTTCCTAGCCCGAATCATGGTATCAACAACAGAGGCAGGCAACCTCTTTTCCATCAATATGGAGGTTTCAGCAGCCAAGCCGTTAAAGACAGAGTTTGTAAATTGGGATGGCGTAGCTGCCCCTGGGTGAGAAGATTTGGATCCTTGGGCAAGACGTGCCGGTCTACTGCCAACCGCACAGCGTCTGCGAACCAAACTCTTCTTGGCCAACAAGGGGCCACCAGTATGGCTGGTACCCGCTCCTGGGCTATCTTGCACATGACCCTGCCCAGGAGAGGAAACGGAGGGAACACATAGAGAAGCTGAAACTCCGTCCAAGGTATTGCCAAGGCATCCATGTCGAAGGCCAGAGGATCCTGAGACAGAGAGACAAATCTGGGAAGTTTGTGATTGTGACGGGACGCAAACAGGTCCACATCCGGCTCACCCCAGCGGTGACAGAGGGAGAGAAACACCTGGTTGTTGAGAGACCACTATCCCAGACGAGACGTCCCGCTGCTTAGGGAGTCCGCCACCTGGTTCTCCACCCCTGGGATGTAGACCGCTGAGATGCAGGGAACATGCTGTTCCGCCCAAGACAGAATCAGGGACACTTCCTTGAAGGCTCGCTTGCTCCGAGTCCCTCCCTGATGATTGAGGTAGGCCACCGCCATCTGGTTGTCTGAGCGGATCTGAACAGCCCGACCCCGAAGGTGAGTGGATAGGTGAGAAAGAACCAACCTGATCGCCCTCAGTTCCAGGACATTGATGGAAGCATGGGCCTCTTGTGGGCTCCACCAACCCTGGAACCTGGGATTTCCCAGCACGGGGGTAGGAAGGACCTGCCCCCCAGAAGGTTCCTTGAGTCC
This sequence comes from Gastrophryne carolinensis, assembly GCA_027917425.1. Taxonomy (NCBI): domain Eukaryota; kingdom Metazoa; phylum Chordata; class Amphibia; order Anura; family Microhylidae; genus Gastrophryne; species Gastrophryne carolinensis. The sequence continues at coordinate 50,402,039 of CM051235.1, read as the reverse complement.
AGCCACCACGAGAGAGACTGTCTGGCCAGGGGAGACAGAACAAATTCCTGATCCAGGGACACATGGTCCCGATCCCAAACTGACCAGAGGTGCAACTGAAGAGGTCTCATGTGAAACTGAGCAAAGGGGACTGCCTCGAAGCAGGACACCATCAGGCCCACCAACTGCTTCCCCTGACGGATGGAGGGATGAGGACACGACAGCAGAGCCCGAGCCTGCAGCTGAAGACCCTCCACCTTCTACTGAGGAAGGAACACCTTGACCTGAGAGGTATCCAGAGTCATGCCCAGAAAGGACCTCACAAGGATGGGGACAGAGAAGACTTGGGATAGTTGATCACCCAGCCGAAAGACTCCAGAGTGGATGTCACCATTTGAGTGTCCCGCTCGGCCTGAGGAAAAGACTCCGCCACAATCAGGATGTCATCCAGGTAAGGAATAATGCGGATGCCCTGGTTCCTTAGCAGAGCCATCACTCCTGCCAGCACCTTGGTGAAAACCCGAGGTGCCGAGGTGATACCGAAGGGTAGAGCCACAAACTGGTAATGCTGATCCTGCAGCTCGAACCTTAGAAATCTCTGATGACCTGGGAAGATAGGCACATGAAGATAAGCATCCTTGATGTCCACAGTGGTCATGAAGTCGCCCAGGCGAAGGGTACTGACAGCGGAGCGCAGCGTCTCCATGCGAAAATGCTTGAATCTGACAAATTTGTTGAGGCCCTTCAGATCCAGAATGGGCCTCAGAGAGCCGTCCTTTTTGGGGACTGTGAAAAGATTGGAATAGTACCCCTGACCTCTTTCTTGATGAGGCATCAAACAAATGACTCCGAACTCTAACAGGCAATGAACAGCCAGAAGCAACCCCTGAGTGGACAGGGGTTTACAGACATCCGGGATCTGATGAATCTTGGGGGGGGGGGGGGGCAGGCTGCAAGGGGGCTGCGAGGGGGCTTGGGAGAGGGTTTGGGCTTAGGATTCCAGGAGAGACCGGGACAACCACGGGTTCTGCCACGGCCCCAAGAATCTCTGCGACCACTGGAGAGGAGGGAGCCATGGGCCCCTCTGGGAATGCGAAAGGAAGGGAGGGGGGCAGAGGACCCCCGAAAGACCAGAGACTGCCTCCTATGCTGAGGCAGCCTCCCATCCTTGGCTAGAACATCAAGACGTTCCCCAAATAGCTGCAGCCCCACGAAGGGGAGGCCAGTGAGAGCTTTCTTAGCTGCAGCGTCAGCTGCCCACTGGCACAACCAGACAGAGCGGCTCATAGCCACCAAGAGCGCAGAGGTCCTTCCACACAGCTGCACAGCATCATCCATAGCAGTAATGATAAAGGCCACAAAATCAGAGCAAAGTAAGAGAGTCCTATATTCCTCCCCCACACTACCAGCTGTTGCGCCATCAATGAGACGCTTGAGCAGCTTCTTAAGGGCAATAGCAGTAATGGCGGCAGCCCATACCGGCCGCAAGCCAGCCCCCACACAGGTAAAAGCAAGGCAGGCCAATTGATCCATGCGCCGGTCCTCACCGTCCCTCAGAGTGGTAGTGTCAGGGGAAGGCATGACTGAAGTATTGGACAAGCCTAGCACGGGAGCGTCCACTTCAGGGGGAAATGACCACCTCTTAACAAGATCAACAGGAAAGGGATACCTTTTATCCAAACCCTTGGGCAACGCAGGCAACTTGTTAGGACGCTCCCATTCTTTAAACACCAAGGTGGTAAAATGTTCCTGCTCAGGAAATTCTAGACTGTTTACCAAGGCGAAAATGCTCCCCCTGCTTTCTTTTAGCTACTTCAGGGGCAGCAATGTGCAAAATTTCAAAAACATGTGACAGCAGATTATCAATGTCCTCAGGGTACTATGATTCCTCTCCGGACGCAGACCCAGGGTCACTATCGCAACCCTCCTGCTGGTTCCCAGAGGAGTCAGAATCCTGGGAGAGCTCCCCCATCTCAAGGGGGTGACAGCCACCAAGATCATCAATCCCCACATACATCTCAGTAAGGGGAGCAGGCCTGGGGTCCATGTGTCTCTGCCAGAGGCCTTCCTAGGAACAGTCCTGGCAAGCTGCTTTTCAATGTTAGCCACTCGCAGAGCCAAATCAGAATGTGACTCCCTGCAAACATTCCCCTCACTGGGGCCCAATTGCAGGAGCGGGGGAGTAGGTGAAGCTGAGTGAGGCGCAGAGCTGGGAAGCGAAGCAGGCAAACCAGCTTGAAGCGCAAGGACACTTTCAGCGCACGGCACGCACACCGTGACACTGTTACTCACAGGGGATACCCCACACATGGAACACAGCCGTGCTTGCCCCGAAGGGCCCCCAAGGACGCTATCCCCAGAAGTCTCCATATGGTGATTAACACAGGAGCAATAGGCCAGCAGTGGGTACAGGCTTAAGACAGAAGCCAACCGGGATGCCCTCCCACGGGATGCCCCCAGAAGTCAATAAAGGGGGAATGAGGGGGAGGAAGGAGTGGAGCCGGGAGAAACCACAACCCAATGGTATCCCACCTGAAAGACATAAGTAAAAACACACATGAGCATCCCGCAGCAAATACACCACAATTCAGGGAGGGGGAGGGGGAGGGAGGGAGGGGGATAGGCGCGGGGGCGACCCAAGGAAAATACGGGGACGCAGTCCCAAAACTACTTACCCCCTCAGAAGCTAGGACAGAAACTCTGCATCCCTATTAGGCTCACCATAAAGCCTATGGCCGGCTACCCTTTGTGTTACAGGGTCTGCGGCTTGGAGCTGCACTCCAGGAGCACTTGACCCTAGTGCTCTTCTACCTTCACCCGATCTGTCAGCCGAGGCTGGGAGGCAGTGAGGGTCCAGAAACAGATGGAAATAGACATGCAGGGCCGCAGGCTTGGTTGCCCCGCTCACCTGCGCATAGAGAGAGTGCCATCTTCTAACTTTGCAGTTCCACTGCAGAGGAAACACTGGGGAACTCTATGGTTAAGCCCGTTTTTATAGGGAGCCGGGACAAGCCACACCTTTCTGCAGTACCACTGCGCCACCTTGTGGCGGAATAACCTAACTGTTATGAATACCGAAGCGGGCGTGCCATGCAATAAGAAAATGAGGAAGGTATGGTGGGATATAAGAAGAGTTATATAAGAGTGGCGCAATATAAGAGTGGCGCAATAAAGTGGAGGCACAATGGAGTTATAGGAAAACTGAATGGCGAAATGGTGTGGAGGTGAGATGAGTGGTAATGGAAAGAGTGGTGGAATACGGTGGAGGTGTGGTGGGGAGTATAAGGAGACATATAGGTCAACTCAGGGACGGGCAAGATTTTCTTATTTCCCAGCTCAATCCAACTTGCACACGGGAATTCTCGCACACATGTCTGATTCAGTACACAATCCCACCTAATTCACTATTGAAGTACACACAATTACTAGAAACTTTATTGTTCACATAGATTTATGCACCACCATATGTTTTAAAAAGAATTAAAAACATACAATTACACTAACTAACCAAAAGAGGGCAGTATTAATATAAATTATCTTTTATGAAGGTAAATGCAGATATACAGAGCAGGTAGATGATAATTATATAGCATATTATATATAGCCAAACTATGGGTAACAGTAAAGTACAATGTAATCAATATACTAGATTATAAATAAATTAATCAGTAACAACCTATACCCACACCTATATCCAAATATATAAATGCCAAGATAATAATAATAATAAAATAAATAATAAAGTGCAAAAACGTGTCACAATTGGTAATAAGTGAGCAACTTAGTGAACACCCCATTTAGGTAATAAAAAGATGACCCACTACATATATAAACTGTGCTGTATACCCACAAGAAATCAATCAATCATTTACCAACAGTAAATGAACATGGTCTTCCTGCCCGTTTGCGGGGATGCCGCTTCCTATGGGAATGCCAACATCCTCGCTCGATGCTCCCTTTGTAGCGGCGCACACAAAGGTATGATTGGTGTTAAAATAGGGTGTATAAGAAACAACTGAAGTGACAAGCAGAGAAGTATAATGAGGTACAGGGTCAGATAGGATGGTGGTGTAGCGTCACAGTGGAGAATAGAGCAGTATAATGAGGTACAGGGTCAGATAGGGTGTGGTGTAGTGGCACGATGGTAAGCGAAGCAGCATAATGAGTTACAGGTTCACATAGGGCGGTGGCACAGTGGAAAGTATAGCAGTATAATGAGATACAGGGTCAGATAGGGTGGTGGTGTAGCAGCACAGTGGTTAGTGGAGCAGTATAAAAAGGTACAGGGATAGAGAGTGTGGTGGTGTGGTGGTGTGGTGGTGTGGCAGCACAGTGGTAAGTAGAACAGTATAATAAGGTACAGGAATAGATAGGGTGGTGGTGTAGTGGCACAGTGGTTAGTAGAGCAGTATGAGATACAGGGTCAGCTAGGGTTGTGGTGTAGTGGCACAGTGGTTAGTAGAGCAGTATGAGATACAGGGTCAGATAGGGTGGTGGTGTAGTGGCACAGTGGTTAGTGGAGCAGTATAAAAAGGTGCAGGGATAGAGAGTGTGGTGGTGTGGTGGTGTGGCAGCACAGTGGTAAGTAGAGCAGTATAATAAGTTACAGGGAAAGATAGGGTGGTGGTGTAGTGGCACAGTGGTTAGTAGAGCAGTATGAGATACAGGATCAGATAGGGTGGTGGTGTAGTGGCACAGTGGTTAGTAGAGCAGTATGAGATACAGGGTCAGATAGGGTGGTGGTGTAGTGGCACAGTGGTTAGTTGAGCAGTATAATGAAGTACAGGGACAGATACAGTGATGGTCTGGTGGCACAATGGAAAGTAGAGTAGCATAATGAGGTACAGGGTCAGAAATGGTGGTGGTGTAGAGGAACAGTGGAAAGTAGTGCAGAATAATGTTGTAAGAGACTTACCTCTGCCAGGGGGCCCGCGGTGAGTGTTTGCTGGGCGACGCAGCACTTGACGCTCCTGCTGCTGAGCGCGGCCGCTGCTCCTGGATGACGGGGAGCATGGCGCGTCACTCTGGCAGCCTCCCCCGCCCCTCTCTAGCAGTGCAGGTGCGCGCCCCGTAGTCTGAAAATTTCGCCACTAGGAGTCGCTGCACTGCGAGTGGCAGGCAGCGCAGAGTCCTCCACACCTGATGGCAGCCTTGCTGACAAGACTGACCAGCCCCTGTATAGTGTCTCCAATCACTCACAGTGTTGTAAGTTGCACCAATCAGCACATACACTTCCCCCCTGGGTGGCCATTGGTCAATTCCCCAATAAATATGGAGTCAGCCTAGTACTCAGTGCCCGTGATAGTCGCTTGTGATTAGGGTGTGATTCTTTTTAGTTATTATCTGTTTCCGACCCGGCTTGATTGACAATCCCTGCCTGTATCCTTTGGATACCCCGCGATCTCTGACCTCCCGGCTTGACCCTTTGGCTACCCCTGACTACACACCTGTCTCATCCCTGTACTCTGACGCACCCTCCGGACTGACTACCTGTAAACGACCTAGGCTTCGGGACACCCTCATGGTTCATCGACCTTCACCGTAAGCAGACATATTTTGTGCCTATTAAGACCTGGGGGCAACTGTGTATGGTGAGGCGTACCTCGCATCCTGGCAAACGAGGGCTTGACTATAGGCAGAATCGGCTGGGGAGATTGGGGGTTGCCTGCTTGCAGAAGGCTGGTGTCCCGCTGAGCATCACAAATGTGGTATAGAGTCAGGTGGTGTGTAGTGATGGGGCAGTTGTGGCCTAGAGGTAAGGAAGCAGACTTGTGACCGGAGGGTGACAGGTTCGAATCCCGATCCTGGGACATGACTGAAGTGCTCTTGAGCAAGGCACCTAACCCCCCAACTGCTCCCCAGGCGCCGAAATTAGGGCAGCCCACCGCTCCGGGCATGTGTACACTCACTGCACGGATGGGTTAAATGCGGAGGACGAATTCCTATGTGTGCGCAAGCATACAATGGCCATCTATGCATTAAAAAAAATTCCAATACCACTTCTATGCGGATGACACTCAGATATATCTCTCAGGCCCCAATCTCTCCTCTCTCCTATCTCGCCTCCCCAACTGCCTCTCAGCTATTTCTTCATTCATGTCATCTCGCTACCTCAAGCTAAACATGGACAAGACAGAACTGGTCATTTTCCCACCATCTAACTCCCCTCCCCTCTCTAACACGTCTATTTCTGTCAACAATTACACACTCACAGCAACTCCCCAAGCTCGGTGCCTGGGAGTCATTCTGGACTCTGCCCTCTCTTTCAAACCACATATTCACTCCCTGGCCACCTCCTGTCGCCTCCAACTTAAAAACATCTCCCGCATCCGTCCTTTCCTCTCACCTGACACCACTAAAATGCTAGTGCATGCCCTGGTCATATCCCGTCTGGATTACTGCAACATCCTTCTTTGTGGCTTACCAACTAACAGACTGGCACCCCTCCAATCTATCCTGAACTCTGCTGCTCGCCTCATCCATCTCTCCTCTCGCTCCTCCAGTTCTGCGCCTCTCTGCCAATCCCTACACTGGCTGCCAGTCCCACAGCGAATCCTGTTCAAAACTCTAACTCTCGCATACAAGGCTCTCTCCAACCAGGCCCCTCCCTACATCTCATCTCTAATCCAACAGTATCAACCTAGACGCAGCCTCCGCTCTTCTGCCGACCTTCTCCTGTCCTCCTCCCTGGTCACCTCCTCTCACGCCCGCCTCCAGGACTTCTCACGTGCAACTTCAATCTTCTGGAATGCCCTCCCACACCCAATCCGCCACTCCACAACCCTCGAAACCTTCAAAGGCGCCCTTAAAACACACTTATTCAGACAAGCATATAATCTGGCCTAACCAATCTTCTAAAGAGCACATGCCACAAAGCTCAATACTGACTGTTTGTGATCCCTCCCCCTCGTCTTCACCCCTCTTCCTTTAGACTGTAAGCTCGCAAGGGCAGGGCTCTCTCCCCTACTGTTTCTTGTACTCAGAATATCCAATGTCAACTCTGTAAAACTGCATTTGAAATGGTATATGTATCGTATGTTTCTACCCTGTCTGTAATTACTACTTTGTAAAGCGCTACGGAAGATGATGGCGCTATATAAATAAACAATAATAAAAATAAAATAAAAAAAAATTTGTGGAGCAGATTAAGGAAGTATAGTGTCAGATAGGGTGGTAGCAGTACAGTGGTAAATTGAGCAGCTTAATGAGGCACCGAGTCAGATGGGGTGGTGGTGTAGCCGCACAGTGGAAATTAGAGTAGTGTAATGAGGTACAGGGTCATATAGGGTGGTGGTGTATTGGCACAGTGGTACGTGGAGCATTACAATGAGGTACAGGGTCAAATAGGGTGGTGGTGTAGCGGCACATTGGAAAGTAGAGTAGTGTAATGAGGTACAGGGTCAGCAGGGGTACTCAACCACTTCTTGTAAAGGTCCATTTAAAGGCATCCTGTGAGAGGTGAAAGTCCGGGGGAGGGGGGGATAGGTAAAAATCAGCACACTGGGGGACAGGCTATAGATTCTCCAGGCAAAACTAAAGAAGGCTGCTTGAAATAGACTTTATATTGTATGCTAGGTGCCAGGGAGTCATCACACTGGCAGGGAGATTAAGCACTACATCACCGATCAAGGAGGCAGCTCAGAAATACAGAAGCAACTGATTCAGGACTGTCAGTCAGGGCAGGGGTCCAGAAATCTGGAACAGAGGTCCGCATTCGGACCCTGGTCCACCAGTTGAGTATATCGCTGGTGTAGAGGAATGGTGGTAAGTTGAGTAGTATAATGAGGTACAGGGTTAGATAGGATGGTGGTGTGGAGGAACAGTGGTAAGTGGAGAAGTACAGTAGGATAGAGGATAGAATGGATAGTGGATAGAGGATAGTGGAGGATCGATGTATAGAAGGGCTGTATGATTCATAAAGTAAAGGCGTTGCCGTGTGGTCACTATGGAGTGGGCTGTAAATGTATCAGTTAGTAAGATACGGCAGCTTGCTGGATGTATGGGCTGCGGTGAAATCATTGTTTTAATTAATGGTGGTGGGATGCTGGCAGCAACGCTCCGGAGTCAGCCACCCCTCCCCCACTCGCTGTTTAGTCATTGAGCTTTTCCCTGATTATATCAATGAGATAGTTGTCAGTGAATTCCCGGAGGCGGTTGTACCTGCGATAGGAAGGGTGATCACAAGGAATAATATCAACCCACGTCCCACCAGCCAGCCCTCTGATGATGGCAGTTAACCCAAACGTGCCTAGAAAGGAAATGATGTAGCGAGGAAAAAAAAAACACAATGTGCACTGTTTATTTTTCAGAAGGCATCCCCAACTGTAACTGCATCTATAAATGGAAACAAGGTGATACATAGGCAGAGCCGTGCTATGATCACACAATTATTTGTAGCGCTGGAGGCAGAATTTATATCAATGTGATCAATCAGGCTGGAAAACCTTGTCTGATTTTATTGAATAAGGAAAAGATTTATAGATGACCTTCACAGGCTTGTGCTAAAAAGTATACCTGAATGGCAGAATTATGGTCCCATAACTAGCCCCCAAACCCTACTGCCTGGTACAGACCTGAATAACAAAGATCTCAGCTTAGGCAGGGTCATCATCAGTATGGGGGCTGGCCAATTACTGGGTGTAAATAGGGCCGGGGCAGGGCCATATTTATCCTCACACCAATGCCTCACATTTCTTATTAAAGGGCGTCCTTTAAATTACACATGCTGTGGGGCTCATCCACTTTCTGACTGTAACTTGGGCCTGGGCAGTGCCATATTGATCCCCATGCCAAGGCAAGCTGTGGGGCCCAGCCAATTATTTGTATATATATATATATATATATATATATTTCTTCATTATATATATTTTAAAGCTGCAAGGTTTTGCAAGGGGCCACTGAGCTTTGGAGGGGGGCAGGGTGGTTAAAGCGGACTTCCATGACACAGGTGTTGGTCACTGCTGGCACCGCCTACGTGAGTGCCGGACAGCCAATCACGACATTGGATTCTACGAAATTCGAAGGATGCCCCCCTCCCAACCTGCAGTCACCAAAACCCGTGCTGTGGAGGGTGTTGGTCTGCTTTAAATGGGTACTTGAGTGATATCTAGCACCCTTTATTAGAATGGGGCTGCATACAGAGTTAGGTCGACCCACTGTGACACAAGGAGGCCCTTGGACATCATGCATAACCCCCAGGGTGGTAAAGGGGGCTTTAGCATGATGGCATTCTTATATGGGGGCAAAAGTTTAAATAGCCCTGAAATTTTGGCTGTATGTGGCCCAGAAATTCCCGATGGCGGTCTCCCTCTCTCTCATTGTTACACGGTTACAGCTCCAGCCAGATACAGGTCCAGACGGGGTTCAGTGAGAATAGATGGTGTCCGTCTGGTCAGGCTGTTGGTTGGCTGGTGTATTGTGTACACTGTGAATTTAAAGCTCACCCACTGGTCTAATCATCCAGGGAATAAATTATCCGCATAGATGCACAGATTAAGCCCTAAATGCAGCTATTACACTAACATAACAAGGAGAAAAATCCTCCCATCGATTAGCTGTCAGATAATCATCCCCAGGAACATTTGTGCAGCACCTCGGCAGATCTGATGACACGCCTCCCTCATTAATATTCATGGTCTGTAAATCGACAAACATTTGTCTGATTAGAAAACCGTTTTGAAGGATTCCCGCTTTATCACAGTGTTACTCATACATTGAAACATTAAAGAACTCTAAAGTAGCTAAATCTTAATCTCTACTTTGTTAAAGGGGACCAAAACCCGTTGAGGTCAGTCCTGGACTCTAAAAGTCTCTAGGGCCGTCCATTTTTCAACCCCAGGGGCATCCCAACTTGGAATGCCTGGCTGTGTCAAACCCCCTGGAATTGCTGCTATACTTACATTGCTGGTGATCTCAGGGCACATGCGCAGGGGAGATGGGATTGTGCAGCAGACTGCATGGAGACCAGGGATGTAGCCGCTCTCCATTCTCTATGGCGGAGTCTGTCTATAAACAGAGCTGTATGCCATACATTAATTTGCACAGCACGCATGCACCATGGGATGGTCAGGAAGGCGATTTTTTATGGTGATCGCAGGTGGTTACACACAACAGCATTCCCACATAGGGATGCCCCAGAAAGAAGAACCAAATCCTGGGATAGTCAAAATAGGGTTTGTGATCCCCCGAGGGAAAGCCAGCAGCCTGCCCTGGAATCTTTTAGTGTGTTTTGTCCCACTTTAAGTTAAGCTGTACAGATTGCTTTTTAAATCTTGCCAATGCTCAAGAACTGAGAATTTGATTTAGTTGGAATAACCCATTCTTGTTTCCCACATAAATGGCTCTACACTACCTAGATGGCTCATGTGTTAGTAGCTAAGACTTAAAACTTTGCCTCCAGCAATGATGACACTGCCTCAGTGTTCTTATCTCCATTCTGTTTCCAGCCTCCTCCAGTCACTTGTTCCCAGAACCAGTCCATCACCTGCTGTATATCCCATATATCCCATGTACTCCTGCCTTTTTCTGGAGATCTGCTTAGAAGTTCTGTGCAGCATTGTCTCTCTATTGTATGCATCCAGGGGCGGACTGCAGGAGAAATACATCTCTTTTCCTGACAGCATGGCAGCAGGGCCGTATCTGCTGCAAGGCAAACCTAGGCATGTGCCTAGGGCGCTTGCATGGCAGAGGGGCGGCCGTGACTTAAAACCACCTCCACTTGAAAATGACTGGAGGTCTTCTAACACCCCCATCAATGGACACCCCACTTTGTGATAGCCATCCACTTAAATGAAAAGAAAGACAGGAAATAACTAATCAACTCCATGCTCCCGTGCTATCCCACGTGATTATTTGCAGGCCACTTGAGTCTACCAGGTGGGTGCGTGCAGTGACATGCATGGTGAATCCAAACCATTCTGGTGTCTTTATTGGTTTCCAGCGAAGCAGAGAATGTGAGAGTAGCTTCTTTTTAACCTTTAACTGGTGGGGCATTCCAAATCCTGGGTGGGGATGGGAACAGACCTCCAATAAGTCTTTAAAGGAGCTCTTTAAAAAAGATCCACAGCAGCTATTAGGGCCACTGCACCTCACACCACAGCTCTAGGATGCCCATCTGCAGAAAAAAAATGTACAGGAATACTCACTCATGACACAAAGGAATATGCACAGCCTAGTTTATAAGTGGTGCAGGCCCAGGGGGAAGAAACGTCACTATTCCCTATTGTCAATAATTGGGACTCTAGGGCTGGCCCACTACAATTCCCACACAACTGGCCACACACAAAATATTCTCAAATTTATTAAAGTTTATTCTTTGCAAAATGATATATACATTATATATATATACACATTGGATGTATATATAATTTTGCAAAGAATAAACTTTATTAAATGTATTAAATTTGAGAACATTTTGTGTGCGGCCAGTTGTGTGGGAATTGTAGTGGGTCAGCTCTAGAGTCCCACTTTTTGACAATAGGGAATAGGAATACTCACTCAGTCTGAGTTTACACACCACTTTGCACCCTATGTGCCCAGGGCAAAGAAGGGATGCTAGTCCAGGGATAGGCAGGCAGGGGTTAGTCAAGAACCAAAACAATGGGAAAAAAGTCTTGAGAGTCTTGAGAGGAGGTGATTGAGGGGGGACATGATTAACTTGTATAAATATATAAATGGACCATACAAAAAATATGGGGGAACACTATTTCACGTAAAATCCTCTCTAAGGACAAGGGGGCACTGCCTTCGATTGGAAAAAAAGAAATTTAGAGGCTGATTTATTAATAGCGCCAGGTAGCGACAGTTGAGTGACTGTAGCGGTATTTTCACAGCGCCCGCTAGTAGTCGCTGTGCTTGGCCGTTGTTCGGTTGTTGATAGCGACTCAGTCGGTGTGCAGTAATGGTGAATACAAGGTGATGAGTCGCTATTTGACAGGTTCCGCGCTGTATGGGAGCGCATGATAGCGAATGGCCATAGCGACCGGCTCCCACCATATTCATTAACAAATCACGCTCCAAAAATTCTCGCGCTGTAAAATGCATGTTTAAACCCCAGAGCGCTGGCGGCGATGGGTTAAAAGTAGTTTTTTAACCCCCAAACAACCATATTTTGGGAAACCAAAAAAAACAAGTTTATAAAAACATTTTGGAATATGAATACATTAATATCAGACCTGTAATATCAATTCTGCACAAATTTTTTTTTTATTTTTTTCTTACCTTAAAAAAAATATCTAACATTGCAGAAGTGGTAACAGAAATTTTCACATAAAAAAAAAAAATAATTAACAATTAATTATTAATATTTAAAGATTGTTCCATTGAAATGCATTGGAGAGCGCCAGGTAGCGAGAGGTCATACCTGGCGCGGTTCAAGGTCGCTCGCTGGCGCTGTGGGGTGAGGCTGGAATAATGATGAATGAGTCGCTATCTGGCGCTAGCTCAGTCGCTAAGCAGGATCGGCTTGATAAATGTGTGATTGTGGTGGGGAGCCGGCGTTCTCGTGGCGGTGACCGTCATTACCGTTCGCTCACCAGTCGCTACCTGGCGCTATCCCTTGTTAAATAAGGGCCTTAGTCTCCGGAGGCGACAATCGTTTTTTACCATAAGAACTATAAATCTATGGAATAGCCTCCCACAGAAGCTTGTTACAGCATCAACCGCTGACAGCTTCAAAAAAGGATTAGATGCTTATTTTGAATAAAATTACATTAACAGTTACTATTAGTGGTCATCAATAAAAAAAAAAAATAAAGACAAAAAATAAAATAAATAGCTTCCCCTATGAAATAAAAAATAACTTCCCCCTACCCCAACACCCTTGGTTGAACTTGATGGACATATGTCTTTTTTCAACCGTATTAACTATGTACTATGTAATATGTAAAGGTGATTGGATAGGTTATAGACATGTGATCCTAGTGGCCAAAATACACTTAAAGGAGCACTATCACAAAAAAATGGCCCAGTGATAAAAATCTGTATAAACATTCCGGATGGCGCAAGGAGGGGTCACTTTTACACCTGGCATCAGGAAATATCCAGCCTGGCTTGTTTCTTTATTGCTTTATTTGTTGAGCTGGTCAAGGTTTTTTTATCTCATGTCAGAAGGTTTGTGTTTTATGGAATCTGTTGCTATTGGCAAGTTTTAAAAAGAGGAGAGAAATAAGCCGTGTAAACACACAAAACGCTACTTCTGGGCATGTGTAAGTGTGTGTGAGCTCACTTAACCCAGCAGTTGCCATAGGAGCGGTGTTCTATGTGCACAGGGGGTTGACTTTTCTCCTTGATGTACAGACTTGGTGTATGGTTGGCAATAGCAATAGATTGCAGGTAGTGGTTTCCTTCAAACATACATGTGCTAACATAAGAAAAAACAAAATACTAGATCAGCTCAGCATCATCAAAAGTGGACTTTACCTTTGAGGGCAAACAGTCCACAAACTACAAAAAGGCTTATCGGTCCATCTGCTGGCATCTACGTTGCATCCCCCATGTGGTGCAAAACCAACTGAGGGCACCTGAAGGGATGCAAGGGGAGCCAGCCAATGTGACAGGGCAGCTCAAAAATTGGCTGCCCCCAGACTGCAGCTGGAGGATGCTAGGATAGGCTCTCTGCAGGTGAGTGCCAATGCTGCCAATTCATCATTTACTCCTACCTGGTTACAGTGTCTCTCCAGTTGTGACACCCTGTCGCCAGTTGTTACACATTCCCTCCAGCCGTGACACCTTGTCTTCAGATGCTACACTTTGCCTCCAGCAATGATGACACTGCCTCCGTGTTCTTATCTCCATTCTGTTTCCAGCCTCCTCCAGTAACTTGTTCCCAGAACCAGTCCATCACCTGCTGTATATCCCATATATCCCATGTACTCCTGCCTTTTTCTGGAGATCTGCTTAGAAGTTCTGTGCAGCATTGTCTCTCTATTGTATGCATCCAGTGGCGGACTGCAGGAGAAATACATCTCTTTTCCTGACAGCATGGCAGCCTGAAACGTCATTTTGAGAGTGGTGAGCTGACTGGCGTCTGGCTTCTGGGTAAGTCTGTTGATTTTTTTAGTTTATCTACCTGTCTATGGCTGTTATTGCATTAGCAATTGTTTTTTTCATGTCTAATGTGTGCATCCTTTTTGGTTTTGACCCAAGTTAAGTGTGTTTTATCAATTTATCTCCCTGCCCTCCCTCACTTCTACCTCTTTTAATGCCCCCTTTTCCCTGTCAATGTTTGGTCCCAACATCCTGTCTTACCTTTAGCTTTATTTGCCCACTCTGTCCAAATATGTACTATTTTTCTCACCTGTCTTGCTGTTGGGTTACCTGTGAGAATGTTAAACTGGACCTTCACCCTAAATAAGAGCATATCTTACTGCAGTTCCGCCCACCTGGTCTACTGCATTTTCTGAGCTTTTAAACATCCAAGATGGCGGCCCAAGGAGGGTCAGGCTACCTGAAAACAGGAAGGGTCTTCTGACGGTGCCGCTCTGCATTCTGGGATTGCTGTCCTTTACCTGACCTCAGCTCTGCCCAGTCTGTACAAAGCACAGCTATAACCCGCCCCCCCTGCACTTTTCCCCACTCTCCTCAGTATGTGATGCTTCTGAGAACCAGAGTGGCTGCAACATATGAGCGAAGGCACATGGCCCCACATAAATGTCAAAGGCCTGGTCTTCAAACGTTACAGACCAACAGTACTGTGCTGCCACTGCCACATGTACCACTCTGGCATGTTTGTATGTGATGCTGGGGTGCCCAAGTGATTTCTGTATTAAATTTGTATCTGACAGTAGTAGCGGAGTGGAGAGTTAGGCGCGCCAATTACGTCTGTGTTTGCAATCCGCCACTACTGTGGGATGGGAGAGCTGGCTGCTCCATGTTGCTGAGCGGTGTCAGTGAGCACTATTCAACAGTAGTAGCAGCGTGGAGAGTTAGGTGCACCACTTGGCCTAAGTGCTTCTGCGCTTGCAATCCGTTACTAATGTGGGATGGGAGAGCTGGATTAGGTGGCATAGGCATACACTAGCACAGACCTGGGCAATGTACGGCCCGCGGGCCGTATACAGCCCTTTGCTAGGCTCTTACCGGCCCAGGCTGAGCTGGCCAGTAAGAGACGCAGAGGAAGGGAAAACATGCCAGACTCGACGAGCCGAGTGGCCGATCGGCTGCTGCTTAACTTAGGTGATCGCCTGTGTACAGTGTGAGAGGCTTAAGCAGCAGCTGATCGGCCGCTCGGCTCGTCGGGTCTGGCACATTCTCCCTTCCTCTGAGGAAGCCAGACCCGATGAGCAGGTGATAGAGACCTGGGGACTTTGGAAGGACAGAGTAGGGGCTCCAGAGCATCAGTAAGTCTCAGTAAGTCTGCTAAGAAAGATTATGTAGTTTGCTTGTGTTTTCCCTTCCTGCCTGCTGTCTCTTTTTCACCATGTACCTGCCCACCATGCTCTCACCATGTCCCCTTCTTGCTGTCCACATGCTCTCACCATGTCCCCTTCCTGCTGCCCACCGTGCTCTCACCATGTCCCCTTCCTGCTGTCCACATGCTCTCACCATGCCCCCTTCCTGCTGTCCACATGCTCTCACCATGCCCCCTTCCTGCTGTCCACATGCTCTCACCATGCCCCCTTCCTGCTGTCCACCATGCTCTCACCATGCCCCCTTCCTGAAGTCCACCATGCTCTCACCATGTCCCCTTCCTGCTGTCCACCATGCTCTCACCATGTCCCCTTCCTGCTGTCCACCATGCTCTCACCATGTCCCCTTCCTGCTGTCCACCATGCTCTCACCATGCCCCCTTCCTGCTGTCCACATGCTCCCACCATGCCCCCTTCCTGCTGCCCACATGCTCTCACCATGCCCCCTTCCTGCTGTCCACATGCTCTCACCATGCCCCCTTCCTGCTGCCCACCATGCTCTCACCATGCCCCCTTCCTGAAGTCCACCATGCTCTCACCATGTCCCCTTCCTGCTGTCCACCATGCTCTCACCATGCCCCCTTCCTGAAGTCCACCATGCCCCCTTCCTGCTGTCCACATGCTCTCACCATGCCCCCTTCCTGCTGTCCACATGCTCTCACCATGCCCCCTTCCTGCTGCCCACCATGCTCTCACCATGCCCCCTTCCTGCTGCCCACCATGCTCTCACCATGCCCCCTTCCTGAAGTCCACCATGCTCTCACCATGTCCCCTTCCTGCTGTCCACCATGCTCTCACCATGCCCCCTTCCTGCTGTCCACCATGCTCTCACCATGTCCCCTTCCTGCTGTCCACATGCTCTCACCATGCCCCCTTCCTGCTGTCCACATGCTCTCACCATGCCCCCTTCCTGCTGCCCACATGCTCTCACCATGCCCCCTTCCTGCTGCCCACATGCTCTCACCATGCCCCCTTCCTGCTGTCCACATGCTCTCACCATGCCCCCTTCCTGCTGTCCACATGCTCTCACCATGCCCCCTTCCTGCTGTCCACATGCTCTCACCATGCCCCCTTCCTGCTGCCCACATGCTCTCACCATGTCCCCTTCCTGCTGTCCACATGCTCTCACCATGCCCCCTTCCTGCTGTCCACATGCTCTCACCATGCCCCCTTCCTGCTGTCCACATGCTCTCACCATGCCCCCTTCCTGCTGTCCACATGCTCTCACCATGCCCCCTTCCTGCTGTCCACATGCTCTCACCATGCCCCCTTCCTGCTGTCCACATGCTCTCACCATGCCCCCTTCCTGCTGTCCACATGCTCTCACCATGCCCCCTTCCTGCTGTCCACATGCTCTCACCATGCCCCCTTCCTGCTGTCCACATGCTCTCACCATGCCCCCTTCCATGCTCTCACCATGCCCCCTTCCTGCTGTCCACATGCTATCACCATGCCCCCTTCCATGCTCTCACCATGCCCCCTTCCTGCTGTCCACCATGCTCTCACCATGCCCCCTTCCTGCTGTCCACATGCTCTCACCATG
This sequence comes from Gastrophryne carolinensis, assembly GCA_027917425.1. Classification (NCBI taxonomy): domain Eukaryota; kingdom Metazoa; phylum Chordata; class Amphibia; order Anura; family Microhylidae; genus Gastrophryne; species Gastrophryne carolinensis. The sequence continues at coordinate 50,385,110 of CM051235.1, read as the reverse complement.
CCCCCTTCCTGCTGTCCACCATGCTCTCACCATGTCCCCTTCCTGCTGTCCACCATGCTCTCAGCATGCCCCCTTCCTGCTGTCCACCATGCTCTCAGCATGCCCCCTTCCTGCTGTCCACCATGCTCTCACCATGCCCCCTTCCTGCTGTCCACCATGCTCTCACCATGCCCCCTTCCTGCTGTCCACCATGCTCTCACCATGCCCCCTTCCTGCTGTCCACCATGCTCTCACCATGCCCCCTTCCTGCTGTCCACCATGCTCTCACCATGCCCCCTTCCTGCTGTCCACATGCTCCCACCATGCCCCCTTCCTGCTGTCCACATGCTCTCACCATGCCCCCTTCCTGCTGTCCACATGCTCTCACCATGTCCCCTTCCTGCTGTCCACCATGCTCCCCCCATGTCCCCTTCCTGCTGTCCACATGCTCTCACCATGCCCCCTTCTTGCTGTCCACCATGCTCTCACCATGCCCCCTTCCTGCTGTCCACATGCTCTCACCATGTCCCCTTCCTGCTGTCCACCATGCTCTCACCATGCCCCCTTCCTGCTGTCCACCATGCTCTCACCATGTCCCCTTCCTGCTGTCCACATGCTCTCACCATGCCCCCTTCCTGCTGTCCACCATGCTCTCACCATGCCCCCTTCCTGCTGTCCACCATGCTCTCACCATGTCCCCTTCCTGCTGTCCACATGCTCTCACCATGTCCCCTTCCTGCTGTCCACATGCTCTCACCATGCCCCCTTCCTGCTGTCCACATGCTCTCACCATGCCCCCTTCCTGCTGTCCACATGCTCTCACCATGCCCCCTTCCTGCTGTCCACATGCTATCACCATGCCCCCTTCCATGCTCTCACCATGCCCCCTTCCTGCTGTCCACATGCTCTCACCATGCCCCCTTCCATGCTCTCACCATGCCCCCTTCCTGCTGTCCACATGCTATCACCATGCCCCCTTCCATGCTCTCACCATGCCCCCTTCCTGCTGTCCACCATGCTCTCACCATGCCCCCTTCCTGCTGTCCACATGCTCTCACCATGCCCCCTTCCTGCTGTCCACCATGCTCTCACCATGTCCCCTTCCTGCTGTCCACCATGCTCTCAGCATGCCCCCTTCCTGCTGTCCACCATGCTCTCAGCATGCCCCCTTCCTGCTGTCCACCATGCTCTCACCATGCCCCCTTCCTGCTGTCCACCATGCTCTCACCATGCCCCCTTCCTGCTGTCCACCATGCTCTCACCATGCCCCCTTCCTGCTGTCCACCATGCTCTCACCATGCCCCCTTCCTGCTGTCCACATGCTCCCACCATGCCCCCTTCCTGCTGTCCACATGCTCTCACCATGCCCCCTTCCTGCTGTCCACATGCTCTCACCATGTCCCCTTCCTGCTGTCCACCATGCTCTCCCCATGTCCCCTTCCTGCTGTCCACATGCTCTCACCATGCCCCCTTCTTGCTGTCCACCATGCTCTCACCATGCCCCCTTCCTGCTGTCCACATGCTCTCACCATGTCCCCTTCCTGCTGTCCACCATGCTCTCACCATGCCCCCTTCCTGCTGTCCACCATGCTCTCACCATGCCCCCTTCCTGCTGTCCACCATGCTCTCACCATGCCCCCTTCCTGCTGTCCACATGCTCTCACCATGTCCCCTTCCTGCTGTCCACATGCTCTCACCATGCCCCCTTCCTGCTGTCCACATGCTCTCACCATGTCCCCTTCCTGCTGTCCACATGCTCTCACCATGCCCCCTTCCTGAAGTCCACCATGCTCTCACCATGTCCCCTTCCTGCTGTCCACCATGCTCTCACCATGTCCCCTTCCTGCTGTCCACATGCTCTCACCATGCCCCCTTCCTGCTGTCCACCATGCTCTCACCATGCCCCCTTCCTGCTGTCCACCATGCTCTCACCATGTCCCCTTCCTGCTGTCCACATGCTCTCACCATGTCCCCTTCCTGCTGTCCACATGCTCTCACCATGCCCCCTTCCTGCTGTCCACATGCTCTCACCATGCCCCCTTCCTGCTGTCCACATGCTCTCACCATGTCCCCTTCCTGCTGTCCACATGCTCTCACCATGCCCCCTTCCTGCTGTCCACATGCTCTCACCATGCCCCCTTCCTGCTGTCCACCATGCTCTCACCATGCCCCCTTCCTGCTGTCCACATGCTCTCACCATGCCCCCTTCCTGCTGTCCACATGCTCTCACCATGTCCCCTTCCTGCTGTCCATCATGCTCTCACCATGCCCCCTTCCTGCTGCCCACCATTCTTACACTTTGCCCCAGCTGATATGAGCTCTCCTTCCAGACTGCCAGAAGACAAGGGCTTCTCTGATTGGCTGGGAAATTATCACATCAGAACGTTTGAAGTGGACCAAAACCCTGCTTTATCAGCCTGGGAATCTTATAGATCCCCTCCCCACGGGGCATCCAAAATCGGGATGCCCCGCTGTGTGAAACCCCCAGGTCGCCCATAAACTCACCTTCTTTCCCAGTTCAACGGCGCATGCACGAGCTGCGGCCGCATGCCCGCTATCCCTCTAGCAGGGCGCGTGCCTGTGTCAGCCATTTGAGAATGGCCAGCGCGGGCGCGCTCCCTGTTAGAGGGAAGCTCGAGATGCAGCCGCCAGCGCACTCAGAGCCGCTGAGCTTAGACGTCGCTTAGACGCCCATAGCTCAGCGGCCCTCCACAATATTTTTAGTTTCTCATGTGGCCCCATGGAAAAAATAATTGCCCACCCCTGCACTAGCATATAGCAGGCTTTGGTGCTTGCACCATCACAGAAAAATACTTAAAGTGGACCAACACCCAGGATTTTCACTATCCTGGGTGTTGGTCCACTTCCGCTGTGTGAAACCCCCCAGAAAGCCCCTAAAATCTTACCTTATCGGCGACGGACAAGCGACTGATAAGCCGCCGCCTCATCCGCGCGTCCCTCTTACAGGGCGCGCGCCCGCGCCGGCCATTCACAAGCGGCCGGCGCGGGTGTGCTCCCTGCTAGAGGGACGTGCGGGAGGCGGCGGCTGCTTATCCGTCGCTTGTCCGTCACCGATAAGGTACGTTTTTAGGGGCTTTCTGGGGGGTTTCACGCAGCGATTTCGGATGCCTCGCAGGGAGGGAACTGATCGGCCCGGGAAGCTTATGGATTCCCAGGCCGATCAGGGGTGGGTGTTGGTCCACTTTAAAGGGGCAGAGGCGTGCATGTGTACCTACATACACAAGTTAATAATTCAAATGTGTTTGTTCTTTGCAGACATTCATGGAGCAAAGGTACAACTTCAAGTCCAACACACATGAAAAAGAGGACGTTGGCAGAGGAAATGGCAGCCCATGTGAGTGGCGAGGGGACATCGCTATACACCTTTACCCAAAAAATGGCGCACTGGTCGGACCTCAAACAGCGAAAATGGCCCTGGGTGCGGAGTTTCTACAGCCAGAACTTCCCCAGGTAAGTGGATGTACAACAGAGAAGATGAGCTATCAAGGAATTGAGTAACATGGTTAACAAAATTGTATTCTCTAGCTGGGGAGTTCTGGCTGTGCACCGAGCCCACCCCGCAGACGAAGGGTCTGACCAATGGGGCCAAGAAGACAGGATGTGTGTGTAAGGCAGTGGCCCTGAACACTGCCAAAGTCCTCTTCCTCCTCTGAAGCAGCACCACCACCAGCCATGGAGCCTGCTGAGGAGGAAGGTGTGTTGGGCTTGGAGTCACCCACAGCTCCTGCACACTCCGGTAGGCCAATGCAACAAATAAACACACGGGTTGTGCTGCAACAAAAGTCAATAAAAGTCAAATGACATGTTTGCTAAGTGCTGGTGTGTTGTGCTTCTCTGTCCCTACAGAAGCAGGTGAAGGTGAGGACGCCGCAACGGGGCCACCTCAGACGGAATCGTCTCAGGTGGGTTTCAACCCAGTGAAGCCAAACACTACACATGAATTACACAAACAACACATGCACAGAAATTCTAACTCAGGTTCCTTCCCTATAGAAGAAGGGATGGCTCTGGGGAGGAGGGCGGCCCCTTAAAAATATGCCTACAACAGTTGGGATAAGTATTTAAAAATGTTCGTGCATGTACAGGCACACATGTAAAAACAAGTGTTAATTTTTGTTTCGCTTTGCAGGTGCCATGTTGGTCCCCCCAAAATGTTAAAAATGTTATCTAAATTTTATATTTTTAAAATATTTTACCAAATTTAATTGCAAAAAAAAATAAAACAAAAAATATTTTAATAAATAATATTTTTACAGTTTATATGCTGCGTGGTGGCGTTTATTAAATGCAACGACATAAAGCAAATACAATACAAAGAAACAGAGGTGTATAATTGTGAGACAAAACAGAAGGTGGCCGAAGTATGAGTAATAGTGGGTAGAAGCAGATGACATGGCAACCAAGGAACAAAGATCATTATGTAGAAGGACATGCAGACTACATGGGATGCCCTAGGTGCAAACAGGGGGGAGAAGGTAAGTATGTAGAAGGACATGCAGACCCCATGGGATCCCCTAGATGCCAACAGGGGGGAGAAGGTAAGTATGTAGAAGGACATGCAGACCACATGGGATCCCCTAGGTGCCAACAGGGAGGAGAAGGTAAGTATGTAGAAGGACATGCAGACCACATGGGATCCCCTAGGTGCCAGCAGGGGGGAGAAGGTAAGTATGTAGAAGGACATGCAGACCACATGGGATCCCCTAGGTGCCAGCAGGGGGGAGAAGGTAAGTATGTAGAAGGACATGCAGACCACATGGGATCCCCTAGGTGCCAGCAGGGGGGAGAAGGTAAGTATGTAGAAGGACATGCAGACCACATGGGATCCCCTAGGTGCAAACAGGGGGGAGAAGGTAAGTATGTAGAAGGACATGCAGACCACATGGGATCCCCTAGGTGCCAACAGGGAGGAGAAGGTAAGTATGTAGAAGGACATGCAGACCACATGGGATCCCCTAGGTGCAAACAGGGGGGAGAAGGTAAGTATGTAGAAGGACATGCAGACCACATGGGATCCCCTAGGTGCCAACAGGGAGGAGAAGGTAAGTATGTAGAAGGACATGCAGACCACATGGGATCCCCTAGGTGCAAACAGGGGGGAGAAGGTAAGTATGTAGAAGGACATGCAGACCACATGGGATCCCCTAGGTGCCAACAGGGAGGAGAAGGTAAGTATGTAGAAGGACATGCAGACCACATGGGATCCCCTAGGTGCCAACAGGGAGGAGAAGGTAAGTATGTAGAAGGACATGCAGACCACATGGGATCCCCTAGGTGCAAACAGGGGGGAGAAGGTAAGTATGTAGAAGGACATGCAGACCACATGGGATCCCCTAGGTGCCAACAGGGAGGAGAAGGTAAGTATGTAGAAGGACATGCAGACCACATGGGATCCCCTAGGTGCAAACAGGGGGGAGAAGGTAAGTATGTAGAAGGACATGCAGACCACATGGGATCCCCTAGGTGCAAACAGGGGGGAGAAGGTAAGTATGTAGAAGGACATGCAGACCACATGGGATCCCCTAGGTGCAAACAGGGGGGAGAAGGTAAGTATGTAGAAGGACATGCAGACCACATGGGATCCCCTAGGTGCAAACAGGGGGGAGAAGGCAAGTGTCCCTGATTTGGAGGGACTGTCCCTCTTTTAAGGCCATGTCCCCCTGTCCCTCATTGATCTTGTTTGTCCCTCTTTGAGGTGTAACATGCAGATCTGCATCAATAAGTGATCTATTTGCCTATTCAAAGTGTTTATATTGTTTTGACTGTTATATCCTATCTCCTGTCCCTTCAATGAGGGGGCGTGGCCTAATTTAACAAATGTCCCACCCTGAAAAGCTGGTAGGTATGGAGAAGGTAAGTATGTAGAAGGCCATGCACATTACATGGGATGCCCTAGATGCCAGCAGGGGGCAGAAGGTAAGTATGTAGAAGGACATGCACACTACATGGTACACTGGCAGGGACAGTGGGAAGCAATATGGGTCTAAAATATAAGGGTCTAAAATCCATAATGCTTACATAGTAATACTAGCCATACTCTTCACCAGGGCCGGATTATGTGTGGTGGAGGCCACTCGGCACAATATCTGGTGGAGGCCCCAGATTCAGTATTTTTTACCTTTAAAATAAGTCCAGCCAAGTAACTGGTGGGTGTCTGGCATCCACCTTCTTACTGGAACGTCAGATCGAGCGGTTGTGCTTGGCTTATGTGCAGTGAGCAACCGCTGATTAACAGCTCTGCACCCACCCAACACTGTAGCATTGCTGATGGCGGCTTTGCTGCTCTAGACTCTCTATCCTTGCGGTGGCTGTGGCTGCAGGTTTGCAAAAACAAAAAAAGGCTAGCCCAGGCATGCTGCAGATAGCTTCACTGCTGGCCCCATGGTCCATCAGACCAAAGACTGAAAAGCCTCCTGGACCAGACCATAACCAGACCATAACCCAAAGGTTGTTGGAGGCCCCCTTTGCAGGGAAAGTGGTGGTGGCTCTGGGGCTTGTGCCCCTTGCTCACTCCTCATAATCCGACCCTGGTCTTCACTATTACATTAACTGACACTAAAAAATACAAAGCAAGCTCTTATTGTGAGCACTCTGTACTGAGGCCACACAAACCGTGACAAATCTAGCCAACCAGTCACTTGGAAGAAGCCAATAGAGAGGGGCAGGATGGCAAGCCAATTATTTAGTGGTATCTGCTAGCCAATAGTGCATCAGTTGAAAATGACAGTCTTTCAAACAGAGGGGAGGATGAAGAAATTCATGTTTTGCATGATGATTTTTACAGGGTGACCAGATGAGGAAGGTCAAAACTGGGTGATGTATGTAAAACTGTCCGGCACTCTGGTGTATCAAAAATTTAACTTTTATTGGCTCCAGTATAAAAATCTTTACAAGTTCATCAGTAAATATACAATTCAGCACTCACATCTGTAATCTCCTTGATGTGTTTCAGGCCACTGGCAAGTTGTTTCCTGTTCAAACAGCATCCAAACTGGATGACTTTGCATCTCTGCCCATGCTGGTATGCAATTAACTCTACCCTTGGCTACCACCCCTGTATTTCTGTGATTTCAAATACTTAGGATTACAATGTATCTATGAAATGAGATTATGCTTGTCTGGAAGTTATGTCAAGCCTAGACCCATTTCCCTGAAGACCTGTCTAGAGAATCTGTCCTGTCTAGACGGGGAGGCCGATTCATTAATAGCGGCAGGTAGCGACAGTTGAGCGACTGTAGCGGCATTTTCAGAGCGCCCGCTAGTAGTCACTGTGCTTGGCCGTTGTTCGTTAGTTGATAGCGACTCAGTCGGTTTGCCGTAATGTTGAATATTGGGTGAGGAGTCGCTATTTGACAGGTTCCGCGCTGTATGGGAGCGCATGATAGCGTCTGGCCCTAGCGACCGGCTCCCACCATATTCATTAAAAAATCACGCTCAAAAAATTCTCACGCTGTAAAATGCATGTTTAAACCCCAGAGCGCTGGCGGCGATGGGTTAAAAGTAGTTTTTTAACCCCCAAACAACCATATTTTTGGAAACCAAAAAAAACAAGTTTTTTAAATAATTTAGTAATAAGAATACATTAATATCAGACCTGTAATATGAATTTTCCCTTAAAAAAATTAACATGGCAGAAGTGGTAACAGAATTTTTCACATAAAAAAAAAAAAAAATAACACTTAATTAATATTTAAAGATTGTTCCACTGAAATGCATTGGAGAGCGCCAGGTAGCGAGAGGTCATACCTGTCGCTGTTCAAGGTCGGACGCTGGCGCTGTGGGCTGAGGCTGGAATAATGATGAATGAGTCGCTATATGGCGCTATCTCAGTCGCTAAGCAGGATTGGCTTGATAAATGTGTGATTGTGGTGGGGAGCCGGCGTTCTCGTGGCGGGGCCCGTCATTACCGGCCGCTCACCAGTCGTTACCTGTCGCTATTCCTTCATAAATAACGGCCTTATTGCTTTCATTGATCAGCTTCTGCATTTCTGTCTAGCACAGGCCCTTTTGTGGTGTGTACTGTACTGAGACTCTTGCTATCTGGGTCTGGTCAACATACCACAGACCTAGAAATGCTGGGGGCCACAACCTTTCTTGCAAAAATGAATTCTCACTGGTATGCAACCAAAGGACAGCATGCATCCTGCATCAACACTTCTCGAGTCAAATAATATCAAAACCAGCCTTTAGTTATTATTATTTACGAATTTATAAAGCACAATCATACCCCGTGGTTTAAACCCAACCACCAGCTAGATTTACTCAGTCCACTGCTTGACCTGATACTAAACCTTCCTTCATTCACCACATACTTGAAGCAAAATGTGGGTAATCTCTGAGTACCCAAATGGTTTCTTAATGGTTATTAGCACTAGAGACTAGACCAGAGGTTCTCAGCCTTTTTTTGTCAAGTACCCCCTAGTGACAAGCAATTACCACCAAGGCCCTTATTTATGAAGGAATAGCGACAGGTAGCGACTGGTGAGCTACCGGTAATGACGGGCACCGCCACGAGAACGCCGGCTCCCCTCCACAATCACACATTTATCAAGCCAATCCTGCTTAGCGACTGAGATAGCGCCAGATAGCCACTCATTCATCATTATTCCAGCCTCAGCCCACAGCGCCAGCGTCCGACCTTGAACAGCGACAGGTATGACCTCTCGCTACCTGGCGCTCTCCAATGCATTTCAATGGAACAATCTTTAAATATTAATAATTAATTGTTATTAATGTTTTTTGTTTTTGTTTTTTTTTTAAATGTGAAAAATTCTGTGACCACTTCTGCCATGTTAGATATTTTTTTTAAGGTAAAAAAAAAATGTGTGCAGAATTGATATTACAGGTCTGATATTAATGTATTCATATTACAAAATTATTTAAAAAACTTGTTTTTTTTGGGTTTCCAAACATATGGTTGTTTGGGGGTTAAAAAACTACTTTTAACCCATCGCCGCCAGCGCTCTGGGGTTTAAACATGCATTTCACAGCGCGAGAATTTTTTGAGCGTGATTTGTTAATGAATATGGTGGGAGCCGGTCGCTATGGCCAGTCGCTATCATGCGCTCCCATACAGCACGGAACCTGTCAAATAGCAACTCCTCACCCAATATTCAACATTACTGCACACCGACTGAGTCGCTGTCAACAACCGAACAACAGCCAAGCACAGCGACTACTAGCGGGTGCTGTGAAAATACTGCTACAGTCGCTCAACTGTCGCTACCTGCCGCTATTAATGAATCGGCCTCCCCGTATCCTGAAGGAGGAGATCAATTATGTTACCAAAACAGGTAGGTTATGGGCTTTGTAGCACTTTTTGACACAATAATGAATAATGGTTTACTGTTGAAATAATATACCAGAACTGTTAGACCCCCTCTTGTTGGTGAACCCTTGAATGTTGCCAAGTACCCCCTGGGGTACACATACTGCAAGTTGAGAAACAGTGGACTAGGCATATCTCAACATCAGTAGAGAGGTCATAGACAGCCCAAAAAGTAGTTAAATGTCTTTCCTGGGCTGTCACTGGCCAGCCTAAGCTCAATGCCAGTGCATGGGTATTGATCTTTACAAGAAGACCTATTAAAGACTAATCGATTATGAAAGCTGGCTGGACGCAGGTCAAAAACTGAAACTGATCAGGCAAAGATCAGGTGCCAGAAAAAAAAGTCATTGGAAAACGTCAGATGTAGAACATACACAAAAAAAAATCCCCTATCGATTACCTGCTAATCAATTACCCCCGGGAGTGTGTGTTCAGCGCCTCCACAGATCCAAGGAAAATGTTCCCCTTATTAATATTCATGATCTGCAAACTGACAAACATTCATCTAGTTGAAAATCGTTTTGAAGGATTCCTGCTCACTTTCACCCAGATGTGAACATCTGTGTTATCATATTACAGGGTTTTTATATATAAATTGAACCATAACACCCCCCAACCAAGACACTCCAACCCATGTGCTGTTCCTGCAATGCTATAGATCCAGCGTTATGATTGTAGGGTCACATTTACAGTATGTACTCCTACACTACATTGTACCTGTTTCTGCAATGCTATAGCATCAGCTGAATAACATACTCATTGAAGACTGAGAAGCTCCTTGGGGGTGGAGCCAGAACTCAGACCCAAAACACTGAGCCCATTAATGAGGGTCTCCCTAACGACTTGGGATTCCACAAGGTACTGGAGACCTGATGTCCCCCCAAATCCCCCTGCTAAATTTATAGAACAATCCCTGCGTTCCACCTGGGGTCCATAACAGACCCTCTTTCTCGGACAGCGGGAATCACAGCTATAAGGGCGATTTCATGAGTAAAAATGGTTTACTCACATTTCTACGCCTACTCCTGATTCATCACACACATTTTTCGTGCGCCTTTTGTGTGAGTAAATTTGTACATGGCGGAAGATTTCATGTGCACATTTACTCCAAGTGTATATTTGTTTGTGATTCAGGGAGTGTTTTGAGGGCTGAGCTCATAGTCTGAAGGTGGGCATTACAAGGGATGAAACCTGTGGTCTGGAAGATGTGTGCATTTTTTTAGGCCTTTATTTATTCTTTAATGAAAAAAACATTCAGGCCCTTATTTATGAAGGGATAGCGACAGGTAGCGACTGGTGAGCGGCCGGTAATGACGGGCCCCGCCACGAGAACGCCGGCTCAAGCCAATCCTGCTTAGCGACTGAGATAGCGCCATATAGCCACTCATTCATCATTATTCCAGCCTCAGCCCACAGCGCCAGCGTCCGACCTTGAACAGCGACAGGTATGACTTCTCGCTACCTGGCGCTCTCCAATGCATTTCAATGGAACAATCTTTAAATATTCATAATTAATTATGATTTTTTTTTTTTTTTTAAATGTGAAAAATTCTGTGACCACTTCTGCCATTTTAGATAATTTTTTTAAAGTAAAAAAAAAAAAAAAAATTGTACAGAATTGATATTACAGGTCTGATATTAATGTATTCATATTACAAAATTATTTAAAAAACTTTTTTTTTTGGTTTTCAAAAATATGGTTGTTTGGGGGTTAAAAAACTACTTTTAACCCATCGCCGCCAGCGCTCTGGGGTTTAAACATGCATTTTACAGCGTGAGAATTTTTTGGAGCGTGATTTGTTAATGAATATGGTGGGAGCCGGTCGCTAGGGCCAGTCTCTATCATGCGCTCCCATACAGCGGGGAACCTGTCAAATAGCGACTCGTCACCCCGTATTCAACATTACTGCACACCCACTCCGTCGCTATCAACAACCGAACAACGGCCAAGCACAGCGACTACTAGCGAGCGCTGTGAAAATACCGCTACAGTTGCTCAACTGTCGCTACCTGACGCTATTAATGAATCGGCCTCCCCGTGTATATTTGTGTGTGATTCAGGGAGTGTTTTGAGGGCTGAGCTCATAGTCTGAAGGTGGGCATTACAAGGGATGAAACCTGTGGTCTGGAAGATGTGTGCATTTTTTAGGCCTTTATTTATTCTTTAATGAAAAAAACATTTAGTACCACTACTAAATCATCGGTGTCCTTTTTAGCCAAGAGATATGTTTAAACCGGACCTTCAGCATGATTTAATGAAAAACCCAAACCCTTAAAAAACTATTTCCCAGCATCTAAAATTAATATAGATATATATATTCACAGACAGAGCAGAGCTGGGGACAGCAATCCCAGAATGCAGAGTGACACAGTCAGGAGGCACTTCCTGTTTGCAGGCTGCTTAATGCTCCACGAGCCACCATCTTGGATGTTTAAAGGCTCATAACATACAGTAGATGCAGGTAGGATGATTTTTAATATGAGCTATCTGTATGTACAGGGTGTGGGAAACATATAAGATATTCTCTTCAGGGTGAAGGTCCGCTTTAAGTGTGAAATGTGATAGAAGAAGACCCCTTTAATGCTAATGCATTTGCAATCTTAGAGTGCTGTTTAATTATAGTAAACCATAATTTATGGAATGTTTAACAATAGATCTGGATTATTTTTGCCCAATTGTTTCCAAAATTCTTTATGACTTTAAGCAAACCACATGTAACTATTCTTTGTTTTTATAATGATACAATTTATTGTGGATCGTATTAACATAAAATGCCAATAAAAATAAAAACATTGACTATAACATAATATAATCTATGTCAGCCAAGTCAGCTTTTGTCATGTTGATGAAGAGGAAGAGTCACTAGATTGGTGCTAATAATAGACTGAGAAGACAATTATTGGGAAATGATCCTTTTTTTAGGTCCTGGGAAGGCTTCTGCTGAGCACAAGATAAGAGCAGGATAAAGCTCCCTGTGAGATAAAGGGGGAATCACCTCTACAGAGAGATGAAATCCTTTGGGTGAAATCCTCCATCTCATTGGTCTCTCTGACTCCAAAATCCTCTGAGCTTTAATTATATTATGCTAATAAGGGAGCCTGAGAGGAAGTCTATGGGATAATGGACTCACCACCATCAAAGGAGGGCATCCGACAGGACTAAAATCACATAATCATCAGAGCTGCATGGCTAAAAGGAGCGAGCAGAAATCAAGCAGCATTTCAAAAAGAAATGGTGAAGAGAGTAAAGAGCGAATGAAAATGAAGGTAGGAAAGAAAGAAAGAAGGAAGAAAGGAAATAAAGAAAGGAAAAAGGGAGGGAAGGTAAAAAAAAGGCATAAAAAATGAAAGAAGAAGGGATAAATAGGTGGCAAGCATGGAACTGAAAAAAAGAGGAAAGAAAAGAAGGGAGAAAGAAAGAAAAAATGTCAGGAAGGAAGGAAAGAAGGAAAGAGAAAAAAACTAACAAGTTAGACAAAACCCCGACTGAATATTTTGCGCTGAATCAGCACTCTGTGGACTCCCAGTAACTCTATAGGAAGTGGTGCTCAGAAAGTGGTGATGCAAGGAAATATAATACAGATTGTGACGACAAAGAAAAAAGAAAGAGAAGCTAGAATCAGAAAATGCACTCATCGGTTTGATCAGGCGGAACAGGAATGGTAGGGTAGCCCAACCTCAGAGAACAAGGATAGAGTCTATGAGGCCGATTCATTAATAGTGGCAGGTAGCGACAGTTGAGCGACTGTAGCGGCATTTTCAGAGCGCCCGCTAGTAGTCGCTGTGCTTGGCCGTTGTTCGGTAGTTGATAGCGACGGTCGGTTTGCAGTAATGTTGAATATTGGGTGAGGAGTCGCTATTTGACAGGTTCCGCGCTGTATGGGAGCGCATGATAGCGACTGGCCATAGCGACCGGCTCCCACCATATTCATTAACAAATCACGCTCAAAAAATTCTCGCACTGTGAAATGCATGCTAAAACCCCAGAGCGCTGGCGCCGATGGGTTAAAAGTAGTTTTTTAACCCCCAAACAACCATATTTTTGCAAACCAAAAAAAACAAGTTTTTAAAATAATTTTGAAACATGAATACATTAATATCAGACCTGTAATATCAATTCTGTACAATTTTTTTTTTTTTTTTTTACCTTAAAAAAATATCTAACATTGCAGAAGTGGTCACAGAATTTTTCACATTTAAAAAAAAAAAAAAAAAAAAAACATTAATAACAATTAATTATGAATATTTAAAGATTGTTCCATTGAAATGCATTGGAGAGCGCCAGGTAGCGAGAGGTCATAGCTGTCGCTGTTCAAGGTCGGACGCTGGCGCTGTGGGCTGAGGCTGGAATAATGATGAATGAGTGGCTATATGGCGCTATCTCAGTCGCTAAGCAGGATTGGCTTGATAAATGTGTGATTGTGGTGGGGAGCCGGCGTTCTCGTGGCGGAGCCCGTCATTACCGGCCGCTCACCAGTCGCTACCTGTCGCTATCCCTTCATAAATAAGGGCCTATGATTTACGTGTAGATCTAAACCTTTTATTATATGATCAGGCAGAAAAGGCCCAGCGTTGGACCAGACAGAAATTATACAGTTAAGGTAACAAACCTGATACAATGCTGGCCAAACAGCTAAGAGGTCCAATAAACAAAAAACTGCCCATAGCCTTAAGAAGGCAAAATAGGAAATACAGCTAACCCTAGCTTGTACAAAAGTTTAAACATTTCTGTCCAGTCTCTATTCAGCTCCTCATGCCCTGACCCACTCTGAGTTTGAGGAGTGATTTATTGACACTGCACTTTCTACACTTCCGCAGGCTCAAATCGACAAAATGGAAAGTCCAATAGCCCTCAAAGAAGTTCTGGATGCGATAGGCACCATCAATCTAAATAAGTCCCCCGGGCCAGATGGATTTACAGGCCTATATTAAAAAGATTTTCTGGCCCCTAACCTAGTAGCTCTCTTCAATGCCCTCAGGTCCGGCTCTCACTTCCAATCAGCTTCACTACAGGCAGAGGTGTGCATGATCCCACAACCAGAAAAAGATAGGTTACTAGTCTCAAACTATAGGCCCATCTCACTTCTTAATCAAGATATAAAATTTCTGGCCAAAATACTTGCTACACCCCTAAATTCCTTAACTGGTCAAATAATCCATAAAGACCAAACAGGACCTGTCCCGCACAGCGATAATGTTCGCAGGATATCCTATCTAATACATAACATTCAAAACAGGCAGATCCTGGCTTTTCTGTTGTCACTGGACATCTAAAAAGCGTTTAATGAAATGGTTTAAAAAAAACTAAATAAACAGCACTGAACGTTACCCTACCAGATCACGCATTGAGAGATTTATAGGAGAAATATTGTAAAAATTACAACCACCAGAGGGACAAATAGGAACAACAAGGTACAGGGGAATATTGATTCAATGAGGGAAAGTTGGGAGATATGCCCACCCACCCAAAAAAGACAACATTTCTGTATCTCCTAGGTAGTTTGGTTATGTCGGGTGAGCAAGCAGGCATATAGTTGAGTGGTTAGGTAAATAGGTAGGTAAGTGGGTATTTAGGTGGGTAGGCAGGTAGAAAGGTGGGTAGGTTTGTGGGGGTAGTCAGGTAGGTGTGTGAGCAGGCAGGTAGGTACTAAGATGGACAGGTAGAAGGTAATCAGGTAGTGGAGTATGTGTGAATTTAGATAGGAATAGATATGAATTCCTATAAGATAGGAATTTAGGATAGGTAGGGAGGTGGATGAGTAGACATGTAGATACATAGGTAGGTAGGTGGGTGGGTAAGTAGGCAGGTATATAGTTGGGTAAGTAGTTGAGTAGGCAGGAAGGTGGGTGGTTAGGCAGATAGGTGAGTAAGTAGGTAAGTAGGAGGGCAGTAGCGAGGTTGGTGGGAGGACAGGTAGCGAGCACCAGATCTCCGGACGAACGTATCGTTAGAAAGGGAAGAACCCCGCAAGGGCCTGTGGTTTGGGGACAACTGCACCAAGCAGCGGTACCACGAAGTCCCGGTACTGTTGCTTGCGGGTGCCAGGGTGGTACACCTCTAAGTGCCCGATCTCTGGACCTAGGGGGATTAACAACCCACTGGAGTGTGAAGTTCCCATCCTAGTCCGACAGGTGATATAAGGTACAGACAGAGGGTGCGGGGGCTGCACCCATCGCACACTGAGGGAGGCACCAGAGGTAGAGGAAAAGCTAAAAGCGGCATTGGCACTGACTTATAAATAAAAGCCCCACAAATAAAGCCTTGGGCATACCTCCTACCAGAGGCCCGGTAGCATGTGTCTTCCCTGCCCACACTGTATCTATGCCCCTGTCTCCTGGGATCCCACCAACTGACCACTAGTGGACTGATATTGCCGGTGACCCATGCCTGGTCAAAATTTCAGGTTTTTATTCTGATTTGGGATGCCCCGCTGTCTGAAACCCCCTGCCAGCATTTATTAGCCCCTTTATTAGCTGACCCTATTCATGCCTATAGTAAATCCAATTCTGTATATGTAACAGGCTTAAATCGGAACTAAACCCAGACAAAACCCCCAGTTCGCCCAGTTAAACTTACCTCTCCTCGGTCCAGCAGTGCATGCACCAGCACTCAGCCAATGAGAGCCTTTGCTATGTTTACATCTTTTGCCAAATGGTTCTCATTGATTATAATGTGAATGGCTGGGGTGGGAGAACGTACATAATGCCAAGGATGACAACAATGAGAGCCGCCTGCCAAATTACGTCAATTCAGCGAACGAGAGCCTGCACACGAGCCGTTGGACCAGGGAAAGGCAGTGTACAGGCGTCCTGGGGGGTTTCACACAGCGGGGCATCCTGATTCAGGGGAAAGCCAGTGGCCAGCCCTGGAATCTTATAGATTCCAGGCGGGCCACTGGTGTGTTTTGTTTTACATAAGCTGTATTGTGAACTTGCCTAATGTTGAATATCTTTACAAACATGCTGGATAGTGAAAGGAGGAGTTGCTTACATCCCACCTGAACAGAAATGCCTCCAAGCGTGTGGCTTCTCCTTGTAGGAATAAAATTCAGGAGTGATTTTTATGGAGCTTACCATTGCATTGAGTCATCCTGTGGGGAGCAGCATAACTAACCACTCTAAATATCTGCCTAAAACATTGCATGATGGGTAAAAGCATCTACACGCATCAGAAGAATGAATGTAACAATATGCCATTATTTCAGCACAGGGGGCAGCTCACTTAGTTGAACAGATCTCTCTTGGAAAAGCAGAAGGGTACATTTAAAACGTGTCATCCCTGGAATGTCTTTCTTCCATGAAAAGGAAGAAACAAGCTTAGCTCTATTTTTTGTTTGCAGGGTGTATGTGTAAGTAACCCCTCCTCTTACTATTTAGCATATTTATGTGAATTTTTATTATTGGATCTTTTTTTCATGATAGTGCTCCTTTAAGAAAGCAGCAGTGTGGCTCAGACACACAGTGGTGATGGATGGAGCGGCTGAAGAAGATGAATGATGAAGGTGATGCATGGTGGGCGATAGCTGAAACAGAACAATGGGCCTAGCAATGCGTATGAGCAGCCAATGTCAGCAGGATGGGGTGTCGGATAAGATCATGGAAGAAATCCAGTGTCCCGTCTGATCGCTTTCAGGATGGAATAGATGCCGCAAAGGTGATGTGATAGACTGATACATCTATGGGTTTATTTGCACAAAAGCACCAACAGCAGCCAATCAGATTTGAGCATTCTACAGTCATACAAGGAAAAGGCCACCAGAATGGCAGCCTCCAGCATCTCCCCGCGGTCATCCGAGACGGCCGCAATCAATGGCTCGCCTGCATTCCTACACACAGGCCGTTGTGGTGACTGGGGAAGGATGCAAGATGAAATCAGCTTATAATATGGCTGAAAATCTCCTCCCATCCAATAGAGATGGAATCATTTATCCGGATTAACCATGTAGGAGAGAGAGAGAGAGACGGGCAGAGAGAGCTGGCGAGACTGCGTATCAGAGAAAGTGACAGAGAGAGATCACGCTTCGGAGGAATCAGAGGAAGGGAGGGTCTACTGTAAGGATTGAGGGGGGGAGACAAAGAGGGAGCAGCAGGAGGAGGGAGGGAGGGAGGGCAGAGAAGGTATCAGGCAGAAGGATGCTATGACACAAGGCGAGAAGGGATGACAGCAGGTAGTCTCAGGGAATGAATGGGAAGCAGGCGGCTAGAAGGTAGCACAGGCACTGGAGATGGCAGGAAGGGAGGAGAGATAACCTGCAACTGATGCTAATCGCTGGCACCTAATCTGGAGCACAGGCTGGTTCAGCACTGGAGAGCGACCTGGCCGGGGAAGGTGGGAATGCAGGAAAATGAGTCTGCACGCTCCCATGTGCGAGGCTGAGCTTCCCTGAAGAGGGCCTTTTCATTTACACACAGGCATCCAGGGACATTTTTAATTTATTAGTGAGGAGACTTATTGATTTTAGCCTTAAGGCAATCATTTCAACTGAGGGTTGTGCGCTGGTCCATGTAGAAGCATTTGCATCCATCTCCTGGAGGAGGCTGACCGGTGGTCAAGGAAATGCTACCTGCCCCTTATCAGAGATTTGGGGTGAGCTGAGAACAGGACTTTGGGGCAGAACCAAGGCGGAGATGCAGGGGAGTTCTAGCTCTCCCCGTCCCCCAGTTAAGGATGCTGCCAAACAGTGATCAGTGAAAAAAAAAGAAAATCAAGAGGACAAGACCGGTCGCTGAGGAAGGCGGTTTGAAGCGAGGGGTCAGCTCGTTCCTCTCGGGTATCTGGGCTGAGTACGGCGGGGCAAGAGGAGGACGTGATGGGCGAGTGGACCATACTGGAGCGCCTGCTGGAGGCTGCGGTTCAGCAGCACTCCACCATGATAGGCAGGTAAGAGCATGGCACACTGCTGGGGGGAAGGGTTGAGGTCATCAGATCACTGGCATTAAAGGGAACACATGTGCATTGAATGCCCAGTTTAAAAATATTGCCCACCGTTTTATACTCCTTTCACTAGGCAATATTTTGCCTTGTGATTCCACTATATTTCTTTTAAAACCCAAATACCCTATGTGCTAAATTGCTTACTGAGCCTTCTATTGCCCTCTACCCCCTGACTGTTCAGAATGTGGTTTTATAACCCCACTAACCCCACTAAGCATGATGGAGTATTTTGCAACCATAGGCAAAATAATTAAAACCTGTCCTAGTAGATTTACCCCAAAGTCCTGTCCGCATGTATCACCACTGTTTAACATCCATGGGACCATCTTTATGGTTGAAATTGCGATATTAATGCACCCTATACATACAAAACGCCTTGGCCTCTGTCAACCCTTCTGAATATTACCCCCGTTTTGCCTACTAAATAATATAGATCTTTGTTACCTATCTGACAAAATGCCTGTTTCAACCCTGTGCTGAATGTACTGTTATTACCCTACTAAGCATTGAGTCTTTAGCCCCCCATAAGTAAGATATCTAAGTATATCCTATTAGAATTGCCCCATTGTGGTACATCAATGCTTGGATCCATGGGACCAACACCATGTGTGAAAATAAGATTTCAAGGCAACATATAGATACAAAACACCCAAAATCTTGCTTTACAGTGGCCTCTCTCAACCCTTATGAATATTGGCCCCTTCTGCCCCACTACACAATATTACCCTCCAGCACCTAACCGTGCAGAATGGACCGTTATTACCCCACTAAGCATTGTGGATTCCATTCCACATTACATACCACTGTTGGCAAAAATGGATGAAAATTGCATTTCACAGCAACTAATACACCCAATATTTGCAAATTGCTTCACTGTTGCCACTTTGAACCCTTAAAATTGCCCCTTTCACCCTACAAAAACAATACAGTCCCATAGCTACCTATCTGAAAAAAAGCCAATTTCTACCCTACTGGGCAGAACAGTCACTAGTTTCCCATTTAAAAAATATTGCCACATTTCAACCTAGAAGTCTTTCCATCATTTGTAGGTTTCTGTATAAATCTGTGTCTAAGTTACAGATCTGTATTATACCTGAAGAAGAAGCTAGAATTGCTTTGAAAGCTTGCATTTTCAATCTTATTGAGTTAGTCAATAAATGGTATTACATTAACCTTGGATTTCCTGCTATCATCTGAACCAAAATGGCACCTGCTACCTACCACAAGAGTGGGCTTGTATTTGCCCGGCTGTGCACTGAGGTTGACTGTTACCCCTTTATACTATATCCTACTTTCCTATTCCCTCCCATTCTAAGCAGTATGGCCTCTTTGTATACTTTGTTTTTACCCTGCTAAGTTCCTTGACCATCACTCAGCACCCTACTGTACTATGTACAAGACCCCACTTACCATTGTAGCCCATGTTCTGCCCTACTAATATCACTCTTTTCTATCCTACTGAGCAGTAGGGTGCAATGCTGGCTAACTGGGCAAATCTATACATGAAGTATGGCCACTAATACATGCCTAAGCAACGTGGTTCCTTTTGACCCTACTAAACAGTTCAGTTTTTTTATATAAGTTACTATTTGATTTACCCCCACTGAACAATAAAATAGTGTAATATTGCCCGCTTCAGTCCTGATGGGCACTACAGACACTGTTACACCAATAATATGGCTCCTACCAATTATACCACATAAGCCTTGCATACCCCACAGGGCTTTCTTACCCCTTTTAGAATGAACCTACTAACCAATATATACCCTCTGTATACTGCCGTTCTAATCAATATATATCCTATGAATACAGCCCTATTTACTAATATATATATTCTATGTGTACTACCTTACTAACCACTTTATATCCCTATGTTTACTACCCTCCCAACCAATATATTACCTATAAGCAGTAGTATAAAAACCTATCTATACTACCATGCTGTACACTAGGATAGTGTATGTAGGATATATATTGTTTGGTAGGGTAGTATACATGGGATATTTATTATCCTATGTATACTACCCTACTAACCAATATATAGCCTATGTACACTATCCTACTAACCAATATATAGCTTATGTACACTATCCTACTAATCAATGTATAGTCTATGTATACTACCCTACAAAAAAAATATAAAGCCTATGTATACTGGCTAACTGGGCAAATAGTCTCCATGACCAATGGGCACTAATACATCCCTAAGCAATATGACCCCTTTTGACCCTATTAAACATTCAGATTTACTGTGATGAGCAAAATGGGCCTGCTTTTTCCACTCTAGAGTAGTGTACATAGGATATATATTGGTTAGTAGGGTATTATGCATAGAATATATATTATCCTATGTATACTACCCTACTAATCAAGATATAGCATATATTAACCAATATATACCCTATGTATACTACCCTACTTTACACCAGGATCGTGTACATAGGATATATTTATTGGTTTGTAGGGTAGTATATATATATTTACTATCATATATATACTACCCTACTAAGCAATATATAACCTATGTAGACTATCCTACTAACCAACATATACCCTATGTATACTATCCCACTAAGCAATATATGTCATATGTTTGACCATCCTAATGAATATATATCCACCACCCACCCTAGTGAGCAATGTGGTTTTCTGATTCCCTGAAGGCAAGGCCTTAGGTTATGGGATTCTACTATATCCAATCAGATATAGACAGGTAGTTAGACTGAGCTGAAGGCATGGTGGGTATATATATATATATATATATATTTATTTATTTAAATATGTGTGTGTGTTTTACTAGCAGGTCACCAATTCATGTTTGTTACAACAAACGGGAAATACAGATATTGGTTTTCCTTCTCTATCATACACTTAGCAATAGGTGGGGGAGAATAAGCCCAGAACATCCATCATGCCGGGGCTGCAGCAAGATTCCCAGCCCCAGCATAATGCACCCAGCATGGCACCCGTGTGTCACTACAGGCAATGGCAGGTGCTCTCAGGGAGGAACTGGCATGCTCACAATGGCAGCTGTTTGATCCGATGGCTCTGTAGAAAAAGCTGATATGAATTACTAGGTGTGTCCGCCATCATGCTCACTATTTACTATACATGGTGTGTGTTGCTAGGGGACCAGAGTAGCCATGCAAACCTGTCACTGGGGGATGTATGGACACAGCGCCATATAATCATGTACACACATTCATTACTGTCTCATAAAGGTATCTGCCGTCCGTCTTCTTGCCGGAAGTGCTACCCTCAATTTATAACCCTGTGTCGCCCTTTCCTGAAACCAGATGGATTTCATTGTGGGTTTTTGATGCAGGATTTAATTATCATCCATCACAGACATCCGGCTACACAGGCCCAGAGTCACAGATCTGCCCTGGGCAGGACTGGCCATCTCACATTTGAAGCGCCGCACAAGGCGCCATCATCCTGGGGGTGCTGATGGGGCACCAGACTTGCTGCTAAGCTTTGGATGTAGCAAACCTTTCTCTTATTTTCATATCCCTCATTCTTTCTCTCTTTTCAACATCCTCTCCGTCTTTTTCACATGTCCTCCTGTTTCTCTCTTTTTCACATTCCATCCATCTTTCTCTCTTTTTCACATCCCCTCCTTTTTTCTCCCTTTTTAACATTCCCTCCTTCTTTCCCCTGTCCCTCCATTGTTCTCTCTTTTACCATTCCACATTCACACTGCCTCCTCTTTTTCCCACCCCCCATTTACCTTTTTGCGCATACCACCCTTTATTATCACATTCCTTCCATCATTCACTGTTTTCCACATTCCCTCATTCTTTTTTTTCCATTCCCCCCTTTTTTCTCCCCTTTTTACACTCCCTCCACTGTTCTCTCTTATTCACAATCCCTCTATTGTTTACACTCCATCATTCGCTGTTTTCCACATTCCCTCTTTTCTATATCCCATTCTTTTTCACACACCCTCCTTCTTTCTCTCTTTTACACATTACTTTCTTTTTTGCCTTTTTCACATCCCTTTCTGTCTCATTTCACTCTCATTTTCACATTCCCTCCACTGCTCTCTCTTTTTCACATTCGATCTATAGTTTGCAGTCTTTGCTATTTCCTCTGCGTCCCTATTTTTTCCACATTCCTTACCAGTTTCTTTTTGCACATTTTATCCATCTTTCTATTCACTTTTTTACATTCCCTCTTTCTTTTTCTTTTTCACATACTCCCAATCATTCTTTATTTTTTCACATTCCCTCCTACTTTTCACATTTCCCCCATCATTCGCTCTTTTTCACATTCCCACCTTCTTTCTCTTTTTTGCTTCATTCTCTTATTTCCACATTATTCTCTCATTCACATCCTCCCAATCATTCTCTATTTTTCACATTCCCTCCTTCTTTCTCTCCTTTTCACATTTCCCCCATCATTCGCTATTTTTCACATTCCCTCCTTTCTTTTTCCCCCCACATTCTCTCCTCCTTTTCTCTTTTTTTGCTTCATTCTCTTATTTCCACATTATTCTCTCATTCACATCCTCCCAATCATTCTCTATTTTTTCACATTCTCTCCTCCTTTCTCTTTTTTCTACATTCTCTCCTTCTCTCTCTTATTTTCACATTCTCTCCTTCTTTCTCTTATTTTCACATTCCCTCCTTCTTTCTTTCCTTTTCACATTTCCCCCATCATTCGCTATTTTTCACATTCCCTCCTTCTTTCTTTTTCCCCCACATTCTCTCCTCCTTTCTCTTTTTTCCACATTCTCTCCTTCTCTCTCTTATTTTCACATTCTCTCCTTCTTTCTCTTATTTTCACATTCTCTCCTTCTTTCTCTCATTTCCACATTCTCTCCTTCTTTCTCTCATTTCCACATTGCCTCCTTTTTTCTCACATAACCGATGCCCAGTGAACAGCATTGGTCCTTTTTGTGAATTCACTATAATGGGCACCGTTAGGTGTGAGCTGCAATATTATTATGGTACAGCATTATTGACACAGGCAAGATTTCTGGGGTTGCTTTATGAAAAGCAATTAATACATTGAAACTGCTGCCCATTGCAACAAGCCAGGTTTCGGCTTCCAGAAAGGCTACTTGGGTTACCAGAGATAAGCACTGTTAGTATGTTGCATGCCACCCATACGCCTGTCAGATGGAAAAAAGTGTAACTAATACCTATCTTACATACAAGTAAAACCACCCTACAAAAGGTGGCATTCTAACTTACAAGCTCTTACCATGGCACCCTAGACAGCCCTTAGTCCTACCCTATTTTACAAAAGCACATTAGTATGCCTTGTCTGGGATAACTTGGCATGTAGAAATGAATGTAGAAAACGGGCTGTGGGTTTCCATGGCAACACAGCCTTACCTGCTTTAAAGTACCCGGTCACCAAATCTGACCCTCTGAAAAAAAAAACATACATAGCTAATATTTCTGCATTTATTTTATTCTAAGGCTCCACCCCTCATTAAATTTGTCTGAGCAGCCTTTTAATCCTAATCCAAATGCCATCCTGAGCCTTCCTGGTAACGGATTTGCTTTAAAGCAAAAAATGACTCTTTTAACACTCGCCCCTGGGGCCGCCCACTCTGGGATGCCTCTACACTTAAAGTGGACCAAAAGAGTGAGGCAGGAACAGTGAAAATTGTTCATGGGGGAGCAATTGAGGGGAGGCTAGTTAAAAATGTAGGTTTTGGTCTGCTTTATAGTGGACTAAGGGAGGGCGAGCAGGGAGATCACCCTGGGCGCCAAGGCCATGGGGGCACCTTTATCCCAGCCATCCTGTTTCTGCAGACTGCTAGTGGTACGGGCCCCTCATCCGCTCATATTGGGCTCAGTCATAGGGAGGGGGCACTGCCTGCTGAAAGAAGCACAGCATGGCACATACCTGTATGGGACAGCAGTGACATAGGATGGGAGGGAGCATGCGCGACAGCTGGATGGAAACAAGGGATGCGGCTGTTCTCCATGGGATCGACAGCAAGGTGAGTCAGTCAGTTTAGTGTCCCTTTAAACCTGGAATAACTCTAGCACATTACTACAAGAGAGATTTTAGATCCGCTTAAATATGTTGCTTCTTTTGCCGTTGTGGTATGCAATTTATAAACTACGCTCCAGTGTTGTGCAAAACCAAACCACAAAGATTCGGTTTGTATGGAACTTTGCAAGATTGGGTTCCCAAACCTGAACACGAACTTCAGCCAGAAAATTATACTAACTGCAGAGGGTGCAGCTGAGTGGCTGTACAACTTTCCTGGCGCTGTGTTTTTTCAGTTCTCAGTGCTATGGCTGGGGCTACAGAAAGATGGCCGCCGGTCCCATGCGTGAGGACACTACTAGTGCCAGCTGCCAGTGTCCTCACTCATGGGAGCAGTGGCAATCTTTCTATGGCTCCAGTTGTAGCCGATTTGACAGCTGAAAGAACACAACACCGTCCCCTGACGGGATTGTATACTCTGCTATTAGTTTAAAGTGGACCAACACCCAGGGGGGATCGGCACGGGAATCTATAAGATTCCCGGACCGATCAGATCCCTCCCCGCGGGGCATCCGAAATCGGGATGTCCCGCGGGGAGGAACCCCCCAGGAGGCCCACAATCCTTACCTTACCGGCGATCCAACGGCGCATGCGCGAGACGCGGCCGCGTCTCTCTCTTCCCTCTAGCAGGGCGCACTCCCGCGCCGGCTGTTAGAGGGAAACGAGAGACGCAGCCAATAACAGCGCTCTGTTATGCGCGTCCAAGCGGCTCTGAGCGCTGTCATTGGCCGGACGAGGTCACGTGGGAGCGGGGAGAGGTGAGTTTTTGCGGCGATCGGGGGGGTTTCACACAGCGGGGCACCCCCGATCGGGGTGCCCCACCTAAGTGGACCAACACCCAGGATAGTCAAAATCCTGGGTGTTGGTCCACTTTAAAGCCCCCCCCCCCCCCCCTCTACGGGGCCCCTCCATCCAGGTAGGTGAGGAATGGGCAGGTGGAGGCAAAATGCCCCCTCCTCAAAGCTTGCATCCCCATTCAGTGGACTGTGTTTTGGTTCGGGTCAAGTTCGGGTACTCAAATGAAACTTTTGTTCAAAGTTTGACCAAACTTGCAAACCTGAACCTCTAGGGGTTCACCCAACACTGCACCTCTCCTACTAATTTTTTTCCTGTTCTCCCTTGCAAAGTTGTCTTCTTTGTGGATAAGATTTCTGGCCTTTTTTCCTCTTTCATCATTGTGAAGTATCTTAATTTTATGGCAATGTGTTAAGTAAACCACACCCCTTTCTCTTAAGCCCCACCCAGTAACTGCCTTTCTGCTGCTTTCTACCTGTATATTACCCTATAAATCCATCTTCCAGGCTCCACACACAGATAAAGGTCACTTTATCAACACTGTCAATTTCATAAACGGCAAGTGTATTTATATAGCTCAGACAAATTGTGCAGTGCTGTACACAGAACACTGGGTCCTTCCCATTAGTTTGTGCAGCAAAGGAGCTTACACTCAAACCCCATCCCACACCTCCTAATTACTCCACTTCTGAACCTTTGTCCCCCTGCTCCTCATTATCATAATGTTCCTTATTTCAGGTCTGACAAAACAGCAGAAATAAACGATTCACTTATTTTGATTTTACAATTACCCCTAACATTTAATTTTATTTGTATTACTACATTAAAAGTGGAACCAGAGATTTGATTCTTTCAATGGAAGCATCCTGATTTGGGATGGCCTGATAAGTGAAACCCCCCAGGTCGCCCATAGAAACCTACCTTTCCTCAGTACTACGACACATGCGCAGGCTCTCATCCAATCAGCTCCATATGCCATGCATATTAATGATCAACATGCTGCTCTGTTTAACCACATAGTTTGGCAATAGGGAGAAGGGGTGGCAGCATCCCCAGTTTCTCTTTAGATGACAGCAGGCTCCCTTCCCTATCTGATTGGCTGGGAGCAGGAGTGGATGCAAAGGTGAGTTTTGCAGTGACCAGTGGGGATTTACACAGCGGGGCATCCTGATTTAGGATGCCGCAGGGGAAGGCCAATAGCCTGCCATTGAGCCTTTTAGAATCCAGGGCTGGCCACCCAGGGTTTTGTTCAACATTAAATGCTATTATAGAGGTAGCTGATGTTGAGCAATTTCAGGACGTCAAAAACTTGAAACATTGAGTGTAGAAAAAGCATTTTGGTTAGGTGCGTCCTTTATCTTAGAAAGTTGAGAGCTTTCCACAATCACATGATATTTTTATTATTAGTAGTAGTAGTAATAATAAAAGCAATAACCATTTTATTAAAACCATATGTAGGCAAACACGATACTCACTTCAGCTCCTGCACGTCAGTTCTGTAAAGCATACCTACCTTGATCTGGGCCTGTTTTTCCTGGAAATGCCCCCTGCTGACTGCTAGAGTCTAACCACAGTCTGATCTGAGCAAAGCCAATCGGCAGAACACCACCCAGATCTGTTGTCACAGTAAATGGAAGGTGTAGCCCTCCCTTGAGGCATGATTCTTATAGGGCAGTAGTTCACCTGCAGCCCATGCAAGGAGAGCCGAAGGACAGGGGCATTCGATGTTCCCCTGAGTCTCTGGTCCAAAGGAATATATATACCTAGTGGGATATTGGGGGCAAACGGTAGTGACACAGACAACAGACAAGTTTATTTCAGAAAAATGCAAGTATTCAAATGAAACAATACTTCTTCATTCATAGGTTGCAGCGTCAATGCAGAAAATCAAAACAAATGGTTACATCACCAAATAAAGGTAAATCCAGGGCTGGGGATTCCAGCAAGCTGTGGGTCAAAGGAAAGTCCAATCCAGATTGCAGGGCAAACCAGCCCGCCGCTTCTCAGAAGCAGAAGCCAAGTCCTCCGGTTTAATAGTCCAGTATTGTTATTCATACAACATGCAGTTTAGCCTGAGCTTCCTTCATCAGGCTGGTCAAAGACAAATGACTGGCTCAGTGGGAGCCTTTTATTCAGGCTCCTTCCTGAAATCAATCTAACCAGGTGTGCAAGGCCTGAGATCAGAAGAAACCTAGGAGTGGGGAATGTGACCAGGGTTCTGAAATCCTGGCATGGATCGTGCTCTATACAGCACTGTAGGGGAAAAATATACTCCATCCAGGACTTCTCCACACACTTTACTACATATCCCCCCCCCAATCCTTACTGGTCATACAATAGACTCGGGACAAAGCATCCGCATTCCCCTGTAACTTCCCCGGTCTATGTTCTACTTTAAATTTAAAGTTTTGTAAGGAGAGAAACCATCGGGTGACCCTTGCATTTCTCTCCATATTTTGCTTAATCCCGGTCAGCGGCGCATGATCTGTCATTAGGACAAATTCTCGACCCAACAAATAATATTTTAGGGCCTCTAACGCCCACTTAACAGCGAGACACTCTCTTTCCACTATCGCGTAGTTTTTCTCTGCCGGAGTCAGCTTCCGGCTCAGGTACAATACTGGGTGCTCTTCCCCATTCACCTCTTGTGACAGAACTGCACCCAAACCTGAATCAGACGCATCCGCCTGTACCAAGAATTGTTTGCTGAAATCTGGGGACACCAGAACAGGCTGTTTACACAGGGCAGATTTTAGGCTTTGAAAAGCCTTTTCTGCCTCTGGGGTCCATTCCACCATTACTGACTTACCACCCTTTGTTAAGTCAGTTAACGGGGTAGCCATTGACGCAAATTTGGGCACAAACCGACGGTAGTAGCCGGTTATATCTAGGAAGGCTCTCACTTGTTTTTTTGTAAGGGGTCTGGGCCAGTTTTGTATTGCCTCCACCTTATTAATCTGGGGCTTAACCAACCCTCTACCAATGACATAGCCCAGGTATTTTGCCTCCTCCAGACCCACTGCACACTTCTCAGGGTTTATGGTTAAGCCAGAATTACTGATAGAGTCTAGGACGGCCTGTACCTTGCAGAGGTGACTCTTCCAATCAGACGAAAAGATGACCACATCGTCCAGGTAAGCAGCGGCATAATTCCGATGTGGCCTCAAGATCACGTCCATCAGCCTCTGAAAGGTAGCAGGGGCCCCATGTAACCCAAACGGCATAACCAGATAGTGAAACAGCCCTTCTGGGGTGGCAAACGCAGTCTTTTCTTTAGCGTCCTCAGCCAAAGGTATCTGCCAATACCCTTTTGTGAGATCCAGGGTTGTAATGTATCTTGCCCTCCCAAGCTTTTCAATCAACTCATCTACCCGGGGCATGGGATATGCATCAAACTTTGAGACCTCATTGAGCTTTCTGAAGTCATTACAGAATCTCCAGGTCCCATTAGGCTTTGGTATTAAGACAATGGGACTGGACTCCTCAATGATGCCCAACTCTAACATGCGTTTTATTTCAGAGGTGATCGCCTCTCTCCGTGCTTCAGGAATCCTGTACGGCTTTAGGTTTACCTTAGTGTAGGGTTCAGTTTTAATCTGATGCTTTATCCAATGCGTTCGGCCCGGCAGGTCAGAAAACTTGTCTCTATTTCCTTGCAGAAATTCCCTAACCTCCTGCGTTTGATGACCTGACAAAGACTCACCTATCTTGACTGGGGGAATGGTCTGCACCGCCTCTTTAACTCTAGCCGGGGCAACTACCAAAGCTTCACGAGCTTTCCACGGCTTAATCAGGTTCACATGGTAAATCTGGTAGGGCTTCCTTCTACCTGGTTGGTGAACCTTGTAGTTCACCTCACTCACCTTCTCTACAACCTCATAGGGACCCTGCCACTTTGCCAGAAATTTATTTTCAACTGTGGGCACTAATACCAGAAACCGATCACCAGGATTAATGGCCCTCACCCTGGCCGATCTATTATATATCCTGCTCTGGGCCGCCTGAGCCCTTTGCATATGCTCCATTATTATCGGCATTACATTTTCTATACGGTCCTGCATCTGGGCTACATGCTCAATTATACTCTTGTATGGGGTGGCCTCAGTCTCCCAGGTTTCCTTGGCGATATCTAGCAAACCCCGGGGAGGCCTACCATACACCAGTTCAAACGGTGAAAACCCTGTAGACACCTGGGGAACCTCCCGTATGGAAAACATGAGATACGGCAACAAACAGTCCCAGTCACGGCCATCCCGTTCTACAACTTTCTTCAGCATGTGCTTAAGGGTTTTATTAAATCTCTCTACCAAGCCGTCTGTTTGAGGATGGTACACTGAGGTGCGGAGATGGGTAATCTTAAACAGCTTGCACAGTTCCTTCATGACCTTTGACATGAAGGGCGTGCCCTGATCGGTTAGAATTTCCTTTGGTATTCCTACACGAGAGAACATAAGAAACAGCTCCTTAGCAATATTTTTGGACGCCATATTTCTTAGCAGTACTGCTTCCGGGTAGCGGGTACCATAATCTAGTACCACTAATATATATTGGTGTCCTCGGGCTGACTTCCCAATAGGCCCCACCAAATCCATTGCAATTCTCTAAAAGGGAACCTCGATAATGGGAAGTGGTACCAAGGGGCTCTGTAAATGTGACGTGGGGGCACTTAACTGGCACGTAGGGCAGGACTCGCAGTATCGTTTTATTTCCTCATACACCCCAGGCCAGTAAAACCTCTGGAGAACTCTTTCCTGGGTCTTATTAATCCCCAAATGCCCTACAAGCACATGACTATGGGCGATCTCCAGCACCATGCGACGATATGGCTTAGGTACCAGAAGCTGTTCCACAACTTCATTGTTAATTTTGGAGACCCGATATAACAGATCCCCACTCATGGCGAAGTGTGGAAATTTCTGGTCAGCTTCTGGTTCCTGAGGCACTCCGTTCAACACTGTGACATTACCTCTTGCAGTCTCCAGAGTGGGGTCTCTTAATTGCTCAGACCCAAAATTACCCTGAGCCACCTCTAGGTCTAAGACCCGCTGATCAGGCAGGGAATCCTCATCATCCTCGCCTGCTAACACCTGTAGAGGAAACTGGTCATTACTGCATAATTCAGATATTCCCATTTCTTCACTAGGTACCTCATGGGGCCTATTGTCTCTACTAGATAGTTCAGCCGGCTCAACAGGGAGGGTCACCGGTTCTGCCGGAGATACTTCGCTACCGGAAGAAACGTTTCCCCTTTCCCACAACTCCCAGAACAAGGGAAAATCCCGGCCAACAATCACTTGGTACATAAGGCGTTCTACTACGCCTGCTTCATATTTTAGTGTTCCAGCGGGGGTCTCAAACTTACCCACGGCTACAGGGTAAGCCACGATATCCCCGTGGATGCAAAGCACGCTCACATTTTTATTTGGTATATAACCTCCACCCACAAGGTTGGCCCGGGCCAAGGTTACCAGGCTACCTGAGTCCAACAGCGCCTTCACTGAGCACCCATTCACTCTCATTAACACAATATGGGGCTCGGTCTCTAACCGCGAAACCGCGTTACATGCTGGTTCCGCAAACAGGGATCTTCTGCGGCCAGCGCCACACTCCATAGGCTCAGGGCCAAGGGGGCAATCCACGGCTATGTGCCCCCACTCGCGGCACCTCCAACACTGGGGACCCCGAAGTCTCCGTGCCCGGGCGTCCTCCCTAGGATTGGGGGGCCTCTGGGGGTCAGGATCAGTCCTGGGCCCTTTTCCACCCTTCCATACACCTCCAAGGGGAACCTGCTTACCCGCCGTTGTCACAGGTTTGTGGGTCTTGGAGGATGCTGGTGTAGTAGGGGCATCCCGTAGGTAGTCCTCCATCGCAATAAAACGTTCAACCAAGTTGACCAGCTGCTCCGCACACCGTGGGTCGCATTGTCCCACCCACCGTTGAAGCTTTGGTGGCAGGGACCGAAAGAAGCGGTCCACCACGATTTTCTCGACAATCTGCGCAGGGGTTGAACGCTCTGGCTCCAACCACTTTTGGACGAGATGTATTAGGTCATACAACTGCGACCGGGCAGGCTTATCAACGGCAAAAGTCCAGTTATGTATTCGCCTTGCCTGAACCGCTGGCGTGACTCCCAGGTGAGCAAGGATCTCCTGTTTAAGCTTAGCATAGTCCCGTACATCCTGCTCCCTTAAGTCAAAATATGCCTTTTGCGGCTCACCCGTTAAGAACGACGCAATTACGTCGGCCCATTCCGCTACTCGCAGCTGTTCTCTCTCGGCCACGCGCTGAAACACTGTGAGGTAGGCTTCGACATCGTCGTCCGGGGTCATCTTTTGTAAAACCCGCTGAACGGTTCTTCTCGCCCCCTCCGTCTCAACCGGGCTTCTCTCTGGTTGTGCAACTTTGGCACCAACAGTCTGTCTAAGCACAGCCATCTGTTCAATCAACAGGTGATTTGTCTCCTGCGGGTTAGCCACGGTCTGCTGCTGCATTTGGAACTGTTGTGCCAGGGCCTGCTGCTGTTGTGCCAGGGCCTGCTGCTGTTGTGCCAGGGCCTGCTCCTGTGCTCGCTGCTGTTGTGCCAGGGCCTGCTCATGCCGGAGGTCAGCTTGTGTTTTATCACCTCCTCCATGTGAGACATCTTGGTGACGGCCTTCACCCAGGACCTTAACTATTAAATGCAGCGTGTTGTCACTCCGTTGCCCCTAGCAACAGTCACCATGCCCGCATCCTCCACCAACTGTGGGATATTGGGGGCGAACGGTAGTGACACAGACAACAGTTCTCTCTGCAAAGCAGGTTTATTTTGGAAAAATGCAAGTATTCAAATTAAACAATACTTCTCCATTCATAGGTTGCAGCGTCACTGCAGAAAATCAAAACAAATGGTTACATCACCAAATAAAGGTAAATCCAGGGCTGGGGATTCCAGCAAGCTGTGGGTCAAAGGAAAGTCCAATCCAGATTTCAGGGCAAAGCAGCCCGTCGCTTCTCACCCCCAATGGTCCAAGAGTGAGGCGCAGAAGCCAAGTCCTCCGGCTTAATAGTCCAGTATTGTTATTCATACAACATGCAGTTCAGCCTGAGTTTCCTCCATCAGGCTGGTCAAAGACAAATGACTGGCTCAGTTGGAGCCTTTTATTCAGGCTCCTTCCTGAAATCAATCTAACCAGGTGTGCAAGGCCTGAGATCAGAAGAAACCTAGGAGTGGGGAATGTGACCAGGGTTCTGAAATCCTGGCATGGATCGTGCTCTATACAGCACTGTAGGGGAAAAATATACTCCATCCAGGACTTCTCCACACACTTTACCACAATATATTGTAGGGATCTTCCCGGGGGATGGTGTGTTTGGACACAGTTCACGGCAGACTTAGGTGTTATAAAAGCAGGTCTTGACGTTTATTCATGGCATAAACAGTCCAGTAACAAAACATACAGCAGCAGCGTGCTTCATTTGTGTACAAACAAAATAAAGACCTAGCCCGTCTGGGCGCTTACTTAACAGGTTCTTCTCACCTATCTAGCAGTTTCATAACGCAGCGTTAGCCTGGATATCGCAGGGTGAGTTTTAGCTCCAGCAATGGCTGCGTTCGCAGCTTCCTTCACACACACACAGGCTGTTCATTTCTGGCTCAGAGCAATAGCCTGCAGTCTCTGCAGAGCTTTTACCTCCCAGGCTGATTAGGATCAGAGCTCACCTGATTCAAAACCCAAACAGGATCGGAGGGGTGTGGAATGACAGGTCCCTCTACCAAACCTACCTGCCATTCCATCTAAATCCAGGCCCGGCAAAATTGAACAACACCTCAGCAGCATACCACTGCTGGGAAACAAATCAATCCTGGACTTACCACCTCACCCAGCGTAGTAACCTAGGTGAAATGTACACCCCCTCGACCACTTCTCCAGTGACATGTCTACAATATATATATATATATATATATATATATATATATATATATATAGCTCTGACCTTTTCCGCAGTGCTGTCCAGATGACACAGTCATTCCAGTTTGTCTCTGCACCAGTTTCACCTGCCAGAGCTTGGCACTGGTAGCTTTTGCTTTAATATTTAAACATTTTGTTTAAATTCCATGTAGCTCAATCCCAGACTTGATCTTATCTGATGGGAGAGATCTAACATCATTTACAGGTCACCACAGGAAGGTTCATCAGGTAATGCAACACATAATCTTGCCCCCCTCCCCCTTTACCCTTCTTGAAACTTCACTGGTCTTTCTGACACATCTTTGCTGGATACTATTTTTAGGCCACTCAGTGTCCACCACAACAGGAACAAATCCTGCCGACTACGCCAAATGTAAGTGTGCGACAGAGTTCATTAGCTCAGTTGTGTGAAGGAACGAGGCAAATAACCCTTTGAAGCCCATCAAACCCCACATTTTTAACTAGCATCCCTCAAATTGCCCCCCGCCCCCATAAAGAGAAATTTTGGACAATTTTTGCCGCTGCTTCACTCTGCCCCTGCTAATGGTACCTGTTTTAGCCAGGAGCCCCCATAACTGTTATACGTGACAGGTGATGTAATTTACACACCTGAAACCTGCCACAGGGGCATGCAGGCCTTTGTTGCCATATGGAACACCAGGCATTTCCTTCCAACCCAAAAAAGGCAACCTCCACTTGCTAGCCCACTTTCAGGAGGAAGGCCTGTACCATGGCCCGCACTGGCACAGCCCAGTCAAAGAGGGTCATATTGCTGCTATCGAATTTAGGAAGAGGAGCATCTATTAGCCCAAGGTTTACAGGTTTTCGTATATGAGCCCTCAGTGGTGCTGCTGGAGAAGCGTTGACCCCACCCTGTGCCAGAAGATCCGCTGCATCCATAGTCGGCTCCTGTTCATGACGCCAAGAATATAACCCACCGCGTGGTGTTCAGGCCTTTGTTGCCCGTGGTGAGGACACCTCCCCAAGGTAGGTGAAGGTAGATAATACAGACACAAAGGTACAACAGCTTTCAAAATGTAGCTGAGGTGGGGGTCTGTCCCCAGCAAGCTGTGGGTCCCCAGCTTTGTCTCAACTTCTTTATTTTACCCTGAACACTCTTACCAAGGAGGGCTTCTTAAACTGACACTGCGCTGTTCGCTCTCTCGAGACCTCCTAGACCTTTGCATCACTGGATTCTTTCTTCTTGTGCAGGCCTTCACTCTTCCATGTTACTTCCCTTGTAGATGCAGACAACCCGCCAATTCTTGCTGTCGGATCTCCCTTTTTATCTCCCCCGAGGTCCTCCCTCTATCCCTCCCACTATCAGTCCTCTGACTCATGCTAAACAAGTTGTTGCTACTAACAGCCTATAAGGGCCCTCTGACTAATCCTTTAGTATCATTATTGCTTCCTGACTATTCTGGGAGTAAATATTAATTTCTTATCCTCTGCTTAACCATATAACTACGATTGGGTCTGGTTGCTTTAATAAAATTTAAACCCAGTTCTAGCCTCCCATTATTCCCATGTCGTTACTGCCGGGGGGGGGGGGGTTATTGTTCCTTTACACCTATTAAATGATTTGTCGGGCACAAGTTTATATACAGTTATTTAGCCAGGTAAATCCACCACAAAACCAGGGACACAACAGTAGATTTTGCTGACATTATATGCCAATGTCAACAACAATCAGGTCAGAAGCTCCTGACAAATACCATACATTAGTCACTCCAGACACCTTACACGAGTAGAAAGAAGTTGGCAACCCAAATCCAGACTAAGCTGTAACCCGCAAGACGAGTTTCCAGACTTTGCTGAGGGTGCCAGGACACAACAAGGACAAAAGCTTTTCCAGCATCTACAGTGTGCTGCAGAAAATATAGGAGAGGCACATGGGACACACATTAGGTGAGCGCCTTGCTGCCTTATTATTGCCATAGCCTGGACTGTCCCTTTAATTAACCAGGAGCCTGCAGATCTTTAGAGGACTTTTGGTCTAGGAAAAAGGATGAGTAGGGCATGGTATTGGGAGTCTGGGAGAGTAATGC
Organism: Gastrophryne carolinensis; assembly: GCA_027917425.1. Classification (NCBI taxonomy): domain Eukaryota; kingdom Metazoa; phylum Chordata; class Amphibia; order Anura; family Microhylidae; genus Gastrophryne; species Gastrophryne carolinensis. The sequence goes on along the minus strand of CM051235.1, from coordinate 50,350,043 downwards.
TGCTCCATCTGGAACCATATGCGGAGAGGGTGGGGAAATTGATCTTTTAATTCAATGTACTCACTAGCTTTTCAGTGATGATGAATTATTGGGTCAATGGTCCTTACTGTATGCAGTCACTGAGGTCCCTTTTGACCTGCACAATGTCACCCTAGGGGCACCAAGTGGGTTTAGAGTTTGCCGTGGAGGTTCCTTGCTAAAATCCAGCCTTGATTAAGATGTGTATGCATTGTGAGTAATTTTGTCTAAACCTATAAGCCACAAAGGATGAATACTGCGGATCTAGGGCTTACTAATGAAGTGTTCCCTAGCTGCAAGCAAAGGTTTTCAAGTCAATGTCATCAAGCTATAACCTGCTGTGTCAAATGAGAGCTGCCTAACTTCAGGGGAGCTCGCCTGACAGATGTGATGACTTTTCTTTCTTCAGCCGATGCTGATGCTTTAAAAAATAGCAGATTCCCAATACCTGCTCTAAGCTGATTCTCTAATCAACTGCTAATGGGCTACTTAGTTATTTAGCAGTTGGCTTATTTTTCCATTTGCTGAATTTAATCACGAAAATGATTTGTCTTTCAATTGGGATTTCTCAGAACTCAGATTTTCTCTAAAGAGCATTGATTTCCAAAATGCAAAGTGCTGTTGCCAAGAGCACGCAGTATGGCTCTCCTTGATGTATAGAGAACAGAGAGTATAGGGATGGTTGATATTTGATTGATTTAATGTATTTTATTTTATTACATTGACATTTTTCTGAACCTCCTGTACGTCATTTAAACGACTTAACGTCATTTTAACGACTTAAAGTGGACCAAAACTTTCTGAACTTGTGCAATAAATTGACCAAAGCTCCTTTTTGTTTGTTGTCCCTTTGTGAGATGGCAGACAATCGGTCATTGCATAGGTACGGCAATGACATCACTGTCACTCACAAAAGGTGAGGCAGGACTTCCAGCAATTTGATATAATAAATCCCCTGGGATCGCGGTAAAACCATTAAAAACAAAATGTTTAAAAATAAACAATATTAATAATATGTGATGCATACCTTCTAACTTTTCAGGGTGGAAATAAGGGACAATTTTTAAATTAAGCCATGCCCCTCATTAAGGGATGGATAGGAGATACGTTTTAACAGTTATAACAGTATAAACAATTTGAACAGGAACACAAATTATTTATTGATGCAGATCTGCACGTTTACCTCAAAGGAAAAATGAGAACTAGAGGGGGAGGGGGCATGGACTCAAAAGAGGGACAGTCCTTCAAATTGAAGGACATTCGAGAGGTATGGAGCTGGCTGGGCCTTAGCCTGGCTTGCAGTGAGTCCCGACCATCACATATAGGTTACAAAGGGACACTGTACAGCTTATATTGTCTAGGTCTTCCATGGCCTATAATGTGATGGCTGGGCCCAGTTGCTTTAGGGCCCAGTTCAAATAAGGGGGCCAGTCATCACATAAATTCCTTATGGTTGCCCCGCATGAGACCACCTATCCATTTAATGCATACAGTATGAGGACTGGGTATAAATGTGCAGACCACACATTGTGTATATTAGCAAAGAGATACCCAACATGTGACCAATTTTCCCCCTCAGTAAAGTAGATCAGTATAATAGAATATTCTGTTGTTTCAGCAGCTGTAAACTGATTTATTTAGATAAAAAAAATCTGCACAAACTGCCTCTGACATGTGCTGTATTGTCCAGTGTTAAAGATAACACGTACCCGAAATAACTGCAGCCTGTCAGCAATTTTGCTGTAATTAGGTGTCACAGATGATAAATGGCATTAAATGCGTGCTGGAGCGCTACATTGTCTTTCCTCTCTCTCCTTTTTGTATCACAACATTTATTCTAATTACTCAACACTTCTATATTTTTAAATTATTTTATCTTGAAAATGTATCTATAAAGGGATGATGTGAAAAAAATACAAAAAATACAACTGACAAGATGTCATGAAAATGACACTACCACTTGGATTCAGTCCCTAAAATCCCTCTTGTGGGCCGTGAGGTTCCTATGTATTTCTGGTTGTGAGCCAGCGCATTAGATCATAAAGCAGCCCTTGGATTCCAGATTGTCAGGCCACTAAAGGAGGTTGCGATTAGGTGCTGTGTATTACTAATTGCCTGTAGCTCATTAACACCTTAAAGGCATTTGCCACCTCCTACAGTAAGTGTAAGAAGTCTCACCACGTGCTGCCTAGATTACAAGAGGGTGGAGGATGACCCAGTGATATATATATATCCTACAGAAAAAGATAAATGATGATGAACTGAACAGTTGCTATGGGGGCCAATATAGATAGGATAAATAATATGTTTAAATGGCAATCACATTTCCCAATATAATTCCATATACAGTTATAAAGTGTTCCTCAATCATCTCCTCAAGCCCCACCATCAGGCCATGTTTTGAGGACCTCCGATCACCACACAGGCAGACAGGTGAAGTATTTTGTGCAGACACAGAGCTGTAATGCCGGCTATGTGGAGGTCCACAAACATGACCTGTTGCTGGGCCTTGAGGAGGAGGGTTGGGGATCCACTGGTCTAAAAAACTGTTCCCCCACCCTCTCCTCAAGGTCCACCAACAGGCCACGTTTTGTGGACACATATATATATATATATATCACCTGTAAGGTTGTGGAGATTCGCAAAACATGACTTCTTGGTGGGCCTTGAGGAGAGGTCAAGGCACTGGCCTGACTGCCTGGGGTCAAGAAGTGGAGAGGTCAAAAGAAGTGCCTGCTTACCTGTCTCTGCAGCTTCTTGTGCCGCACGTCTCAGATTCTCGTTGAGTGATGTGCTGGAAGCTGCAAGGACAGGTAAGCTAACATGCTTCTCTAAAAAGGTTTGGGGACAGGTCAGGTCATCTAACCATCCACTGGAAAATAAATGATAGACAATGCTAGAGTTGATGAGGCAGAACCAAGGTCTCACAGCTCACCTGAAAGAGACTGGAGACTACTACCCTGAAACCAATACTCAACTAGAATCTAAGGGCAACCCTGGTCATCACTAGCTTATCATCTTCCCGGGAGGATAGGCTGAGCTGCATGGGAAGCCCCAGGACATTCCACCAGGGAATCGAGGGTCTGGCACAATCCAGAATCCAGGCAAAGGTAAAAAAAAAATGCAGGCAAAGGTCATAGACGAGCAGCAAGAAGCATAGTCAAAGATCCAGATAAATAGCTTGACAATGGGTTTGTAAATCAAGATCCAAGGTTTCTATAAAACAGGAACAGAGGCATGTTAAGGCAGGATTCTTGGAAGATTATCTGGCACCATCTTGGCACCTCAGCTTCCTATGTAAAGGTCCCTACATAAGCACCATTGCTTGTGCATGTCCACTGTGTGCAATAGTTGCTCATTGTCTGGTGACCCCAGTTAAAGTAGCCCAAAACCCAAGATTTTGACTATCCTGGGTTCTGGTCCTTGCCCCGGGGCACCCCAATGGGGGGTGCCCCACTTTGTAAACCCCCAGGTTGCCCTAACAAACTCACCTATTCCCAGTCCTACAATGCATGCGCAGGTGCTCGTCCAATCAGCGCGCTAGGATCTACTCGAGCCCCTTTGTCCAGGAGTTTGTCTAATGTGAGCGTATCCAAGCACTGGTGGCCGCATCCACCTCTACCCTCTAACAGCCTGACGCGGGCACGCCAGCTAAGGCGATAGCGGGGATGTGGCCGCTGATTGTGCGTGCATCGTTGGACCGGGAACGAAGGGGAGTTTTTGGGCGATCTGGGGTGTCCCAGGGGAGTGAGTATGTCTGCCATGGAGTCTCATAGACTCCCAGGTGAGTTTTGGTCCTCTTAAAAAACTGATATAGAGAAAGCTGAGGTGCATGTGTTGTAAAAAGGGAAAAATGCTTATGTTAGATCTCTCAGGAGGGGTAAAGGCGGTAAATGGGTCAGGGCAGAGACTCAAAAACAAGCCAGGGAACTGCCACCAAAATTTATATAGAAAGAACAAGACACTGATAAAAGCGGGGGCCTGGAGTTGCACTTGACTTTTTTTTTCTAGTATTGATTAGAAAAAATACGTGGCTAAGGCTAAAGTGTCCCATAACACATATATAGGGCCTGATTTAATACACTTGCGGCTTTTCGCCAATTTAGCGCTGGCTAGGTGTGCCATGTGCGCCGGGAGTCAAATGGAGGGGAGGGAGGGGAACAACTGACTATCTGCTGCCATTTTGCTGTGTCCGTGATTCACTGATCAAAATGTATGGTATTAACAAGCGAAAAGGATGCGCTTGTCCCCTTTCACACCTCTCCAATTGGATATAGTGCGGTTGGCCATAAAAGTCCTGCTTGTTGCATTCCAACCGGACTGTATATGCAGATGTAATCTATTCTATGGAATTGCAAACTGCAAAACAAACGCAGTTGAAAAAAACGCTGTTCAACTGCAAAACTGCATAGTGTGGAGGTAGCCTAAAACGCCCTGCTGGCCAATCACCCCTCCGTTAACTTATTAGAGGTCACTTAGCCAACCAAGACCTTTTTAGACAAAAAAAAAAAAAAAATCATCAGTGTGTGAGATACCCAGGGCTAGATTAAGTGTGGTGGAGGTCCCTGGGCACAAAATCTGGTGGAGGCCCCAGATACAGTATTTCTTTTTTCCTTTAAAATAATAGTTCAGCCAAGTAACTGATTGGTGGTTGGCTGGCACCCGCCTACTTACTGGAACATCAGATCGACTCCCTTGCTTTGCCATTCTGTGCGGGGGGCTGGTCCAGCAGAAAACACTTTCCAGCACTGAGTTGCCAGCGGCTGTGCTTGGTGGCCGCCAATAGACAGCTCTGCACCCATCACTGTAGCATTGCTGACGGCGGCTTTGCTGCTCTAGACTCTTCGTCCTGCCCTGTGGTGGATTTGGCTGCAGGTTTGCAAAAAACAAAAAAAGACTGCCTATAGCTTTGTTGTCAGCTCTGAGGCCGATCAGACCAAACAGTGAAAAGCCTCCTGGACCAGACCATAACCCAAAGGTTGGTGGAGGCCCCCTTTGCAGGGCAAGTGGCGGCGGCCCCTTGCACCCCCCTTATAATCCAGCCCTGGAGATACCCTTCATCCCCTGAATCCATAAATGATCCCATCCCAAATAAATCCCCTACTGAAGAGCCCTTCAATTTTCTGCACAAGAAACAAGATCACTTTTCATCATTTTGATTAAAAACAGGATTGTCACAATCATTTTAGGTTAGAAAATGAACTGACATGTGTAGGCTGCTATTTTATTAATTCAATTTCATTTTATGGACAAGTGTCGGAATAATAGACAGATTACGTTCAGATTTATACAGATGAGCGAGCACAGCAACATGAGTGCGCCCACACTCATCTCACACATATAATTTATTATGGCAATAATGAGTTAAAGCAGAACTGTTATGAGAATAAGAAACATGCTGGTTTCAGCTCATATTGTTTGTACTGTATTTTCCCAAAATTAAGACAGGGTCTTAATTAAATAGGGTCTTAATTAATTCATTAATTTTGTTCCAAAAGATGTGCTAGGGCTTATTTTCATTCCAAAATTGATGGAGCTACCCTAATATGGCCACCAACCCCCCCCCCCCCCCCCCACCACCACCATCAGGTTCCTGCTGGGTGCCACATATTTGCTATGGGTGCTACTGTGTCTGTAAGTGGGTTTAGGGTTGGACAGGCGTCACTGCAAAGTATGCAGTGTGAGGTACACAGTATACTTACAGTTCTTGGGTCCTACATGTGGGTCCCCGGCATCTGCGTGGCTCCGCAAGGCTCTCACATGACTCCTGTGTAATATTGCTATAGCAGGTTGCTAGCATGCAGGGGTACCTGCTGTCCTGGGCAAGAAATGGCCTTGACTGTGATGGGGAGCCTTCTGATCCCGATGCCCCAGGCAATTGCCTTATTTGCCCCTGTAACTAGGGCTTATTTATGGGCTAGGAATTAAAAGCATCCTCAAAAATCCTGAAAAGAGATCATGCTAGGGCATATTTCAGGGTAGGTGTTATTTTTAGGAAAACAGGTTATTAGAGCCTGCAGCATAGTTTAATGTCAATTACCAAATTAACATCACCCAAGGTTTTGTAAGCTGATATTGAATGGTTTTGATAATTGACTTGTGGTCCATGAAACTATGAATGGTGAAAGAATGGGTCTGTTGAGGTATGAACTCTGGACACCTATTCTATGCCAGTGGGGCCATTATAATGGGGCAGTTAAAGTGGACCAAAACGCGCACTGCTAGAAGGAAGTGAATGATGCGGCTGTAAGAGCTGCTCTTAGACGCGCCATGGAACTGGGATGAGGTGAGTTGGCTGCGGCGATCTGGGGGGGGGGGGGGGTTCACACAGCAGGGCACCCCTGGTCGATAGTCAAAATCCTGGGTTTTGGTCAACTTTAAAGAAGTCTAATGGTTCCATTAATCGAACTGTTGACCGTGCGAATGATCGCACTGCTCCTACACATTTGCATTCAGACGCAGACACTGTTTGTTAAAGCAGTTGTAATTAAGATTGGATTATTTGTTTGCTAATCGTTCTGTGGAAATTGGCCTTAAAGTGTACCTATACTCAGAGGGAAGTATATGTAGTCATCTTCTAACCCCAACCCAGTGCCCCCAAACAGCCTGTGTTTCTTTTTTTACCTCAGCTTTTGCGCATTACTCTACATTGCTAAATATACATATGGTTTAGACTGGTGTGGGTAACCAGCCTCAGTAAATTGCACCTGATATTCCTAATTGACATAATCATTTTCAAAGGTGTGCTGGGTCTATTTAATTCTAATTACCTCAGCTTTTTTACCTCAGCAACTGGATGCAGTCGGCCATATTGCTCCCTGGTGGAGCTGCCCCGCCTCCAGCGATGATGCAATCAGTTACGGTACACACAGCTCAGCAGCGGGGAGCACTTCAATCTAACTGCCATTATGTGACAGTTTGGTTGTAGCTGAATAATTTAGCCCATGGCATGCCATTCATCAAAGTACTACTTCCTGTTGTTTTTTCTGGTGTTTTGATGAATATTGGGCAAAGGCTGGGGCACATGGTGGGGGGATGGAAGGTGATGACATAAACCTCCTTTCTGAGTATAGGTGCACTTTAACAGTCCAAAATGTCTGCCATCCTGGATACTCTGACAGTGGAGATACCTCAGTCTCAGAATTCCCCTCCGCACAAGCTGGAATTGTGGCAGACTTACAGGCTGATTCATTACTAACGGCAGGTAGCTACAGATGAGCGCCTGTAGCGAGGATTTTAGAGCGAACGCTAGTAGTCGCTGTGCTCGGCCATGGTTCGTTGTTTCAGAGCGTCTCAGTCGCTGGCCGGCATTGTTAAATACGTTAAATACAGCAGTGCTCTGCTGTATGGGAGCGAATGGTAGCGCCAGCTCAGTGCGGCTGACTCACACCACATTCATAAAAAGAACAGTTCCGGCGCTCAGAATCATGTAGTTGTAGCCCATAGCGCCAGATGCTGTGTGATTAAAGGCTGTTTTAGAACATGTATCCACTAGTAACAAAGTGAAAACATATGGAATTACATTGTTATTACATTGTAACATGAACACTTTAATACCAGACATGTAAGGACAATTCTGCATAAAAATATTATTAATCAAAAAAGTTTTCAAAAATGTCATTTTCTAGGCCAGAATACATGTCTTAAAGATTTGAGTTAAAAAAAAAAAAAATGGGACCAGGAAAGGGATTTAAGGATCGCCCATAGAAATGTATGGGAGAGCGCCAGATAGCGAGAGGTAAGACGTGGCGCTCTGCAAGAATGAACGCCGGTGCTGTAAGCTGAGCCTGGGATAATGATGAATCAGATGCTACAAGGCATTGTTCCAGTCGCTCGTCAGATTCGGCTTCATAAATGTGTAATTGCGTGCCGTGTCCAGCGTTCACCTGACGCTACCTGGTGCTTACAAGGCACTACCTGGCGCTATCCCTTCATGAATAAGGCCCTTACTTATCCACTTTCAAGTTTCCCAGGTCGGCTCACAGCGATGTGTAAGCCCGCCTAGCAAACTCAGATGGCTAACAGGGGTCACATGGGGAGGCAAAATGGAAGCTGGCATTGTGAAAATAGGGAGGAAATTAAGAGGATTTTGGTTGTGAAGGTAAAAGGACCAGCGGTCAATTTTGATGGTTTGCATTATCTTTTTTAAAGAGGTCGGACATATGTGGCTACCAGCTTTTGTGCTTGCTGTGTCAGGCTGATAGTCCTGGGAGGGAGGGAGCACCCCACACCCAGAGGAGGTAGATAACACATTGGGGCCCCTGAGCCCAAGGTTGCCCCCTCACCTAATAAATCGTAAAGAGAAGAAAGATAACACCATTTGCATTTCCATTTCAGTGTTTAGTAGTGTAATTGTATCCTGTTTAGTTCAGGTTTGTACCAAACTTTGGACTTCAGTATCCGAAACAGCCCATCAACCAACTTAACCTTAAAATGACTTAAACCAGACCAAAACAACAAACATTGCTCATGTGCATCCCTCGCTGGGGCACTTTAGATGTACATAAAAATACAGTCACCTTTTTCTAAAGCCTGCTGTAGTAAATTTTAGAAACAAAATGGCGGCTCATGCATTTGCATTCTGTCTGCAAACAGGAAGTGCTTCTGTGTTTCGCGTTACTATGTATTGCCAGTTATGTCAGTTGAATCCAGGCAGCAGCATGGCTGAGATGTTGGGAGAGGAAGCTCCAAAATAGCTGCTATCTTTCTTTTCCAACTGTGCCAGGCTGTTGGTCCGGTTTAAAAGAGGAAAGAATGGCAACAAAATCACAGGGCTCAGGTAAGTTCATAGCTACCAACTTTTCTGGTGCTGTACACTTAAACCAGACCAACAGCCTGGCACAGCTGGAAAATAAAGGTAGCGGCCATTTTGGAGCTTCCTCTCCCAACTGACATAACTGAAATGCATAGTAACAGGAAGCCCAAGCATGACTTCCTGTTTGCAGTTGGCCTGCAAGCCCATGAGCAGCCATCCTGTTTTCAGGAGACGTTAGAAAAAGGTAAATTATTTTTTATGTGCAGCATCTAAATTGCCCTGGAGAGTGCATGAGGACTGTTTGTAGTGTCAGTCTGATTTAATACATTTTTAACTGTTGGTCCACTTTAAATGTTTATGGCGGGGGTTTCAGAATGATGGCCACCGTTCCATGAGTGAGGACACTTTCAGCTGGCATGCCCTCACGCACGGGAGTGGCAGCAATCTTTCTGTAACCCCGGCCATAGCCAATTTGGCAGGGACAGAATGCCGTCCCCAGACCGGATCGCCGGCTCAGGTAAGTGTACAGCCGCTTCCTACAGAATACTCTGCATTTGTTTAAAGGACCCCCCCACCATAACTTGTTTTTTATTACAGTCCAGATTCAGCCTAGACAGGCTCCACCCCAGAGGCAGAACCACTCCCCAAAGTTGATTTCAATGAGGACCTGGTTGGGGTCAAGTTCGGGTACCCCGAACCAATCTTTTGTTCAAACTTTGGCCAAACTTGCCGAACAAGAACCTCTAGGGGAACAAAATCCTCTAGGGGAACAAAATCCAATGTGGCCATTTTAGATTCCAGGGCCACCCCCTGGGCTTCCCCTGGGGCATCCCAAATCAGGATGCCTCACTGTGGGAAACCCCCTGGGTTCCGCCAAAACTCACTTTTTCCAGCAGCTCCCTCGGCCATGTAAACAATAGGGAGCAAGAGCAGCCGCATCCCCAGCATCTTTGACATGCTCCCACAGCCATCCATCCATATAGGCTAGGGCAAGAGCGCACCCGCACCACTTTTGCTCATGATTGCTGAGCACAAGGCTTTTTTCCAAGCATTAGTATGCACGGCAAACTGCTCTGATTCAATGGGAGCAATATGACCGCGTTAAGGTGAGTTTAACTGGGAGATCGGGGGGGGGGGGGTTGTTTACACAGCAGGTCTTTCCAAGTTGGGATGCTTCGGGGGGCAAGGAACAAAACCATGGATAGTCAAGACCATGGTCCACTTTAAATATTGGCATCTTAGGGGCTAAATGTGACAGGGAAAAGGTTACTGTATAAGCAAAGGGGCCCCTATTTATTGTCTGTACCCGGGCCCACATTAAGTTACGCCTCTGGAAGTTAGTGAAGTTGGGGATGACAGACAGACCATTCCATGGAGAGAACAGCCCAGCTACTGCAGCACATCTTTATGTGAGTTCCCTTCTGCCTTGTGCAGAGAGTGGCATGATGTGTGCGCTATGTCCTGTGGGATAGTCTGGCACATGTGTGGACGGCTCTCCATCTGCTCCTCTATACATGAAGTCAGGGAGCGGTTATGGCTGCATAACACCACTGCACTCCTCTATTATGAATGTTCCTGTATATTATGTATAAGACACAGCAAAAGCCCCCCTGCCCAGTGCCTTCCATCCTCTAGAATTAACACCGTCCCCTATTAATATGGGTTGTGCCAGTCCCAAGTGAGGGGGCACCAGGAGTCATCCCAAATTCACATTATTTTTCCTCTCTTGCTGTTTTCCCCCTGCCTATCCCATTCTTCCTCTTTATGTATCCCTTTATATTTCTATCTCATCATAACATTCTCCACATTGCCTCCTTTTCCATCTCATTTCCACATTCCTTCCTACTTTACATTTCATCGTTTGCTCCTTTTCACCATTCTTTCCTTTTCTTGTATTCATTTCTTCCATGTTATCTGCACATTGCCTCCATCTCCCCCTCTTTTCACCTTCCTTCTCTCCCTTGTTTTACATTCATGACTTTTCTTTTGTTGCTTTCCCTCTGGTCTTGTTTTTCCCTGCCCATGACATTCTCTCAAGTATCCTCCCTTATGTTTCTCTTTTTTCACATTCCCTCCTTTTTCTTTTCCTTTCTGCATTCCCCTTCTTGTTTCCATGTGTGCTCCTTTTCTTTTTACTTTTTTTGTTTGCCTTCCTTTTTATCTTCTTTTTGCCACATTCTCTCCATCTCCCTCTTTTGTCTCTATTTTATGTATCCCTCCATATTTCGCTCTCGCTCTCTTTTCATAACTTTCTTTCAAGTTCCCTCCTTTTCATCTTTTATTATATTCTCTACTTTTCTTGTAAACATTTATTTTATCTTCGTATTTGCACATTTCCTTCATTCTTCTGTATGCCCTCTTCTTTTTCACTCTCCTCCTCTCTCTTTTTCATATTTCTCTTTTCCATCGTTCCTCCTCATCTTGCTCCCCCCTGCCAGGGGCAGTCTGGCCACTGGGAGACCCGAGACAATGCCCGGTGGGCCACACTTCTTTGGGACCTGCTTTGGGACTGCTTATAACACCCACATTAAATTCCTGCCCTCCTTAGTCTCCCTCTCAGCCCCACTGTACCCACAACCAAGGATGCCCGGCCCCCCATGCTATAGCCCCAGCATCATGGTTAGGAGGGCCTCAGCAGTGATGCTTCAGGCCGGACAGGGGCTGGTAAAATCCAGGGCTGATTTTTGGTCAAGTCTCTCTCTTATGTGTCCCACCATATTTCTCTCTTTTTCATAAGTTTGTCATGTTCCAACCTTTTCATTCTCTTTCTATGTACCTTCCACCTTTTCATCTTTATTTTTATCCTTTCACTTTCCTTTCATTGTATAGCCTCCTTTAATCTCATTATTTGCACCTTCCTTTTCTCTTTTCACATTCCTGCCTTCTCTTTTCTATATTTCCCTCTCATCTTGTTTTTTCCTGCCGATGTCATTTGTCACTTATGTATCCCTCCATATTCTTTTCCACATTGATCTCCTTTTCACCTATTTACATCTTTTTTTTCTTGTATACCTTAATTTCTTCTTTTTTGCATATTCCCTCCAACTGACTCTCATTTAACCTTATTTCTTGTCTTCCTCGCTTTTCACCTTTCTTCATTCTTTTTTTCACATTCCTACCTTCTCTTTTCACATTTCCTTCGTTGTTACCTCCTTTTTCATTCTTTTCTGTCCAAGTTTCCCTATTTTCTGTGTTACCTCTATCAGGTCCACTTCATAGAAATGGTAGTTGGTAGTGGCTACAGATGGGTTCTATTTAGAACAGAAAATGGCTGAATCCCGCACTAGACGTAGCTCTCCTGCCCTTCATGAGATGGCCACAGCCTTGTGCTGACTACAGGCTCCATGAGGACCAGGACCAGCTGCTCAAGTGTGTTTGTATTACATGAACAATATGCTAAAATAGTTGGTTGTCTGCAGCAATTTAAACTGTAGCAACATAAAAGGCACAATAGAGACATGTGACCCTTCTGACAGCGAAGACCATCACTAAATGGACTGATAATGTGATCCAGGGGACAGCAATGGAAGATTTATATAGGGTGTGAGAGGGCTGAACTGGCCCACTAAAGCACCAGAGGATCCTCCGGTGGAACCCAGGCACCGACCCTGGGTTATGCAAAAATCTAGTGTTAGCTTAAAGCGACACCAAATCCTTCAGAGTAAAGCTCCAGGCTGAGTATTTGGGCGATGCTGCCGGCTCAGCGGTGGCCTGGTTTGAAAAAAAAAAACTGTTTTTTTCCACTGCCAAGGCCACAACCTGGCAATTTTGAGATTGCCGATTGGCTGATCTCAAGATTACAGGCTGACGTGATCTGTTCACTGGCCACATCCTGGGCTTTCTTGTAGTCTGGGCTTATCTGAATGGCTGGGCACAGGAGCACACTGCAGCTACAGGGAAGCCGGGGAAGCAGCCGCTGGCAGCTACAGCATCATGGGAGCCATCAGGAAAGGCAAGATTACAGACCACCTGGGAGTTTCACAAAATAGGGCATAGGGATTTGGGATGCCCTGGGGTCAGGCTAGCCTATCCTGAGACCCTAGAGCAGGGGTACTCAACCACTTCTTGTACTGGTCCATATATAGGTCCGGGCGGGGGGCTGTTATGGGGTGGATAGAAATCCGCCCACTGGGGGAGAGGTTATAGATTCCACAGGCAAAACAAAAACAAAATCTGAGTTGGATGGGGCAAAGCTGGGGGGGGGGGCAGGAATGGACGGGCATGAGATTGATGGGGCAAAGCTGGGGGGGACAGGAATGGATGGGGCAAAGCTGGGGGGACGGAAAAGGAAGGGGCAGAGATGGCAGGAGAGGGATAGATGGGGCAGAGCTGGGGGGACAGGTATGGATGCGGATAAGCTGGGGCAGCAGGACAGGATTGGATGGGGCAAAGAGACAGAGAAACAAGGTTTCTAAACTACAGCACTACATCGCCGATCAAGTAAAGGGGGCAGCGCTGAACACAACAACTCAGAAGCAACTGAATGCAGGGCTGTCAGGACAGGGGTCCAGAAATCTGGCACCGAGGTTGCATTCGGACCCCGATCCCCCAGTTGAGTACCGCTGCCCTAGAGTCTTATAGACTACAGGGCTGGTCGGTGCAGCTTTGGAGCTGTGTGAAGGGCAGGTCCCAAGAATGATTTCCTCTGGTGGGCCCAAGGTGCTCCAGTCTGAAAATAACTAACTCCTCTAACATCAGGAGATTGAAGGTATTGGCCTCCTGGTGTCAATAAGGATTGAGGTCCAAGGACTGGACCTGCTTCGGCCGCTCTAAGCCATCAGGCTATGTCAGGTCAGTGCCATTCATGTATCACCCACACGCTCACCCCTCGCTCAGCTCCACTGACCCACCCCCTGCAGTGGCAATCATGTGCCATTCATCCAGACTCTCTCAGCTCATTCCCCCTTCTTGCATTGACAGCCACCCCATCCAGCTCCATGTATTCACTCCCGCCCCTAGCTCCATTCATCCACCCCCCCCAGTCCTTGTCCACTGTAAACAACCACCAGTAAGCCCTGAATTTATGAGATACGTACCTTTTCCTCTTTGAGCTTTGCCCAACAGGGGTACAAAAATGGCTGCATGGGGGGGGGGGGGGACATGGGGAATCTGCACCTCTACCAGTGGGGTGGCACCACATTTTGCAACAATTCATGGGTCCACCTTCAGGAAGCAATTTCCAATGAGGGCCATAGATTTAGGTTTGGTAGGGTCCAGGCATTTCTAATGGTAGCCATATTGGTCACCACTTATCATTCCAGGTGACACCCAATTCTGTTTTCAGTGACACCCAGTGATGAAAGGACAGCTGGGTGTTAAACCGGTCCCACATCTGTTTTCTAACTAACAGGTGTGGGCCCACATCATAACAGGTTGGGGGAGGATCCAGATTGCTGGAGACCCCCCCCCCCAATCCTCACCCTAACCTCTATACTAGACCCAAATCTGGTCCTCCGATTGGCCACTGGCATTCACGTGGGCTGGCCTTGATCGGCAGCCTGGCAAAGACAGCCCACTTGACCACCTGCGGCCAATTGGAGGACCGCATTTTGGCCAAGGATTAAAACGGACCAAATCTTGTGAAAAACATTTGGTCCCAGCCCCTGATATTCCCTTTTGAGGATGTAAAACTAGCAATGGATATTATTGCTTTTCGAATAGTCCTAGAACACTTTTTTTTTTGCTGTCCCTCTCTGTAAGATGGCGGTCGATTGCATAGGTGCCAATGAATGGAGGAGGCGGAGCTTTACAGCTAAAACAAGGGCCATTATATGGGATTAGAGTGAAGCAGGAACGCTAAAAATTGGCAAAAGGTTCTCTTCATGGGGGGGGGGGCAATTTAGGGGATGCTAGTTAAAGATGTGGGTTTTGGTCTGCTTTAAGGTAAGAATTTTGGAGTGTTGCAAGAGGCATTGCGCGAGGGGCTTTAACAATCTATACCCCGCGTCTCGATAACACCCGTTGGTTAGACGAGGGGTGTGTGACCACTTTAAGATGTGGGAGAGATCTACCTGACCATTTAGCATCCTGCTCTGGCAGCCATTCCAAGCCACCACTTGTAGTATTCTTGCACCTGAGAAGTAAGAGTAAGCCAGCTGCTTAAAGAAGAACAAAACCATCAATGGGATGCCCTGCTGTGTGAAATGCCCCGGTTCTCTGGGAATCTTAGCTTTCCAGTGATGCCACTCACTAGCTGCTGCATGCACCCATGCCAGGTATATCCAAATAGCTGGGGTGGGTAAACACAGCCAGAGGGGAGCCTGAAACATCCATTCATTCAGAGTTTTTTGCTGCTCCTTTAATATGAATAGCAAAGAACACTGATTACAGGGGAGCCTCTGCATACACCATGCAATGATGGAAGAGTTAGGAAAGCCCAGGGGGCATCCCAAATCAGGATGCCCTTGGGGACAAGGATCAAAACCTGGTATGGCCAAAGAATGATGCAGATTTTTATTTATACAACAGTACTTCTAAACTAGACACTACACTCCCATATGCAGCTGGGGGAGGGGATAGTCTTCAGAAAACAAATGGTCACCTGCCCAATCCAAACTATGGCCTATGAGCCAGAAAGCCAATTGGTCTTCCAAAACAGGAATAAAAGATGTATTAGTATTGCTTTGATTAGCGGAGTAACACAGAGCTTTTCATGATCCTGGGTTTTGTTACTCTCCAGCAAGGTATTCTCTTGGATCGCCATGTAAACTCACCATGCTGGCGATCCCGTGGTGCTTTTACGGGCTTTCCTCTATTCACCTTTGCTAAGCCGCACTCATGAGTGCATGATCAAAGATGGGGAGGCCGATTCATTAATAGCGGCAGGTAGCGACAGTTGAGCGACTGTAGCGGCATTTTCAGAGCGCCCGCTAGTAGTCGCTGTGCTTGGCCGTTGTTCGGTAGTTGATAGCGACTCAGTCGGTTTGCCGTAATGTTGAATATTGGGTGAGGAGTCGCTATTTGACAGGTTCCGCGCTGTATGGGAGCACATGATAGCGACTGGCCCTAGCGACCGGCTCCCACCATATTCATTAAAAAATCACGCTCAAAAAATGATCACGCTGTAAAATGCATGTTTAAACCCCAGAGCGCTGGCGGCGATGGGTTAAAAGTAGTTTTTTTAACCCCCAAACAACCATATTTTTGAAAACCAAAAAAAACAAGTTTTTTAAATAATTTTGTAATATGAATACATTAATATCAGACCTGTAATATCAATTCTGTACATTTTTTTTTTTTTTTTTTTTACCTTAAAAAAATTATCTAAAATGGCAGAAGTGGTCACAGAATTCTTCACATAAAAAAAAAAAAAAAATTATTAATTAATTATGAATATTTAAAGATTGTTCCATTGAAATGCATTGGAGAGCGCCAGGTAGCGAGAGGTCATACCTGTCGCTGTTCAAGGTCGGACGCTGGCGCTGTGGGCTGAGGCTGGAATAATGATGAATGAGTCGCTATATAGCGCTATCTCAGTCGCTAAACAGGATTGGCTTGATAAATGTGTGATTGTGGTGGGGAGCCGGCGTTCTCGTGGCGGGGCCCGTCATTACCGGCCGCTCACCAGTCGCTACCTGTCGCTATTCCTTCATAAATAAGGGCCTCAGTGTTAAGGTGCTGACCGCATTCAGAAATGTTGGGTACATGTATCAGCCGGAGGGAAGCAAGGGATGCCGCCATGGCCTTTGCATGCACCATGGGATTGTCAGCGAGGAAAGCAAGACGAGGAATTCCACACAGGGTTCATCTCAAACTGGTCTTTTAAACTCTATGGAGGCCAATGTTCCTCTTTAAAGATATTGTCCAGGCAAAACATAAAAAAACACTCACCTTTTTCCCCTGCAGATGATTGCTCCTAGTCCGAGTGGTGAGAGACGTGGATATGACAATCAGTTAAACTGGAAAAAAAACTATTCCCCAGCATCTAAGAATAATATACTTTACGATTTTAGTCACTTATTTTTTATTCTTCCCCACTGGCCTGCAGCTCTGTTCAGAACTCTAGGATATGAGCCCCGCCATCTTGGTTCAGTAACATTGCATATTGAGGAGAGGAGAAGGGTCAAAACTGCAGGGGGGCAGGGTTATAGCTGTACTCTGCACAGACAGAGCAGAGCTGGGGTCAGGAAAAGGACAGCATCCCAGAATGCAGAGCGGCACAGTCAGAAGACACTTCCTATTTGCAGGCAGCATGAGACTCTATGTGCCACCATCTTGGATGTTTAAAGGCTCGGAAAATGCAATAGATGCAGGTAGGATGATTTTTAATGTGGGCAATCTGTATGTACAGGGTGGGGGAAACATAAAAGATAGGCTCTTATCTGCAGTGGACAAAAGGGGAGTATAAAGCTTTTTTTAAGTTTGCTTGGAAATGTCTTGGATGTAGCTCTTCGCTTCCTTTTCCTATCCACCTCGGGTCTCGATATACGGGGTGGGGGTAATGACTTTTACATTTCCATATCCGTCTACCTTTTTGATAATGAAAAACAAGTTATGTCAAATTTTATTGTCTTGAATGTGCCAGGCTAAAATGTATTCAGCCGCTAAATACAATAAAATGGCCTTTATATTCTGTTGTTATGGTAATTGACCTGTCTATGCAAAACCTGAAATGGGATACTAAGTAACTCTAGATATCAAAAGCCCTAATTATTATTCAATTCATTATCTCCAACTTCTTAAAAAGCACTGGCATGATCGGAGATCGAGCCTTCTCCCTATCATTTCTGAGGATTGATTTAAGGTTTTAAAGCAAACTATACATAATACAGATTTGCATCACGTATATGCATTGCATTATAACATGTTATATATACAGAGATATACCGTAGTAGTAGATAGTATTTAAATAGCATAGAAATAAGTGGCAGCAAGCTGTTACAGATGAGGTGCACCATGCAATATTGTTATTTTTTGCTTAGCCAGCAATAATGTGTATATTTAGACAAAATGGAAAAATGATGAGTATGTTGATGGGTATGCCCATAACTAATTCATAATCATGTACCTCTTGATCCTATCGACAGGATTCTGCTGACTGTAGTGGTCATTTTTCGGATATTAATCGTGGCCATCGTTGGGGAAACCGTCTACGAAGATGAGCAGACCATGTTCATGTGCAACACCCTTCAGCCTGGCTGCAACCAAGCCTGCTACGATCGAGCATTCCCCATCTCCCACATCCGCTACTGGGTCTTCCAAATCATCCTGGTGTGCACCCCGAGCCTCTGTTTTATTACGTATTCTGTTCACCAGTCCGCCAAGCAGAGAGACCGCAAATATTCCTTCCTCTACCCACTTCTAGAAAAGGAACTCCCAAGAGAAAACCGGAGGATGAAAAATATCAATGGAATTTTGATGCAGAACCAGGACCTTTCATCCAAGGATGAGCCAGACTGTCTGGAGGTAAAAGAGATTCCAAACACTCCTAAAAAGGCTGCAAAGACCCCAAAGATCAAACGACAAGAGGGCATCTCCCGTTTTTATATTATTCAGGTCTTCTTCAGGAACGCTTTGGAGATTGGCTTCCTGGCAGGACAATATTTCCTTTATGGTTTCACCGTTCCACCTATCTTTGAGTGCGACCGCTACCCTTGCGTCAAGGAAGTTGAGTGCTATGTTTCTCGGCCTACCGAGAAAACTGTCTTCCTTGTTTTCATGTTTGCCGTAAGTGGCATCTGTGTCCTTCTCAACTTAGCTGAGCTTAACCATCTGGGCTGGCGGAAAATCAAGACAGCTATGAGGGGAGTTCAGGCTCGTCGAAAGTCTGTGTGTGAAGTGCGTAAAAAGGAGCCATCAACTCTGGCTCAAGTGCCAACATTGGGGAGGACACAGTCCAGCGAGTCTGCTTACGTTTGACCCCCATTGTGGTCATGCCAATGGTTTAGAGATCCCCTCTATACTACAAAGAATGTAATTGGAGAATTATTGAATATTGCTGAGTTTGGCTTCCGTCTTCCATCGACCAGGGGAAACTCCTCAGATGACTGTATCAGTAGCATCTTGATAACTGGTTTATAATGGGAAGCAGAATTCAGCATCAGCTGGGAAAGTTGTGGGTGGGGGGGTTATGAGAAAAGGGTGGCAAAGCTTATGGACACTTTTTATATATAAAAAAACTTGGGTCTATAAAGCAAAGAGATATACTCAGTATTACTTTAATCTTTACCTTACGTTTTACAATATTGGCTGCTGGGCGATGGGTATATACATTTAGAAAATCTGCACTAACACTTAAAAAGCCATAATACTAAGTAGGGAGGATGAACAAATAGCCTAAATATGGGTACTTTAGAGAGGAGTTTAAACACCTCTCATGACTGTTATTTACCTCTCACCTCTCATTCACAGCCAACTCCCAACAAACAAAAAAGATCCTCATTCACAGCTCACCCGCTACATGATTGCCAATTACAAGCAGATAACCATGACAGAAGGTTAATAAGGGACAGGAAAGGAGCAGAGAATGCTGAAACAGCCAAAAGGAAGGAAAGGGGATACCACGGTGCTCAGCAAAAGAAACCCTTCAGGAAGTGACAGTCAGGGAAATGGGAAACTTAGAACAAAATGAATACAACAGCAAGGTACCGCAATAGAGGGTATGGGCGCAGTGCAACACTGAGTAGGCAGAATACACTAGTTAATGTGTCTGAAGGCAATACCAATAGGTTTGGAAGGAATGTGAGGGAATGCTGCAGTACTAAGACTGGAGCATAGAAAGTTGGAGCTAAACTGGAGCAGTCGTAGAGGACCAAAAAATAACATGAAAATCCCCCTAAAAGATTTGCTAAAACAAACAGTTCATAGAAGGCAGACAGCAGAAGGAGAGCACATGGTCCATCTAGTGTGCCCTTATGTGTGTATGATCTCATTATCTCAGGATAGGTGTATGCTTATCCTAGGCTTGTTTACATTCAATTACTGTTTTTAAACACCTCTGGGAAGTTTACTCCTTAGCATCCAATTTGCCAAGGTCATTTTAATAATGGATAAAATGGAAGTCCATAAGACCTGGTTTATAACACTCGATCCTGCCAGGCCAGCTTAACAGAATGCCTAGTCTCTTATAGGGGAGGAGCCTATGTGACCTTTTTGTTTTGGCTCCACTCGGGGAGGCCGATTCATTAATAGCGCCAGGTAGCGACAGATGAGCGCCAGTAGCGTGATTTTCACAGCGCCAGCTAGTATTCGCTGTGCTTGGCCGGGGTTTGCTTGTTGACAGCGACTCCGTCGGTGTGCGGTAATGTTGAATATGGGGTTAGGGGTCGATGTTTCACAGGTTCTGCGTTGTATGGGTGCGCCTGACAGCGAATGGCCAGAGCGAACGGCTTGCTGCAGATTCATTAACAAATCACGCTCAAAAATTTCTCGCGCTGTGAATTCCTTGTTTAAACCCCAGAGCGCTGGCGGCGATGTGTGTAAAGTAGTTTTTAACCCCCAAACAACCATTTTTTTTTAATGTAAAAATTATACAAGTTTTTCTAAACATTTTGTAATATGAATACATTAATATCAGACCTGTAATATCAATTCTGCACATATATTTTTTTTTTTTTTACCTTAAAAAAAATATCTAACATTGCCGTAGTGGTCACAGAATTTTTGACAGTTAAAAAAAAAAAATCAATTAATTATGAATATTTAAAGATTGCTCCATTGAAATGCATTGGAGAGCGCCAGGGAGCGACAGGTCATACCTGGCGCTGTGATGGGATTAGTAGCGGCGCCCTTCGTTGCAGTCGGCTACATGATGAATCCCGCGCTAGCTGACACTCTCGCCGGCGCTAGCCTCATTTAGCGTGATAAATGCGTCATTGTGACCGCCGCCGGGCGTACTTGAGTCGGTAGCCGCCGTTAGCTGGCGGTACCTGGCGCTCGTCAGACACTACCTGGCGCTAGCCCTTGATAAATAAGGCCCATAGTTTTAGATAGAAAGTGATTCTGATTCTGAACTTCTGAGCAATTGATCTCTGTTGCTCAATATTTTCGTAACTCCTGTTAAATCTTTCTCTCAGTGTAAAGATGAGATTAAGCAGTTTGTGCCAAGGCTCAAATAAAAAGGATACAAAAATATACTGTGCACAGAATCTTGGGGATTTTAACATTTGTCATTTTGATGTTATTGCCCAATATGTCAGAAAAACAGCCACCAAACTGATCAGGAAATATAACTATTGAAAGAATTGTATTAGTACTAGTTAAAACATTTTTCTATAACAATAAATCACAACATTCACAATTTAAAGAGAAAACGGACAGCAACATATAATGACAACATAAAACGCACAACACAATTCTCTCTCACGGAAATGATTTATGATCATCACAATTTATTATCTCCACATCAAAGCAACAAAGATAACATGCAAAGATATATTATAATCAAATAAATACCGCAGCAATACTCATTCACAGATTATCCATCCATACCGCAGCAATATACATGTAAGAATTTAATATCCACAAATCAATTCACCTATAATTTACAAAGGTCGGGGGGTGCTTGGTTAATAGGTTAGTACTAATGGCTCTTTTTCAAAAGAAGCAAGTAAATCAACAGGAAATATTAGTACGTACATATTGTATCAGAGACCCCCCAAAAATCATTAGAATTATGGGTAGACCACATGAATCTGTTGTCGCCTCCTTAGCTGCAATTTTAAGTGAACCAACCAAGTCCTATGAAGGGATTATTAGGAAAAAAATAAATCTACTTTGGACACTTAAGCTTAAGCTCCCAATACTCCACCCCTGATTTAACAATACTGTTGTTAACAATGGTATCTGTCTTGT
The DNA here is from genome assembly GCA_027917425.1 of Gastrophryne carolinensis. NCBI lineage: Eukaryota > Metazoa > Chordata > Amphibia > Anura > Microhylidae > Gastrophryne > Gastrophryne carolinensis. The sequence goes on along the minus strand of CM051235.1, from coordinate 50,328,478 downwards.
TTCCAAAAACAGATCTGAGTATTTGATAAATATACCTGGCCTACCTGCCAGAATCATTCAGCTATATACCACGGAGTAATACATCATTTTATGGCTTTTTATGTAAAGAGAAAAACCCAAGGTTTATGTGGCCAGTCCACCAAAAACGAACTTTGATTATAGGGGAGGTGACAGATAGCTTAACCTACCAAGTTCTCCATATAAACTCACACAACAATTCTCAACTGCATCCACCAAACCACCCTAGAGGAACAACTACTCCAACACCATAATGGCTTCTTACCTGATCCATTAAGGGACTATTAGAAGAAAAGACTGTAACATATTGAAATACACAACATACACATACATATGATAATATAAATTGTTTACCCATGTGTGGGCAGTAACATCTCAATGACACAGTAAAAAAAATGATTTATGGTTTCAATCTGCCCCTGGTGGTAGAAAACTATTACCTTGCCCATCAAATATAAAAAACTAAAAATCGCAGCATATGACACCCCATTTGACAATGAACCGCAAGCCTAAGAAGGCAAAAAAAAAGTTCAAGAAAGAGGTCAGGAAAGAAAGCAGTGGAGTGTTAAGAAAAAGAAGGCAGGTTAATCACACCATACAGAAAGCGGATGAGAGGACACTAAAAAAAAAAGGCAAGTGAAAGCAAGACATATCAATCTTAACCAAAATGCAAAAATGTAAAACCTCACAGCAACAAGTGTCTGGGGATAGAGGCTTTAGAGCAGATTTTAACTGATGAAAAAAAAATGAAAAAGTGCAGTACTGTCTAATAAGGGAACGGCTTTGTGTCGAATATGTTTGCATGTAAAAAGAAATTTTGAGCTTAAGCCTCCGAAATCATTACGATAATGAAGTCTAGGCTTATGACTACGAGTGAGTTTACTGGTTGTGTCAGCATGTTGTGGTGCTATCTTCATATTCATGCAGTGTGTTTTGTTAGTGCTTTTCATATATATCATCAGTGTATTCTGTACACAACAAATGTTTTATATAAAATGTCTGAACATTATAAACGGACGCGGTGGGGTACAGCCAGACTAGCATGGCGAATAAAATTGGTCCACAATGAGACCATTAAGGGTGAGTCAACCCAAACAAGATATGTGGGCTAAATAATAATCTGAATTCTGATCTGATGTTTGGGACTTCAGCAGATCTCCCTACTAGGGTCTAGAGCTGATATTTTGTCAAGGTAGGGTTTCCACCTTTCTACCATTAAATCCTCCAATTGCCACGTTACAAAATAAAACTGAATGCCTCATTAAAGTCTACCACTATAGAGTCATGATATAAAGTGAACATGAACCAAAAATGTAGAATAGAACCCTATCATTATAACACACAACACAGAATCCTCCTGTTTGCAGTTCATAATAATGGGGGTTGGTGAAAACCAGAAAGGTCAAGTAGATAATCTTGCTACTGAAAGAGAACCCTAAATCATGCTAAAGCTTGTATAATCTAATTGTAACTTGAAGTAATAATGATCAAACCCGGAACAAGTTTGTGACACTTATATACTAAACATGCTAATAAGTATGTATAGTGGCAAAAATACATACACTCTAAAATCTGATCTACTCTGAATTGATATTTTATTATTAAGTAAATGATTAGCTTTGCCTACCAAAGTTCTCTAAACAAATTCAGATAATGGTTCTCCGCTCCATCCACCAGTTACAGCTAATATGGCAGAAATTTTGAAAACAAAGGATGGATAGTACTTGATATTTAGTCCATGGAAAAGAAAGTTGTTGACAATGGGAAACATTGGCCCAGTATATAGTATAGTATATAGCAGCGATACTCAACTGGCGGAACGGCGTCCGAATGCTGCGGCACCGAGTTTCCGGACCCCTGCCTTGACAGCCCTGCCCCCCTTACTTGATCGTCGATGTAGTGCTTAGCCTCTCTGTCAGTGTCATGACTCTGCTCCCTGGCACCTAGCATTGCAACATGAAGTACTGCATGGGCGGGAAGTGGCATTGCAAGGTACACAAAAACACTTCTCGTTTTTTTTGCCCCATCCAATCATGCCCCCCCCCCGCCCCAGCTCAGCCCCATCCATTCCTGTCCCCTCTGATCTGCTTCATCCAGCACAGTCTCTCTGTCCCACCCATTCCTGTTTTACTAGGTTTGCCCATCCAATCCCTGGCTTCCCAGCTTTGCCAATCTATTAATCTTTCTTCCAACTCTGCCCATTAATTCCTGTCCTAGTTTTGCCCATCCGTCCCTTCTCTCAGCTCTCTGCATCCCTCCCTGCCCCTCCTGTTCTGTCTAATCATCCCTCTTCCTTACAGCTCCTCTCCCATCCATCCCTCTCCCCCGAGCTATATCTATCCATCCTTGTATCCAGACCTTATTGCCAGTAACACTTCAGGCCTTAGTCCATCCCTATACATGGCCTGCATGAGGGTTAAAAGCAGTGTGTTGTGGGCCAGAGCTGTAGGTTCTGTGTGGCCAAAAAGCTCCTGTTTTTCCCAGTGTCCAATAGCATTGGGAGGGGGGGGGGGGCAGCGTTTTTTAGTTTTGCCTGTGTAATCTGGACAATCTGGACTATCCACCCCCCCCCCCCCCCCCGTGACAGCCCTCTGTCCGGACCTTCACCTCTCACCAGATGCCTGTAAATGGACCTTTACAAGAAGTGGTTGAGTACCCCTGGTCTATAGTATTTATAGTTAAAGTGCACCTATACTCAGAAAGGAAGTTTATGTTGTCACCTTCCATCCCCAGCCCTTTGCCCCGAAACATCCTGTGCTTCTTTACTAAAGCTTTGCCCAATATTAATTAAAAGACGTGAAGTAGTAATATAGTGAGTGGCCTGCCATATGCTAATTCAGTTACACTAAACTGTCACATTAGGGCTGATTCAACACTGTGAGAATATTTTTTCACATTTTTGTTTGAGAATATATTTTTAAATAATATGTACAGCTAAAAATAATGCTGAATTTGCACTAGGGAAAAATCACTTAAAAAGGATTCTCACAAAAAAATGTAAGTAAACAAATGTAATTTCGAGTCTTTTCCACACAGCAATTCAGCAACTTTTTTTAGCTGTGCAAAGTTATAAAACATTTGCAGAGCTAAACATGGTGTTGAATTGCAGCAAAAAATAATCATGTCAAAAAATGCTAGGAAAAACAATTCTCATTGTGCTGAATCAGCCCTATTGGCAGTTAGGTTGAAGTGCTCCCTATTTCTGAGCTGTATGTATTGCGAATTAACGCATCATCGCTGTGGGCGGGGCTGTTCGGCCAAGAAGCAATATGGCTGACTGCATCCAGTTTGTGTTGTTATATTGGGCAAATGCTTTAGTATAAAAAGAAACACGGGCTGTTTTCTGGCACTGTGCTGGGAATGGAAGGTGACAACAAACTTCCCTCTGAGTATAGGTGCAATTTAAGGTCATCCTAATGATCAAATAGATCCATAAATATCTCTCCTACCCAAACATCCCCACCCCAGATACCTAGAAACCTTCAGCACAGGGCATAATCCCTAATCTACCAGGTAACGCAGTGTGAGATGAGGCATAGCCACAAAAGGAATGTTTTTAATTGCGAGATGGTAGAGGCAGAATTATACATTTACGCTTTTCAGCCTTTACAATTTTTCTGTTTCTTTCAATAGCACTGAACATTGCTCATAAATATTAGATTGTGCCCTTTGTCTATAGGCACCTTTTACTGCTGTCACCTGAGTATGGATTTCACATTAAAGGGTCTTTCCAGGCCAATAAAAAGAAAGAAATAACCTTTTGTATTCGGCAGGTTTTCTGTCCTAGTCCAGCAATATAAAACTTACAGCATCCCACAGCATGCAGGTCCCTTCTCCTTTCCATTCAACGTAGTGAATGAGGTGGGCCTGCTATAGGCACTGAGGCTGACGCAGTGGGCAACCCTCCATCCTGGAGGTCACAATTGAATGGAGAATGGATTACGGGACCTGGCACGTTTTACACTGAAACTGGCCTTATGTCCCACTTTTAGTGGGACAGACCCACTTTGAGGTCCACTGTCCCCCAGCAAACTCTAGGGACTGCTAAATGTCCTACTTTGGCTGACATTACGGGGAAGAATGTTCCACTATATGTAGATGTTGGATCTCTGATCGGTTTACAGTTGCTCTGACTCTTTGGCTGAATGGTTATAGCGGAATGCATGGATTGGCTCAATCGCCAACATTTTTATGGACCCAAGATCCCGAGGCATGTGACCAGTGGCAGGGCTACACCTACTTATACAAATGAGTAGCATAGAATGCTGTGGATATTTGTTCCTAAAAAGTCCATAAATAAACCACACCTATCAACCACAATATGTCCCACTCCCAACAAAAAATGGTCAGTTTATTTATATTGCCGGACTAAAATAGTATACTACAGTAAAATACTAGAACATTTCGACAGTTGGGGACAAAAGATGAGTAGGATTTGTTTTATTCAATCTGCTTGGACAGACCCTTTAAAGAAAATGCAGAGGAAGGATTGGGAAAATCAGGTAAAACATCCCACAATTTTGGTTAAACTTCAATGAATATCTTGAACAATCTCCCCAAGGGCTCATGCCCATTAAGCCAAGAGACTAATAAGACCTTGTTTACAGTACTGTATATATGTGATGCTTGATAAATACACTGGGAATCTGCAATGTGTACCAGCATGGTGAATGTCTAAGATCTTGCTTACTTATTAGACATAGCTTATATACCGAAGGGGCATACTCACAGCATTTTCCATGTGGCCTAAAATGTTAATGTTTTATTTAGTATGTTACAGCCTGAGCAAATGTTTCCACTTCCATAGGTTTCTGGATTATCTCCTACTAATGCCTAGCCATGTGTTTCCTGCCATAGATCTCTGGTTGCCTGGCACAGCTTTTGGCTTTGGTACTAACTATGGCTGAATGATGACTTTGCTTTCTGTTCCTGTACCTCACTTTGCTGTTAGGTCTCCTCTGGGACATACCATGACCTGGGTATCAGCTGTGCCCTTTCCTAGTAAAGATCAAATATGCTTCTAGGCCCATTCCCTTGTTTGGACTCCTACCCATCTACAGATTGCATACAAGCCAAAAATAACAATATTTACCCATGGCCCTTAGCACTATAATAACTTTTTGCCTCTGTGATATCTCAAGTGCCCAGAAATAACAGGCCGGGCGTGCAATACTTGAGTATAGATTCTAATATTTGCACAGCCATCACTTCCTACTTGTGGACATGTGTTTCAGGCTAGAGACCGGAAAGTGATGGCTGTATGAGGGGTAAGACTTCGGACCACCATAACAGAGGAGGTAGTATCCTGGAATTCTTGGTTTATATGTGCCGTGTAAATACTTTCAGTTTTAAAAAAGCAGTCTTCCCCTTTTACTCTCAAATGTGGAGGGGGGGGGGATTAGCCTCTTTTAGATTAAAGCAGGTCCAAAATTGACTTAAAGAGGAACTATGGTCAAAAATGACCATAGCCCCTCTGTACTATACAGCAACGGGACAGCATGACACATTCCCGCTGGTAAAACAAAAAAAACACCAGCCACCTGCGAACTCACTATGCAAAAGAAATAAAGGCAAGACCCTGAACCACCTTAATACTGTGATAAACAGTTGTGTTGTGCCCGGCCGGGTGTCCCCAAAACCATGCACCCAAACAATCCGAACCACAGTGGATCACACCCAGGCCAGCACCAAACCACTTTAAGCACCTGCGAACTCTACTCTACTACAGCCGTAGAGATAAGCTGCTCGGGGGGGGGGGGGGGGGGGGCATACCCACGTGACCACGAGCAGCCTATGAGTGCTGGTTGCTGCTGGACCTGAAGGCTAATGGACCCAAACTGGTGAGTTCCCGGGGTTTTTGGTGAGTTCCCGGGGTTTTTTTGTTTAACTGGCGGCGATGCACAGCAGGGCAGCCCGGGTCATGCTGCCTCACGGCTGTATAGTACAGAGGGACCATGGTCATTTTTTACTATAGTTCTTCTTTAAAAGGGTGGTGCGGGTGAATTGTAAAAACTAAACATTGTTTGGGTACCGGTCACACAGAGAATTCATCCGGATTAAGCTGGTGATCCAGACCCTTTTCAGTATCAATTAAAAAAAATGTAAAAACAGTAACAACTGTACATTGTCTTGACAAACAATCTATAACACAAACACGCCTTCAAATGGAAAAGGAATATAAAGCAGGCCATCTTAGAAAAATTTAAAAAGCTACGAACCCATCCTGTCTTCATCTTCATGGTAAACACCATTTTTTCTATTATGATCTGGTATGCAAGCATGTATTTATTAGCCTGTTTTCTAAAAAATGAAATGTTGGACAATGATTCTATTATTTATTTTGCTGATGAACTACTACGATTGGGGATACATGGGGGGGGGGGGTGAGAAATTAATATAAAGAGTTGCATACAATGAATCACTGCCTGCACCCAACCAATTCTTCCTCAGGAGGGATACAGCATAATGGGCACGTGGAGCCACTTGACATTGTTTTTTTCTAAAAAGAAGAGAGATGGGTGTTTGTTTTATGCCACATCCACTTTCATCAGCACCCCCTGCTATAACATGGGGTCACCTTGCTATGTGAAACCCAAAAAGGCTCAGCATACAGCAAAGAAGATTTATGGTGCTCGTATCAACCAAATGGACAAAACTCTCAATTCTTGAAATCAAAAAGTGACATTTCCGGCCGGGGGGGGGGGGGGGGATTGCTAATACGGTGCATGTCAAGTCCCATGATGCAATGCAGGTTACAGCTGTTAACAAGGTGCAATATTCAGAGAATCACACGTCTCAGGCATCCAACTGAAAAAATGAATAAATAAATGCTGATATGTGTCTTCCTAATGTCACACGCGTATCAATTGTATGGCTGTGCACAGGTTTGGCCTTTGCTGATGTGGATTTTCTCGAACAGAAAAGGCAGCGCTGGATAGAATGATGTTTGGGTCACACGTTAACTTAAAGCAGACCTATCTAAGCATTATGGGAAAAAAACATCTCTCTGTTTCCCAAAAACCATCAACTAGTGCAATGCCTTGGACAAGGTATGAGAACATTAGATATTTTACGACAACTTAAGCTTGATCATCGTATTGTTAAAAGATTTATGAGCTCATATTGGTTTGTGCAGGGAAAGGTGTAATGACGTTTTCTGCCAGACAAGAGAGCAGCTACTAAAATAACATTACAAGTAAAAAAAAAAGTCACTTTGAATCCCAAATCGTGTCTAAAAATGTTCAAAATCCATGAGGTCATAGAATTATGAAAATTGCCCCCCCCCCCCCCCATGGCAAACCGATTTCGGGTAGGTGTCGTCATGGAGGAGCCAACTGTTTAACATGGATCTTGGAAATTCTGGGGGTTAAAAGCACATTTTTACCCACTATTTCAATTGGAGGAGCGCTTTAATCTTCCTTTCATCTGATCCTTTTTGCAAAATATATATGAAATCAAAACAGCAGCTCTAGGAGGCTATTCTGACATCCTGCAAAGAAATTCAAGTAGAAACGATCCAAAAACTCACAAGTTTAATGGATGCAAGAATTGTGAACATGATATGAAAGGGTTCTATGTTACCATGTAACTTGGCCTGTTAAAAGCCATTTCATCAAAAAAAATCTTGAGGTCAGTAAATGTGACCTGTTAAATAGAATGTATTGATACTCTATAGTGCAGAACAGAACATTTGTAGAAATTCAAATCCCATTAGGATTTGGAGGTTTGTTCAATAAAACTATAGGCAAGTATTATACAAAGGCGAGCGCCCGATTGTTGTCCCATTGTCTCAGGCTACATGTTGCACTGTTCTGTTTTCAAAGTCTCTCTAGTTCATAAGTTCTCAAAGTATTAGAGCATTGAAGATTCATAGAAAAAATTTAGAGAAACAGTGGGTGTGGCAGCAGTGATGTGACGTAAGCACACTATAATGCATGTGAGAGAAGAGAGAGAGGGCAACCTACAGAGAGAGGCAACCAATCAGGACGTCTGGGAATATTTCTGTTCTTGGTCCACCGAAGGTTGATTGATGGACCAGATCCGCGGGCGGGATTAAAAGCGGAATGAGGAAGTGATTTTCTTCACTAAGGGGACAAGCAGAGGAGGAAGCATAACACTGAAGCCACTCAATAAAAGGTAAGTTACTGATGTTTTTATTCTAAGCATACAGCACGTCCTGCTCCAGATGTAGTAATAACATGTGGGTAATCCTCCGCCTGAGGCGCCGTGCACTGCAGACATGTAGAAAACAGGCTCCTACCGGCCCTTCATATACCGAGGGACCTCCCACAAATCCCCAGATTTCTCTGCAGTGCTGAACTGCGAAGACATTAAGTATCACGCTCTCGCAGGCGAGCGGGGCTTTACAGCCCGTGGCCCTGTGGGACTATTTCCACCCATCCTCTTTGTGAAGAATATGCCTCCCAGCCTGGGCTGCGTTGGTCGGGTGAAGGTAGGCAGCACCTCGTGTGCTTAACGGAGCCATGCTCCATCGCAATCCCCCACTATAGGGTAGGCGGTTTAGGCCGATTGTGAGCCTCCATTAGATGCCCCTCCCGCATTGATGCCCTGGCCCCTCATAGCGGTTATCCCTGGGTACAGGTCCGCTTCTCCCTCGCTTCCTCCCGTAGCTTGGGGGAAAAGAAAAGGGGGTGGGTACGTGTGGCAGTCCCAGTGTAATGTTACACGTTTAAGGCCTTTTTATCTTTATTTGATTTCGGGTGTCGGTGCCGCGCTCCTTGCTCCTTAAACCTTTCTTGCTTCAGTGTGCAGCCCGAGCGGCAACATCATTCTCTTGTGTGAGAGCAATCTCCTTCATTACATTAGGTATGTGTGTATATTCACTTCTGTCATTCACGTTGAGCTGGTTAGAGCTTCGCGCTCTTTGGGGGAGGCGGGGACTTGGCATGACGCGCCCTGCGTCACAGCCAGATCAGGCCCGCTCCTCGAGGTTCGCTTGGCACCATTTTGACCGTCTTCGCGTGCGCGCGTGGTTGGGATAACTGCCTCTTCCCTTGGTCATGTAAGTGCCCTTCGGGGCGGTGTTTGTTCCTAGGATTTTTTACTTGAGCTGCGCATGGCACTGACACCCCCCTCTTATCCCATTGTCTTTCAGACGCCAGGACTTCGGTGGCTTCTCCCGGCCTGACATATACTATAGCGGGTCCACTTAACAAATTCTCCCACATTCCTAGCGGGTCTTGTGGCATCCAGGGTTGCCTATTGCGTAATTCCCTGCGGGCATACTGCTCAGATAATCACCATATGGAGGCATCTCAGAATTATGTGTCCGGGGTCCCTCGGGGACATGACCGGCTGTGTACAGTGTGTGGTCAGCCCCATGCTGATGCTGACAGAGCACGGGTCTGCGGACCGTGTGCTGAACAGGCACTGGCTCTGCAATCAGGTTTGCCAGCGGCTGCACCTCCCTTCAATTCACCTGTCTCCCCGGACCTAAATCTCACTCCTGAGGAGTCTCACTCGAGCGGGGATGACCAGCAAGTAGTGCCGCGCAGGCTGCCTACGGCTGAGCAGGTGCTGTCTAGTTTGGCGGATCGTTTGGGCCCTGGTAAGAAGCGGTCCCTGACGCCTCCCGGTTCCCCTGTTCCCAATGATACGGATGACTCTGCTGCTTGGCAGGACCTTGATAATTCTGAGGAAGGTGAGCTGTTCTCCGATTCGGGCTCCTCGGATGGGATACCCGGGAGCAGTGATGATTCGGGGCCCGGTTCTTGGGGCCTGTGTGACACAGATGAACTACTTATTAAGATTTTTGAGGTCTTGTCTATCTCCCCTCCTGGAGGGGCTTCCAAGCCTAGGAAGGCCGGCTCTGCGCCTGGTCTGTGCCGCGGCCATCACGGCGGTGGCCGCCAGGACCCTCATTAGAAAATTACTTGACCACCGTCCTGAGGACCTCCCCTGGGGGTATTTGATGTGCTCTCAGACTGTGATGCGTTTGTGAGGTTTATCCTCTCAGCGCTGGATGACACCATTAAGATGTGTGCTAGAACCTCTGCCCTTGTGGTAGTGGAGTAACCCCCTGGGGATAGCCTATGGAGTACACTTGTCACGGTGTATGGCTCGAGGGTTTGGTGGCTGGTAGTCTTGACCCCAGGGCTAGTTAACCATTGCAGTTCCCGCTGTATCCTAGTCAAGGCACCCACTGAAGAAAGCAATGCCAGGGTTCGGATAAACAACGTTGCTTTTATTGCTGGAACAAGTGTCCAAGTAAATGTCCTTTCCTCTGGATGCAACCAGGGTAACTTTAGTAACTTTAAACAGGACTTTAGTGGTTACTGATGCAGAGTGAGAGAGTCTATGCTGAAGCCTTAGGGCTGTAGAGGTGCTGGGAGTAGTAATACTAGCTTGGGATGACGTTAGAAGACTTTAGAAGAGTTTACAGACCTGATCCTGGAGTCTGAGGCTTTAGCTGGAAGGACACGTCTGAGAGACAGCTGGAATTGAAGGAGACGCTGCCATGTGCTCTGAGGATCAGGCAATGGCGCAGTGGAGCTGACTTGGAAGTCAGTGTAGCTATGGTGGACCGGGGTGACCCTCTAACTTCTAGTTCCACCAGACAATGGGCGCAGACTGTAAGAAGATTGTCCCACTGGAGTAGGTAGCTGACGTGGGGGGATTCCTCCAGCTTGCAGGGGGGTCTGGATAAGGAGACAGGGCCTCAGGCCTAGCAGGGTGGCCGAGGTGAAGAAACAGGGGAGCAGAGATGCTCACACTTCTGGTGCCAACACCAGACTCCTCTAGGTACAGGGCTTCCTGCCTAACCATGCAAAGATGGTAGGAGGAGCTGGCTTCCTCTGTCCTGCCATTGGTCGGCATGGTCAGGTGACAGAGGAGTCATAGACTTCACTCTGCATCAGCTTAAATGACAGTTGGAGGAACAAATAAACACTTTACAATATGTGGCGTAGGCCTAACATGTAATGACAATTATGTGACCACTAGGGGCAAACTTGAGACAATACTTCCAATTGCATGGCACATGTACCTCAAGCACTGTGGTGAAACTGTGACAAACCCTCAGCTGTGTAGCAGCTGTTGCAGCATTCAGTGCTGGCCACTGCAGTAGCTATTCGCCGCCTGGTCTGGCTGCGACAGTGGGGTGCTGACGATTCTACAAAAAAGACTCTCTCTGGCCTTCCCTTCAGAGGACGGCATCTTTTTGGGGCCCGTTTGGATCTTTTTGGTAAAAAGGGTAAGGCTCCCCTACGCAGAAGGCCGTTCAGGCCTCCTCGGGGCAGGGACACTCCACCCCCTCCCTACGTTAGTGTCAAACGCGAGCCTCAGGTGTGCTTCCAACTGTTTGGTGTGGATTTCCACCACGAGGGGGGGCAGGCAACGCCCTGGGCCCTCTGGCAGGGCTAGGTCCAAATCGGCCAAGACTTCCCAAGCATGAAGGGACACCCTCGCCCTTCGGGGCGAGGGGACGGCTATAGCATCTTACTCCTATCTAGGAATGTATCTTCTCCTTCTGGTGGTTCCAGGAGGTAGTTCCCCTGGACACAGGATGGCATTTGCTGGGCGGTCCCTCTCTAATGTTGTCAGCGTGCTTCTGGCCCCTGTTTTTTTTCCCCTCAGGAATTGGTGCAGGCCGCACTAGGCCTACAGAGTTGGGCTTACTTTCAGGTTGACCTTAGCAGAACGGGGCTACGGCCTCTATATTACCCTCACCCTTCCCTCAAAGCGATGAGGCAGTCGGGGCCATGCTGGCCTATGGTAGGCCTGGCAGTTCTACTATCGCAGGTAGTCCCCATATGATATCTGTTTTGGGACACAGGCGCCCTGTGCAAGGGGGGTTTCCGGTCTCCTGTGCAGTCTGGATCTGTTTTGTTTTCCCGGTGTCCTTGGACATCAATCCCCTTGCCAGTCAGTTTTGCAGGATCTTCCTGCGGATTGAGGCACTATTTTTTCTTTTGGTCTCTCTTCTGCTCCCAGGCTGCTCGCCTTGGTGCGAATGGGGGTGTTGTCTCGGACATGCCTATTGGCATCCGCACTAGGGCCTACCGGGTCATCTTCCCTTACTCCCCATTCTCTACGTCAGGCCGCGGGGGCTAGTCGGCCGGCGGGGTCCCCTGGGAGTTACTGGATGGGTGCTCAGTCACCTCAATCCCTCATGGTCCCTTATCCGCTATCTACTTTCCTTGGATTTGACTCAGGCTTGAATCTTCTTCCTTGACAACAAGCGGAGTCCTGGTCTCGGGGGCTCTGCCCCCTTTTTTTGCTGACATCTTATCTTCACCAGGCAGGGTTGCAGCTGGTGGGCCCGTGGGTGGCGTTACAGATTATGTCCATCATATACGGAGCCTTTGGGCTCTTCGGCTCCGTAGGTTATTGTTCCTAGCTGGGGGTTCCAGCACCCCGGGAGCTAGGTCTGTGCTCATTCCCCTTTGGTACGGTGGTCCCTATTGAGCGGGTTATATGCAAGGACCCTGTCAAGGGGCACCCCTTTCTCTGCTTGCATCTTCCTGTGCATGGTCACCTTGGGTACCAAGTCTCGCAGGTTGGCGGGGGGGGGGGGGAATTTCTTCCATAACCCCCTGTGGTTCCTAGGTAGGGTCCCTTAGAGGGTCCATCTTACCTACTGGCCTTGTTAAAACAATGAGCCCTCAGTTGTCTCTATGCTGCTGGACTTCTTCTCTTTAGGACCTGTCTATTTGGGCACTCTTGGCATTGTTGGAAGACAATGGCCTGTTTTATTATTGGTCTGGAGCTTGAAGCAGGATGATTCTCCTGGGAGGTTCTTGATCTAGGTCTGCGTTGCCCTGCTCCTCAGTGGTATTCGCTCCAATGGATGTCCCTCAGGGACAGGTTGTGCTATCCTGGTGTCTCTCTGAGAGCCAACTAGGGTGGCTCTGTGGGGTCTCGCCTATTTCTCAGGGGCTCTGCCCTTCTTTTTACTGTTCCAGAATATTCTGACTCTGTCATGGGGCTTAGTAAAATTCTGTATAGACTTCTATTTTATATGTCTTCTCTTCATTCACCCTGCTGTGGGTTGTTGTGCACGGTCGTGCTGATAATGAGACCCGTGAGCTTGATGGCCCCTGGGTGGCCTAGTGAACTGTGGTTCGCAGATGCTTCTGCTAAGGTCAGACGACCTGTATGCTCTCTCAGGAGTGCGGTTATGTCCTTGCCAGGCCCCTTCTTATGTCGTCCCAATCTACAGACTCTAGTCTGGGGCTTGACAGCTGATTCATTCACCCCTTGGAGACGGGCTTATCTTCTGGGTGACTTGGTAGGTGGGGGGCTAGGAGCAAGCTTCCTTGGCTTCCACTTCCTCCGAGCGTTATGGGTTGGGGTGTACCCATATGGTTTGGCATGAGTGTTGGTCTCTACCCTGTTGGCCGTTCTCGGTTCCTGGGGGTCTAGAGTTGTGCCAGCATAGGTTGGGGTTGGCTCCCCACCTAGGTACTTTCAAGGTTCAGGTTCTGTCCTGTCTGTCTTCCTGTAGAAGTCTGGTTCAGTCTTTCTTGTCAGGAGTTCTCTTGGAGATTGCTCTGGGCATCTCTCAAGTGGTGCTATGGTCCCTGTTGGGATTAATTTTCATTCTGCCTGCCCTGCGGATTTTTCCCTTGGGTCTGATTCTGGTTGCTGTCTGCGCTGTTTTTTGTGGCTCAGTCGCCCCTCTGGGGGCTGTTGCTTCAGTCAGACGTATGCCTGAGAGGGTGGCTCTGATTGCTTAGCCCTCTTTCATTATATATATATATATATATATATATATACACCATGATGTGGTGGTATTCCGCTTTCCGCCTGACCTTTTTGTCCATGGTGATGTTCTTATGGTCTTTGTTAATCCTTTGGTCGGCCTTTGGGCCTTATTCTTAGCAATGTTGAAGTAAGGGGTCCACATTCCCTCGACAGGTGTGGCACTTTTCCTGGTCGTTTCTGGTCCCTTTGGGGGACTGATACCCTTTGGGGTCGACGGGCGACTCCACAAGTATGCGCCTGATTTTGTTTGCTTCCAGGGCCTATGCGCCCTTTGGATTGTTTTTACTTGGATGCCTTGCCTTCCTGGCCCTGGGTACGGTTTCAGCTTCTGGCTGATCCTTGTTAGTGCAGTATCCCCGCCTTTCTTGCGGGAGCCCTGTTTCTATTCCCCGTGGGGAGAGTTCTGAGTTTTACCCAGGCTTCTGTTGCATTGGAGTTGGTTAGGCAGTTACTCTGGCCTATTCCTTTAAGGGGGAAGAACTTCCCTCTCTTTCTGTTCTGTTCCACTTGTGCTTGGGTACCTTTGGCCCTTCAGCACTAGGTTTATGTTAAGCAGGTCTGCTAGACGGCTGCTTGTTCTGTTCATACCTTTTCAAAGGTTTTGTTATGCAATTGACGTTAGAGCCTTTGCTCCTGTCGTGCTTGGTAGCATGGTTGCAGGTGACAGCGCCTTTACTGTCTGCTGTGTCTTTTTTGTTGGGGATCCCACCCTTCTTTACGGACACTGCTATTGGATGTTCCACATGTAATTACTACATCTGGAGCAGGACGTGCTGTATGCTTAGAATAATACAATTCTGTGAAATACTCACCTGTAGAATTGGTATTATACGCATACAGCACCTCCTGCTCCAACCCACCCTGGTTTCACTTTGTTCTGGATCCCCTGTATGGTGATTGTTATCATTGCTACTGTTACCAGTTTGGTGGTTGGTTTCTCCCGGCTTCTTTTTCTCACTGCTTTTCAATGCTGGGGATTTGTGGGAGGTCCCTCGGTATATGAAGGGCCGGGAGGAGCCTGTTTTCTACATGTCTGCAGCGCACGGCGCCTCAGGCGGAGGATTACCCACATGTAATTACTACATCTGGAGCAGGACGTGCTGTATGCGTATAATACCAATTCTACAAGTGAGTATTTCACAGAATTGTATTTTTTAGATTTTGACTTGCCTAATAAGACTTTAATGGTTGAGGACTGCATCCAACATTAAGGAAATTCATGAAAAAAATTTAGAACATGAGGTATAAAATGTGTTTTTTTTCATGTTTCCACTTCTTAATATCCAAAGTTAAAAATGAGGCATACACCAAACATCTTGAAAACAAGAGGTTCAGTTTGGCCTGGTCAGCGTGGTAAAGGTCACACTTTTCTTTGTCGGTTATGTTGCACAGCAGACACTCGGCTCCTCCAACAGTTAATGAGATTTTGGCAAGAGAGCAGAACAAGGTAGCCCTGGAGGCTCTCTTGTCTCACATGTCTACACGCGAGCCCCCATTTTCCTCTGCACCGCACAAACCGCAGGGCAGCCTCACAGCTAAATTTAGAATGCAAAAAGGACAGAAAAAAAAATACAAATTCAGTGTTTCTATTTTTGTAGCATCAGCAGGAAAGGAAGCGACATAACAGAATAGAAGACAGCAAAAAGGCATTAAATCCCTGAATAATACATGGAGCGGAGCCAAGAAACCTCACATCAGCAGGCAGACAGGCAAAGATGAACAGTCAGGGATTAGGGAAAAAGGGGCACATCTGCATTAGGCTAAGGCTCAGACTTTGAACTCCTAATGACAGGATTGCATTTCTCCAGATACCTCCTACAGCATGTAATTCAATAAACGCCTCCCTTCCCGTACACGCCAAAGATCCGGGCATATAATCCAATCAGGAACCATTGTGGTACATGTAATGTAATCATTCAGTCTCAAGGTCCTTGATAAACATCTAAAGCAATCAATCTGTAAAAGAACAGACCAGGGGTGGTCAGGAACTTGATTAACAACATGTCCTAAATACCTTTACTCACCCCATCTAATGAACTGGTTATACAGCCATGATATCTATAACTTTATAGAGAGCAATACTGTAAATTAGTGCCCCCAACTGTTTTAGCCCCAGGCCCAGCGTGGGTTGGGGCATATATTGGACTGGTAACACTAGCTTTATAAATTATACATATAGCTAAGGGGCAAATTGAGCCGCCCGATCCCTGCTAGCCTCTGGCTGGGGACATGCCTGTCATTCACAAATGGCTGACGTGGGCGCACGTCTGCTAAAAGATATATAATGTTGAAGCAGGGGTCAGGTAAGTTTTACCGGGGATCCAGGGGTTTGCAAATTGGGATGCCCTGAGGAGTGTTAATCAGGTGGCCCAGGAGTCCCCCTCCCCTCCTCCAGCACATACTTCCGCTACCGCAAGTTTCCGCATCTGCCATTCCAAGAGCGTTCGTTATAATAATTTTCATTGCATGTAGGTGCATTCGCATAATTCAGAGCCTCCATCGGGAGCACTTTGTTTTGTCCTCGTTGTTGCATAAGCCATTGAAAGCGCTGTGCGTACGACCTCCAGCGTTTTTAGGGTGTTTTTCAACGTGCCGAGCTACGTAAAGTTTTAGTGTCCATCGAGGCCCTACTAGTTCCCTTTAGAAAAGAGCTGTTTTTTTCATTAATTTCCTTAATTTAGCCTATAAATTCCATTTTTTGTACCTTTATCAGGAATGTATACGTATACGCAGGTTTGTATGCATATGCGAGTCTCTCTTAGTATTTACCATTCTTCATCTCCTGGCCCTGGTATTTCATTATTACTTACTTGCTGTGCCAGATCTCTTCTGTCCCAAAGTGCTTAGCTCTGTCCATCCTTCTCTCCAGCATTGCTCCTTCTCCTTGCTTGGTCTTAGTTTAGGATCCCATGCATTATTCTTCCTAATGCTTACCTTTACCACTTTCATGTTTGGCATGCATTGTTCTCCTATTCTTCTTAATGATTAACTTTACCACTGACAGTATTTAAATGCATTGTTCTTCTATTCTTCCTATTGCTTACCTTTACCACTTTCATGTTTGGCATGCATTCTCCTATTCTTCCTAATGCTTACCTTTACCCCCTTCTTTTCTCCAGTGAAGCTCATTCTCCTTGATAGTTGTATATTTGGGATGCCCACATGGATAGAATGTAAACATAACTATGGTTGCAAATTATATTTAATGAACGATACAACATTGTTAATTAATTATTAGTAACAAATATTTTATTTTTAATTATTCTTTTGGTATTGGTAATTTCAGTTTTTTTCTAAATGTGTAATTTTTTTATTTAATTTTTTTAAATTAAAAAATAGACAAAAATATTTAAAAACAAAAAACTATATACAGTGTTGGGGGTGGGTAAAACAATTAGCGTCGAGACTCTGCTTCCTGCACACCTGAAGAAGGCATGTCAGTAAATAGTCACAAATCTTTAAACTTACTGGTGGGGCAGTCAGGGTTGGGGAGCCACTCTTCTCATTGGGACCTGCCACACCTCTTTGTCCGAGTCTGTAGAAGAAAACAAAAAATAGTTAGTGAATGTGTGAGGTATGAATTGGCTTGTGTAGTGTGTGAGACATCACCCACCTTCTTCACTTGCTGGGGCATCCCAACATCTGCATCCCCTCACTGTTCACCCGTGTGGCCCGCTTGGTGATCTAGAATAAAATATCCAACATTATAACAAATACGTGTGAGTGTTTAGTCTGTGTTTCCTGTGTGTGTTTGTGTGTGATGCTCATACATGACTCATCATGGTCACTATTTTGTGACTTCCTGCCCGACATCCTCTGCAGGTTGGTCCTGGTGAGCTTGGGCTCACCTGCATTGAGGATGGGCGAGGATGTTGGCACTTGACCCATACCACCTACACATGCACCAGATCTTGGCCGGACTCCTCACCTCTGGGTGAGCTGCAATCTTTGGCAGAACTCAAACAATAGAAGAGAATAGCATTGTTTTAAACACAAACCAGCCTAATATAATTGAAGTAGTGAATGTTTAGGCAAGAATTGTTACTTACTATGGAATAGTCCTCAGAAAAACTTCCTCATTCAGGTAAAACTTACCTGACCCCTGCTTCAACAGTATACTGTATATCTTTTAGCAGACGTGCGCCCACGTCAGGCATTTGTGAATGACAGGCATGTCCCCAGCCAGGGTGTTTTTGGACTTTTGCGTAAGATTATTGGGTCACAATGTTCACAATATACTATAATGTAATAGTTTAGTGACAATAATAAAAAAGTGACTCTTTCTTTCAGTGTAATCTCACTGAATACATGAAAACAGGGTTTGAAGCATACAGAACAAACCTTAAAGTGGACCAACACCCACGGGTGATCGGCCCGGGAATCTATAAGATTCCCGGGCCGATCACCCCCCACCCCGCGGGACATCCGAGATCGGGATGTCCCGCGGGGTGAAACCCCCCCAAACACCCCAAACTCCTTACCTTATCTTCGGCGGCGGCCGGCCGCCGCCGCCTCCCTCGCGCTCCTGTAGGCGTGCGCGTGCCCGCGCCGGCCGTCTGCGAATGGCCGGCGGGGGCGCGCGCGCGCCGAAAGTGACGCGAGGGAGGCGGCGGCGGCGGCTGCCGCTTAGACGTTCTTGTACGTCGGCGCTGGGAGCGGGGAGAGGTGAGTTTTTCGGGGGGTTAGGGGGGGTTTCACACAGCGGGGCACCCCGATCGGGGGTGCCCCACCGAAGTGGACCAAGACCCAGGATAGTCAAAATCCTGGGTGTTGGTCCACTTTAAAGGCCAAGCCTTGTATTAAATCCAAACTCACATATAGACATATAAACAAAGACACCACAAAAATTGCACTGGAAACAAAAAAATTAACTAAAATGACAAGGGGATTTCCCTTGCCGACAAACCTCTCGTTAAGATCACGGTTTCAATAGCTAGGCCATCAAGCCAGCATTCGTAAATTCGGGTGCCGAAGAGGCCCGTGTGAGAAGATCTGGATCATCGGGAAGCTGCCAATGATCTCCTGCGGACATCCTTATTATGTCGGAGAACCAGCTTCTCCTTGGCCAACGAGGAGCCACCAGAATGGTTGGTACTCCTTTGCGAGCTACCTTCTTTAGGACTCGACCCAGGAGTGTGAACGGAGGAAATGCAAATGGGAGATTGAACCCTGACCACAGAGTAATCATTGCATCTGTCGCCACGGCCAGCCTCCTTTACCGGTTTTTGGGATGCCCTTGACCCAAGAAAATCCGACACATGGTGCTTCCAGACTGGAGCAAACTGCATGAGCCGACCCCCCACCACACAGGTGGGGGTGCCCCTTTATGTCTTAGCTGGAGGCTGGAGGCTTAGATTTACCTCCCCAAGAGGCTCCTGGCCTGTTCTAGGACTTCTGCCTGCTCCAGAACTCCCTGTGGGAACCTGAAAAGAAGGAACCCCTGGCGCCTCGAAAAGATTGGGATGCCAAGGAGTTACGAAAAAAAATGAGTGTACTTCCTCCTTAGATAAAGCTTAGCCACCTCAACCATAATGTCAAGGTGTTCCCCAAACAATCGACCCCCCAAGAAGGGGAGGTCCGTAAGGGAGCTCTTAGCCGCGGCATCTGCAGATCATAAGAACGGCGAAAAGCAACAAGCAAGGCGGAGGGAAAAGGATATCTAGAATCCTGGGAACAGGAGGAAACTTATTTGATTTTTCCCCATTCCTTCAGCGCCAAATTGGAAAAATGGGACTGCTCCAGAAAGACCCAGCTAGGTCTTTCGGGCCTAAACAAGTCTCCCTTTCTTCTCTTGGGGGCTCTAGAAGGGGAAATATGTAGAACCCCAAAAACAGAAGAAAGTAAGCCCCTCCACAGATCATCATCTGATAAATAAATACAATTTGAACCACTGTCTTCCTCACTAGAGGGCTGTTCAGATTGTGAATCCTTGACCTCCTGAACCACCTCCTCCTTGGACTCTAAGGAAGCAATAAACCATCCTCAGAAATAGAGGGATCTAAATGTCTCTTCTTTTCCGAGACCTTCCTAGGGGCTAATGATAACAAATGCTTCTCTAGGGGGGCTAATCTCTCTGCCAATTCTGACTGTGGCAATAGCCCTACTATGGTTGGAAGCAATACCCTTGGCACAAATAGAACATACCGTGCTAAAGCCACCCAGGGGATTCTGTCTACACAAAGGACAGAGACTGCCCTAATCAGCTGGGATACCAGATTCACTATCCCCTGATGCCTCCGACATAGTAATTAGCTTAGCCAAAATGACCTAAGGGCCTAAGACCAAAATCCCAGACCCTGATAATAATCAAAGGGACTGGGAGGAACCACAACTCCTCTATCCTTCTTCCTACATTTAAAAATAAAGACACAATATACATATAAATATACATAACACTTCACCACCCACGGCTTGGAGTGCCCCCTTAACTGAACCAGAGGCTGGGGCCTGGTAGTAGCCGCTGCACCCCGGAAATTTTTCTGCGAGACAACCAAAGAGCAATGGTGGCCGTGGAGGAGAATGGCTACATTGAAGAGGCGAACGGCTAGGAGTGAGACTGAAAGCTGCTGCCGCAACGGCGAAGTGGCTTTACGGAGAGTGGAGAAGAAGCGGCCGAAGGCTGCAGTCCCCGCTTTAAAGTAGTTGTCGTTACTACCAAAAGGTGCCGGAAGACCGCAGAGTGAGCCACGACCTTTCACCTCCCTCAGTGACCAGAGAGAGAGAGTGAAGCACAGCCATGCCGCCCAGGCATGCCGCTTCTGCCTGAAACTCTGCCCGCCTCCTCCTGCAAAGTTCACGCCCCCTTAAAGAAAAACGGTGCGAAATTCTAAAATAAAAAGGAAAGTTAAAAAATGTGGGAAGAAGGGGGTGAATATATAGAAAAATATTCAACCACTACGCTAAGGGGGTCCTAGATTACCCCTGAACTTCCATCCCCATGTAATTAAATGCCGCACTCTGAGAATAAAATCAACAATATTTTATTAATAAATTATTACTCATAGACAACACAAACTGCAACACACCGCAGTACACTATACAAAATTAAAAAACATATACACACACAACGGGGGATTAGCCTCCGGATTGTGACTATTATCCGTAGAAGTTTAAGCCATAATTGCAATTCACATATAGATGTTAAAATATTATTTCATAACTGGGCCTACATATAGAATAAATTATGTTTTTATATTATATATGCAAAAATAATGCCTAGATTTATTAGTGGCCAGGAGGAATTGTTTACCACGTGATAAGTGAATAATGTTGAAAAAAACTGGCCTAATTATAACCACTATTAATTTGGAAATGAAACCAGGTGCTATTTGACAAAATTATAACACACTATAACCCACCAATAAAACAACCTTGTAAGTACAACAATGTGTTAAGTGCATAAATGTGATGTTACATGTGAAAAATGAACAACCATTGTAAATATCTATATAAAAAAAAAAAAAAAAAAAATATATATAGAAAAATATAACAAGTGTAAACACCCTGAAAGCGCCCCAAGACCCCGACGCTTACCTTACCACACACAGATCCCAATCAGCAGAGCTGGGGAAGCAAAAATGGGTCAGGAGATCCGTGGGCGTGCAGGAAGCTGACAGGGTAAATCCCCCGCTTCCTGCCAAAACCGAGAAAAGTGAGTAAGAAAGCAAAAAATAAAAAAGACTCAGGGCGAGGTGCTAGAGACAGAATTTTGGAGCGTTTAGTGTAGATTAGGCAGAGTCCGATATTCCTCCATGAGGGTTTTGGTACATAAATGCTAGTAGGCATTTCAGCTTCTACCAAAGAAATCAGACAATATATGTCAATAAATGATGTGTAATAATGACAAATAACACAGAGGAAATAAATATTTAACACAAAGAAAGAGGCGCAAAAGCGAAGGAAAGTTTTGAAACTAGCGGAACTCAGAAAGCAATTCTTGCCACTTTTTCCCAGTGTCCTGTTCAGGTCGCTCCACTTCTGACATGTGGGTAATCCACCACAAGGTGGTGCAGTGACTGCAAGATGAAAATCGAAGCTCCTCCCGGCTCCATATAAGGCAGCTGTCTCCCGAAATTCCCCAGAATTCTTCTTGCAGTCTGACTGCGAAGAGCGTGCTATTACTCTCTCTGGATATCGCAGGCGAGCGGGGCATCTCAAGCCCGTCGGCCACTGCATCCCTGTTCCCACCTTCTTCCAGGGACCCATCCTGCCTCCCAGCCTTGGCTACGGAACAGGTGACGGTAGGGGAATGCCAAGGGTCAGGCGTTCGGCAGAGCTACGCTAGCCGGCCGTAGGCAATGGTGAGCCTATATGGGGGGGGGAGGAACCACCTAGGGACCCTTCATTCCTGTATGTCACCCACAAGCTTTATTGATATTTGTATGTATGTTTTAACTGGTTTAACTTTTTGCTTGTACTCACCTCCCTCATTCCTGTCTCCCCTTACCTCTCCTCCTGTCAGGTGCTGTGAGGGAGGGGGGGCGTGGGCCCCTGCGGGAGCCGACGGGCGGCCGTCCTGTGCGGGTGCCTGCCTCGCTGTGCGGGCGCGAGATAGCGCTCCGCGGCGGGGAGGGGCCTCCTCTGACTGCCTCTTGCTCTGCTGTGGTCCGGGCGCCATTTTCCCTTCATTGGCGCCTGGAGTTTGCGTGCTGCGGGGGGGCGGGGTCGCGCGCGCTCCGCGTCATCGCTGCGCCCAGATCGGCGCCATTGTATCCTGCGGCCTGCGTGCGCTCTGACAAGCGCTGGTCTCTCCCTCCTGCCCTTCACATCTGGAGGGCACCCCTCGATAGTGGCTGCACTGCCTCTTCCAGGATCAGTCGCTGCACTTGGCTCTTCTGTCCACGCTGCGGTCCGTGAGTCCTTTTCCTTGTCATCTCTGCCATGCATGTGCTGTGGGATGCTCATGGCTTTTCCCTTTGTGTCTTCCAGACGGGTCCCATTTTACTCAAAATTGTGGTTCCTCCCGGTCTTGTCCACCCCCCCCCCCCTCTCTGCAGTCTCTATTCTTGAAGGGACCTATAAGAGGGACTAAATTGGGGATTGTCCGGGTTTGGGCCGTCAGTGCCTTGTAACCCGATTCCTGTTGCTACTAATCACCATAATGGAGGCTTCTGGGGATAGTCTCATGTGTGGTACATGCCCTCTGAGCGGTCTCAGCGCAGTTTGTGTATCTTGCGCCAAGAGCGTTATTCTGGAGCAGGATAGGGCGGGCGCTGCTGTCCGCAGCCCTATTCTATCTGCGGCCTCGCCAACACCCCCGCACCTGCATTTAGCTCCCAGTGAGGGGGAAGCCAGCAGGGGGTCTCAAGCGGATTTGACACTCCAAGTGGCCAGCATAGAGAGAAAATTATCTCGCTCGGTTGCCAGCAAGGCCGTGGGTAAGACGTGGGTGAGCCGGGTTATTCGCTTTTTGCCGACGATGATGATGATGATTATGAGGTTTTTGTTGGTCGGGACTCCATGGAGGAGGGGGAGTTGTTTCATGACTCCTCAGGGGATTGACCGGGTGGCTATGACAGCGATCCTGGGTCTTCCTCAGGTGGGGATTTGTGGCTCCCTGATGACACGGATAAGTTGTTATCTGCGGTATTTGAGACCTTGCACATTGTACCCCCGAAGGCGGCCAAAAAGAAGCAGGGGGATTTATTTTGGCCTGAGAGACAGCATCTTGTTTTTCTCCAAAATGGTTTTTAAGGAATGGGAAAGGCCTAATAAATTACCGTCGGTGCCTAAGGGCCTGGACAGACAGTATCCTTTCTCTGAGGACTTGATTCGCCTTTGGTCCTGTCCCCCGGAGGTGGATTCTCTTGTTCTGGGGCTCTCCAATACCACGGTTATGCCGTCACCTGATACTGCTTCCTTGCGCGACCCTGCTGACCGTCACATGGATCAGCTGGCTTGTCACGCCTTTACCTTTGTGGGTGCTGCCCTTCGTCCGGTTTGTGCCGCGGCCATTGTCTCCCTAGCCATTAAGAAGAAGGTGAAACGTCTTGTTGATATTGCCAGATCTCGCAAGCGGGCGCAAGAGTATAAGGATCTCCTAGCCTGCAAAGACTTTATTGCTTTTATAGCCTCGGCCATGGACAATAGCATCTGGCTTGGCGTCAGGGCTTCGGACCTGCTGGTTGCGCTCCGTTGCTCTTTCTGGCTGTGGCAGTGGACAGCCGACGCCGCTGCCAAGAGATCACTCACTAGTATTTCCTTTTTGGGGCTTCAGTTATTCGGGGAGCGTTTGGATCTCCTGACAAATGATGGGAAACTCCCTCAGCGACAGAAGCCTGTGCGGCCCCTTCGGGGCTCGTCTACTTTTCGCTCCTTTAGAGGAGGAAGTGGCTCTTCCTTTTCAGGTGGCTGCAGAGATTCCTGGGGACGAGGTAGGTCCTGTGGCCGACCCAATCCCTCTTGGGGATCCAAGCCCCCTGCCAAGACCCCTCAGGCATGAGGAGGCTCCCTCACCCATTCGGGTGGGGGACCGCTTCTGATATTTGCTCACGTCTGGAGACAGTATGGCTCGGATCAGTGGATTCAGGAGGTTTCCTTCGGTTACAAAATAGAGCTGGCAGCTTGGCCGCCCCCAAGATTTCTTCAGTCGCGGATATCCCAGAACCCATTGACGGCGCAGGGTCTAAGAATGGCTGTTCAACGCCTTCTGTTATCCGGGGTGATTTATCCGGTGCCACACCGGGAGCGAGGTCGAGGGTTCTATTCCAATCTTTTGAAGGTACCCAAGAAGGACGGTACTCTGAGGCCTATCCTGGACCTGAAGGGTCTCAACAAGTTTGTCAGATTCAGACATTTTCAAATGGAGACCTTACGGTCTGCGGTGAGTTCACTTCGGCCGTGCGACTTCATGACCACGGTGGATATCAGGGATGCTTACCTGAACATTCCTATATTCCAGGGACATCAGAAGTTCCTGAGGTTCGCACTGGAGGATCAGCACTACCAGCTTGTGGCGCTACCATTTGGGATATCCTCAGCCCCCCGGGTGTTCACCAAGGTGCTGGCGGGCGTTATGGCCCTCTTGAGGAGCCAGGGTCCTTTCTGGCTCCTTGCTGGGAGATTGTCACCATGGACTCCAGTCTGACCGGCTGGGGAGGTTTTTGGCAATCGCTGAAGTTCCAGGGCCAGTGGGGTCTGCAGGAGGCCCATTTGCCCATCAATCTCTTGGAGCTGAGAGTGATCCGGTTGGTTCTTTTTCATTTGACTCCCCATCTACGGGGCTGTGCGGTCTGGGTCCGTTAGGACAATCAGGCGGCTGTCGCCTATATCAATCACCAGGGCGGGACTCGGAGCAAGCGAGCCCTCAAGGAGGTGATCCAGATCCTGACTTGGGAGGAGGAGAATGTTCCCTGCATCTCGGCGGTTTACATGCCCGGGGTGGAGAACCAGGAGGCAGACTCCCTGAGCAGGGGGGCCTCACGTCTGGGACAATGGTCTCTCAGCAAGATCTTTCACGCTCTGTGTCGCCGCTGGGGTCAGCCGGATGTGCACCTGTTTGGAGTTCTTACAACATGGATTGGACTCGGGTCTTCAGCTGAGTAGTCTCAAGGGTCAGGTTTCGGCCTTGGCTAGTATTTTCCAAAGATCCTTTGCCAATCATAGACTTATCAAGACTTTTTTCCAAGGAGTTACTCATGTACGTCCAACCGCGTAAGCCTCTGTTACCGGTGTGGGATTTGAACTTGGTGCTTTCTGCTCTCCAGGGTCCTCCCTTTGAGCCCTTGTGCAATGCTGCCTTATCCATTCTGACTCTAAAGGTGGTCTTTTTGGTGGCTATCACTTCGGTGCGTCACGTTTCAGAGCTGGCGGCGCTTTGTATGAAGCCTCCTTACTTTGAGCGGCATCAGGATAAGTTGGTTTTTCACCTTAAACCTGATTTTTTACCTAAGGTTGTTTCTTCCTTTCACCTCAGTGAGGACATTGTTTTGCCTTCCTTGTGTCCCGCACCTTCTAATTCTAAGGAGAGGACCCTCCATGCCTTCGATGTGGTCAGAGCTCTTAAGTACTACCTAGTTGCAACTAAATCCTTCGGATTCTCTTTTCGTTCTCACTGATGGGCCTAGGAAGGGTCTGCCTCCAGCCAAATCCACTCTCAGCAAGTGGATCAGACAGGCGGTGGTACACGTGTACTCTGCCAAGGGAAAGGAACCCCCTTTTCGGATCACAGCTCACTCTACCAGAGCTATTGGTGCCTCTTGGGCTTTTCAGCACCAGGCATCGGTTGAACAGGTTTGTAAGGCCGCTACTTGGTCTTCGGTTCATACTTTTACAAAGTTTTACAAGGTTGATGTTCGGGTCTCAGCTGATGCTGTTTTCGGCCGTAAGGTGCTTCAGGCAATAGTGTCATGAACTACATGCTGTTGCTCTCTGGGGATCCCACCCTTCTTTTGGACACTGCTTTTGGATGTCCCACATGTCAGAAATGGAGCAACCTGAACAGGACACTGGAAAAAATACAATTCTGTGAGTACTCACCTGTAGAATTGTTATTGACGGTGTCCTGTTCAGGTCGCTCCATCCCACCCTTGTTCTGTTATCCCTCGCCTGTTAAGGTGATTACTGTTGTATTCGGCTTAGTCCTTGGGTTTTCTTTTTCTCTTGAGAGTGTACATGCTGAAGCTATGTGATGTAACATGGTTTCCTGGCCTCCGGGCATGTCTGTTTTACTGCTTTTGAACCACTGGGGAATTTTGGAAGACAGCTGACTTATATGAGCCGGGAGGAGCTTCGATTTTCATCTTGCAGTCACTGCGCCACCTTGTGGTGGATTACCCACATGTCAGAAATGGAGCGTCCTGAACAGGACATCGTCAAAAACAATTCTACAGGTGAGTACTCACAGAATTGTATTTTTAAACTACTGAAGGTTCTACTGAACACTGTTCAGGACATAATCAGAAAGTGGAACATCATCATTTCACCATTAAAGTGCTAAAGAAAAGCATGCTGAAGTGTATTTAAACTTTGTTCAAAAACATTTAGATAAGTCTGTGAAATACTGGAAGAATGGGGAGTGAAAATACAATTCTGTGAAGTACTCACCTGTAGAATTGGTATTATACGTATACTGCTCCAGATATAATACTTACACTTGGGTTATCCTCCGGCAGAGGGCGCTGTGCACTGCAGACATGCAAAAACAGGCTCCTCCCGGCCCTTCATATACCCAAATCCCCAGCATTGAAAAGCAGTGAACCAGAAGCCGGGAGATTCCAACCACCAAAAACAACTGGTAATGATAACAATAACAACAATCATCATACAGGGGATCCAGAATAATGCAAAAACCAGGGTGGGTGGAGCAGGACGTACTGTATACGTATAATACCAATTCTACAGGTGAGTACTTCACAGAATTGTATTATTCTAAGTATACAGTACGTCCTGCTCCAGATATAATACTTACACTTGGGGCATCCAATAGCAGTGTCCATAAAGTAGGGTGGGATCCCCAACAAAAAAAGGCACAGCAGACAGTAGAGACACTGTCACCTGTAACCTTGCCACCGAAGGCGACAAAAGCAAAGGCTCCAACGTCAACATCATAAAAACCCTTAAAAGGGTATGAACCAAAAACCGAGGTAGCGGTTTAGCAGACTTGTACAACAAAACCTGGTGGTGAAAGGCCCAAGGATACCTAATCACCAGTAGAATCAGAAAAAGGTGAGAGAAGTTCAGCACCTCAAGGGAATAGGCCTGTCAAGATCAAATGCTAACAATATTCCAGGAAGAAGCCAAATCTTCCCTAGGACCAGAAGGGAAAACCATCCAAGTAAAGGCTAGGTCAAGGGCCACTTAACCCCTGGAAGCAGACAAGATCAGGCACATACAGAGGTAGGTGCCCACAAACCCCAAGGGGCATCAGTCCCCCTAAGGGACCAGAAACAATCCAGGAAAAAAAATTCCAGCACCTGATGAGGGAAAATAAATCCCCTTTCCTCAGAGTTACTAGGAATAAGGCACAGAAGGAAGACAATGTCTTAAACACATGAGCCTAAGCCACCACCAGAGGTAAAAGGTCCGGCGTAAGGCAGAGCACCATCCTATCCTGGTGCATAACAAGGAACGAGGGCTAGCGAAACAGAGCCACCCGCTCAGACACACGTCTGACTGAGCCAGTAGACCCAAGGGACAACGTTGAAGGTAAAAGAAAGCCAGACAGCATCCTGAATCGGTCCAAAAAGGAACGTCCCACAAGGCAAACGGAATAAAAAATTCAAATCCCAACAGGGACCATAGAATTAAGTGGGGCACGCAATGAGCGACCCCCGAAACAAAGCTTAGCTGAGGGAAATAAGCAAAAGACTTCTGCCGGAAGGCGGACAGGGTAGAACCTGACCCTTCAGAGTACCGAGTTGGGGAGCCAACTCCAAGCCATGCTGTAATAACTCTAGAGCCCTGGGAACAGAGAATGCCCAACAGGGAAGAGACCTAGACTAACACCAATCCATATGGGTAGGCCATACCTCATAAGAATGGAAGAAGAAGAAGAGCCCTGCTCTCAGACTTCCAATAGTCAGGTCAGTCACAAACACAGAGGAGAGAAGCCTGTCTCCATAAGGACGGAAGGACCAGCAGTCAGGCCGGCTAGGCCAGAGACTGTAGAAGTGGAGTGACGTAAAGGAGGCCCTGAGCGAAACAGGGAGACACCCCTAGCAGAATGTACAGAACTACTACCCTAAGGTATCACGTCTGCGAATCCACACTCCACTAGGCCACCCAATGGTCCCCCTACCAGAGCGATTCTGCAAAGAAAACCCGCCTAGCAGGGGGAAGGGAGACAAGACATACAGGCCAGAATGTCCTATCATAAAATTACTAAATCCTCATGACCACGGCCAGATGAGCCAGGGACAGGGAAACGAGTGGCAAGAGCTTGAAAAAGTGACGGTGCACCAAACAGAACCATACTGGTTGAACTTCATAGTGATCCAAGAATTAGCACATCCTGTCACAGAGGGACCTCCACAGGAGCGAATACCAATGATATGCAGGCAACATTATCCTCCACCCAGATCAGGAACATATACCCTTCTGGGGAACCATCCTGCTCCAGGCCCCACACAGATGATTAAGGTAGGCCACAGTCGTCAGACAGACCGAGCGCCACCCAGCAGGCAGGCCGGGAAGAGAAGTCAAGCGAGATAGCATCAGCCTGAAAACTCACTGTTTCAATACTAATAGATACAAGGACCTCCTAAAAGGCCCCACCTTCCCCACACCCGCATGGGGTTACAGAAGAAAACCTCCCCATCAACCTGATAGGTTGACATCCACGGTGATCGTCTCTATGAAGGGCAAAAAGAGAAACTGCCCCCAGACAGGTTCCTAGAGTAAATCCCCTCCAAGAGGGACTCCTAACCAAGGGGGAAGGCACACATGATCCCGCTCCAGGGATGCTGGGTCCCAGTCCAGTATTAGGAATAGAAGTTGCAGAAAAACCCCAGGTAGAGGAGTATAAGGGACTTCATCTAAGCAAGTCACCAAACGAGCCCATCAGCTGCATTCCTGCCTGGTGAAGGGACTGGAACAGCAAGGAGGGACTAAACCCACGCAACCAGATTGTCCACCTTATTGTTGAGGAAGGAAGATTCTCGCCTGAACCGAATCTAGATTCATCCCTAGGAATGGAGATACCAATCAAGAGGGCAAGGAGGACCTGAGGTGAATGAACACCCATCCAAATGACTCCCAAGGGACGCCACCAGCTGATAACTAGCTCGACCTGACATAGAGATTGGGAAGCGAGAAGGACCACCTGGCAGATCTCACGCGGGCGCCCCTTGGTCTCATCAGAGACCTAGCTTCCATTAGTACCTTGGTGAGCACTGTGGAGGCAGAAGAGAGGCCAGATAACAAGGCCACGGGTTAGCAGTGTTGGACATCCAACACAAACCTGAAGAGCCTCGGTGTCTAGAAGTGAGCGTAAGCATCCTTGATCTCCCCGGAAGGCAATGGCCACTAGGTGCTAGGCGCTGGTGGCCCATCCCAGATTTTTCATGCAGAAACTGCCTGAAATAGTAGAATTGCCGACAACCTGTGAATTCAGAAGGGCAGACTGATTAATCCTTTTGGGAGAATGTGAAGGGGTTGGTGTAGCGGCACCTGCCTCTGCCTGATAAGGGCAAACTGCAAGTGACCTCCAGACCCCGCAGGCCGTGCATGGCCTGCACCAGCACCCCAACAGAGGCAGGAACCAGGAGTACCCTGACAATCATAGGGGAGGCCGCGCAGCAAACTTTATCCTGTATCCGGAGGAAACTACCTCCTGTATCCACCAGAAAGAGGCAAAATGCCTCCTGATAGGAGCAAGGTGCTGCAGTCATCCCCTCACCCAGGCGGGCGAGGGCGCCCCATCATGCTTGAGGGGATTTGGTGGAAGATTTAGGTTTAACCCCGCCGGAGGGCCCAGAGCATTGTCTGTTGCTCGAGGGGTAGGGGTCTGCACTGAGACTCCTGGAGGACACCCCTGGTTCTTGTTTAACGCTATGGTATGGAGGGGGAGGGGTGTCCCTGTCCTGAGGGGGCCAAGACGGGCGCCTGCGCTGGGGTGATTTGCCCTTTTTTCCAAGAGACGGGCCCCAAACAGGCGTTGCCCTCTAAAGGGGAACCTGGTAAGAGTCTTTTTAGCAGCATAGTCAGCACCCCACTCTCGCAGCCAGACCAAGCGACGCATAGCCACCACGAGGGCGGAGGTCCTCGCACACATTCTAATGGTGTCATCCATAGCTAAAAGGATAAATCTTACAAATACATCACAACTGGAGAGTGCATTAAACACCTCCCAGGAGAGATCGTTAGCGTGATGCTCAAGAATCTGTCCGATGAGGGTTCTGGCGGCCACTGCAGTGATGGCCGCGGCACAGACCGGGCGCAGCGCCATTCCTGCACAAGAAAAGGCGTGGGAAGCCAGCTTATCCATGCGCCGATTCTCAGCATCCCGAAGGGTCCTGTAAGCAGGAGCTGCAATAAAGGGGGGGTTAGGAACCCCAATGATGGTGCGTCTACCACAGGGGGCGATGTCCAACAATCAACCATCTCGGGGGGGAAAATGGTATTTCCAATCCCAGTCTTAAAGGGGCCACAGCACTCAAACCAGTTAGCTTGCTGACCAACCTACAATCTGTCTCTAAACTAGGTTAAAAGCAGGGGGCTCGGTCACACACATCTGCAGAAGTATGCTTAAGCTGCACCTCACAGGGGCACCTTGGCGCTGGTGGTGCAGCTTAAGCATACTTCTGCAGATGTGTGTGACCGAGCCCCCTGCTTTTAACCTAGTTTAGAGACAGATTGTAGGTTGGTCAGCAAGCTAACTGGTTTGAGTGCTGTGGCCCCTTTAAGACTTTTGTATTCTAATTGCCCTGCTAATGTGCACCTCCCTGGTTAGTTATAAAATGGTCTGAGCGGCTGCCACCCCTCTTTTGTTTCTTTTGAATTTGTGCAAGCACATGGAGTGTGGGGTCTAGGCTGTATTGCAAGGTCTTTGACCCTTCCACCCCAAGGCTTGCACTTGAGGTTTAGGGAAACCTCAGGTAAGCCTGCTCCCAATTTATCTATTGCATTGTATGTCCCAAATGGGGCTCTTAGAGACTAGAATTAGTACTAGAGTTAGGACTGCACCTCACAGGGGCACCTTGGCGCTGGTGGTGCAGCTTAAGCATACTGCTAATGTGCACCTCCCTGGTTAGTTATAAAATGGTCTGAGCGGCTGCCACCCCTCTTTTATTTCCAATCCCAGTCCCCAGGGGCCCCTGGAAGTTTACCGGGGTGTTCCCATTCCTCGAGTACAAGAGCATGGAAGTGAGCCTGCTCTAGGAATTCCAAGCACGGTGTCGCTGTATGGAAATGCTCCCCTCTCGGCTTGGGAGCCGCGTTAGGGAGAGAGATAGACAGGGCCTTAAAGATCCTAATCAACAAACCAATGGTGTCAAACTGGTTCCAATCTTTATGGTCAGAATCGTCATGACTCCTCGGCTCCTCATCAGATGAGCCCGAGTCAGAGAACAGCCCTCCTTCATCAGAAGGGGTGCAGGCATGCGGAGTAGTGAACTCCACCGATCCTTTAGCAGAGGCAGAAACAGGGGGTATCGAGGACCGCTTCTTACCAGGGCCCGAGCGCTTTGTCGACCCCGTAATAATCTGGTCAGCCGTAGGCAGTCTGGAAGACGCAGCCGGCTGCAACTACCCACTAGTATGCGACTCAGCAGAAGCGAGATTTAAGCCTGGGGGAATAGGAGTGTTAGGGCGAGGAGCAGCCCCTGGCGATCCTGGTTGCAGGACCAGTACTCGCTCAGCACACGGTGCACAGATCGGTGCCCTGTCAGCCCCAAAGCGGGGATAGCCACACATTACACACCGCCGGTCTTGTCCCGGAGGGACCCCGGACACAAAATTCTGAGATGCCTCCATATGGTGATTATCAATGCAATATAAGTCAGTAGGGATTTATGCAATAGGCAACCCTGGATGTCCCAAAGGCCCATTAGGAATGTGGGAGAATGTTTGTAAGCCCGCTACGAGTTATGTTAGGCCGGGAGAAGCCACCAGAGTCTTTGACGTCTGAAGGACAGAAGGGGAAAAAGGTGTCAGGGCCATGCGCAGCAGAACAAAATTACTAATGATGAAAATCACCTGCGAGGGCACTTACTGACCAGGGGAGGAGAAGGACCGCCAACACGCGCGCAAATATCAACAAAATGGCGCCAACCGAACCTCGGAGGGCGGATCTAAACTGGGCGTGACGCGGAGCGCGCCACGCCAGGTCCCCGCCTCCCCCAAAGAGCACGAAGCTCTGAAGCAGCCGTTAAAGGCTTGACAAGCCAAGCATAGAATATGCCAGTAAAGGCATTTGCTAGTGGATACTCGTAAAGTCTAAATACGCCGCCACCATTCTGATGCCCGTAAGCGTGCACAAAAATTAGTTTCCTGCCCAAGATGCAGGATAATAAAGCAGGATGTGCTGTACACTAATGCATAGTAAATTGAGAAAGGCCAAAAACAACGGCGGCGGCCAGAATAGAAGGAGCAAGCAGCGCGGCTCTGGCACCTAGTTGCCGGTCAGGGGCAAAAGCACTGCCATAAGCGTGACAATACCGTACACTAAGACCGCCAACAGACACACACAAACACACCCCCTTTTTTTTATACGGGGGGAAACGAGGGAGCACGGCGACCCTTTACACAGGGTCCACCTCTACATGGGGCATGGGCCAATAATACGGGAGGGACATCCACTATGAGGCTCACCATCAGCCTAAACCGCCTACCCTATGGTGGGGGACTGCGGTGGAGCATGGCTCCGTTAAGCACACATGGTGCTGCCTACCTTCACCCGACCAGCGCAGCCCAGGCTGGGAGGCACATCACAAGGAGGATGGGTGGGAATAGTCCAACAGGGCCGCAGGCTGTACTAGCCCCGCTCACCTGCGAGAGAGTGATACTTCATGTCTTCGCAGTCAGCACTGCAGAGAAATCTGGGGATTTGTGGGGGGTCCCTGGGTATATGAAGGGCCGGGAGGAGCCTGTTTTTGCACGTCTGCAGTGCACAGCGCCCTCTGGCGGAGGATAACCCGAGTGTAAGTATTATATCTGGAGCAGGACGTACTGTATACTTAGAATATAGGGGGAAACTATGATTTAAATTAATATTTGCTGCACATTAATCTCCAATATTTCTACTAGAGACCATTATAAATATCGCAAATACTAATAATCATATCAGCCCAGCGGCTGATAATGTTCGCCGAGGCTGTCCTCATACATCCAGTGAAATGTCCCAGGCAGAAATATATTTAATACCTTAAATACTTTGCACATACAATCTATTGTGTGAGAAATTATCCACCACACACACAGTAAGATGTATAAATTGAAACGGGTTTAATTTACGAGAACAGTAAATAACCTTCACTAGCCCAATATGTTCATGAAGCTTCCCAGATAACCTTAACCCTTTAACCCTTTCGCTGCCAGCCTACCTGGAGTTTTTGTCACCCTTGGTGCCAGACCATTTTGCACTATTTTGCGCTCCCCATGTTCAAATGTGATTTTTGAAGGGATTTCCAGGGATTTCCCAGGAAAATGATATATTGTTTTTTTTCAGCAGAGTCTGGGCTTTAACATGAAATGTCTTGTGTAATTTTTTAGGTGTATTCTCAATACTTTTGGGTGAAATATGTGCAAAAA
This sequence comes from Gastrophryne carolinensis, assembly GCA_027917425.1. Taxonomy (NCBI): domain Eukaryota; kingdom Metazoa; phylum Chordata; class Amphibia; order Anura; family Microhylidae; genus Gastrophryne; species Gastrophryne carolinensis. The sequence continues at coordinate 50,294,548 of CM051235.1, read as the reverse complement.
AATAAAAAAAAGAATCTATTTTTTGCAATTTGTAGTGTTTTTTTGTAATAAAAAAATGTAAGTTTGTCAATAAAATCTTATTGCATGTGAAACCCCAATTAATCCCGGTCACAGCGTTACCACATATGTATAAGTAGACACCCTTTCCTGCCCAGGAGACTCCCCCAAACTGAAACAGCGCTTTAGGAGATTTTCAGATAAAATACAACTATGCTACGCACTAAGCGCACCTTGCGGTCTTTCCAGAAAAAGAACCCTTTAAATTTGAAATACCCCCAAAAAACTATATATTCTCTGGAAGTATACACCTCAGGCTTTCTAGACGTACCAGGTTTGTTGACATGGGCGCAATTTTCTGGAAGTAATCCCTCAATCAATTCTTTGGTTGCACAGAGTTTCCCTAAAAAAGAATAAAAAAGAAGAATCAAAGCCACATTTTCCTAAAAAAAACTATATGCAAACAGAAAAAAACAAGTAAAATCTGAAAAAGCAACAACCCCCGAACGGAACAATACCCAACATGCATAGGTACTGTCAAGGGAAGAGTTGCCAAACACCCCAAAGTAAAGCATGCGCATAACGGTAATTTTGCTTAAAAATTTCAGCTCTGCAGACAAAGTGCGCACCTTGCGATTTTTCAACCAAAATTTTTCAACCCTTTAAATTTAGAATATCCCCACAAACCATATATTCCCTGAAAGTACACATGTTAAGCTTTCTAAGAGTACTGAGCTTGTTGTAGTGGGCTCATCTTTCTGGAAGTAATCCATTGAAGAATCCTTACGTTGCACAGGGTTTCCCTAAAAACAATTATAAAAAAAGCAGAATAAAGACCATGTTTTCCTAAAATATCAATATGCAAACAAGAAAAAACAAGCTAAATCTGAAAGCGCAAGGTCCCCCGAGCAGAACAATACCCAACATGCATAGTTCCTATTAACCCTTTTAATTGTCAGCCTACTTGACGTTTTGTCACCCTCTGTTGACAGGTCATTTTTCCCCATTTTGCGGCATGATTAACTGTGATTTTTGCTGGAATTTCCAGAAAAATTATATACATTACATATACATTTTTTGCAGCAGAGTTTAGGCTTTAACATGAAATGTCTTGTTTGTAATTTTTCTACTGTTTTTTGAATATTTCTGCTTAAAAAAAACAAACAAAAAAAATATATATTTTTTTTTAAACAATTGTTTCCTTTATTTTAAATAAAACCTTTTTTTTTTAAATGAAAACCATATTGCATGTGATAGCCCCATTTCTCCCGATTACAACGGTACCACATATGTATCGGTAGCCCCCCCATTCTTGCCCTGGAGACCCCCCAAACTGAAAAGAGCTCTTTATTACATTTACAAATAAAATACAACTACTATCCACACTATAAACATAAGGGGTTAATTAAAAAAAAAAAATGACATAGGGTCCCCCCTACCAAGGGGGGGGGGGCATTTTTTGGGGTAATTTTAAGGGTTTAGGGTTAGGCTAACCCTAACCCTCAAAAATCCCCCCAAAAATGACATAGGGTCCCCCCTTTTTTGGGGGAATTTTAAGGGTTAGGGTTAGGCTAACCCTTAAAAATCCCCCCAAAAAATGGGGACCCCCCCCCCATGTCATTTTTTTTTATTTTTTTATTTTTTAAGGGTTAGGGTTAGCCTAACCCTAACCCTCACCCTTAAAAAAAAAATTTACATTTTTTTTGAATTTTAAGGGTTAGGGTTAGGCTAACCCTAACCCGTAAAAATAAAAAAATATACAAAAATAAAAATTCCCCCCAAAAAATGGGGACCCCCCCATGTCATTTTTTTTTTTTTTTTTTTTAAGGGTTAGGGTTAGCCTAACCCTCACCCTTAAAAACATTTTTTTTCATTTTTTTGAATTTTAAGGGTTAGGGTTAGGCTAACCCTAACCCGTAAAAATAAAAATACTTTTTTTTTTTTTAATTTTAAGGGTTAGGGTTAGGCTAACCCTAACCCTTAAAAATAAAAAAAATGACGTAGAGGGATACCCATTTTTTTTTTAATTTTAAGGGTTAGGGTTAAGCTAACCCTAACCCTTAAAAATGAAATAAAAATTACGTAAGGTCCCCCCTCCGGGGGGGGGGGGGGACCCATTTTTTTTTTTATTTTAAGGGTTAGGGTTAGGCGAACCCTAACCCTAACCCTTAAAATTAAAAAAAAAAATGACGTAGGGTCCCCCTTACTCGTCATAACCAGCCCGGGACCAGCTATGGGGGCTTGTAGGCACAGAGTGGGGGGGGCAGCTTTTGTGGCCCCCCACCCTGCAGCCTACGAGCCCACATACCCTGTGTGGGCCCGGGCTCTTCTGCCCCCCCCTGGGCTTTGGGGAGGCAGGTAATTGGGGTGCGGGGGTTAATGGCAAGCCACCCGCTAGTTGCAGGTGGCTTGCCAGACCCCAGCCTTGTGAACTGGTATAAGGGGTCTCATGGTCCCCTTACCAGTTCACAAAGGGTTAACATAAAAAAAAGACACCACACACAAAAATGTCATTTATTAAAAAAAAAAAAAAAGTTTTTCTTTTTACTTTACTCACTTTTACTTTACTCACCTCACGGGCCTCTTGCTGCCTCGGCTCAGCTGGCAGATGCCCTGGTGATCGCTGGCCAGAGGGGGGGGGCAGGGGATCAGAGCATCCCCTGCCCCTCCACTGCTCTGCCCAGCGATCACCAGGGCATCTGACAGCTGAGCCGAGGAGAGGCAGCAAGAGGCCCGGGGGGCTTAATAGCAAGATGGCGGCGCCCGTCGGGAGAGGAGGGGGAGAGCCCTTTCAGGCTCTCCCCTGAAGCTGAAGAGGCGGGGGGGCGATCGGAGGCCCCCCCAGTGAAGAGGAGACCCGGAGGGAGGCAGCGCGACTGCAGGTAAGTAAATGTCATTTGTATTTTATTTTTTTTTTTACAGTTAGCAGCTGCTGCTGCCAAACAGGGGGGGGGGGCTATTCCGGGGGCTCATGGGGGATCGGATGGCACCAAATTAAAGAGGAGACCCAGCCGGATCCAACGAGGGGTCAGGTGAGTATTTGTGATTTTTATTTTTTTTACTAGCAGGGGGGAAAGTCAAGCATGTAGATTCTACGTGCTTGCCACTTAAGCGGAGTAGAAGCAAGCACGTAGAAACTACGTGCTTGGCACTGAAAGGGTTAAGTGCCAGCCTACCTGGAGTTTTTGTCACCCTTTGTTGCCAGACCATTTTGCACTATTTTGCGCTCCCCATGTTCAACTGTGATTTTTAAAGGTATTTCCAGGGATTTCCCAGAAAAATTATATATTGTTTTTTTCAGCATAGTCTGGGCTTTAACATGAAATGTCTTGTTTGTCATTTTTAGGTGTATTCTCAATATTTTTTTGTAATAAAAAATGTATGTTTGTCATAAAAATCTTATTGCGTGTGAAATCCCAATTTCTTCCGGTTACAGCGGTACCACATATGTATAGGTAGACACCCTTTCCTGCCCAGGAGACTCCCCCAAACTGAAACATCGCTTTAGGGGATTTTCAGATAAAATACAACTGCGATATGCGCACCTTGCAATTTTTCCAGAAAAACAGCCCTTTACATTTGAAATACCCCCAACAAACTATATATTCTCTGGAAGTACACACCTCAAGCTTTCTAGGTGTACCAGGCTTATTGATGTGGCCAAAATTTTCTGGAAGTAATCCCTCAATGTAATCTTTGGTTGCAAAGAGTTTCCCTAAAAAAAGGATAAAAAATCAGAATCAAAGCCACATTTTCCTAAAAAAAAAAAAACGATATACAAACAAGAAAAAACAAGTTTAATCTGAAAAAGCAAGGTTCCCCGAACAGAACTATATCCAACATACATAGCTACTGTCAAGGGAAGTGTTGCCAAACACCCCAAAGTAAAGCATGTGCGTAACGGCAATTTTACTTAAAAAGTGCGCACCTTGCGATTTTTCAACCAAAACAACCCTTTACATTTGGAATATCCCCCATAAACCATATATTCCCTGAAAGTACACGTTAAGCTTTCTAACCGTGTCCCGGCTTGTTGTAGTGGGCTCATCTTTCTGGAATGAATCCCTCAAAGGATTCTTTGATGGCGCAGGGTTTCCCTAAAAAATGTATAAAAAAGCTGAAAAAAAAACCCCTCTTCCAAAAATATAAATATGCAAACAAGAAAAAACAAGCTAAGTCTGAAAGCGCAAGGTCCCCCAAACAGAACAATACCCAACATTCATAGCTACTTTTAACCCTTTTAATTGCCAGCCTACAAATGTAGAACAGTACCACATATTTATCGGTAGCCCCCCGTTCCTGCCCAGGAGACCCCCCCCCCAAACTGAAACAAGTACTTTATAACATTTACAAATAAAAAACAACTACCATCCACACTACAATGGGTTAAATCAAGAAAAAAAATGACAGAGTCCCCCTTACCCGAAGTAACCAGCCTGGGACCAGCTATGCAGGGCTTGTAGAAACAGGGCGCAGGGGCCAACTTTTGTGGCCCCTGGCCCTGCAGGCTACAAGCCCGCATAGCCCATGGCCACGGGCTCTTATGCCCCCCCCTGGGCTTTGGGTAGCAGATAATGGGGGTGGTGGGGGTTAATGGCAAGTCACCCGCTAGCAGCAGGTGACTTGCCAGCCCCCAGCCTTGTGAACTGGTATAGGAATCTCATGGACCCCTTACCAGTTCACAAGGGGTTAATTGTAAAAAAAACACACCACACACACAGAGAAAAAAAAAAAAAATATATATATATATATATATTTTTTTTTTAATAATTACCTCCCATCCATCTTGCACTGTGTCCCTTACCAATCACTGGCTTCTGCTCACCTGCTGGAAGCCGTTTATAGCTGCTGGGTGACAGAACATAAGGGGTTAATTAAAAAAAAGACACCCGGAGTGCGCATGCGTGCGGGGCGCGGATGGCAGCTTAGATCCGCGCTTCGCTGGTACCTGGCTCCCCGGCCCCCACAGCCCGCAGCAACTAGCGGTTTTGGGCTCCGCTTGCTGGGGCATACCCCAGGACCCCACTTACCAATTTTCGGGCGGATCCTAGGGGGTCCCGAAATTGCGCAGGGCAGCAGGCACTGCAGAGCAGCTGCCGCCATCTTGAATCTGGCCGCATCTGCCTGCTGTTGCTTGTGACCTCCCTGGCACAGCCATTTATTTAAGGGGGCAGGCACAGTCTAAGTGGGGGCCCGTGCTCCTGCAGTGTGCACCACATTGCCCCATAATTTTACCAAGGGATGCCCTATTAATCATAGGGATGGCCCCATAATTCTTTGGAATTCCTTGGAATTAGCAGGATTAGGACACAATGAAGGCAAGACAATGTCCTGATAGAGATGAAAGGCAGACACCACCTTAGGCAAGAAATCTGGCCTGAGCCGAAACACCACCTTATCCTGATGCCTCTCAAAATAAGGAGGTTTGATGGAAAGCGCCGCCAGCTCAGAAACTCGCCTTACAGAATTGATAGCCACCAAAAACGCTACCTTAAGAGTCAGAATGGGCAAAGCAGCCCCACGGATAGGCTCAAAGGGAGGACCCTGCAGAGCAGACAACACCAGATTCAAGTCCCAGACTGGTAGCATAGGCTTACGAAGTGGACGCACATGAGTAACACCCTGAAAAAAAGTTTTAACCAACCGGTGGTTGGCAAAGGATCTTTGGAAAAAAATTGCCAGAGTTGAAACATGGCCTTTGAGGGTACTTAGTTGAAGGACAGAATCTAAACCATGTTGCAAAAATTCCAGAATCCTGGAAATGGAAAAAACCCAACAGGGAAGAGACTTGGACTCACACCAGGCAATGAAAGCATGCCAGACCCTGTAATAGATAAAGGACGAGGATTTCTTCCTAGCCCGAATCATGGTATCCACAACAGAGGCAGGCAACCCCTTCTCTGTCAAGATGTAGGTTTCAGCAGCCAAGCCGTTAAAGCCAGCGTTTGTAAATTGGGATGGCGTAGCTGTCCCTGAGTGAGAAGATCTGGATCCCTGGGCAAGATGTACTGGTCTACTGCCAACTGCATGACGTCTGAGAACCACACCCTTCTTGGCCAACAGGGGGCCACCAGTATGGCTGACACCCCCTCCTGGGCAATCTTGCGCATGACCCTGCCCAGTAGAGGGAACACATAGGAAAGCCGAAACTCTGTCCAAGGCATTGTCAGTGCATCCGTGGCGAAGGACAGAGGATCCTGTGACAGGGAGACAAACCTGGGAAGTTTGTGATTGTGACGGGACGCAAACAGGTCCACATCTGGCTGACCCCAGTGGTGACAGGGAGAGAAACACCTGGTAGTTGAGGGACCATTCCCCCAGACACTACCTCCTGATTCCACCGGACTGAGACGTGAAACCTCCAGACGTGAGCAAAGAGCTGAAGCCGCCCCCCCACCCTGATGGGGGAAAGCGCCCTTTCATGCCTGAGGGGGCTTGGGTGAGGATTTTGTCTTAGGACCCCAGGAGATCTCCGCGGGCCACAGTAAAAGAAACTCCTCAGCCAGTTCTAGAACTACGGGAGGATGGGAGAAAGGCACCCATCCCCCGAAAGGACCGGGAGGCCTCCTACGTTGAGGTAACCTACCACCCCTGGCAAACAAATCCAAGCGTTCACCAAGAGGCGCAGGCCCTTGAAAGGGAAGCCAGTGAGAGCCTTCTTAGCAGCATTATCAGCTACCCACTGACGTAGCCAGACAGAGCGGCTCTTAAGCAAACCCTTAATAGCAATAGCTGTAATGGCAGAGGTACAAACCAGGCGTAGCTCGGTCCCCAAACAGACAAAAAGCATGGCAAGCCAGTTGGTCCATGCACCGGTCCTCACCATCCCTCAGGGTACTAGTGTCAGGAGACACGGGCGGCCGCGTTCGAAGGTGTTCCCTGCTGTTGGATCCCCACTCCTTTACTTTACGTGATTCACCCTTTGCCTGGCTGAGTATTCTATCCTGCTCTCTCCCCCTGTTTTGTCTCCCTCTATGCCCTGGTGATTGTGCGGGTTAAATATATTTTGTGATTTAATTTTAATATTGATTTTTGTGTTCATGACCAGTGTCACTGTTTGTTTGAATTTAGCACTGCTTGAAGCACTCCTGACAGCTTTGAGACATTGCTTCAAACACTGTATTTTTGCTAGCACCATTTATTTGATACTGTTTACATTACACATTATCACTGTGTTTATATATATATATGTTTCTATTTTTCACGCTGGTATAGGAATAAGAGTTGGTTAGTTTAACAGATGGTTTTAGGTAACCATTTTTTATAAGCACTGTCACTTTAATAATATGTATTTGGATTTGGAGGTGTTTTTTAATCTTTATAAAATAACCTTTTTTTTCTCTTACTGTGGGGTAGGTGAGGCGGGGTTTTGTGCCGGCACAAAATTTAGAATTTTTTCCAGGGTCCTTTAAAAACGTATTTACATTTTAGGAGTTTCCCAGATATTTGGGCTGTATAGGCAGCACTGGATGAACTTTGGGGATACACAGTATTTTAATGTGTTTGTATTTTGTCTTGTGTGTTATATTAGTGTTTGGATTCATGTAATTCTTAATAAATGATATTTTTTCTAATTAAATGGTGCTCCTACTCTTTAGGTTTCTGGACTATGTCCCATGGGCCTATTTTTTCTTGTTGAACGTATTTTGGTAGTGAAGCACAGTATTGTAGATTATGGGCGGTGCACCACTTGGCTATATATTAAGTGTCAGGAGAATGCATTGCAGATGTATTGGACAGCCCCAGAACCGGCGCGTCCACCTCGGAAGGACATGACCAACGCTTAATCACATCAGCAGGAAAGGGATACCTCTTGTCCCAACTCTTGGGAACCCCTGGCAGCTTGCTAGGCCGCTCCCATTCTTTGAGCACCAGATTATTAAAGTGCGACTGCTCCGGGAATTCCAAACATTGTTTAACCGTATGAAAAAGCTCACCCTGCTGCTGCGGAGTCATGGCAGGAGGGTAGATACAGAGCACTTCAAAAATATGAGCCAAAAGCCTGTCAGTGTCATCTGAGGACCATGGATCTTCTCCAAAGGGAGACCCTGTACCATAACCCCTAGGCTGCTCCTCAGATGATTCTGAATCAGAGAACAATTCCCCCTCCTCCAGGGGGGAATAACCAGTAGTGTCAAAAATTCCCTCAGCTTCCACAGGAAAGAGGGAAACGGCGGAGATAAATGCCGCTTCTTAGCAGAAGCCTTACGCGAGGCAGACCCAGCAATATTTTTCTAAATGTTGGCCACCCGTGCAGCCAAATCAGACTACCCACTGGTATGCTCCTCGCAGGGGGTCAGATGTAGGTGTGGGGGGGTAGGCAAAGCCCAAGGGGGCGCAGGCCCATCAACAGGTAACCCAGACTGCAGTGCAAGTACCTGCGGACGCAGGATACACATACCCCGACATCACCGATTGTGGATATCCACACGCAACACATAGCCGGGCTTGTCCCGAAGGAAACCCAGACCCATTATCCCCAGAAGCCTCCATATGGTGATTTGAATGGCACAGTAGGCCAGTAAGGATTAACGCTAAAGAGCTACCCGGGATGCCCCAATAAACCGCTAGGGAAGTGGGAGATGAGGGGAGAAGGCCAGGAGAAACCACAGGACCGAAGCTTTAACCCGCCTGAAAGACATAATCAAAGATTCCCATGAGAATAAGGCATAAGAACGACCCAGAAAAAAAAACACCCCACCGGGGTTACTCAAGGACCTCAGCGAGCCAGCGGCACGCAGCAGGAGACAAAATGGCGTCCGCAGACCTCGAGGGGCGTGCCGTGGAGATATGAGGTAAAATTCATCATTCACAGAGCCCGCCCCCCCTGAAGAGCGCGAAGCGCGTCCACATGATCCGGCCGACCAGTAGCGGCCCGGCATCTGCGGTGAATGGGGCTGCCATCCGCGGAGCGCGTTCTAATAAAAGCAACAAAGCACAACATATGTATACAGTCTTAAACCACTAGACAAAACACCCCCACCCCCCCCCCCCCCCGGAGATCTCCGGTGAGGGAGTAGAACGCAAAATTCCCAGGGAGAAATGGCGCCCAGGGACTAAGATGAGGAGTGAGGGTGAAGGGGGAAAATGGGCATAGGGTTTAACTGCACAGGGTAAACCTGGCAAAACCCATGAGGCAGTGAGGGCATCCCAACAGGCTCACCATTAGCCTAAACCGCCTACCCTGTCGGAGCAGGGACTGCGGTAGGAGCCTAGGTCCTCAGCACCATAGTGCTTCAATAGCCTACCTTCACCCGAACCTTATCAGCCGAGGCTGGGAGGCAGTAACTGGAACGGAACGGGTGGGAATAGTCCTGCAGGCAATAAGCCCCGCTCACCTGCGCCACAAAAGAGCTGTCTTCTATCTTCTCAGCGCAGACAGCAGAAAAGAACTGGGAAATTTGTGGGAGGTCCCTGACTTATATAGGGCCGGGAGGAGCCACAAGCTGTTTTCTGCAGTCCAGCGCCATCTTGTGGATGTATTACCCATGTGTAAGGAATATTCTGGAACAGGACGTGCTGTATACTTAGAATATCAGAGCAAAGCAAGAGGGCCCTATAATCCTCCCTCCTCCTACCAGCCATAGCGCCATCACAGACGCTTGAGCAGTTTAAGGGCAATAGCAGTAATGGCAGCAGCAAAGGCCGTGCGCAGTCCAGCCCCCACACAAGTAAAAGCATGGCAGGCCAGCTGATCCATGCGCCGGTCCTCACTGTCCTTCAGAGTGCTAGTGTCAGGAGAAGGCATGACCGAAGTATTAGACAGGCCTAGCACGGGAGCGTCCACCTCAGGGGGACAGGACCAACGCTTTACTAGATCAGCAGGAAAGGGATACCTCTTATCCAATCCCTTGGGCACAGCGGCCATTCTATTAGGACATTCCCACTCCCTAAGCACCATAGAAGTAAAATGACCCTGCTCAGGGAACTCCAGACGCCGTTTATCAGGACGAAAAAGCTCACCCTGCTTTCTCTTAGTCACCTCAGGGGGAGCAATGTGCAAGATTTCAAACATTTGTGACAGCAGATTATCAGTGTCCTCAGGGTACCATGATTCCTCCCCGGACGCAGACCCAGGGTCACTAATGCAACCCTACTGTTTGGTCCCCAGAGGAGTCAGAGTCCTGGAGCAGTTCCCCCTTCCTCTAGGGAATAAAGTCCCCCAGTGGCATCAAACTCCTCATACTCAGTGGAGCGTGAGGGAGTGGAAGTCAGGTGCCGCTTCTTGCCCGAGGCCTTCCTAGGAATAGGCCCGGCAAGCTGCTTCTCAATGTTGGCAACACGAAGTGCCAGATCAGATTGTGACCCCCTGCTAGCATCCCCTCACTGTGAGCTAATTGCAGCAGTGGGGGGGGGGGTAGGTGATGCCGAAGGGGGCACAGAACTGGTTAACGATGGAGGCAAACCAAGATGGAGCGCAAGGACACTTTGAGAGCACGGCACGCACACCGTGACATCATTGCTGATGGGGGATACCCTGCACATGGAACACAGCCGGGATTGCCCGAAGGACCCCCGAGCACACTATCCCCAGAAGCCTCCATATGGTGATTAACACAGGTGCAATAGGCCAGTGCTGGGTAAAGGCTGATACAAAAGCCACCCGGGATGCCCCCAGATCAGCAAAAATGGGTGGGGGGGATGAGGGAGAGGAAGGAGTAGAGCCGGGAGAAACCACAACCCACTGGTATCCCACATGAAAGACATAAGTAAAAATGACACATGAGCAACCCACAGCACATACCCAATGAGACCAATAAAAAAAAACCCAAGGGGGGGGGGACTCGCGGACCAAGGACACCGCAGGGTCACCAAGGCACAGACCGCAGGATGAAGCGACACACCGAAGGAAACAACGCTGCAGCCCAGAAGGGAGAAATCCAGACGCGCAGCTAATCCAAAATGGCGCCGGCAGAGGTACCTCAAGGGGTGGGCCGTGGGGGGACGCGATGCGCATCATCCCCCGGCCCCGCCCCCCCTTAGAGCGCGAAAACTGCGCCCACGTGACCCCGCCGGCACCATGACAAAGCAAAAACGCCACAGGTTATAGCGCCCACAGCCGCAGTACAAAGCGGCGCGGCGGGCTAAAAACACTAAAAACCACTCGCCGCTACCAACCGCCCCCCCTCTCTGACTTTGTTCGGGGGGGGGGAGGATGGGGGAGAGAGAGATGAGAAGGCAGCGGCGAGTATCCAGGCCAGGAGGGGGGGAGGACCCCTGAAGGAAAAGAAGGGGACACAGTCCCCAAAACACTCACCCCCTCAGAAGCCAGGACAGGAACTCCGCATCCCTAGTAGGCTCACCATAAAGCCTATGGCCGGCTACCCTTTGTGGAACAGGGACTGCGGCTTGGAGCAGCGCTCCAGGAGCACTTGACCCTAGTGCTCTTCTACCCTCACTCGATATGTCAGCCAAGGCTGGGAGGCAGTGAGGGTCCAGAAACGGGTGGAAATAGACTTGCAGGGCCGCAGGCTTGGTTGCCCCGCTCACCTGCGCAAGAAAGAGCCATCTTCTAACTTCGCAGTTTCACTACAGAGGAAACACTGGGAACTCTATGGTTGATCCCCTTTTATAGGGGGCCGGGAGATGCCACAGCTTTCTGCAGTACCCCTGCGCCACCTTGTGGCGGAATAACCCAACTGTTATGAATACTGAAGCAGGCCGTGCCATGCAATAAAGAAAATTGCTGAGCACCACATGCCACTAATGTGAGGTGAAAGTCTGCAACAAAGGTGCATGAGACCGGCCTGACAGGCTACATGGAGCAACTCACCAGCAGAACCACATGCATCAACCACAAGGCCCGGGGGCCAGAGGTGGTCACCATTTTAGCCAGTCCAGTCACTGCACTGCTGCCATCTCCGCTGAGTAAGGTGTCTGTGCGTCATTGTAGAGCACAGTATCCACTCTATTTCTGCCTCTAATCCTGCCCCCAGGTCCTGTGCATATGACAGGTGATGAAAATAAAATAAAAAAAAAATTCTCTATATCTCATTGTGGGCCAGTCCTGGAAATTATATTTAGTACCTGTCTGCTTCTGCCCTGGGACAAAATCTGCATAAATTAAATTTTAACTATACATTGGAATGGTCGATCTTACATTTTTCTGTTAACTAGCCATTTAAATGCATCCAGAATTAATGCGGCCCTATGAAAATGAGTGACACTCAGGGCAAAAAAAAACAGGGGGATACCAGACATGCATCTAAAGCAATGTAAGCACACCCAACTGCATAATGGGCTCCAAAGCAGAACAAACACTGCTAATGAAAAAGCATTGTCAGAAAAGGCTTGAAATGTGACTCCTCTGAATTGGCACAAATCACCGGGTATGAATCCATCCTTTCAGATCACACAGCCATACATGCCGATGGGCCCTCGGGACGATCGGATCTTCCAGCAAGACAATGACACATGTCAGACAACTAGAATGTTCTAACATAAGTTTGAAGAGCATGACTATTTCTTCCAAATAGTGCTCTTCCCCCCCCCCCATATTCAACATACTTGTACCAAATTGAGCATCAGCATGGCTCCAGATACCTGCAAAAACATACCAGGTGTCAGGGAACCGCGGTCACGTGGTCCCACTGCAAACCAGGGACCTCCGTAAACACAGAACGCGTTCCCCAAAACCCTTTGTCCGACCCCTCCTACCAGGGATACAAGGCCCGAAGCCACGGATACACAGATTCTCGGTTTAAGGCAAACAGATCACTCAAGTTAAAATGTAAGTTTTAATGCTATAAGCACACTAGGCACTGATAACAAGCTTTTAACTATGATGTAATATAATATGATACAGATGATACAATTATGCTTTTCTGAGATGGTTAAAGGAGAAACATTAGTGCATTACACAGAGAAACAATAAGCAGTTACCTTAGTATGCAGTTGCAGAGTAGTAGTGATGATGGGGAGCTCTTCACAAGGGGTGTGTCAAGAGCTTATCGATGATGATGGCCACCCCCAGTATGCTGACCGCATATCCCCTCCAGATGAGTGACAATTACCTGGTTCCAGACCACCCTATTTATGCTGCAAGGGCTCTCTGGCCCCCTCCCCTCTGTGGGATGGGCCGTCACCTCCTATGGTTATGGCGTGTGTTTTGCCCTAAAACCCTTTAGAGGTTATAACTTGGAGCAGGGGGGTCATATGGCCTTGGAAGCGGTACCAAACTATCGGGCTGGATGCCGTGCTCGCAATGAGTCCAGAAACCTTAGATCTTCGTTTATGGGGCATTCCTGTATTTCCTATTCCCTCATAACATATCCCCATGTGCGGTTTTGTGAGCCGGTACTGATTCTGTAACTGGTTTGGCGCTGCGACACATGGATGCGCAGTTATGGAGCAATTTCTGTTGGTGCCGCTAGTCTGCGATTTAATCCTTGCTATGACAAATTCACAGCCAGGGGTCGAACCAGCTACAGACTGGCCGGCAGCTTCCCAGCCTAAGGTGTGACAAGACCAGCGGGGGGGTGTGAAGGTCTGTCCTCTGAGCTATTCAGCACATACATGCTAATTATTTCTTCCTGAATAGAGCTAAGGACGTGTGCATTTAGAACAGGGGGATTAAAGGAAACTCTAACCTGGGATAGGTGGGGTTTCTTAAAGGGGGATGCCGACATCAGCGATAAGGTGCAATATAATATTTGACCTATTCCTCACACCTCCCCCTCTAAGAGGGCGCTAAGGGGCAGCGCTTACTGATGCTGGCCCGTGCGCCCAGGTGCCCCCTACCCCTGTCGGTAACACTCCGCGGCAGTACCACGGCCACAGTGCTGTTTTGTGTTGAGGATTTTGGGCGAGGTCCACACCCCTCCAGAGTAGGGGTTGGACCACTCCCGGAAGGGGTGTAGGGTGGCTCAAAGCTTGGACCGCGGGTCCACAGTCTGCCGATGGCAACTCATCCCTTTCTGCTTTACCCGAGCCAGGGGCCCCGGTGCATGTTGCCAACACTGGCTAAGGAGGCAGCCCCGAGTGGGTGTCTGCCTAACCTCCAGCACCATGAACTGGGTCCCCTGGATGGAGAGTCTACCCTGGGGGGGGCCTTCCTTGGAAAGGATCTCCCACATGGCAGTGCCCACCCCGTCAGCCCAGGTGGGTGACAAGGCCATTGAACTTGGGTCCTGGGTGGCATAGTCCACCGCCATTGGTACAGACCTCTTTCTTTGCGGCAGAGTTCCCGGTGGGCTGCTGGGACTTGGCCCTGCCACCCCCACCCTCTGACAGGTAGGGTACCAATGGCAGTGGGCAGCCAGGTCAGGCACCACTGGCTTCTTGGTGATCCCTATGTGCCCAATCGTCCGGCTCTCTAAGGCATAGCCCTCCTTAGCCCTGGACAGATAGGGAACCACCAACTGCTGGTCCTCAGGCCACTCTCCCGGTGACCCTGGCTTGACCATCATTGGATACAGCCTCGACTTGTCTCCAGACCACACGGCTGGGGTCTGGGCCCAAGTGGAGCTGCATCTCCTGTTTGGGGAGGACTCTCTGGGGGTCATCAGTGTCTGATGCTACCCCACATCTCTGCCTGGACATGGTCGGGACCACCATGTCCTCAGTCCGTTTCACGGGACCCACCTCTGGGTTTCCGTCTGTCTCAGCAGCCTCCCGGGAGGAAGGGAAGGAGCGGTTGGTCCCCTGAGGGGACTCTGGGACCTGCTCCTCCACCACTTCCCCCCAAGTTGCCGGTCCAGGCAGAACACCCTGGTCCCTTAACAACCCGGGTGTGATGAACCCCGGCAGTGGGGCCTTACCTAGGGGTCCCATCTCTCCATGGACACCCCCCACCCCACCTGCAGGTTCCACCACCCCTGCTTTTTGGCCTGGACTAGTCCTCTCGGGTTGAGGTGCCAGGAACCCCAGACGTGGGGTGGTTGGAATAGAAGAGACCATCCCATCCCCTGTCCATTTCCCAAGACCTCCCTCCGGACCTCCGTCGGCCCTGGCAGCCACTTGGCTTGGAGGAAGGGGGCAATTAGACCCCCGAGGTGCCCCTGAGCCACCAGTGCTCCCACTATTCATGGTAGTGGCCAGAACCGCTGTGGCCTCAGGTAATGCCTGCCCCCCTTCCATCCCCATCCAAGCCGCCAGTCCAGACAGACCAGCCTAGCCCTCTGATACCCCAGTGGCGGAGAAACCCTGTGATGTGGACTTACCTAGGGGTCCCTCGTCTCCTGGAACAGCCCTCACCTCAGTCGCAGTTCCCTCCCCAGCTGCTGAGTAACCCTCCTTCCTCCAGGAGGAAGAAGCACACTTTATATTCCCTACCCCCACATTCCCTGTAGCAGGTAGGTTACTCACATTACTCAAATTATTTGCACACCTTGGAATATACATATTACATTCTGGGGGACCAGACCTCGGGGGTTCAGTGGCCACATACTGAGACACTAGCCGCCCCAAGTCTGTCCCCAGCAAAACACCGGCAGGGATATTCGGCGATACCCCCACCTCCCGCACACCCCGCCCGGCACCCCAGTCCAAATAAACCTTTGCCATGGGGAGTGCCGATGCACCTCCCTCAATTCCAGAGACTGAGACAGTCTATCCAGGGAGGAAGTCCGGTGGGGACACCATCTCAGGGCGCACAAGAGTTGTCTCTGCGCCTGTGTCACTAAGTCCCACGGCCACAGCTTGGCCCACAGTGACGAATTGCAAATTGTTCTGGGGCAGACCCTGCTGGCGCTGACGACATGTGGCCTTGAAGTGTCCTGGTTGGTTGCAGTGATGACACAGTTGGGGCCCCCCTTGCCTGGAGAAGGGGGTAGGGGCATGTACAACAGATGCCAGCGGCGGCTTACCCACGTTCCAACTGGCAGGTTTCCGGGGCTCCTGGGCTCTGTTGTGATTGTATTCATCCGCAAGTGCTGCAGTTGCTGAGGCCCCCTCCGGCTTCCGGTCACGCAGAAACTGCTGCAGCTCCTCAGGGCAATTCCAGAGGAACTGTTATATGGCAATCAGCTCCTTCAGTTGCTGGATGGTGGTGATTTCTACGCCGGTGGTCCACTGCTCGACTGCTCTCTGTAGCACCCTCATGTGGTCAGCCCAACTGTCTGTGGGGCCACGACGCAAACCCTGCAGTTTCTTGTGATAAAATTCTGGGGTAAGGTTATATTGACGGATCAGAGCTTGCTTGACCCCCTCGTAGCTCAGGGTGGTCTCGCTGGGCAGGTACCCAAAGATTTCCAGGGCTTTACCCCTAAGTCGAGGGGTTAAGTACCTGACCCACTGATCCTCCGGGACATGGTATTGATGGCAAACCGTTTCAAAAGCCAGCAGAAAGGTGTCCAGATCTGTGCCTTTCTCCAAGACGGGGAAATCCTCTGCACGCAACTTTGGGGCCTGGTTCTCAGGGGGCCCGCTACCAGCTGTGATGGGTTGAGGGTGCTGGAGCTTTAGCTGCAATACTTGGAGCTGGTGTTCGGTGCACCATGCATGCTTAACGGAGCCCTGCTCCACCGCAGTCCCCCACCAAAGGGTAGGCGGTTTAGGCTGATGGTGAGCCTCATAGTGGATGTCCCTCCCGCATTATTGCCCCATGCCCTGTGTAGAGGTGGACCCTGTTTAAAGGGTCGCCATCCTCCCTCGCTTTCCCCCGTATTCAGGGGAAGAGAAGGGGGGGGGGGTGGCGGTCTCAGTGTACTCTATTGTCACGATTATGGCCGTACTTTCGCCCCTGACCGGCATCTAGGTGTCAGAGCCGCGCTGCTTGCTCCTTCTATTCTGGCCGCCGCCGTTTGTTTTTGACTTCTCCATTGACTATGCAATCGTGTACAGCACGTCCTGCTTTATTATCCTGCAACTTGGGCAGGAAACTAATTTTCGTACACGCCTACGGGCATCGGAATGGTGGCGGCATCTTTGGACTCTTAGAAGTATCCACTAGCAGATGCCTTTACTGGCATACTATATGCTTGGCTTGTCAAGCCTTAACGGCTGCTTCAGAGCTTCGCGCTCTTTGGGGGAGGCGGGGACCTGGCGTGGCACGCTCCGCGTCACGCCCAGATCAGACCCGCCCTCCGAGGTTCGGTTAGCGCCATTTTGTGGATCTTCGCGCGCGTGTTGGCGGTCCTTCTCCTCCCCTGGTCAGTAAGTGCCCTTGCTGGCGTTTTCATTTTTATTATCTCTTCTGCTGCATATGGCCCTGACACTTCTTGTTCCCCTTCTGTCTTTCAGATGTCAAAGACTCCGGTGGCTTCTCCCGGCCTAACATAACTCGTAGCGGGCTTACAAAACATTCTCCCACATTCCTAGCGGGCCTTTGGGACATCCAGGGTTGCCTATTGCATAAATCCCTACCGACTTATATTGCATTAATAATCATTCCGAGGCATCTCGGAATTTTGTGCCCGGGGTCCCTCTGGGACAAGACCGGCGGTGTATAACGTGTGGCTACCCCCACTTTGGTGCTGACAGCACACCGATCTGTGCACGTTGTGCCGAGCGAGTACTGGTCCGGCAACCAGGATCGCCAGGGGCGGTTCCTCGCCCTAACACTCCTATTCCCCCAGGCTTAAACCTCGCTGCTGCTGAGTCGCTTACGAGTGGGGAGTTTCAGCCAGCTGCGTCTTCCAGACTGCCTACGGCTGACCAGACTATTACAGGGTCGACAAAATGCTCGGGCACTGATAAGAAGCGGTCCTCGACACCCCCTGTTTCTGCCTCTGCTAAAGGATCGCAGGAGTTCGCTACTCCGCGTGGCTGCACTACTTCTGATGAAGAAGGGTTGTTCTCTGACTCGGGCTCATCTGATGAGGAGCCGAGGAGTCATGACGATTCTAACCACAAAGACTGGAACCAGTTTGATACCGTTGGATTGTTGATTAGGATCTTTAAGACCCTGTCTATCTCCCTCCCTAACGCGGCTCCCCAGCCGAGAGGGGAGCGTTTCCATACAGCGACACCGCGCTTGGAATTCCTAGAGCAGGCTCACTTCCATGCTCTCGTACTAGAGGAATGGGAACGCCCTGGTAAACTTCCAGGGGCCCCAGGGGACTGGGATTGGAAATACCCTTTTCCCCCTGAAATGGTTGATTGTTGGTCATCTCCCCCTGTGGTAGACGCACCGATCATTGGGGTTCCTAACCCCCCCTTTATTGCAGCTCCTGCTTACAGTACCATTCGGGGCGCCGAGAACCGTCGCATGGATAAGCTGGCTTCACACGCCTTTTCTTGTGCAGGAACGGCGCTGCGCCCGGTCTGTGCCACGGCCATCACTGCAGTGGCCGCCAAAACTCTCATTGGACAGATGCTTGAGCATCACGTTAACGATCTCTCCTGGGAGGTGTTTAATGCACTCTCCAGTTGTGATATATTTGTAAGATTTATCCTTTTAGCTATGGATGACACCATTAGAATGTGTGCAAGGACTTCCGCCCTTGTGGTGGCTATGCGTCGCTTGGTCTGGCTGCGAGAGTGGGGTGCTGACTACGCGGCTAAAAGGACTCTTACCAGGTTCCCCTTTAAAGGGCATTGCCTGTTTGGGGCCCGTCTGGACCTGTTTGGAAAAAAGGGCAAGTCACCCCGGCGCAGGCGCCCGTCTCGGCCCCCTCGGGACAGGGACACCCCTCCACCTCCATACCATAGCATTAAACAAGAACCAGGGGTGTCCTTATGGAGTCTTAGTGCAGACCCCTGCCCCACAAGCAACAGACCATGCTCTGGGCCCTCCGGCGGGGCTAAACCTAAATCTTCCACCAAATCCCCTCAAGCATGATGGGGCGCCCTCGCCCGCCTGGGTGAGGGGATGACTGCAGCACCTTGCTCCTATCAGGAGGCATTTTGCCTCATTTTGGTGGATAAAGGAGGTAGTTTCCTCCGGATACAGGATAAAGTTTGCTGCGCGGCCTTCCTCATGATTGTCAGGGTACTCCTGGTCCCTGCCTCTGTTCGGGTGCTGGTGCAGGCCATACACGGCCTGCAGGGTCTGGAGGTCACTTGCAGTTTGCCTTTATCAGCCAGAGGCAGGTGCCGCTACACCAACCCCTTCACATCTTCCCAAAAGGATGAGTCAGTCTGCCCTTCTGATTTCACAGGTTGTCGGCAATTCTACTATTTCAGGCAGTTTCTGCATGAAAAATCTGGGATGGGTCACTAGCGCTTTGCGCCTAGTGGGTCCTTGCCTTCCGGGGAGATCAAGGATGCTTATGCTCACTTCTCCATGTCTTCTAGACACCTAGGCTCTTCTGGTTTGTGTTGGATGTCCAACACTGCTAACCCGTGGCCTTGTTATCTGGCCTCTCTTCTGCCCCCACAGTGCTCACCAAGGTACTAATGGAAGCTAGGTCTCTGATGAGACCAAGGGGCGTCCGTGTGAGGCCTGCCAGGTGGTCCTTCTCGCTTCCCAATCTCTATGTCAGGTCGAGTTAGCTATTCGGCTGGTGGCGTCCCTTGGGAGTCATTGGGATGGGTGTTTATTCACCTCAAGTCCTCCTTGTCCTCTTGATTGGTATCTCCATTCCCAGGGATGAATCTAGATTCGGTTCAGGCAAGAATCCTCCTCCCTCTACAATAAGGTGGACAATCTGGTTGCGTGGGTTCAGTCCCTACTTGCTGTTCCAGTCCCTTCACCAGGCAGGAATGCAGCTGGTGGACCCGTTTGGTGACTTGCTTAGATGAAGTTCCTATTCTATTCTTAATACTGGACTGGGACCCAGCATCCCTGGAGCAGGATCATGTGTGCCTTTCCCCTTGGTTAGGAGTCCCTCTTGGAGTGGATTTACTCTAGGAACCTGTCTGGGGACAGTTCCTTTCTTGCCCCTTCCACAGATGATCACCGTGGATGCCAACCTTTCAGGTGATGGGGAGGTTTTTTCTTCTGTAACCCCATGCGGGTGTGGGGAAGGTGGGGCCTTTTAGGAGGTCCTTGTACCTATTAGTATTGAAACAGTGAGTCTTCAGGCTGACGCTATCTCGCCTGTCTTCTCCTCTTCCCGGCCTGCCTGTTGGGCGGTGCTCGGTCTGTCTGACGACTGTGGCCCACCTTAATCATCTGTGTGGGACCTATTGCAGGATGGTTCCCAAGGAAGGTATATGTTCCTGTTCTGGGTGGAGGATAATGTTGCCTGCTTATCATTGGTATTCGCTCCTGTGGAGGTCCCTCTGTGACAGGTTGTGCTAATTCTTGGATCACTATGAAGTTCAACCAGTATGGATTGTTTGGTGAACCGTCACTTTTTCAAGCCCTTGCCACTCGTTTCCCTGTCCTTGGCTCCTCTGGCCGTGGTCATGAGGCTTTAGTATTTTTATGATGGGACATTCTGGCCTGTATGCCTTGTCTCCCTTCCCCCTGCTAGGCGGGTTTCTGTGCAGAATCGCTCTGGTAGGGGGACCATTGATACTGTGGCCCCTGGGTGGCCTAGTGAAGTGTGGATTCGCAGATGTGATACCTTAGGGTAGTAGTTCTGTACGTTCTGCTAGGGGTGTCGCCCTGTTTCACTCAGGGCCTCCATTACGTCACTCCAATTCTACAGTCTCTGGCCTAGCCGGCCTGACTGCTGGTTCTTCCATCCTTTTCTTCTTCTTCCATTCTTATGAGGTATGGCTTGCCCATATGGATTGGTGTTAGCCTAGGTCTCTTCCCTGTTGGGCATTCTCTGTTCCCAGGGCTCTAGAGTTATTACAGCATGGCTTGGAGTTGGCTCCCCAACTCAGTACTCTGAAGGGTCAGGTTCTACCCTGTCCGCCTTCTGGCAGAAGTCTTTTGCTTATTTCCCTCGGCTAAGCTTTCTTTCGGGGGTTGCTCATTGCGTGCCTCACTTAATTCTATGGTCCCTGTTGGGATTTGAATTTTTTATTCCATTTGCCTTGTGGGACGTTCCTTTTGGACCGCTTCAGGAGGCTGTCTGGCTGTCTTTTACCTTCATCGTTGGATCCCTTGGATCAGCTGGCTCAGTCAGACGTGTGTGAGCGGGTGGCTCTGTTTCGCTAGCCCTCGTTCTTTGTTATGCACCAGGATAAGGTGGTGCTCCGCTTTTCACCGGACCTTCTACCTCTGGTGGTGGCTTAGGCTCATGTGTTAAGACATCGCCTTTCTTTTGTGCCTTATTCCTAGTAACTCTGAGGCAAGGGGATTTATTTTCCCTCATCAGGTGCTGGAATTTTTTTCCTGGATTGTTTCTGGTCCCTTAGGGGGACCGATGCCCCTTGGGGTTTGTGGGCACCTACCTCTGTACGTGCCTGATCTTGTCTGCTTCCAGGGGTTACGCGGCCCTTGGCCTATCCTTTACTTGGATGGTTTCCCTTCTGGTCCTAGGGAAGATTTGCTTCTTCCTGGAATATTGTTAGCATTTGATCTTGACAGGCCTATTCCCTTGAGGTGCTGAGCTTCTCTCGCCTTATTCTGCTCCTACTGGTGAGTAGGTATCCTTTGGCCTTTCATCACCAGGTTTTGTTGTACAAGTTGCTAAACAGCTACCTTGGTTTTTGGTTCATACCCTTTTAAGGGTTTTTACGATTTGACGCTGGAGCCTTTGCTCCTGTCGCTTTCGGTGGCAAGGTTGCAGGTGACAATGTCTCTACTGCCTGCTGTGCCTTTTTGTTGGGGATCCCACCCTACTTTATGGACACTGCTATTGGATGTCCCAATTGTAAGTATTATATCTGGAGCAGGACGTACGTATAATACAATTCTGTGAAGTACTCACCTGTAGCATTGGTATTATACGTATACAGTACATCCTGCTCCACCCCACCCTGGTTTTTGCATTATTCTGGATCCCCTGTATGGTGATTGTTGTTATTGTTATCATTACCAGTTTTTGGTGGTTGGATTCTCCCGGCTTCTGGTTCACTGCTTTTCAATGCTAGGGATTTGGGTATATGAAGGGCCGGGAGGAGCCTGTTTTTGCATGTCTGCAGTGCACAGCGCCCTCTGGCGGAGGATAACCCAATTGTAAGTATTATATCTGGAGCAGGACGTACTGTATACGTATAATACCAATTTTACAGGTGAGTACTTCACAGAATTGTATTTTTAATGCTATAAGCACACTAGGCACTGATAAGCATTTAACTATGATGTAATATAATATAATACAGATGATACAAGTATGCTTTTCTAAGATGGTTAAAGGGTTGAGTGCATTACACATAGAAACAATAAGCAGTTACCTTAGTATGCAGTTGCAGAGTAGTAGTGATGATGGGGAGCTCTTCACAAGGTGTGTCAAGAGCTTATCAATGATGATGGCCACCCCCAGTATGCTGACCGCATATCCCCCTCCAGATGAGTGACAATTACCTGGTTCCAGACCACGACTATTTATGCTGCAAGGGCTCTCTGCCCCCCTCCCCTCTGTGGGATGGGCCGTCACCTCCTATGGTTATGGCGTGTGTTTTGCCCTAAAACCCTTTAGAGGTTATAACTTGGAGCAGGGGGCTCGTATGGCCTTGGAAGCGGTACCAAACTTATCGGGCTGGATGCTGTGCTCGCAATGAGTCCAGAAATCGGGTTCCTACGCTGACCAGAACTTAAGATCTCCGTTTACGGGGCATTCCTGTATTTCCTATTCCCTCATAACTTTCCCCATGTGCGGTTTTGTGAGCCGGTACCGATTCTGTAACTGGTTTGGCGCTGTGACACATGGACGCGCAGTTATGGAGCAATTTCTGTTGGTGCCGCTAGTCTGCAATTTAATCCTTGCTATGACAAATTCACAGCCAGGGGTCGAACCAGCTACAGACTGGCCGGCAGCTTCCCAGCCTAAGGTGTGACAAGACCAGCAGGGGGGGTGTGAAGGTCTGTCCTCTGAGCTATTCAGCACATACATGCTAATTATTTCTTCCTGAATAGAGCTAAGGACGTGTGCATTTAGAACAGGGGGATTAAAGGAAACTAACCTGGCATAGGTGGGGTTTCTTAAAGGGGGATGCCGACATCAGCGATAAGGTGCAATATAATATTTGACCTATTCCTCACACCAGGTCCTTACTAAATCACTCCAGTCATGTCTAGCTGCTGCCTATCCTGCAAAGGCAGGTTAGTCTGGTTGTTAGATGTGGGTCATAATGTGACTCATATGTGTATATAGAGGCTAGATTTGTTTTAAAATGTGCTGTACAGCCCTATAAAGTTTTTAGTTTCCACTTTCAAATATTAAAGCCTATTGTGAGAGTAGAAGACAAAAAAATGTAAATTGTGCATTCATTCTTCAGATGAAAATAAGTTTATTCAAAGGCCTTATTTACACAACCTCATAAAAAAGGTGTCACAACTGAGATATGAAGTTTATTGGCCCCACATTTTGACCATCTTGATGTTAATAAGCCAGTTTTAGAAGCAACAATGGGTTCCTTGCATTGAGAGAGTTGAGGGATTTGAGTGGATTACAGACACCGGAGGTAGATTGTCTTCAGGCTGTTTGCAGCAGACCTCACTTAAGGACAACATCCGAGGTGAAATAATTAAATCTGGATAAACACCTAAACCGGTGACTGGAGTCTAATGAATCTCATTAATCCAATAGACTCAAGGCAGAAACTGCCCGCAGAAGAGATCTATAGTAATCGTCTAACCGCGGCAATGTGGGTTATTTAAAGCCAATCGCAGACTTCCCAAATAGTTCCGATTACTATAACCTGGAAGGGAGGGAGAAAGAACTGAAATTAAAAAAAAAAAAAGACAATATGTATAATATAGATCAAGCATATAACTGCAAGGATAGGAAAATAAATATCAATGTGCTGCAAATTGGACTGAACCACCAGCTAAAGGGACAAAACCTACCCTACCTACCCAGTTACTTGCTTTATAACAACTGGTACATATAGACAAAGAGGTAGTAAACACCCTGCAGTATCCACACCCAGCTGGCAGATTCGATAACCATTGCCGACGTGAATGAGCCAGTAGGCTGAATCCCTGGCTCCCTCATTTTATGCGCTGGGCAATGAAGCGCACCAACAAGAAGCCAAGGATGGGGGTGCAATTGTGGCATGGGAGCCCTGGAGAAATTAAATTTGCAGGCAATTGCAGTGGTGGTCTGCGCTGCGTGTAGGATATGCCACCTCAAGACTCCCATTCAGACTGGAGAAGGGGATGCCTAACTTTGATGCAGGACGGGTGAAAGTCCTGGGTCTAACTGTGCATGGTCACCATTTTAAATTTTAGATTTCCCATTAAATGGTAAGGTATACAATCATTTTCTGGGGTAGGGGCTATTACTACTTACGTGACTTCTCGGAAAGCCCGCTTTTCCACATATTTCACCTTCAGCTTTCTCTTGAACCTGGAGAAGGAATAATACAGGTTAGAAAGTTACAATCATTCAACCCAAGGAAAAATACCATTTTGTGAGAACTCACCTGAAAAATGGATATTGTTGGTGTGCCACACACCCCGCTTCACTTCTTAAATATTCATTACTTCATGGGTTAATCACCTGCAGGTGACGTAGTGCAGAGAGGAAGACTTGTAACGAGCCCCACCTTCCGGCCTATATATACCTGGTACCTCCCTTCAATCACCAGTATAATCAACAAAGCAGTAATACAAGGTACCAGTATTTCACCAGTAACCTCAAAATCAAATTTGATATAAAAAAGGCTTCACCATATAAAGGCTTCGGTAATACCGAAAAGGGCGGGTGTGAAGCGGGGTGTGTGGCACACCAACAATATCCATTTTTCAGGTGAGTACTCACAAAATGGTATTATTCTTGGTGTGCCACACACCCCGCTTCACTTCTTAAATATTCATTACTTCATGGGACATCCAAAAGCAGTGTCCACAAGGGCTGGGCAACTCAAGGCCAGGTGAAGCATAACTTAAACGACTGCAGTCTGCAGAACTTTGCGGCCGAAAACAGCATCCGCTGAGGCCCGCACATCAACTTTGTAAAATTTAGAAAAAGTGTGAACAGAAGACCAAGTGGCGGCCTTACAAACCTGTTCAACAGAAGCTTGGTGCTGAAAAGCCCAAGACGCCCCAACAGCGCGAGTGGAATGAGCAGTAATACGAAAAGGGGGAACTCTTCCCTTAGCAGAATAGGCCGCAGTAACGGCCTGACGTATCCACTTGCTAATGGCAGATTTGGCTGGTGCCAAACCCTTCTTAGGCCCATGGGGCACAACAAAAAAGGAATTCGTCCTACGGAAAGGAGACGTGATAACCAAGTAGCACTTAACACAGCGTACTACATCCAAACAATGCAAAACCCTCTCTTTGTCATTCTTAGGATTAGGACACAAGGAGGGAAGAACAATATCTTGGTTCAAATGAAAAGCAGAAACAACCTTAGGAAGAAAGTCTGGCTTGAATCGAAAGACCACCTTATCCCGATGCTTCTCGAAGTAGGGCGCCTGAATAGACAAGGCCGCCAATTCCGAGACACGCCGGATCGAAGTGATCGCTACCAAGAAGACAATCTTCTGAGTCAGGGTAGATAAAGCAATCCCTTGCAAAGGCTCAAAAGGAGGAGCCTGAAGAGCAGAAAGAACCAAATTCAAATCCCAAACCGGGAGTAATGGTTTCCTGGGAGGCCGCACATGCGTAACCCCCTGGAAAAAGGTTTTAACTAAAGCCTTAAGCGCAACACGCTTCTGAAAAAAGATAGATAAGGCAGAAACTTGCCCTTTCAACGTACTTAGCTGAAGACCAGAGTCCAGCCCAGATTGTAAAAACTCCAGAACCCTGGGGACCGAAAATACCCTACAAGGAAAAGATCTCATCTCGCACCAAGCGATATAGGCTTTCCAGGTCCTATAGTAGATGATAGAAGAAGACCTCTTTCGG
This sequence comes from Gastrophryne carolinensis, assembly GCA_027917425.1. Taxonomy (NCBI): domain Eukaryota; kingdom Metazoa; phylum Chordata; class Amphibia; order Anura; family Microhylidae; genus Gastrophryne; species Gastrophryne carolinensis. The sequence goes on along the minus strand of CM051235.1, from coordinate 50,268,813 downwards.
GCACTGATCAAAGTCTTAACGACAGAATCAGAAAGACCCTCTTCCTTTAGGATGGAGGTCTCAGCAGCCAGGCCGTCAAAGCTAGCGCTGGTAAATTGGGGTAACACAATTGACCCTGAGTGAGCAAATCGGGCCGAAGGGGCAGAACGACCTGGTCCACTGCCAGCCGAACGATGTCTGCGAACCACACTCGCCTCGGCCACCTTGGGGCCACGAGGACGGCGGACACCCCTTCCAGAGCCAATTTCCGAAGCACTCTGCCTAGCATGGGTGTCGGAGGAAACAGGTACAGAAACCCCAGATCCCCCCAGCTCAGGGACATGGCGTCCACCGCCAGAGCCAGAGGATCCTGGGAGAGCGATACGAAGTTCGGGAGCCTGTGATTGTGACGAGAGGCAAACAGGTCCACCTCTGGAGTCCCCCATTGGCGACACAGTGAGCGAAATACCCGAGGATGGAGGGCCCATTCTCCCCGACGGGGAGAGCCCCTGCTCAAGCGGTCCGCTTTCAGGTTCTCCACTCCCGGGATGTATACCGCCGAGAGACGAGGAACATGGGCTTCTGCCCAGGTCAGGATCAGGGACACCTCTCTGAGAGCACTCAGGCTGCGAGTCCCTCCCTGATGATTGATGTAAGCAACCGCTGTTCGATTGTCTGAACGCACCTGGACCGGAAGGCCCAGAACGTGCTGAGTCAGGAGAGTAAGCACCCGACGGATGGCTCTCAGTTCCAGAATATTGATGGGTAAGAGGGCCTCCCGAGGTCCCCACTGCCCCTGGAACTGCAGCTCCTTCCAGAATCCGCCCCATCCCGACAGACTGGCGTCCGTGGTGACAATTTCCCAAAGGGGGGCCAGGAAAGACCTGCCCTTCACGAGATTGGTCGAGACCAACCACCACTGGAGGGACTGCCGGACCCGGGAGGACAACTGGAAGGGCTGATCCAGCGACCGAGGCTGCCGGTCCCAAGACGCCAACAGATAAAGCTGAAGCGTCCTCGTGTGGAATTGAGCAAAAGGAACTGCCTCGAAGGAGGCAACCATCAACCCTACCAGCCTCATCCCCAGACGGATGGACGGCCGAGGATTGGAGAGTAGGACCCGAGCCAACTCCTGAATCAGAAGAATTTTGGACTGAGGGAGAAACACTCTGTGTTGATGAGAGTCTAACTGCATCCCCAGAAAGGACACCACCCTGGCCGGAGCGAGGGAGGACTTGGAGAGGTTGATCACCCAACCGAAACTTTCCAGCGTGGAGAGCACCACCCTGGTGTCTTTCTCCGATTGATCGGGCGACGGAGCCATGATAAGAAGGTCGTCCAAATAAGGTACGACACGAATGCCCCGAGCTCTGAAAATGGCCATGACCCCTGCCAGCACCTTGGTGAACACTCTTGGAGCTGAGGTAAGGCCAAACGGAAGTGCCACGAACTGATAATGCCGATCCTTCATCATGAATCGAAGAAAGCGTTGATGAGGGAGGCAGATGGGAACATGCAGATAAGCATCCTTGATGTCTATAGACGTCATGAAGTCCCCTTGCCGAAGAGAGCCGACGGCAGTGCGCAAGGTTTCCATGTGAAACTTCCGAAAACGGATGAACCTGTTGAGCAACTTCAGGTCCAGGACGGGACGAACCGACCCATCCCTCTTGGGGACTGCGAACAGATTGGAGTAGAAACCGAGGCCCATCTCTAAGCGCGGTACCGGCCGGATGACCGCCATCTCTAACAGATTCTCTACCGACGCCAGGAGCCCCTGTGCGGCCAAAGGATCGATGGGCACCCGAGACCGAAAGAACCGTGAAGGAGGGCGAGACTCGAACTCCAGCTTGTAACCGGACGACACTATCTCCTGAATCCACCTGTCCGGAACCTCCCGGTTCCAAACCTGGGAGAAGTGTCGCAATCGTCCCCCCACCCGCACGGGTGAGGGCGGCCCCTCATTGCTGAGTGGGCTTACCCGCAGGTTTGGGCTTGGAGCCCCAGGACTGGGCGGGACGGCCACGGCCCCTCCCCCGCGTCCAACCTGTACGACTGGTAGAGGGAAGGGAAGTCCCCCTACCCGCTCTGTATCCTCGAAAGGACGGCCTTACAGAAACAGCCCCTCTAAAGGGGCGTCGAGGCCTCTTGCGTTGTGGCATCTTGCCACCCTTTGCGACTGAATCAATTTTCTCCCCGAACAGCCGCAACCCCAAAAAGGGGAGAGCTGTGAGCACCTTTTTAGAAGCCGAGTCCGCCGACCACTGTCGCAGCCATACCGACCGACGAATAGCGACCAGCATTGCCGCTGTCTTGCTACTCATAGCCAGCGCATCGTCCTGAGCGGACAGAACGTAAGACACAAAAGAATCGCACTGCTTAAGCGCAGCGAACTCATCACAAGCGGGATTGAGATCCTCGCATAGCCCCTGGATAACAGATCTTACCGCTAAAAGAAGAAGGGCCGAAGCGCACAGGGGGCGCATCGTTGACCCAGCATAAACAAAGCCGTAGCGAGCATACTGGTCAATCCTACGATCCTCCCCATCTTTAGGGACAGAGGTCTCAGCAGACTGTACCATAGCGGAGCTAGATAGCCCTAGCACAGGGGTATCGACTTCAGGAGGGACGGACCAAAGCTTCAGCAATTCTGGCGGAAAAGGATAACGCTTTTCCCAACTGGAAGGGATTCCAGATAACCGTGTGGGATGTTCCCATTCTTTCAGGACCACCCTCTCAAAGTGGTGCTGTCTGGGAAAAACCAAACGCGGCTGAGGCTCTTCAAACAACTGACCCTTTGGCAGGGTGACAGCCTCAGGCGGATCTAAATTCAAAATTTCAAACATTTGTGCCAGAATGGAGGGGGTGTCAAGGGCAACCCCCGCCGACCAATCGCCAATCGCATCAGCCTTAAGCTGATCTGCCGGCTCATCTGACCCCAAGAGGAATTCACCCTCATCCGGGGAGCCATCGGACCATTCCACAGGCTCACATAATTCGTCCTGAGGAGCCGAAGATACCGGAGTCAGGCGCTTCCGTTTTGCAGAGGCCTTTAGCCCCGCTTTAACGGGCAAAACTTCCCGAAGATTGGCTGATTTTACCACCACCTCGGATTGCGAATCCCCACCCTTGACAATGTCATGCGGGGTCCGGAACAGGGAGGGAGAGGCAGGAGATGATAGAGGTTGCGACGGGTCAGCAGCCGGATCAACAGACTGACGCGCAACAATCTGCCTTGCACAAGAAATGCAAATAAAGATATCATCAGCAGGGAGCGCAGCCCCACATTTTACACACCCCCTGGACGGCTCTGACGAGTCGTTTCCGGTAGTAACAGAAGCCTCCATATTGGTGATTTATGGTATCGCAAATACTGGGACTTTTAAGGCATAAGCCAACCCGGGATGCCCCTTTATAAGAATGTCCCGGAAGGGAGGGTTTTTTTTTTTTTTTTTTTAAATACACTTTATATATTATTATTTTTTTTTTTTTCAAGAGAAAAAGGTCCCCCTTAACAGTCTCAAAATAAATATATATATATATGTATATATATATCCAAAATGTGCAATTTCATCAAGAATGACTAGCCAGGCAATATAGAGCCGGAGGCCGCAGTAAAAGAGGGATCCCAGGATCTGAAAGGGAAGAAAAAAACAAACCATCAGATCCCTTGAGAGTGTAACAAAGCAGCATGTTCACAATAGTACACAAAGAGAGTGCCACCTTAAAAGTTAGCCCCATGAGTAAAACTCATTCTGGCCCCACAAAAGCGGGGCCGCTTACCTGCTACCGACGCCAGGAGCCAGACCGGAGGGACATGTAGCAGCCGCAGCACACAAACCCATGTGTTGCTGCAGCGCGCGCCCCCCCCCACGTGACCTCTTTTCACCGCAACATGACGGAAGTGAGGCTGAGGCCGCCGAGCGCCGCTTCCGCCGGCGCCGCTTCCGCCGGCGCCACGCCCCCCCGCGTCACAGGGAGCCGCCCTGCTCAAACAACGGGGGATTGCCACCAGCTGCGCTGGACCAAGCCAGGCGGCGGAGGAGGAGGGGGAAAGGAGACACAAGCGCAGCCACACAGGCTGCCGCACGGAGCAGCGGGGAAGGAAGGGAGGCGGGAGGGGACCAAATGAGGCCAGCTGAGCGCGGTCCGCTGCCCCACCCCCATAAAGCAGACCAAATACACTGGCCAAGCCAAAAGTATCTGCCCGGAGCCCCGGTCAAAAAACAGTTACTATGTAAAAGTGAACACACAGAAAAAACAATACAGTGAAAACATCATACAAGATACACAACCCTCTATACCCCCCCCCCCCCCCCCCCCAGTGAAGGGAGAAAGGACCGGAACGGGGGAGTAAGGGCTACGGGGACCCTCGGGACAGGGGCATCCCATTTCCGGATCACCATGCCGGATTGCCGCATTGCCCCCAAAGGAGGGGGACGAGCGGAGGAGATAAGCTCCTAGGCACCCATAGTGCCGTCTACCAATTACCCGGTGAGCAGCCTAGGCTGGGAGGCTTCCTATCCACCATAGAGGTATACAACTCAAACCGGGCAGAAATAGACCAAAAGGGGGGTGGCGGGGTAAGCCCCGACCTACCTGTAAGCAGGAAACTTCCAACCTCTGCTTGTCACGCAGAGAGAAAAATACTGGTGATTGAAGGGAGGTACCAGGTATATATAGGCCGGAAGGTGGGGCTCGTTACAAGTCTTCCTCTCTGCACTACGTCACCTGCAGGTGATTAACCCATGAAGTAATGAATATTTAAGAAGTGAAGCGGGGTGTGTGGCACACCAAGAATACAATTTTGCTAGAGCTTTAAGGTCCAGGAAGGGCATTAGATTTGTACACAATATTATTGCAGGCTGTCAGACTGACAGTGGTACTTTAAAAAAGCCCGCCTAGAGGGCAAACCCCTGTTTTAGGTCACCATATACTTATTTTTGTAACACTAAAGCTAGGTTTTAATACTGGAAGCTTTATGTGTAAAAGGGTTTTAGTGCGCTTTAACTCTTCATGGGCACAGTTTAGGGTCTACACTACAGAAAAAGACATATAAGCCAGGATGGCACACTTCTAAAAAGGCCAGTTTGGAAAAATAAAAGGCGGCAAACCTCTCATTTCTAGTTATCTTTAGCTTATGTAACCAATTTTTATGTTCTAAAAATCCATAAAGTGGTGGACAGAAAGTCTGAAAATAAAAGTCCTGGCAAAGGGCTGTGTAACATCCAGACGACTGCTGCCTGCTTTGCAGCTTCAGGGTTCATGCAGCGTGGAAATCAGCACTACATGAAGCAACAGGCTACAGGGCGGTGACGTCAGTCACCAGTTAGGGTCCCTAGCTTTCAAATTACATGTCGCTGCAGATAGGCATGAATGAATATGAATAAAGTGCAGATCTGGGGCTTGAATCAAGCACCCGGGAGGATTGTGTGTAGATCTCCCCAATGCAGCAACATGGTGACGGACTCCTGGAGAGGCCGTATGGGAGAGTAGGGAGCAGATCATTTATAAGCATGCAGGGGTTTGCATGCTTATCAATGAAATAGTTGCATCTAGCACCATGTGCATTCTTGATTCTGAAACCACGGCACCCCAGGCAGCCAATTGGGTTCAGACGGGCAGAGATTTGTAAGCCCTATCAAGCTAACACAACTTGCCAGTGGTCATGTGGCGTGCCAAGCCAACAAGGAAACTCAGAAGTGGGCAGGTATATCAGCTCAATGTCTCGCTTTCAGGGGACAGGCTTTTGAAGTGGACTGAAACCCTGCTGGATTCCCAGGCCGAGCCCTCCCCACGAGGCATCCAGATTTTGGTGTGAAACCCCCCCCCCCACCCGGTCGCCGACTACACTTACCTGAATTCTGGTCCAACGGAGCATGCGCGGGCCGCATCCCCGCTATCCCTCTAGCAGGGCATATGGCCGGCGCAGGCACACTCCTTGTTAGAGGAAGCGCGAGATGCGGCCGCCAGCGCGCTCGGAGCCACTGAGCTATAACGTCTCAGATGCGCATAGCTCAGCGGCTCTGAGCGCGCCGATTGGACGAGCGCTCGCGCATGCGCCGTAGGACCGCAGTGAGGTGAGTTTAGTCGGGAGATCTGGGGGTTTCACATAGCAGGGCACACACCGAACAGGGTGCCCCAGGGAGTGGACCAAAATCCAGGATGGTCAAAATCCTGGGTTTTGGTCCACTTTAAGGGCTTCCCAAATGAAGTGCCCCTGCCCCTCCCCGCTTCAAGACCAAAGCAACAAGTTGGTCCAGTTAACCTAAAAAGCAAGAATGTGCACTATATGCAATAGGACTCACTTGGCCCGTTCCCTTGGCTCAATGAGACTTCTCTTCTGGAAACTCTTGAATCGATCCTTTGCTAGACTTCCCTCTGGCTATGCAAAGAAAGGCAAAAAGTTAACTAGAAACCTAAGGCGGGGGAGATTATACACACACAATCACTACAGCTATATACTTTGAATTGCACAATATCTCAGCTTGCGTAAAGGTTTCCATCAAAAAACAGTTACAAAAGAAGCTGAACTGAGAGCCCTTTGCAGAAGGTCAATGTGAAGTACTTTGTATATGGTTCCATGGGCTTTTCAAATAAACTTACATTTTTACATTAGTAGCATCATGTTGCTGAACACCACACCCGATTTTCACTTTTCGGTGTGTTCCTCTCAGGGGGCCACCAAATAGGGATGCTGCACTGTGTATGCTCCCAAGTTACTCACTTTCCTGTCACTCCCACAACGCAGACTCTGGCAAGAACGAGTGCACTGCTTGAATGAGCGGCCCGTTCGATCAGCGCACTCCATTTCACTAGGCTCTGCTGCGCCAGCCGCTTCTGTCACGTGCCCGCGGCGCCCATTCAGAAAGGCCAGACACAGGTTGGCGCACAGCTAGAGGTGAGCCAGGTTGCGGCGAAAAGATGCAGCAAGGTAAGTGAAATGGGGCTTCTGGGGGGGGGGGGTTACACAGCAGGCAAGGTGGAACTTGGACGGCCCTGGAGTCTTAGGCTCCAGGGCCTCCGATGTTCCTCTTTAAAATCAAATCAAACACCATCCTTTATACACAGAGGTCATAAATCATTGTAAAATGTACCTTTAATTTACGCAGAGAGTCTGTAAGCTCCTCACTCAGCATAACATCAATATCAGGTTCTTTATACCTTGTGACAAAAAATAAATGCTTAGGACATCCTGCAAAGTCTGAAAAAAAATAAAAAAAGCAGGCACTACTTTCTATATTTTGACTACAGGCAATTTAAAGCCAGAAAATAAAAACAGAAATATTTTGAACCTAGTGGAATACAGCTCTACCTGCACAATATGGTGGGAGTGCACAAAAGTGGTTTCCTCTTCCCCTGATTAACCAAGAAAAATACAATTCTGCGAGTACTCACCTGTAGAATTGTTTTTGTAGTATACAGCACGTCCTGTTTCACTAAATTCTTTACGTCTGGGTTATCCACCACAAGGTGGCGCAGTGGACTGCAGAAAAGACTTGTGGCATCTCCCGGCCATATAAAAGGCCAGGAACCTCCCACAAATTCCCAGTGTTACAAAGCAGTTAAACAAGAAACCGGGAGAATAATAATGAAGGATACCCCAACCAAACATTTGAACAAATCACCATAAAGAGGTAACCAAGAAAAATGATAAGGGAGGGATGAAACAGGATGTGCTGTATACTACAAAAACAATTCTACAGGTGAGTACTCACAGAATTGTATTTTTCCAAGTATACAGCACGTCCTGTTTCACTAATATTCTTTATGCTTGGGACGTCCAAAAGCAGTGTCCGTAAAGTAGGATCCCCAAGAACAACAGCGGGCAGTTTAAACCACTGCCGCCTGAAGAACCTTGCGACCAAAAGCAGCATCAGCTGAGGCATTTACATCAACCTTGTAAAACTTGGAAAAAGTATGAACAGAAGACCAAGTTGCGGCCTTACAAACTTGTTCAACAGAAGCTTGGTGCTGAAAAGCCCAAGAGGCACCAATAGCACGAGTGGAATAAGCAGTAATTCTAAAGGGAGGTTCCTTCCCCTTTAGCAGAATAGGCATGCACCACCGCCTGACGGATCCACTTGCTGATAGTGGATTTAGCCGGAGGAAAACCCTTCCTAAGACCAGAAGGAACAAAAAGCATCTGTCTTCCTAAAGGATTCAGTAGCTACCAAATAAAACTTCAGAACCATGACCACATCCAAAGAATGCAGTGTCCACTCCTAGGAATTAGCAGGATTAGGACACAATGAAGGCAAGACAATGTCCTGATTGAGATGAAAAGCAGACAACCTTAGGCAAGAAATCCGGCTTAAACCGAAACACCACCTTGTCCTGGTGTCGCTCAAAATAAGGAGGTTTGATGGAAAAGCGCCGCCAACTCAAACATGCCTGACAGAAGTGGACCCACCAAAAAGGCTACCTTCAGAGCCAAATGGGCAAAGCAGCCTCACGGAGAGGCTCAAAGGGACGACCCTGCAGAGCAGATAATACCAGATTCAGATCCCAAACTGGTAACATAGGCTTACGTGGCAGACGCACGTGAGAAACCCCCTGAAAAAAATTTTAACCAAACGGTGACTGCCAAAAGATCTTTGAAAAAAAATTGCCAGAGCTGAAACATGACCTTTGAGGGTACTAAGTTGAAGGCCCAAATCCAAACCATGTTGCAAGAATTCCAGAATCCTGGGAATAGAAAACACCCGACAGGGAAGAGATTTGGACTCACACCAGGCAATGTAAGCATGCCAGACCCTGTAGTAGATAAAGTACAAGGATTTCTTCCTAGCCCTAATCATGGTTATCAACAACAGAGGCAGGCAAATCCTTTTCCATCAAAATGGAGGTTTCAGCAGCCAAGCCGTCAAAGCCAGCGTTTGTAAATTGGGATGGCGCAGCTGCCCCTGAGTGAGCTGGATCCTTGGGCAGGACGTACTGATCTACCGCCAACTGCAACGTCTGCGAACCACACTCTTCTTGGCCAACAAGGGGCCACCAGAATGGTAGGCACCCCTTCCTGGGCCATCTTGCGCAGCACCCTGCCCAGCATAGGAAACAGAGGAGCTTAAAGCTCCTCCAAGACATCGCTAGTGCATCCATGGCCAAGGCCAGAGGGTCCTGTGACAAAGACAAAAGAATGGACGCAAACAGGTCCACATCCGGCAGACCCCAGCGACGGCACAGGGAGCGAAACACCCTTTTGCTGAGGGACCATTCCCCCAACCGAGACATCCCCCCTGCTAAAGGAGTCTGCCTCCAGATTTTCCACTCCCGTGATGTAAACTGCCGATATGCAGGGGACATTCTCCTCCGCCCAGGACAGTATCAGGGACACTTCCTTGAGGGCTCGCTTGCTCCGAGTCCCTCCCTGATGGATTGATGTAGGCAACAGCCTGACCCCGAAGATGTGGGGTCAACTGGGAGAGAACCAACCTTATCGCTCGCAGTTCCAGAACGTTGATGGGAGCATGGGCCTCCTGAGGGCCCCACTGAACCTGGAACTTCGGGGGGCTCCCAAAAGCCCCCCCAACCTGTCAGACTGGCATCTGTAGTGACAGTCTCCCAGCATGGGGGCAGAAATGTCCTGCCCACTAGAAGATTCCTTGAGTCCAGCCACCACGAGAGGGACTGACTGACCAGAGGGGACAGAGAAAATTCCTGATCCAAGGACACAGGGTCCCGATCCCACACTGACAAGAGGTGCAGCTGAAGAGGTCTCATGTGAAACTGAGCATAGGGGACCGCCTCGAAGCATGACACCATCAGGCCCACCAGCTGCATCCCTTGCCAAATGGAGGGATAAGGGCAAGAAATCGGAGACCGTGCCTGCGTCTGCAGGCTCTCCACCTTCTGCTGAGGCAGAAAAACATCATGCTCAGAAAGGACCTCACCAAGGACGGAGACAGTGAAGACTTGGGATGGTTGATCACCCAAACGAAGGACTCGAGTGTGGAGACCACCATCTGGGTATCCAGCTCGGCTTGATGGAAGGACTGAGACGCAATCAGAATGTCGTCCAGATAAGGAAAAAATTGTATGCCCCGAGATGTCAGAGCCATCACCCCCGCCAGCACCTTGGTGAAGACATGAGGAGCCGAGGAAAGACCGAACGGTAAGGCCACAAATTGGTAGTGCTGATCCTCCAGAGCAAACCTGAGAAATCTCTGATGACCTGGAAAGATCGGAACACGAAGGTAAGCATCTTTGATGTCCACAGAAGTCATGAAGTCGCCCGGCCGCAGGGTAGTGACCGCTGAGCGAAAATGCTTGAACCTGACAAAAAGGTTGAGGCGCTTCAAATCCAGGATGGGCCTCAGGGACCCATCCTTGTTGGGAACCGTGAACAGATTGGAGTAGAAGCCTCTGCCCTTTTCCCGGAAGGGCACCGGGCAGATGACACCCAATTCCAAAATGTTGTGGACCGCAAGCCCTGAGCAGACAGTGGGTTTTGAGCCATCTGGGATCTGATGAATCTTGGGGGCGGCCAGGCTGCAAAATCTTGTTACCTGGAGGACACCACCTCCTGAATCCACCGGTCTGAGATGCGCAGTTTCCAGACGTGAGCAAAGAACCGCAATCGCCACCCCACCCGGATGGGAGAGGGCGCCTCCTCATGCCGAGAGGGCTTGGGGGAAGATTTGGACTTGGGACCCCATGAAATACCAGAACGTCCACGGCCTCTACCCCGGCCCCAAGGGTCTCTACGTGTCCCCGCAAATGGTGTACCCCGGCCAAACCTGGGAGCACGGAAGGAGGGGAGGAAGAACCAGCCCCCCCAAAAGGGCCGCAGCTGTCTCCTGCATTGAGGCAGCCTACCATCCTTGGCAAACAGATCCAGATGCTCACCAAAGAGCCGTAGCCCAGTAAAGGGGAATTCAGCGAGAGCCTTCTTAGCAGCATTATGAGCCGCCCACTGACGCAGCCAAACAGAGCAGCGTATAGCCACCAAAAGGGCAGAAGTCTTACCACACACCCTGACCGCATCATCCATAGCAGAAAGAATAAATTCAACAAAATCATAGCAAAGCAGGAGGGATCTATACTCCTCCCCCCCTATTGGCATCCGAGGCATTATCCAGAAGGCACTTGAAAAGCTCTTTAATAGCAAGAGCCGTGATGGCAGAAGCACACACAGGGTGCAGCGCAGTCCCTGCACAAGCGAAAGCGTGACAGGCCAGCTGATCCACACGCCGGTCCTCACCATCCCTCAGAGTAGAAGTGTCAGGGGAATGCATGACCGAGGTATTGGACAACCCAAGCACAGGAGCATCCACCTCGGGGGGGACATGACCAGCGCTTAACCACATCAGCAGGGAAGGGATAGCTCCTGTCCCGACTCTTGGGCACCGCGGGCAATCTGCTAGGACGTTCCAACTCCTTGAGCACCAAATTATTAAAGTGGTTCTGCTCAGGGAACTCCAAGCGTTGTTTAACAGTGTGAAAAAGCTCACCCTGCTGCTTTTTAGCTGGCACGGGAGGGGTAATACATAGCACTTCAAAAATGTGAGCCAACAGCCTATCAGTATCCTCGGGAGACCATGGATCTTCTCCAAAAAGGAGACCCAGTACCGCCATAAACCTCCTGCCGTTCCTCAGAGGAATCAGAGAAAAGTTCCCCCTCTTCTAGGGGGTAAAGGCCGGGGAAAGAATGTCCCTCATCCTCCTCAGGAAAAAAACAGTGGGAATTAAATGCCACTTCTTGCCAGAAGCCTTACGGGGGGCAGGCCCAGTAATATGCCTTTCCAGGCTGGCCACCAGCAAAGCCAAGTCCTAATGTGATTCCCCGCAAGCATGTCCCTCACTAGGGGTCAAATGCAGGCGCGGGGGGGGGGGGGGGGGGTAGGTGATGTAGAAGGGGGCGCAGAGCTGGGCAGCGTCGTAGGCAACCCAGACTGCAGCGCAAGCACCTTCTGGGCGCAGGGCACACATACCCTGACACCATCACTCACAGGGGATAACCCACACGCAGCCGGGCTTGTCCCGAAGGAACCCCAAGCACATTATCCCCGGAAGCCTCCATATGGTGATCAATATAGGCTCACAGCCAGTACAGGGTCACGGCTACTAGAGCCACCCGGGATGCCCCCCCAGGTATGCCCAGAACCCACTAGGGAAGGTGGGAGATGACAAGGGCAGGGCCGGGAGAAACAGTAACAGTTGTCCCGTCTAAAAGACAAAAAAAAAAACAAACTGCAGCACAGCTGAAGTTCAACAAAAGCAACCCCGCAGGGGACTCACGGACCAATAGGATCAGCAGTGCAACCACCGAACAGCAGAGGAAACGCGACTCAGCTCCAGAGAGACGTGGGCCCCCAACGCAGCAGATCAAAATGGCGCCGGAGCAGTCCTTGAGGGGCGGGCCGCAACATGGCGCAGAACGCGTTATCTGCAGCCACCCCCCCCAGCGCAAAATCGCGGTCACACGACCCGCCAGCGCCATGACACAAGAAAAAAAATAAAAAAATTCAGAATAGCGCCGCCTGCAATACACACAGAACCCCCCGGGCACCCCCGCCAGCCGCCCGTCCCCCCCCCAGCCCAGGGAGAGAGCCAGAGGGCAACAGAACAGCGGCAAGGGCCCAGCCCCAGGAAAAAAGGGGGGGATAGAACCCTTACCCAAAGGGGGCAAAGCAACGAGTGTCACAGCATCCCATGAGGCCCACCATAAAGGCCTGTAACCGGCTACCCTTGTGGTACAGGGTTATGCGGCCTGGAGCAGCGCTCCTTAAGCACCTGACCCTGATGCTGCCTACCTTCACCCGAACCAGGCAGCCGAGGCTGGGAGGCAGTGGGTACAGAACAGGTTGAAATAGCTCTGCAGGGTCGCAGGCTAGTAAGCCCCGCTCACCTGCGCAATATAGAGAGCCATCTTCTTTATCTTTGCAGTCCTGACTGCATAAGGAAACTGGGAATTTGTGGGAGGTTCCTGGCCTTTTATAGGGCCGGGAGATGCCACAAGTCTTTTCTGCAGTCCACTGCGCCACCTTGTGGCGGATAACCCAGACGTAAAGAATTTAGTGAAACAGGACGCGCTGTATACTTGGAAAAAGTTCAAATCGCCAGCAACACCGTAGAATATAAAGTTTACTTGCATTTCTGACATGTCAGTGACACGTTTCGGGACATCCATTACTCAAAAAGGGTTGTGTCCTGAAACACATTGCTGGCGTACAGTTAAGGAAATGTTATGTTTTATGAAGTTGCTGGACTTTTTCTTGGCTAAACTAGAAATACTCTCCTGGGATCCAATAATACAGAGCTGGCACCGGTTGCCTAGAAATACCTGGCATTAGTACACACCCTACCATGTTTATGGAGCTTTGCTTCTTCAACACCCCAGGTGTCCATCCCCAATAAATATGGCTCCAAGAGTTTATAGTTCCAAAGCCACATTGGCCAGAGATTGTTGTGCATGGTACAGGAGAGCATTCTTGAATTTTTTTTTTTTTGGGGGGGGGGGGGGGGGGAGGAGGAAAGCCAGATTTCAGGACTTCGAAGTGAACAGACAGTAATCTAAACTGGGCTGCGGGTTTAGTTATTCTTAAACTGAACTTGCACAGTGAAGCTGTACCAGTGGATGCAGTATTTGCTGCAGGGCTGTGGAGCCAGAGTTGGGGCTAGTTTTGGCTGGAGTCGGAAAAGAGGTACAGAATCCAGTATTAAAAAAAATTATTAAATATTAGAAATATAAAAAACTTCTAGGAAGTTCAGAAACAAATATATATTTGACGTTTCTTCAAAATAAGGGCCTTGTCTAGAACATCCAGCAATAAGCCAGGTGTTCTAGTGGTGATAATCAGTTCTCCAATCCCCCCTGTCCATTTTATTTTGCGCCTGCATGCCGCTCCAAGGCAGGGGTGCCCCAGTATCTGCTCCATGCAGTGCCAGCATCTTCATACTTACCAATGGTGCGGGGAAAGTGATTCTATCATCCAGTGCCATTGGCCTCATGAAGGAGTCCATGGAGCCTGGTTTATTGCTCCACAACCCTACTCCATTCTTTGCAATAGAGGAAGTCATCCCAAAGTGGGTTAGCATACCGGGCCTTGGCACACCCCCTCTATTGCAATAGATGGATTAGGAGTGTTAGGGGAGGTAAAGCCATATGGGTGGACAACACCGAATCAGCTCAGTGATGGGAGGATGGAATTGCTGGTTATCACTCATTGGCAAGTATTAAGAAGATGCCAGCGCTGAATGAGCTGTGGGATAAGAGGAGAGTATATACGGTACTTATGTTATTTCCTGGACAAGAACTTTTAAAGGGACATTCCAGGCAAGGGGTAAGTTAGCCCGTTTTCTGCTATCCCCATGCTGAATGTGGGGGGCTGCGTCTTATTCAGCCAGCTTTATATTTCTTTATAATACCAAGTGAACGCCCTTCCTTCTGCCAGGCTTCAGTAGCAGAGGACTTACTCATACATTCTTTAGTGTAACAGTCCCTTCCAATATGCAGCTAATATAACTTTGCTTGGAATGTCCCTTTAAGTCATATCCTCTAGCGACCTGATGTAGCCCCCAACCTGCTTTGGGGGAGGGGGGGAAATGGGGGAAGTTTTGGACAGCCAGGGAAAAATACCCAACTGCAGGGATAAATTGGTTATGATTAAAGCAGGCTACCTCCATCTGTGGACAAAACCACTAATGACTCAAATACATAAAAGGAAGACTTAGGATTTCATTTGTAACAAATAAAAATGAACAACAGAGGTTGTGGAGTCTAGGACTCCAGGGCCATCACCCAGGACATACCAAGCACCGTTGCTTAGCCATAAGTTTGCAAGGTAATATGACCGTGTTGCCTTCCCTTTTTTGCCTACACCCCCCCCCCCCACCTTGTGTCGCTTCCTTCTCGCCCTGCCTCTTCCCACTTCTCTTCATACAACCACTCAAATTGCACACTCCAATGCACACTTACCCAACACAAAGCAGGAATTGCGATTTAGTTCAAAGCTATAGATCTATATCCCCCCACCTTTGTGAACTGCCCTCAGACCCCAGGGATGGCACATGCCACTACCCCAGAGCGCCCATGGTTGGCATCACATTCCCAGCAGATCCAGCTGAAAATTCTCACAGCGCAAGGATGGGTCTCATCATAGAGCAGACACTACATATGTCTAAGTGTAGAAAGACTTAATGAGAGCTGAAGATTAGGTATACATAAGTCCTAATATTAAAGCCCAACTTTAAAACTTCTTACTTAAGTCGGCCCAATCGTCGAGGTTGCAGAGCCTGTAATTTGCGTTTCTGCTCCCGAAGCTTCTTGCGTCTCAGGAGCTCGGCTTGCCTTGCTTTCAGTATTGCATGGATAGATCTTAACTGGAACAGACTCTGCCGTCGCTGCTTTTCCATTTTCTCTGCTTCCAGCTTGGCTTTCTAGGGAGTTTCATGGAAAAGATCTTTGATATTTAGGTAAGACAAAGCATAAGATTTAGGTAAGAGATACTTGGCAACTTTTAAAGTAACCTTGTTTAGACAGTCCAGACTAAACTTGTGGTTCATGGAAGCAGCCATGATGGAATTACCTGCTGCTTTCACCCCATCAAGACCCATTAGACAGTGCATGCTGCTCTTCTCTCAATGGGGCGGCGGAGTTTAGACTAGACTGTCCCTTTAATCACACCTGCCTTTACTCTGCATTGGATCCCCAGATTTCTGTAGATGTAAAATCAAGGTATGTCACATGCATAATCATACACAATAGGACAGTGATAATGTGCAGTGAAATGTGTGGTGGGGGCCGAAGTATAAAACCAGAAGTACATTGTCCAATATCAATTTGCAAAATTGCGATCTGTGGTGGTAGGTCAAACAAAATAAACCAGCTAGTTTGCCCTCAGACCCCAGGGCTGGCAAACACACCAAACCCCTGGAGTACCCAGTGTTTGCATCACATTCCCAGCATGAAGGCTGAAAATGCTCACAGCGCAAGGATGGGTCTCATCATTGAGCAGACTAAAGTTGATTTACTAAAAGCACACCCAAACACACCCTAGCACCACAAGATCATGCAAACAGAAGATTAATGGTTAATACGTGGCATGGTACACCTAGTCTTCATGTAAAGCAGCCCTATACCTTCCCTGTTAAGTCTCACAAAACGGCCAACATTGTTTCAACAATACAATTCACAACATAACAAAAAGGTAGCATTTGAAAAGGTAATCTTTATACACAACGTTCCTCATGTATAGCATCAGTAAATAGCAGAAACCCCACTAAATTACATATGAATTTTAAAGATTATAGCAAACTAAAAATGTATGAGTTAATGTACACGGCTCCTCATCACACCCCGTTTCTAAACTAGTTAAAAAAAAAAAAAATAAACAGTTGCGCTTGTTGTGCATTTTATGGACAGTTGAAGGGTTTTGGGCAGTAATAAAGGCAGGCTGGCAGCCGCTGAGATCAATTTATAGCCAACGTGGGAGGTGCACGGAAGCAGGCCAATTAGAATACACAAATCAACAAAACAAACAAGGAGCCACACAACTCAACCTTGTTAGCTTGCATCCTATAAGAGACTCAAAATTTTGGTAAAAACAGGTCTGAGCAGCTGCGACCCCCATTATATCTCATGATGTTGTGCAAGCACATGGGGTGGTGGGTCTTTAAGAGTATGAGGGCTTTCAACCCTCCCCCCCCCCCCAAATGTTCATCAAGGTTAAAGTGGACCAACACCCTCCAAAACAACTTCGTTTTATTAGCTTTAATATAAAAAAACACTTACCTTTTGATGACTGTTGGAGCCGTGTGTCCCTCACAGCGCCTGTAATTTTAATATTTACCTCGCCGGAAGTCCCACCCTCCAGGTCTTGTCCACTGTCAATCACGCTTGTCCGTCATTTGCATATTTTGTCCGTGGAGCTTCTACTCTCTTCTCTCGCGCAATTTTGCTGTGTCGTCTTGATGTCATCTGCGGGCGTGTCCTCGGGAGCGTGCACGTCTTCCAGCTCTACTTGTCTGATTGGCAGAGCTGTGCTCAGCCATGATTGGCTGCAGACACATGACTCCGCCTCCCTCCACTCACTCATATTTTCAGCGCCTTCCCTCTCGTGCTGGTTGTAGGACAGGTGAGTTTATAAGTGTGTGTGTAGAAGTTTTGTATTTCGTTTACTATGGCCGCCCGTGCTCCGTGACCCCCACCCCCCTCCCCCCCGGTCAGCTGCTCCGCCGCCCGTCCTCTGTCCCCCTGTTTGCCGCAGCCGCCTGTCTCCTTCCTATTACAGGATCGGCTTGACGGCTAGGTACTGAAGTTGGGCGAGACAGCGCAGCTGTGCGGGGAATATCCCCGACCCACGCTGCCTCGGCCACGCCGTCTCTCCTCCTGATCCGTGCACACAAATTCTGTAATGCCTCCCCCCCGCTCACCTTGATGCCCGTTCGCTCGCTGTTATGCTCCCGACGGCCGCCTCCAGCCACCTAAAGCTGCATGTTCCTCCCAGCACAGGAGACATTCTGACTGTGTGTCAACTGTGCTGCTCGCTCTCTCCAGCCATGTAAAAGGTAATGGAGGAGCCGGTGGGGAGTCAGAGAAGGAAGTAACATAAACAAGAAGTTACTTTTTTCTGGCATTTCTGTGCCTGGGGAGCACTGGCAATTGGGATGCTCCTCCTGTGCAGGGAACACCCATTTTGTTCTGGTTTAAAAAATAGTCTTGTCATAAGATTACTTCAACCTTCACCCCAACTCAAAAATTTGTTCTCGGCAGGAGGCACAATAAGAACACCAGAATGTTGGTAATTTTAATAGCTATTTTAGCTGTTTCTGGCAAACATAATAATAGCTGTATAACAACTTTCTATTCTGGCCAAGCTTGGAGGGAATAACAGAACACATTTAGTCAGGGGTATCCTTGAACTGCCACAGAATAGTAAGTTGTAATTGCGGATGATACGGTGCTGTCACTTGTATTGGTACAAAAGGTTCCAGAGTTCAATTCCATTCACATACAGCTGCGCGCATGCGCAGTAGTTAGGTGAAGAGCCGCTCGCTCCCGCTTCACCTAACTACTTACTGCGCATGCGCGTGATTTAGATAGAGGGGGGTCAAAGGTTCCCTTCCTCTCTCATCAAAATCCAAAATGGCGGCGGAAAGTAAACCGCTTCGCGACGCGGCGGGGGAGCATGGCAAGTAATTTTTTTTTTCAATACTGTCTAAAACGGGTCATGCTGCATAACTAGCATATTTTATAAATACATGTTAAAAAAAAAAGGTGCTGGGTGTTGGTCCACTTTAAAGGGCAACCTCAGGTAAGCCATTTCCAATTTATCCATGGCATTGCATGTTCCAAAGGATGTTCTCAGATTAAAGTTAGGATTGCACCTACACAAAGGCACCTTGGCGTTTGCAGGTATGCTAATGCTGCTCCACCAGAGATGTGCCCACCGAGGACCCTACTTTTAACCAGATTTAGAGACCGATTATAGGATTATTTGCAAGCAAACAGGGTTGAGTGCTGTGGCCTCCCTTTCCCTTTTTTTAAACTAATGCCACCTAAATGCTGACAATGCTGTCCAAAGTGTAAACACCCCCCTTAAGTCTACAAGACACCTTCTTTATAGGGCATCACGAATAGGGCTGTGTGAATCCCCTAGAACGCCAACTCACCACTCAGACATAATCTGCATCCACTGCACACCCTACCTGTGGTCATGCCTATGCCAGGCCATTCTGAGAGGCCATCAAAAGGTAGTTAAAGGCAGGGATTGGAATGCAGCCAGCAGCGTTCACTGCAATCAGATTTCCTTGCAACAACTTTGGTGGGGCAAGGAAATCTGACTGGAGTGAGCATGGATCTGAATGGACGTAGCACCACCGATTGGTGTGATAACCAGGAAGAGGCGAGTGTTTGGGTGATCAGTGGGGCTACACAGCAGAACAAAACAGTTGCGGCCGCCCCTATAGTTCAGCTTTTAAGAAGAAAAAAAAAAACCCACACACTGTTTCATGGCTTGTATTTTGAGCATGGCAGGTACATGTAATCCCAATTGCCTTTCTTTTACATGGAGGGAGTGTGAAGGGGTAGCTTCTGTCCCTATAGCTTATACAGTGCAGATAAATGTCCTTGGGACTGAAGAAACACCTTGACAGCAGATTGAGAAGTCACGGGATACAGAGTTGATAGACGGGGGATGGAGAGAGATTACACTGGCTCTGGCACTATGCCCAGATAGCACCGAATTATCAGCCAGGAATTAAAAGCCTGACGAGGGCAACACTGATTAACTTTACAGCGAGGACACTACAAAACAAGTTGAAAAATGTGCTCAATATTCTCCAGTGGCAGATACAGTTGCAGTACACTGCCTGTGGTTGGCGAGGGTTTCTGTGGGGCCTATTTGAGAAGCTAAAATGAAAATAATATTCCAAGACTTGCGTGGGAACAACTTTCAGTCCCATACAAAGCTTTTTCAAAAATTGCTCATTTCACACAGCCACACAAGAATTCCGAATGGAAGGCTTTAATAGTGGAAATATTTCTAACGCATTTACAGGTGGGACAGTATTTGCAGAGTAACTTGGGAGGACTGAATTGAAGCAGACCAACCACCTCCTATGGAAGGTTAAATTAAAAAAATAAAAAAGTAAAAACCCCATGTCCCCTTGGTGTCCTGTTAATGAACTGGATAAAAATACTCAATGAGTCAAAAGATCTAATTTTCCCCCAGTTTTTCATTTGAAGCCAAAGTTGTTTTTCCTTCATCTTTTTTTTCTAGCACTAATTGCTCCAAACATGAGTTTGCAATGAGTGGGGATTAAACAGCTAGTTTAGAACAATGGTATCCGGTCAAGAAACCAATGGCATACAAATGGCATAGCTGGGAAAAACAATAATACCCTGATCAAGGTACCTGTGCCACGTGGTACATAGACGATAATTTTCTGATATGGACTGAGATGGAAAGAATGCTGAAAGTTCATTATAGCCCTAAACAAGAATGATCAGAATGTGAAATTTACCATGAACTATGACACAGCAGGACACGTTCTTGATTTGTACATTATGAAGTCTGGACATCTCTCAACTAAATTTAGTAAAGAGCACAGAGGGCAACACCATACTTAACAGCGTCACGCTCACACCCCAGCTCACTCAGAAGCATTCACTATGGGAAATGTGTTAGGGCCAAGAAAAATTGCTCCTTGGAACAAGATTTTGAAGCAGTGGCAAAAGATAAAGATATCTAGGACGGAAGACTAGAGACTATAGCAATAGTATATTGAAACAAGCTTACCGAAAAGCAAAAATAAGGGATTGGGCAAAAAATGCTCTTAAACAAAAAACAAAAAAAAACAAAACACATACCAAAGCCAAAGAAATAGGTCCCCTTTTCGTGCTGTCACATACTAATGCAAGTTCGTTTATTAAGGCAATCGTAATCAAGCAACTGGAACACTAATGGGGGGGGGGGGGGGGGGGGGGATCATTCATGACCCATTATCTATAGAGGGGGCAGAAGTCTCAAAGATAAAATGCACCAAGTGTCACTATGCTGAACCCGACCCCCCCCCCCCCCCCCCCCCCAATGTTGTAAGGCGCCAGGCACAAACACTTGTGGCGGATGTCCCACTTGCAGTACCGGGGAGTATTCCCATTCCGGTAAAACACTACATAAATTGTAGCACCCCACACGTGACATCTCAACCAGGCCATGTGGAGGGTTCTATGTAGGGAAAAATGAATCGCAAATTAAAACAAAGAACCTATGAACATCAGTATGCCTTTAAAACAGCAATCAAAAGACCCCGTTTGGGGGGGGGGGGGGGGGGGGGGGGCATTTCTCAATCATACATGAGAAAGACACTAGGGTCCTAATAGTCCAGCGTTTGGACAGATTACATCCATTAGGGAAGGTAACCTAGAACAGACGCAGTTAATAATTGATGCCTGATGGATATACGATTTGAAGGTGACCAAATATCCTGGCCTCAATCATTCTATAAGTTATGTCCCATTCCTAAATTAAACAAGGAGATGGCAATCTGTTATTTTGTTAATTCCTAAGATTGAAAATTCAAGACTCTTATAGAAACTGAATAGGTCTAGACAGGACTAAGGATTCAATACGAGAGGCTAGGATATAGATCAATGAATAAAGTATATAATCCTTCATGAGTATCCCCCTTGCATCTAGTCCTTGAACAAAAGAAAAGCGGTATGATCTGGTGGTCTCTGCAGGTGGCGAAGGGGGTTAGTGTGTGAGGCATATGATGGCTGGCCCCCCATCCCTACTAAGGAGCCAATCGAGCGCAGGGCAGTCACTGCTGTAGGTCGGGAGCATGGCCCCAGTGGCGGGTGATTTAATGCTTTCCAGGGTCGGAGCCACTAGTGACAGAAGGCGGGGGAGGAGATTGATGCGGCTGAGGGCGGGACACGCACCTCGCACACGATTGTGAGGGGGCAAGGCAGGCAGCCAGCCGGGGTGGGCCCTGGACCGTGTGGCACATCAGGTGGCCTTTTAAAAGAGTGCAAGCATTTATATGCTCACAGCTCTGTCACGAGGCCGGGTGGCGCGCTGGCACACAGGAGTCTGTGCATGACCTTGTCCCCTGCACCGGTTCTATGGATGCTCTCATTTATAAAGGACCAAAGAAACCAGACTTTATTATGCAATTGGATTTGACCTTTGCTAAAATATGCTGCATCTTTAATGCAGTGTGTAAATCACAGGGAAATGCTGTAATCCCCATACGGGAACAGAGCCACAAGCCAGTATGTGGAGAGACCCACGTAAGGCTTAATATAGAGGGCTAAAGAGCAGAAAACCCTCTACTCAAGAGGTAAAGGAAAAGAGGCACTTTCTTAAAATGGAAAGTATTTGCACAGTATCAAACACTAGGAAAAACAGCATTACCCATCAATCCTTGCAGCAGGCAGAGATATGCAGATCATCTATGTCTCTGATCAAAGGCCCTTAGAAACGCAATGCCAAGGATTAGCTTTAAATTTACACAGCCAAAACACATCCAAATATTGGACACGTGTTTCGAGCGTTAAGCCCTCATCAGCACTAGGGCGGATGTTTCTGGGTGTATGGGGAGTGCGACTTGGCGAGTACCAAAACAAGCCAGTATGTGCAGACATCCATGTCAGGCTTAATATAGGTTACTGAAACCAACTGGCTATAGCCATCAGTGCACATCCGATGCTAAAAAATCATAGGCTCTAATTCTGAAGGTATGTATTTTATGTATTAATACGATTGGTTACACAATAACAATTTAATCAGTATTCATTGTTTTAGTCAAATACAGCTCATAAATTTCACATGTGAACCATATGCATTTCACAGCTTTCCTCCACACAATGGTATGGACAAAGCTAGAACAAAACCTGTGCAAGTCTGCCACCATGTGGACTAACTGTTTGACATCACTAAGGAGTGAAAATATCCTGCAGTAGAACTGCTGTGTGGTAGTCAGCATTAGTGATAATATACACATTTTTAAAATCGTTTTAGGCTATGCGAGCCAAAATAAAATTTTTCTCATGTGATAAATGTTGCTGCGAGGTCTATGGGGCAATACGGTTCAGGGAGGCCCACTCACATAAACTACACAACCTCCCATTGACCAGCACTTAATACTTTGGTGGTGGTCCCAGTACGCGCTTACTAAATTCCACAATGGTCACAATGCACCAGTAATTCTGTAATTCTCACCTGTAGCATTGGTTTCTCCTACTTCTGTCTGTAATCCCTTCCTACCAGAGGGGGCCTCTGCCAAGGCTCTAACCTCTACCTTCTAAAATGTGGTAAATGTATGCACTGAAGACCAAGTAGCAGCCTTGCATACCTGTTTTACCGAAGCCTGGTGCTGAAAAGCCCCAGAAGCTTCAATAGCTTGTGCAGAATAAGCTGTAACCCGAAAAGGTAGATACTTCCACTTGGAGATTTAGGCCCTTATTACCGCTTGTCCATCGGCTGATGGTAGATTTAGCTGGGGGGGGGGGGGGGAAGACTCTTCCATGGCCCCTCAGCTATAACATAAGGAGTCAGACTTGCAGAAGGCTTGCGTAGTAGAGATATTTTAGTGCTCTTACTAAATCCAGAGAATGAAAGACCCTCTCCTTATGGCTAACCGGAATGTGAGTGCAAAACCATTTCTTCATCTTAAGATGAAAAGAGGAGACCACCTTAGGAAGAAAATCCTGCTTAAAACGGAAGATGGCCTTGTCCTTATGCAACTATAAATAAGGAGGCTTAACCGATAAAGCCACTAATTCGAAAACCCGCCGTATCGAAGTAATTGCCACTAGAAAGATGACCTTCACTCTGAATAAGAGCATCTTATATGATCGATCCCACACCCTGTACATACAGATTGCTCACATTAAAAATCATCCTACTTGCTTATACTGCATGTTATGAGCCTTTAAACATCCAAGATGGCGGCTCATGGAACATCAGGCAGCCTGCAAACAGGAAGTGCCTTCTGACTGTGCTGCTCTGCATTCTGGGATTGCTGTCCTTTACCAAAAAAATATTTTCTAAAAACCAGGGAGTGACCTTCAAGATATAGGATGGCTAGTGCACTGCCCTTAAAGCGGGCGCCCTGTTCAACCTAAAGAACTCAGTAACAACAAGACAGGTGGTTGTTCTACAGGGCTGGCACTTAGAAATCACCAATCATTTTTGCCAAAGTACAAAAATGTAAATTATCCATAAATGTTTGGCACATGACATTCTACACAAATTTACAATAAAAATATGTACACTTTAAAAATAGCAATTGCTAGCTAAAAAACACACACAAGGGGCCCCTGCCAGGAATAGCCTGGGTTCCACGCCTCACCCATTCACTCTGCACTCACACATGCTGGCCAGCATTTCATTGCGGGGGACTAATCCACCAATAGACTAAGGACCAGGCAGCAGCTAGCTATCAAGGAGTTGTAATAGTGCATCCCAAATGCAGGTCCTCAGTTGCCTACTAAATGTACAGTCATTAAAGTGGACCAACACCGAGAGGTGATCGGCCCGGAAATCTATAAGATTCCCGGGCCGATCACCTCCCACCCCGCGGGACATCCAAGATCGGGATGTCCCGCGGGGTGAAACCCCCCCAAATACCCCAAATCACCTACCTTATCTTCGGCGGCGGCCGGTCGCCGCCGCCTCCCTCGCGCCCCTGTAGGCGTGCGCGCGCCCGCGCCGGCCGTCTGCGAATGGCCGGCGGGGGCGCGCGCGCGCCGAAAGTGACGCGAGGGAGGCGGCGGCAGCCGCGGCAGCCGCCTGGACGTTCCTGATCCCCGCCTGGACGTTGGCGGGGATTGGACCGTCCAGTCACGTGGGAGCGGGGACAGGTAAGATTTTGGGGCTTTCTGGGGGGTTTCACACAGCGGGGCACCCCCGATCGGGGTGCCCCGCCGAAGTGGACCAAAACCCAGGATAGTCAAAATCCTGGGTGTTGGTCCACTTTAAACCTTCTCATATCCACTAAATGTTGAGGCAGAGTCTGTATAACAGCAACAATTTTTTGCCCGCAGGCACTCACGTGCCCCGATTTCAAGGGTAAACAGGGGGACAGAGATAGAAGCAGGTTCACCATTCAAACGCTTCCGCGTCTTTTACTCGAGTCGCCGCCGTAGATGCCCCTGTGTGAGGAGATCTGGATCGTCATGCAACCGCCAATGGTCGCCTTCTGACATCTTTACTATGTCTGAAAACCAGCTTCTCCTTGAACAGCAATGAGCCACCAGAATGGTTGGAACTCCTTTGCGGGCCCTTTAGTACTCGACCCAGGAGTGGAAAGAGGGAAAACACATACAGAAGCTTGAATGCTGACCAAGGAAGGGTCAGTGCGTCTGCTATTGCTAGTCCCTGGACCGGTATACAAACTTCAGAACCTCCCGATTGTGGTGGGAAGCAATGAGATCTACTTCTGGTAACCCCCAACCCTTGTAAAGGGAGTGAAAAACCATAAAATCTTGCTCACCTCCTTGAGAGCTTTCCTGCTTACGGTGCCCCCCGGTGGTTGATATATGCCACAGCTGTTCGGTTGTCTGAATCCTGACAGAATGACCCCTCAGATCGGGTGTCCAATATGCGAGTCTGTAGAAGATGCTCAGTCCTAGGACATTCATGGGAAGTCTGCTCTCTCCTGGTGCCCACTGTCCCAGGAATGCGACCCTGGGACACCCACAACCCGCTAGACTGGCATCGGTAGTGACCATCTTCCAGTGGAAGAAAGGATTTGCCCATCTGAAGAGGCCGAGGTTTCAGCCAACAGGTTAGGGAGTGCCTTGAGTGCAGCCTGCAAGAAGGGGTGATCCAGAGTTCCTGGGTTTCAATCCCAAACCAAAAGCAGTTCCATCTGCAGGGGTTTTGCGTGAAATTGTGCAAAAGGCACCACCTCAGAGCAAGATACCATCAGGCCCTACAGACACATTTGACGAATTGTCAGCTGAGGGCAAGGCAAGAGCCCGCACTCTGGCCTGAAGGGAGAGTCTCTTCTCTTCTGGAAAAAATACCTTGGCATGTCTAATGACATTCCCAGGAAAGCACTCTTGAAGGTTTGATATGAGACTTGATTAGTTGACTATCAAGCCTAATTTTTCTAACGTCAATAAGTCTGTGTATCCTTCTGGGCGACTTGAAAAGATGGGGCCATGATCAAAAGATCATCTAAGGGATTAAGTTTATCCCTGGTTTCTTAGAAAAGCCATGAGATCCAGATTTCAGGATACCCCTGACCAAAAGAATCTCCAAGGAGGTCTGACCCCCCCAATTTGATCTTGTAACCAGAGGATACCACTTATAACCAAAGATTGTTACATGGAGACTCCAAATGGGAGCAAAATGCAGAAATCATCCCCCCCCCCCCCCCCCAGGGGGCTTTGCCTTATTCTGCCAAATATATCTTGCTCTATTTTAGACCTGTCTGTTTCAAAATTCTTTCCAGTATCGCAAGGAGTGGAACCTCTACCCTCACGAAAGGTATTGGAGGACCTGTGAAAAAAGGGGACCGACTTCAATCATTGTGGAGGTCCAGTAAACTTAACTCCAGTGGCTTTTACCATATCATCCAAATGCATCTTGGAGGCAGCATCAGCTTTAGCCCTAATGAACGCCTCAAAGCTAACAGAACAAAACCTTTGCCACCTAACCAAATCATCTATAGCAGAGATGACACACTTGTTAATATCCATACTGGTCTCAATCAACTGGGAGAATGCAATATGTGAACGACCCTTAGAAGGAGTCTTAGAATCCAGTTGCTTTAACCACCTTCTGCTCGCCAAGGATGC
Organism: Gastrophryne carolinensis; assembly: GCA_027917425.1. NCBI lineage: Eukaryota > Metazoa > Chordata > Amphibia > Anura > Microhylidae > Gastrophryne > Gastrophryne carolinensis. Next base: position 50,242,577 of record CM051235.1, on the reverse strand, counting down.
TATGGATATGGCACAGGCTAGCAGTAAAGTTGATCCTACAATAGAAAAGGCATGACGTGCAACCTGACCTATACACTTCCTTTAGGGAAGGATTACAAAATAGTATTAGAGAGAGACCTAGACTGGAGGAACTACCATAGGAGCGAGGGACCACAAATCAAATCTGTGGTAAAGGGATACCCAGTACCCATTTGTAACTGATTACTGAAGGCCTGGAGTGGAATAGGAGAGAAATCTAATTTAAGCATTAAATTGAACCAAATTCCACCCTGGAGTCTGCAGGGCAGGAATACCTGCTCCTCCCCTGGGCATCCAGACTTAGGATACCCCACTATGTAAAGCCCCCAGGAAACTCACCTTCTCCCCGCTCCAACAGCGCATGCGCGAGTGGCGCCGCTCCCCAATATGGCATAGTCAGTTTTACTCTCCTCGTTCCACTCCCATAGCATTTGCGCCAGGCATCATCCAAAGTACTTACTCCATATCCAAAATTATTGCTGGCAGAGTTCAGAAAAAACAGATTGCTGCACGAATTCTGCTAGTGGCTCCCATCATCCACTGCCTGCCTTTCAAATACGTTGTCAGTGGGTGTACTCAGCATTGGGAGTGTATTACTGGGGTGCTCATCTTTTATCCTGGGTGACTGGTTTAAACCTGCGACAACCTGAATACAGTACATTTTGCCTACGTAACAGGCATAAAAAAAATCCAGGATACAAGACAATTTTCTTTATATTGGTGGAATAGTAAGAAACAACAAGTAAATATCTACCCTAACAATGAGGGCATGTCCATTTGTTAATCCTGTAGTATATCTGGATCCAGGAGGAATAGACAGTGATGGCTAGTGTATATGTATAGGCAAAGGACTGTAGGAGAAGCAGTAAAAATGTTCTACAATATGTCAACTACATTATTTGCCATAATAAAATTGTCTTGATCCAAAGCTCAGCCAAACTGCCTTACCGCCACTTTGGCCTCTTTTTCCTTCTTTCTCTGGCGTTCAGTCTTGCGTTCTCTATGACGCAAGGTCACAGACTGCCCCTCACTTTCATCTACTGCAGCGGTCTCATCCTCAGATTCCTCCACCAGCCCCTCACACAGTTCCCGTAAGCGACTCTCCTGGAAGAAAGCAGAGCACACATTGTCAAACTGTTGTCACATCACTCTAGCACCTAGCCAAATCAGAAGATTTGAGAGAAGAAAGTGCCATTTAATGGTTTAAAGGGACTCTAAAGCAAAAAGCAGCTCATCCGTCACTTGATGCTTTAAGTGTGAGCAAGCCTCAGTGCTCCCACTGTGATCTATGACCACAGCAGACCATGGTAATGAGCCCGCCTCTGCTCAGCCATGCCCTAGATATACAGGAAAGCGGCCTCACTTAGGACACAATCTATTTACATGTAACAGATGCTTTGAAATGGCGATTTTACATCATTCTCAATAGGGATAAAACCAAAGAGGGGCCTCCAAAGAGCTCCTAATTACTCAGATTTGTACCACTAATTAATCCATCTACAAAATGTATTTTATTGATTTATCAATCGGATTAATGAATTAGTGGTGCAAATCTGTTCTTGAGTAATTAGGGGCTCTGGAGGCCCCTCTCTGTGCAGCTCTGGAGGCCCCTCTTTGTGCAGCTCTTGAGTTTAATACAATACAAAAAAAAACACTTTGTATATACTGTGGTTGGTGCAGGCCATTTTTGGTATAGCTTAATAGGGATAAGGTTGGAGAAAGTGTGTCTGGACTAAAATAACACGATCTCATGGGAATGCGTCTCTTTAATAGCTGCTGTGGAGCAGCCAATCAGCCTCCACTGCCAGGCTGCTCGCTGTCACCCTGAGTGGCCAGCGGCAGAGCCTGCCTGCGCTGGCCATGGCGGCTGATGGGCTGCTCCATGGCAGCTGTAGAAGAGGACCAGGAATAGACAACTTTGTGCTGCCCCGCTGCTGTATATTAAAGCAGGACTATGCTTTTTTTTTTTTTTTTTACCAAAGTTCCTATTTATAGAGGAGTAACACCCCTCCTCTTAAGTCTATAAAACTCTTGGGGGGTTGCTCCAACTTTATGCTGCATCCCCAATTAAGATGACTGTGTGAACACCCCCAAGAGTAATTTTCGTGTGTGGCGTTCCTCAAAAAGCCCAGGTGCTTTGAGTTACTGCATAAATGCTCTGCTGGTAGGTCTGTAGCAATAAAATCAAGGCAAACGGGACCTGTCTTGATTTCTTATTTCTACAGGTATACCATGACGGATGAGAATCTTCACAGATCTCCTCTTAGAAGTCAGTTGCTTCAGTCTGGCAAGGTCAGGGTTTGCATTTAAGATATTTTATGTAAAAGCATATTTAAAATATATCTGAGGAAACCCTAGCCCAAAATGTCCCAATATGTAAAGGATTTGTCCAGGCTAAGTGTAACAAACCATTGTTTGCTTACCTGCTGAATAAACACTGTAAGCACACTAAGTGAAAATGTTGGTTCGTTCCTCTTTAGGAGTGGACCTAAGCCCACAGCGTTTGGCCCAGGAATCTATAAGATTCCCAGACCGATCAATTCCCTCCCCCCAGGGCACCCGAAATCGGGATGCACCGATATGTAAAACACACCAAGGTCACACCTGATAGGGGTGCCACAGGGAAAGCACCAAAACCCAGAATAGTCAAAATACTGGGTTTTGGTTCACTTGAAACATGCTTGCCAAATGGAAAGACGTTTCCTGACCACCAGCACCCTCCAGAAGGGTCGGCAGTGAGAAACTTTAATCTATAAACATATTAAACATTAATCTATACTATTTTGTCCCCTGCAGATGATCGTCATAATTGAGCAGATGTACCAACCAGAGACCCGTTTCCACAACCTGGGCAACCTTTTGACAATGGCACGTCCCCCACACTCACTGCAATGGAGTGACGGCGCAGGACGAAACTCCACTGTGAATTTCGAATCGATGGGACTCGATTCTGCTGATCTGGTACAAAGCTGAGGGACATACCTTCAACAGGCACTGGATCAGGGAGAACAAAACTGCCTATGAAAAGGGGGTTGTAAGTTTTAAGAACACAGGTGTAGGAAACATACCTCTGTGGGGGCTTCGTCCACTGTTGGTAGTTTCAGCTGTCTTTCCAGTTTTTCCTCCTCTTTAAGCTTCTTCAATTCCAACTCATGGGCTTTAAGCAGCAGCGCCTGAAAACAAAGATAACTTAGAACAAGATAAGACAACCAAAACCATGTTAAATGCAAATTAAGTTCTACATAAAAAAAAAAAAAAAAAAAAAAAAAAAAAGGTGCTGTACAAGGGCATCATATATTGAGTCAGGCTTTAACATACAAGGTGTTTTTCTTTATCAGACAATATACATAGGAGGCATCTGGAATTGCAAGTGGGGATGTATGTTGTCCAGTAGCCGATAAAGGAACTTACAACACAATTCTAGCATATACACACTGCTGCTACTACTAGGGACAAAAAAAATTATAAAATATAATTCAACCTGATGTGACTCGAATGTTGGGTTGTAGGAGGCCCCAGGAACTGCAACTTCAACTGCAGGCAACTGAGATGGTTTCTCATTCAACCTCTGTGGACGCTGTAAAAGAGACAAAAGCTTTAGCAATGATGTATTTACAAGCACCGATGCCATAAGCCAGTTAGTATGGCAGTGACCGTGTCCTGGGTTCAAGCCCCACTACTATTAGGCAGGATAGCTTCTGGCGTTACGGTTAGCGCCCTGTGTGCTGGGAGATGTGTCAGCTCCTCTGCAGGAAAATGACCAGTGTGATGAATTCCATTTAGGAGGTCAACAAAATGGGGTACCCATAATCAGGATGCCCCAGAGGCACTTAGCCATACCCTGGAGCTTAGACTACAGCGCCATCTGTGTTGCTAATCGGTCCACTTTAACTATAATCTTGCCCACATAGAGTTCCCTCAGTTTAAATGTTCTAACTCAGTTTTATTAATTGTGGACCTTATCGCAATACTAGAAATGTCCCACAGTGAGGCTGTGGTTCCAAGTTTGGGATGCCCTACATCTCGAAACCGAGGGATGAAGACTTTCTTGGCCCACAGTTTCAACTCACACATGACCACAGGTGGCCCAGAGTCTGAAAATTCTAGTCCTGGTTAAACACTTGACTTGGAGGCATAGCAATACGGGGTGCTACACAATGCGACACCCTCTGATTTGCCAGTGGTATCCCCACTGTGTGCAACTGCCGTGGCCGGCAGACTGGAATCTTAGCCACATCTGTGGAATCAAGAAGAGTCTATGGGGAAACCAGGTGGTTTCACAATGTGGGGCATCCCAAAACTGGATGTTTCTAAGGAAAACATAATTACACTTACAATTTATATTGTTCACCTGTAGCTCCCATGATGACAGAACAGATGTTAATCCTGTGTCATTGAGCATAAGGAAGCAAAAAACTGTTTTTATATACTTTAAAGGAGGAGTAAAACCAATTTCTATGGGCTTTATTCCAAAGGTACAACAGTAACTTTGGAAAGCTTCCTACACTGCTGATACGGCAGGCAAAGGTAATTGTTACACCATTGCATCAGGCTACATTTGGTACTGCCCTAAACTGTTTTCAGTCTTTAAATTGAAGCAGAAATATTTGAGACATTTATCTGTTTGGTATAGGCTGCTGCTGGCACAGCTCTCCCCTCATACTTACGTGTGACAAGATGGCTGATCCCATGTAGTTCTGCAGCAAAGAATCTGTCTGTTAATCCAGAACCTCTGCATGGAGTTAAGCCCTCTCAAAGTTTTTGCCCGAGGGGGGCTTTAGGGGAGCAATTCACTGAACTTTTTTTTGATTTTTGGTCCGCTTTAAGCCCTGGTAATCTAATGAATGAACTCGCCCATGTCCTTTGCCGGAGGGCAGCCTGTCCATGCTAGATAGAACCATTCAACAAGCTGCGACAATAACAGAAAAGCAGGAGTAGAGGTTTCAGCAGAAGCAAAAGGTCAGAAAGGGAGATTTCATCAGCAGTAATAGCCCATACCCCCAAATAGTCAAACAAAACCTAGAATGAAAGATCTACAAGTGTCAACAACCAGCAGCCATTTTGGTCAGTGGGCAATAAGTCATCATATTTAGACATGGAAGCGCTTCCTAAATTCTGTAGCATCGTCCGTAAAAGCAGCCATCTACAGAGAGACTAGCACTTAAAAAGTAATATCTATATCCTGGATGAAAAGAAGGCCCACCGCCACAATTCTACTGTGCTTGGAGAAGTAGCAATGGCAAACTTTCCCTTCAGTTTCCCTGTACAAAATTAAAGGGAAACCTAGTACTCACTTTGACTCTGCTTTTCTTGGTCTGCTCCAGATACCATTGGTCTTTTCCTTCCAAAGCTGCATCCAAGGGACCTGCAGAGAAATCGGTTTATAACATCTAATGTGCTGAGCCTTGTGAGCACAAGTACCACATCCCATACTTACTGTTGTCTCCCCACAGGTCATAGAAGCCTCGGGTAGGTTTGTTGTTTGGCTCCTCTTTGTGCGTTTTGGGCTGGATTAGCTGTGCCCGCAGAAGTCTTTCAGAGCGAGGGAGAATGCCCTTTTTCTCCAATTTCTCTATTCGCTCCTGTTTCCTCTTCAGCTTTCTTCCATTGGGAACTTGATGAGAGGAGACACTAAACGAAAAGATACCTCAGTTTAAAAGGAAAACTGTTTGCAAAACAAATCAGCCCTTTTTAGCTTGTGTTCTTGTTTTCTAGTTCTCCCCTTAGCAACAAAATGGTCAAAATGACTAGAGGTCTCTTGATTTGATTGCACTGGAAAACCTCCATTTGTCATGGCCTGCGGCACAACCCTGAGACCCAGTTACTACTTCTTGTTGCCCCCATTGTGTCATTAATATGACAGCTAGCAGTCAACCTGATTTACTGGGAACACGAACGTTTAAGCCACAAGATCCCAGCAGTCATTTGGATGGCAAAGAACATTGCATGTACAGGGATGCCGATTCTAAGGTTGCCAGGCCATCAGATCGAGGGGGGCCCCCCAGTCAGTTTTGACTTGCAGTAAAAAGCTCAATACTGACCAGTTGCGATACCTCCCCTAATGTATCTTGTATTCAGAATTTTAATTTGGCCTCTATAAACACATTTATAACAGTCTGTGTACTGTTCTTTCTACCCTGTCTAATTACCACTTCCTACAGTACCTCCCGAGGTGGTGCTTTAAAAATAAACTCATTACCACTTACCCGACAACCCCAGGGAACAATGACTTGTATTAATGTGGGCTAAATAAGTCCTGGCCAAAAATCCTCTTAGCCCACCTCTGTTAGAATGTCAGTGGTGGATAACTATCAGTGCATCACGTGGTGCACCCCTGCTTTCAAGCAATAGAAGGAGAGGAAAAAAAAAAAATAAAAAATAAAAAAAACACACAATTTGTGATTCTCACCTGTAGAATCAATTTCGCTCTTTCACTCCAGGGCATCACTGAATCAGATATCGGTTAACTCTTGACTGAAGGGTTGGACTGCAAGATAAAAAAGGTGCTGTTCATCCTGGATATTTACTTCCGGCTGCCCTCTGCAATCCAGTAAATAAGCAGTAGAACAGCCACCCGGGAGAGGAAGGAATCCTTAAGAGACCCCATGTTTAGTTGGAAAAAAAGGGGGACATGTAAAATCCCCTCTTTTTTAAATGCCAACACAGAAAACATCTACAAGGCTCCACTATGACTAATGCATCCCAGATGAATATAGTAGTCCAGCAGATGGGCATCACACCCACCATGGAGTGAAAGAAGAAATCAATTCTACAGGTGAGAAACACAGAATTGTATTTTCTATCATATTCCACTCAAGGATGTCAACGAATCAGATATGAATGGGATATCCCAAAACAGTGCCCTTCTTCCAGAGTGGGAATCCAAGTGTCTACTTTATTCCACTATCCTGAGCAGCAATCCTTGCTGAAAGAGATTACCAGAAGAGCTCACCACCAACAAAAGATTACTGCAGGGAATGACATGCAATTTTGGATAGCAGACCATCCAACAAAATATTTCTCGGTAAGACAGTCAGTCTCTCAAGGCCTCTTGAAAAGATGGGGCTCTGATCAGAAGATGATCCAAGCTAGGGATAATTCATACTCCCTGGTTCTTTAGAGCCATTAGGCATGAAAGAAAGAACCTTCGTAAAAACCCTCAGAGTGGATGACAGGTCAAAAGGCAAAGCTACGAACTGGAAATGAAGACCATCTTCTGCAAAACATTAGAGCTTCTTATGGCCTGGGAAGATGGATATATGCACATAGGCTTCCTTTATTTTCACTGTGGTCATATATTCTCCTGGCTGCAGTGTGGTCATTGTGGACTTTAATGATTCCATGCAAAATCATCGAAGTCGGACAAAAATGTTGAGGCCCAAAAAAAAAAAAAAAAAAAAAAAAAAAAATTAAAAAAAAAAAAAGGATGCAACGAGCAGCATTTCTTGGGAATTACGAATTACAAATAAAGCTACAGTAGAAACTAACTCACCTTTGACAGGAGGGACAGAGCAAACTACTCCTAACAGGTGAGCCACGGTGGATCTGAATGCTTCTGTCTTTCCCCGATTGGGGGGGGGGGGGGGGGAGCTTGACAAAAAGTCCCCTTTTGAATAAAATCTTAAAATCTATAAAATCTCCTTACTCAGAAGACTCCACAGAAACTAAATGCTTTCGTTTTTTGGACACATTTAAAGATAGAGACCGGTTGATCCTGTGGAACCTTGAGTTGAAAGCAGTGGCTTCGGAGGAGCTGTAAGCCCAAACAAAGCAGACCCTGGGGCTTCCATGGAGGAAAATACCTCCAGGGGTAATCTAAATCACACTTTAAAACTCCTGGGAGATTCCAACAGGATACACATCCAGCGCCTCACAAACCCACTGCTGTCCCTCATCGTACAGCCTGGAAAGGGGGGGGGGGGGGGGGGGAAGGAATATAGGCAAAGGGGAATCAATTTCTCCATGGTCCATCCCGCGGCTGGGTGTCCCTTCAGAGGGGATCTATCAGCTCTTGGGGGTGTCACTTCAAAAAAAAGTGACCTCGTAGCACCCTAGGACCCTGGTGTTTACCTTACTTCACCCCGATTCGATGCCATCGGCCTAACCAACTCCAGGAGGCATAAGTGGGTCCATTGGTGAGAACATAAGGGTCTTATTTTTCAGTCCCACCCTTTGATCAAGAGTTAACCCGTTCAGTGACACCCAGGAGAGGAATAGGAGAGAAAAGGTTTTCTTTAGTCAAAGCACGGGTACACAGGTTGGAGGGCAATAAGAGACATTCAATGTACAGGACTATAGGACTGAGCCTATAAGCTGTCAGATGTGTTAAAAAAAAAAAAAAAAAAAAAAAAAAGGGGGGGGGGGGGGGGGGGGGTTGTGGTACTCACTCTTTAGGCACCGGAACTTTAGAATAGGACTGTAAAGTGAGGTCTATTCTCAGGGGTTTTCTTTTCTTGACCTTTAAATCTGTAAAGTAAAAAGAGGCATTACAGAACAGCACAACAGGTTATATAAATACTGCAGCAGACTGCAGAAATTCCAGGGTAAAACTATTAAAATCTAATATGTACTGTATATTTCACTCCATGAGACATTGGCCCAAAAATGTAGGGATTATGTGTACGTCTTATGGAGGGAAGTTTATTATGTGGCAGTGGTGTGCAATTAACCCCCCCCCTCCTAGTATGTGGTCAGTCATTTAAATGAAACCATAAGCTGCACAGTGATGGGTGCAGAGTATGTGACTGGGCATGGTGCTTATACTTACAAGTGCAGCCACCGAACGAGTTTCCCGGGTCCCGCCTATGGCGTAGGCATCACGTGACGGCTATGTCACACAGTAGTAGTCGATATATCATACACGTGCATACACATACACTCTGCTTTCTTAATGGATAGCGCTGCTTGCGTATGCTCCATTGGACCGTGGCGGGACTCACAGCCAGGGATCCCAATTCTGGATGCCACAGGGCAGTCTTGGAAAGCTAGAGATTCCAGGGGCAAAGTCTGTGGGTTTAGGTCCATTTTAAAAGACTTAGTGAATTTTCCTATGGTTATTGAGGGTGGCACAAAATACCCTCAAGCCTAAGAACAGACACTTTGTTGGGAGGGCTTAGACCAACACTTTCCAACCTGTAGCAGACGCCCGATATGTGGCTCATGGGCTCTCAAGAATGCTGTTAAGGGGGGGGGGGGGGGGGGGCACATCGTGCCCAGGACTGTGCATTGTCAGCACCTTGTATGGGGTTAATGCAGAATTGGGCAGGAGAAATGTTCCAGCAACACACACTCTCTAAAATGTGATGCTTGTGTCACGCTGACGAGAAGCCTGGGAGACGGTTTGTGGCAAGCCGGCATATGCCTCTCCACCTGCCAATTTCTGTCATTTTGCACTTAAGGCTGGGGGAAGCGGTATTTTACAGTGCTGGGAAGACAGCCATGTACTATGTTTATTAAATATGTCTGTCAGTGTCCAATGTAGCTTGCATGTTAAGGAAGGTTGGGGACTCCTGGCTTAGACAAATGGAATTAAGAGCAAAGACGTTGCTCTTTGAAAGAGCAGGAGACCACATACCTTTCTTATTGTTGCCGGTGTCTAAAAAGAACAAGCTCTCGTCTGTCTTCTCTGCCAGAAGGCCTCTAGGAGGAAAAAAAAAAAAAAATTATAATCACACACCCATAATCCTACAGGTCTTCCATGGATGCTCCCAGAAAACCAAAATTACTTAAAGTGGACCAACACCCAGGATTTTGACTATCCTGGGTGTTGGTCCACTTAGGTGGGGCACCCCGATCGGGGGTGCCCCGCTGTGTGAAACCCCCCCCGATCGCCGCAAAAACTCACCTCTCCCCGCTCCCACGTGACCTCGTCCGGCCAATGACAGCGCTCAGAGCCGCTCTGGTATGCGCGTCCAAAGCCGCTTGGACGCGCATACCAGAGCGCTGTCATTGGCTGCGTCTCTCGCTTCCCTCTAACAGGGAGCGCGCCTGCGCCGGCCATTCACAAAACGGCCGGCGCGGGAGCGCGCCCTGCTAGAGGGAAGCAAGAGACGCGGCCGCGTCTCGCGCATGCGCCGTTGGATCGCCGGTAAGGTAAGGATTGTGGGCCTCCTGGGGGGTTCCTCCCCGCGGGACATCCCGATTTCGGATGCCCCGCGGGGAGGGATCTGATCGGTCCAGGAATCTTATAGATTCCCGGGCCGATCCCCCCTGGGTGTTGGTCCACTTTAAAGAATTGGGGAGCTCCCCCGGGAGCGTGCATAAGCGCCTGTCCCAGCCATTCAGACAGTCTTCAGAGGGGGGTGGCTGGTGTTCAGGGGGTTGGTGGCTTACCCCATCCTGCACATTGTCACCTGCCCCATGTCAGCTACTGTCCCACCAGGAAGCCACCTGGCACTTCCGGGACACTCCAAGCCATTTGCGGAGAGGGGAGCAGATGAGGCCTTGTGTTGGGGCTGCAACCTCCCAACTATCGAAACCAGTAAATCTGTATCCCCCCCAAGTATACACCAAATCGCTCTTAGGTCCGTCCCTCTCGGACATCACGATTAAGTTGCTATACAAACCTTGATGGCTTTCCCACGCCAATCATGCCAGCCACAGGCTCATTGATAAAGTAAGAAAAAAAAAAAAAATCAGACAATTGGAGGACTATAACATAGCAGGGGATCCCATATTGGGATGCCCAGGGGGGCTAGATGTATTGTCTTACAGACACTAAGTCTAGTTTTGGTGCACTTTAAGGTGCACTTAGTATCGCAGCTGGTGCGGGGTCCCGATTTTGGGTGTACCCCCTGTAGTGGACTATAAACCTCTTACTTTACTAACTCTGCAATTGCAGGCTGCATCCCTGCCCAGACATTCAGATAGACAGGGTGCTCACGTAGGGAAACCAGGGATGCGACCACCACCTCCATATGCTGACACTGCTGCAAAACAATGGCAGTATGCAGAGCATAAAAGCTGATTGGACGACACCAGGTACATGCACCATGGGATCGATGGGAAGGCAAGCTGAGTGGGCAATTTCACACAGCAGGGCATCCCAAACTAGAATATCACCAGATATTGAAAATCCTGGTGACTGGTTCACTTTAAAAGCAGCAGAGCTTGCTGTGAAATGGGGTCCTCCCACTTTAGTCCGAGGCAATGGGAGCTGTTGTCCACCAGCACACCCCAAGGCACCAGTCTGAACATGCTGGGAGCTGTAGTCCACCAGCACACCCCAAGGCACAAGTCTGAACATGCTGGGAGCTGTAGTCCACTGGCATACCCCAAGGCACAAGTCTGAACATGCTGGGAGCTGTAGTCCACCGGCATACACCAAGGCACAAGTATGAACATGCTGGGAGCTGTAGTCCACCGGCATACACCAAGGCACAAGTCTGAGCATGCTGGGAGCTGTAGTCCACCGGCATACCCCAAGGCACAAGTGTGAAAATGCTGGGAGCTGTAGCATGCTCTCTTGCTTATACCAGTGCCTTGTTGTATGCTGGTGGACTACATCACCCAGCATGTATGAGCATCAGTAGTTCACCCTTATACACCAGGAAACAAGTCTAATGGTGCAGTGAGCTGAAGGCCACCAGTGAACTGAGAGAAATGTCAGGACACTAGCGGCGACAGACTCCGCCGCCCGCTACTCACCCAGCCGTCCTCTCCTGCAGCCTCACGTCGTCCAGGAACTCCTCCACGTCGCGGACATCGCTGTGGCGCTTCCAGTTCTTCTTCACGTTCCTGTTCACCCGCTTCCGCTTCGGGGCGCCCTTTTCGCCGCATTTGGATAGAGCAGAAAACCCCAGGAAGTCTGCTCCCTCCACGCTGCCACCAGCGGCGGCTGCCATCTTGGGGATAAAGGCGGAGGCGGGGTCACGCATGCGCGATACGCTTGTTGACGCCTGCCTGAAGCCGTCCGGCGGCCATCTTTCCGTAGCAAAAGGCGACGGACGTGACCTGGCTGGATTGCTGACAGGAAATGGCGTCAAACGTATCGACCTCTGCTCGTCTGTGGCTTACAACATGCTCCGGGTTTCATATAGCCTCATTCTTCGTAGCTTGTACAGCGCTACCGAAGAAGTCTCTATAGCTATGAGGGAGAAGGAAACCCGCCATATTTTATGCGGGCAAACCGGCCCTTAAACCGGACCTTCAGCATGATTTATTGAAAAGCCCAAAGCCTTAAAAAACTATTCTCCAGCAGCTAAAACTAATATATTTTAAGTTTTTAGTCACTTATTATCCTTCCCCCACTGGGCTGCAACTTTGTTCAGGACTTTACGATACGGGTGCCACCATCTTGACTCAGAAGCATTACACATAGGAGAGCAGGATAAAGTAGGGGGCGGGGTTATAGCTGTGCTTTGCTCAGACAGAGCAGACCTGGGGCCAGGAAAAGCTCAGCAATCCCAGAATGCAGAGCAGCACAATCAGAAGGCACTTCCTGTTTGCAGGCTGCCTGATGTTCCATGAGCCGCCATTTTGGAATGTGATTAAATTTTAATGTGAGCAATCTGTAGATATACATAAGTAAATATACCATAAGAAGATGGACTCTTATTCAGAGTGAAGGACCGCTTTAACATTTATTTACAGTGGACCAAAACCCAGTGGAGAAAGGTAACACCGGCCTTTGCTCTGCTTTATAGTGGACCAAAACCGAGGATAGTCAAAAGTTTAAACTATCCTGGGTTTTGGGGTTTTACCCGGGGGCACCCCGATCAGGAGCGCCCTGTATTGCGAACCCCCCCCCCAGGACCCCCGAACGGACTCACCTCTTCCCGGTCCCATGGCGCGTCTAAGAGCAGCAGCTCTGATGGCCCCATCCTTCACCAGGGATCGTGCCCACGCCGGCCATTCACAAATGCCTGACATGGGCACCCACACTGTTAGAGGGGAGCAGAGGATGCGGCCATCGGAGGCGCTGCTCTTAGACGCGCCGTGGGACCGGGATATAAGGTGAGTTGGTTGCTGCAATCTGAGGGGTTTCACACTGCGGGGCACCCCGGTCCACTTTAAACAGGAATATTGTAGGTATTGAGGAATTAATAAAAACTCCCCAAACCTGGCTGGGCTCCCTTGCCCCTCCAGTTTCACATTTCACAACCTCTGACTTACCTGTCCAGTTGCACCCACACACTGGCATCCCATGCCGTCTCCATAGGGCAGCGTCACCTTGCCATCCCATCATGCACTGCGCCACCCTCAGATCTCGCGCATGTGCAGTGTGACTGCATAGGCTGTAATGGCACCTGGCACAAATCCCACAAAATTTGAAGAGCGACGCGGGACATTTGAGGAGGGACGTACGGCTAAGGCTTACAGCCTTCACTCTGAATGATCTGAGCACTTGTGTTGATGTTATGGGGTGCCACCGTTGTACACCTTAGATACCCCAGAGACCAGCCATAAGTGTAAGTCCTTCCCGGAACACCATAAAGAATATCAGACACTCTTTTCTTTCCTATCCCCCCCCCCCCCCCGAGGTTTATTAAATCGGCCCTGGAATCTAACATCCAGAATCGGAATGTCCCGCTGTGTGAAACCCCCCTGGTCGCCCGGTATACTCACCCTCAGCCCCGGTCCAATAATGCATGCGCGAGCAGTACTGCATCCCCGCTATACATTTAGGTGAGTTGGTTGCGGTCATCTGGGGACGTTCACACAGCGGGGCATCCCCGATCGGGGTGCCCCTGGGGAAAGGACCAAAACCCAGGATAGTCAAAATCCTGGGTTTTGGTCCACTTTAAAGAGGAACATTGTAGGTATTGAGAAGTTAATAAAAATACAATTCTGTGATTACTCACCTGTAGAATTGGTATTATATCTATACAGCACGTCCTGTTCCAGGATATTCCTTACACATGGGTAATACATCCACAAAATGGCGCTGGACTGCAGAAAACAGCTTGTGGCTCCTCCCGACCCTATATAAGTCAGGGACCTCCCACAAATTCCCCAGTATTTACAAGCAGTTACCAAGAAGCCAGGAAAACAATAATAAGAATTCAAAAATGAACATATGAACAATCACCATACAGAGGTAACTAAAAATAATGATAACAAGGGTGGAATGGAACAGGACGTGCTGTATACGTATAATACCAATTCTACAGGTGAGTAATCACAGAATTGTATTATTCTAAGTATACAGCACGTCCTGTTCCAGAATATTCCTTACACATGGGACATCCAATAGCAGTGTCCGTAAGGTAGGGTGGGATCCCCAAAAAATAACAGCGGGCAGTTTAAACCACTGCCGCCTGCAGAACTTTGCGACCAAAAGCAGCATCAGCTGAGGCCCTAACATCAACCTTGTAAAACTTAGAAAAAGTATGAACAGAAGACCAAGTAGCAGCCTTGCAAACTTGTTCAACAGAAGCTTGGTGCTGAAAAGCCCAAGAGGCACCAACAGCACGAGTAAAATGAGCAGTAAGGCGGAAGGGAGGCTCCTTCCCCTTAGCAGAATAGGCCTGTACCACAGCCTGACGGATCCACTTGCTGATAGTGGACTTAGCTGGAGCCAGACCCTTCTTAGGTCCAGACGGGAGCACGAAAAGAGCATCAGTCTTTCTGAAGGATTCAGTAGCCACTAAATAGAACTTCAGAGTCCTGACCACATCCAGAGAGTGTAAAACCCGCTCCTTAGGGTCACTAGGATTAGGGCATAGAGAAGGCAAAACAATTTCCTGATTGAGATGAAAAGCAGGCACAACCTTAGGCATAAAATCTGGCTTAAAACTAAACACCACCTTGTCCTGGTGTCTCTCAAAGTAAGGGGGTTTGATGGAAAGCGCCGCCAACTCAGAAACACGTCTAACAGAAATGATAGCCACCAAAAAGACTACCTTAAGCGTCAAAATGGACAAAGGGGCCTCACGCAAAGGCTCAAAGGGAGACCCCTGCAAGGCAGATAAGACCAAGTTCAAATCCCAGACTGGTAACATAGGCTTACGTGGAGGACGCACGTGAGTAACCCCCTGGAAGAAAGTCTTGACCAGACGATGGTGAGCAAAGGATCTTTGGAAGAAAATGGGCAAAGCAGAAACATGACCTTTGAGGGTACTAAGTTGAAGACCCAAATCCAAACCATGTTGCAGAAATCCTAGAATCCTAGGGATAGAAAACACCCGACAGGGAAGTGACTTAAACTCACACCAGTCAATGTAAGCATGCCATACCCTGTAGTAGATGGATGACGAGGACTTCTTCCTAGCCCAAATCATGGTATTAACAACAGAGGCAGGCAGCCCCTTTTCCATCAAGATGGAGGTTTCAGCAGCCAAGCCGTTAAAGCCAACGTTTGTAAATTGGGATGGCGTAGTTGCCCCTGAGTGAGCAGGTCTGGATCCTTGGCCAGGGCATACTGATCTACTGCCAACTGCACGACGTCTGTGAACCACACCCTTCTTGGCCAACAGGGGGCCACCAGAATGGTTGGCACCCCTTCCTGGGCAATCTTGCGCAGCACCCTACCCAACAGAGAAAAAGAAGGAAACACATAGAGGAGCTGAAAGCTCTTCCAAGACATTGCTAGTGCATCCATGGCCAAGGCCAGAGGGTCCTGGGACAGAGAGACAAAGACTGGAAGCTTGTGATTGTGACAGGACGCAAACAGATCCACATCTGGCTGACCCCAGCGGAGGCACAGGGAGCGAAACACCCTTCTGCTGAGGGACCATTCTCCCAGACGAGAAGTCCCCCTGCTGAGGGAGTCTGCCTCCAGATTCTCCACCCCCGGGATGTACACAGCTGAGATGCAGGGAACATTCTCCTCTGCCCAAGACAGTATCAGGGACACTTCCTTGAGGGCCCTCTTGCTCCGGGTCCTTCCCTGATGATTGATGTAGGCAATCGCCGTCTGGTTGTCCAAGCGGACCTGAACTGCCCGACCCCGAAGGTGTGGAGTCAATTGGGCGAGAACCAACCTTATTGCCCTCAGTTCCAGAATGTTGATAGGGGTGTGTGCCTCCTGAGGGCCCCACTGACCCTGGAATTTTAGGGATTTCCAGATGCCCCCCCAACCTGTCAGACTGGCATCTGTGGTGACTTTCTCCCAGCACGGGGCCAGAAAGGATCTGCCCACCAACAGGTTTCTTGAGTCCAGCCACCACGAGAGAGACCGTCTGGCCAGAGGGGACAGAACCAACACCTGATCCAGGGACCGAGGGTCCCGTTCCCATACCGACAAAAGGTGAAGTTGAAGAGGTCTCGTGAAACTGAGCGTATGGAAGCGCCTCAAAGCAAGACACCATCAGGCCCACCAGCTGCATCCCCTGCCGGATGGAGGGATGAGGGCAAGACATAAGAAGCCTGGCTTGGACTTGAAGACTCTCCACCTTCTGCTGAGGTAGAAAAATCTTGACCAGAGATGTATCCAGATTCATGCCCAGAAAGGACCTCACCATGGATGGTGACAGGAAAGACTTGGGGTGGTTGATCACCCAGCCGAAGGACTCCAGTGTGGACACCACCAGCTGGGTATCCAGCTCGGCCTGCTGGAAGGACTGAGACGTGATGAGAATGTTGTCCAAGAAAGGACGGATGCGAATGCCCTGAGATCTCAGCAGAGCCATTACGCCCGCTAGCACCTTGGTGAATACCCTGGGAGCCGAGGTGATACCGAAAGGCAAGGCCACAAATTGGTAGTGCTGATCCTCCAGAGCGAACCTGAGGAATCTCTGATGACCTGGAAATATTGGTACATGAAGGTAAGTGTCCTTGATGTCTACAGAGGTCATGAAGTCGCCCGGGCGTAGTGAATTGACAGCTGAGCGCAGAGTCTCCATGCGAAAGTGTTTGAATCTGACAAATTTGTTGAGGCGCTTTAAATCCAGGATGGGTCTGATGGACCCGTCCTTTTTGGGAACCGTGAAAAGATTGGAATAGTAACCTCTGCCCCTTTCCCTCAAAGGCACCTGGCAGATGACCCCCAACTCCAGAAGGTTTTGGACAGCAAGGCACAGACCCTGAGCTGACAGGGGGTTTTGAGTTATCTGGGATTTGATGAATCTTGAGGGGCGGCCAGGCTGCAAACCCTATCTTGTAACCGGAGGACACTACCTCCTGAATCCACCGGTCTGAGACGTGAAGCCTCCAGACGTGAGCAAAGAGCTGAAGCCGTCCCCCCACCCGGATGGGTGAGGGCGCCCCTTCATGCCTGGGGGGGCATGGGTGAGGATTTTGGCTTAGGACCCCAGGAGAGGCCAGGACGGCCACGTCCTCTGCCCCTTCCCCAGTGATCTCCGCGGGTCCCAGTAAAGGAGACTCCTCGGCCAGTTCTGGAACCACGGAAGGATGGGAGAAAGGCACCCATCCCCCGAAAGGACCGGGATGGCCCCCTCCAAGCGTTCACCAAAGAGGAGCAGGCCCTTGAAAGGGAAATGAGTGAGAGCCTTCTTAGCAGCATTATCAGCTACCCACTGACGTAGCCAGACAGAGCGGCGTATAGCCACCAACAGGGTAGAAGTCCTACCACACATTCTAATGGTATCATCCATGGCAGAAATAATATATGCAATAAATTCCTCACAAAGCAGGAGAGATCTATACTCTTCTCTACCCACATCCTCAGATGCCCCGTCCAAGAGAACCTTAAGCACCCCTTTAATGGCAATAGCCGTAATAGCAGAGGCACAAACCGGGCGCAGCGCCGTCCCCACACAGGCAAAGGCATGACAGGCCAGTTGGTCCAAGCGCCGGTTCTCACCATCCCGCAGGGTAGTAGTATCAGGAGAATGCATGACAGATGTATTGGACAACCCGAGAACGGGCGCATCCACCTCGGGAGGACATGACCAATGCTTAACAACATCAGCGGAAAATGGATACCTCTTGTCTCAACTCTTAGGCACCCCTGGCAGCTTGCTAGGCCGTTCCCATTCCTTGAGCACTAGATTATTAAAGTGAGACTGCTCAGGGAACTCCCAGCGTGGCTTAACCGTATGAAAAAGCTCACCCTGCTGCTGCGGAGCCACTGCCAGGGGAGAAATGCAAAGCACTTCAGAAATGTGACTCAGCAATCTGTCAGTGTCATCAGGGGACCACGGGTCTTCACCAAAGGGAGTCCCAGTACCACCTTAAATCTTAGGTTGTTCCTCAGAGGATTCAGAATCAGAAAATAATTTTGTGGGAGGTCCCTGACTTATAAAGGGCCGGGAGGAGCCACAAGCTGTAGTCCAGCGCCATCTTGTGGATGTATTACCCATGTGTAAGGAATATTCTGGAACAGGACGTGCTGTATACTTAGAATAACTCCCCAAACCTGGCTTGCTCACCCCCCTTGCCCATCCTGTTTCACATTTTGCAACTTCTGACTTACCTGTCCAGTTGCACCTGTGCTCCGGCATCCCTTGGTCCCACGCCATCTCCGTAGGGCAGCGTCACCTTGCCATCCCATCATGTTCTGCGCCGCCCCTCAGATCTCCCGCATGTGCAATGTGACTGCATAGGCTATAATTACACTTGGCACAAATCCCGCAAGACTTGAAGAGCGACGCGGGACATTCACACTGCGGGCTATCTCCGATTGCGGTGCCCTGAGAGCAAGGAGCAAAACACAGGATAGTCAAAAACCTGGGTTTTGGTCCACTTTAAGCCTGAAGACAGATTTTCTTAGGGCCAGCCACTGGAACATTTGGTGGTATCGCTCTTAGTCTGGCCCAGAGTTATTAGTAGCTGCTGGACACAAAGCCAATCCACCACAACAAGGTGGTGATACCTCAGGATGTGCTCCCCTCCCCTTCTTTTTTTTTTGGAGCCGGGGCTGGGCTGCCTGCTATGATAGGGTTGGCAACTGTGGGGCCCCCACCAGGCTGTTCGCTGAGACAGGGTTGGTTTGTTTGTCTTTCATTTTAGTTTTTTTTTCTTCTTTTTATGTGATGCCGTTTTCCGGCTATACCAATGTTTCCCAAATCACCCAGTAAGATTCAGGCCTGAGCTCCTGCAGAGTTTTCCACCTCTGGCTCCCTGTTCTTCGTCCCTGGGCTCCTGTGATGGCATCACAAATGTCGGTGCTCTTGGAGTGAGTATCTGGCAGCCTTCGTATCATATTTGGCGGCCGTGTTCTTCCAGCCTCCAACTCGGACCAGTCAATGTTTTTGAAGACCGGGTGGTCCCGCAGGTTTCTCACTAAGCTCCTATGCTTAGTTCTTGCACAGGAGCCTGATGATGAAGATTCCTCAGATTGTGATGAATGGTCTGCGGGTAGCTGGGTATGTCTCTGCAGATGGACCTCGCAAGTGTTATCAGAGCTACCCCTTGACTAAACGGGTACCTGCCATAGGCCATCTCATAGACAATGGCCTCGATTCAATAAAGGTAGAAAAAAATTATCATTGTAGTAAAAGAATCAATTCATGAGAAAAACCCTGAGAATTTTTTAGAAAGAAAAGTAGAGAACTGTTTACTCCTTTCTACACTGTAGTAAAAGCTGCCATTGACTTTCATTGTATTTTTATCTAGTGATTCAGTAACAGGGACATTCTCAGGCTTTTTTTCTCATGAATTGAATTTTTTACTACCATGAGAATTTTTTTCTACGTTTATTGAATCGAGGCCAATGACTCCTAATGCAAAATGATCAATGGCAGCATCATAAGGGATGAAGCAGTTCCATATCTCGGGGGCCATGTATTCAGGTGTGCCAGTAATGGCTCGGAGCTTCTTTCTTCCTTGTACTCCGGTGGCAGCCAATTCGAAGTCACAGATCTTTAAATGGCCAATGTAATCCACAAGGATGTTACATTGTTTTAAGTCTCAATGGACGATGTCTCTGGCGTGCAAAAACTGCAGGCCACAGAGAATCTCTGTTGTGTAGAATACAGTGTGCATGTCAGCCAGTGGGCCATTGTCCAATATCAGGTCATCCAGGCCTCCATACATATATTCCATGATGTAAAAGATGGCACGATCTGTCTGGAACGCAGCAAAAGTGTGAGGAAATAAGGGGCTGCTTCCAAGCAGCTCCAACATTCGGGCCTTGGTGGTAATGCTGCTGCGGAGGCCTTTTCTCTGCAGAGTGGTCTTCTTCACAATTTTAACTGCCATAAGCTGGTCACTGGCACGGTGTGAGGCCAGCACCAACTTTCCATAACTCCCCTCACCAAGGGTCTGATGGAGCTTCAAGCTGTCCAATTGGGGGATGCTGGCAGATGCGCTTCTGCATGGCCCTGCAGGATCACTTTCTTTAGGAGTGATTGTATTGTGGCGGGAACGTGTGTGACCAAGCCTGCAAAAAATGCAACCAACACAACTCTGGAATACACCAGGTCTTTTGGCATTTTGTGTGTTGGCATTTATAGATAGTGCGCTAGGCCTGGTCTCTGCATTCAGGTTCCCTGTATGCTCCACAACTTTCTCTCCCTTATTAGGTTGAGGGGCTGGTCTATTTTGTTTGAAAAAAGTATTCATTTTTCAATGAGGCACAAGAGAGAAGATAAAAACCACCTTCACTTTTGGGAGTCAAAAATCATACTGACGTGGGTTGTCAAAGATCTGCACTAGGGATGAGCGAATCGATCAGGACGTACCCGGATTCGATCCGAATTTCAGGAAAAATTCGATTCGGATCGAATCCGAATTTCCCCGCGATTCGATCGCTCGAAGTTTTCCTTTAACATCCATTCATTTACATTACAGGCATTCTAAGATGGCGGACGGGACATGTCCAGACATCAACCCCGCGCCAGTGCAAGCTGGGACAGTCACATGCAGCCTATCAGCAGCCAGCAAGCCCGGTGACGTCACAGCTGTATTTAAGGCCGGCCATCTTGCTTTCCAGCCTCATTTCTCTATGGCATTCGTGAGAGACAGAACGCTGTGTAGCTGAGGGAGAGACAGATAGACAGGCAGGGACAGACAGGGACAGGCTGGAGACAGGCAGGAGACAGACAGGAGACAGACAGAAAGTCAGCGAAAAACAGGGAAAGGTAGAAAAATCGGAGGCTGTCAGCCTGTCACAGGGAGTTTTTTTTTTTTTTTTCATCCAGCCTGACAGGCTTTGTTAGCGTTTTCAGGCTGCTTATACTAACTAACTGTGCATATATACTGAACTGATCTTAAGTCTGCTGTGAGGCATCCCATTCTGTGACTACAGCAGCCTCTGTTTAAGACCATATAACCATTTGCTCTTATTATATTTGAAATTAGCCTGATAAAGACACTTTTGCTGGGCATAGTACTTCTGGACCCTGCCAGGGCATCCCATTCTGTGACTACAGCAGCCTCTGTTTAAGACCATATAACCATTTGCTCTTATTATATTTGAAATTAGCCTGATAAAGACACTTTTGCTCGGCATAGTACTTCTGGACCCTGCCAGGGCATCCCATTCTGTGACTACAGCAGCCTCTGTTTAAGACCATATAACCATTTGCACTTATTATAATTGAAATTAGGCCTGATAAAGACACTTTTGCTGGGCATAGTACTTCTGGACCCTGCCAGGGCATCCCATTCTGTGACTACAGCAGCCTCTGTTTAAGACCATATAACCATTTGCTCTTATTATATTTGAAATTAGCCTGATAAAGACACTTTTGCTGGGCATAGTACTTCTGGACCCTGCCAGGGCATCCCATTCTGTGACTACAGCAGCCTCTGTTTAAGACCATATAACCATTTGCACTTATTATAATTGAAATTAGGCCTGATAAAGACACTTTTGCTGGGCATAGTACTTCTGGACCCTGCCAGGGCATCCCATTCTGTGACTACAGCAGCCTCTGTTTAAGACCATATAACCATTTGCTCTTATTATATTTGAAATTAGCCTGATAAAGACACTTTTGCTCGGCATAGTACTCCTGGACCCTGCCAGGGCATCCCATTCTGTGACTACAGCAGCCTCTGTTTAAGACCATATAACCATTTGCTCTTATTATATTTGAAATTAGCCTGATAAAGACACTTTTGCTCGGCATAGTACTTCTGGACCCTGCCAGGGCATCCCATTCTGTGACTACAGCAGCCTCTGTTTAAGACCATATAACCATTTGCTCTTATTATAATTGAAATTAGCCCTGATAAAGACACTTTTGCTGGGCATAGTACTTCTGGACCCTGCCAGGGCATCCCATTCTGTGACTACAGCAGCCTCTGTTTAAGACCATATAACCATTTGCTCTTATTATATTTGAAATTAGCCTGATAAAGACACTTTTGCTGGGCATAGTACTTCTGGACCCTGCCAGGGCATCCCATTCTGTGACTACAGCAGCCTCTGTTTAAGACCATATAACCATTTGCTCTTATTATATTTGAAATTAGCCTGATAAAGACACTTTTGCTGGGCATAGTACTTCTGGACCCTGCCAGGGCATCCCATTCTGTGACTACAGCAGCCTCTGTTTAAGACCATATAACCATTTGCTCTTATTATATTTGAAATTAGCCTGATAAAGACACTTTTGCTGGGCATAGTACTTCTGGACCCTGCCAGGGCATCCCATTCTGTGACTACAGCAGCCTCTGTTTAAGACCATATAACCATTTGCACTTATTATAATTGAAATTAGGCCTGATAAAGACACTTTTGCTGGGCATAGTACTTCTGGACCCTGCCAGGGCATCCCATTCTGTGACTACAGCAGCCTCTGTTTAAGACCATATAACCATTTGCTCTTATTATATTTGAAATTAGCCTGATAAAGACACTTTTGCTGGGCATAGTACTTCTGGACCCTGCCAGGGCATCCCATTCTGTGACTACAGCAGCCTCTGTTTAAGACCATATAACCATTTGCACTTATTATAATTGAAATTAGGCCTGATAAAGACACTTTTGCTGGGCATAGTACTTCTGGACCCTGCCAGGGCATCCCATTCTGTGACTACAGCAGCCTCTGTTTAAGACCATATAACCATTTGCTCTTATTATATTTGAAATTAGCCTGATAAAGACACTTTTGCTGGGCATAGTACTTCTGGACCCTGCCAGGGCATCCCATTCTGTGACTACAGCAGCCTCTGTTTAAGACCATATAACCATTTGCTCTTATTATATTTGAAATTAGCCTGATAAAGACACTTTTGCTCGGCATAGTACTTCTGGACCCTGCCAGGGCATCCCATTCTGTGACTACAGCAGCCTCTGTTTAAGACCATATAACCATTTGCTCTTATTATATTTGAAATTAGCCTGATAAAGACACTTTTGCTGGGCATAGTACTTCTGGACCCTGCCAGGGCATCCCATTCTGTGACTACAGCAGCCTCTGTTTAAGACCATATAACCATTTGCTCTTATTATATTTGAAATTAGCCTGATAAAGACACTTTTGCTCGGCATAGTACTTCTGGACTGATAGGGTTAAACCTAGGGTTAACCTGACTGAAATTAACATGAACACTTTTGAATAAACAAGCATCTGGTGATTTTCTGAAGAATGTCTATTATGTGTGAACACCACTTCTTCTCTTCAAGGTTTTAGCCTTCACAGCATTATTAGCCAAAATACAGCTTGTGACGCCATAACTCATATCATCCCAAGAAATGTTTTCATATTTTGTACTTGTCCCAGGTCATGACCTGGAGAGTGTCAGACAAACAATAAAATTACAAGAAAAAGTCTGACACTCCCTATGGGGTATATACTGGGAAAGGGGTGTGTCAGATGACCAATGAAAATGCTTGAATTTGTATCTGTATATGTGTGACAACACCCACCCATATCATTGTATATTAGCAACTGAAAATAAAATCAAAAGGGCGTATTCGCTTCAGATGCCCTTTGAGTCTTTACTACACAGCGTCTGTGTCTGTGTCTTATTCACTCTTAGAATGATTTGGACTCTGACAACAGAAGTAGAAGCTGTGCCCAATTGGGGTACGAACTTAACATTTGGCGCCCGAACAGGGACCCCCGGATTTCGCAAGAGATGCTTTGCTGATAGGACGGGACACAACCTCGGTGCCTCCAGAGAACAGCAGATCAAACCCTGCAGGTGAGAGAACATTTAATTTCTCTTATATTCTGCTCTTCTATGTGAGATACTGAGAGTCCTGTCTTGAGGTAAAGTTGGCTTATCCAGTCTCTGCGAAGGGGGTTATTGAATAGAAACTTTTTAGAACTTCTGTTGTACAGATTGTATTGTGTTGCAACTTTGGACGGTCAGAAGACGCCCCACCCCTCTGGCTATAACCCAGTGACGGTGAACGCAAGTGGTGACTGAAAGAAGTTAAAAGTCAAATCCTTATTCCCTTCTTGTGTGTTTGAATGAGCCACGTCAAGTTGGTATGAGATATTGTCGAGGGTATGCCGAACTGTTTCATGAAAGCGCCTTAACGGGGGTCATGATTCATGCTTAAATCCCGATATATCACATAAACCATTGTCTGGTTGACTGTATGAGCCTGGAATAACTCTATAAGTCCAGGACAAGTTTCGATTGAGTTAGACAGAAGAGAAAGAACTTAAGTCCGATACTGGGAGGGTATAAAGTACGCCTGTACTTAGGACGGGACATTCCCCATATGATAGAAGAAGATGTGTGATTGACGCTCCTGGCCATATTGTTATTTTTGTTATTTGCAATAGGTCTGGGATTGAAGATAATCCAACATCAGAGAGAAAACCCAGGAGAGGTTTTCTGGATTCTAGTTGCCTAGGGGGAAAGCAATGAGGGATTTAAATCTGAAGAAGATTTAAAGATAAAGATAGATTTAAAGATAAATCTATTTATCCCCAATAAGCTACCTAGGACTCGGACAGCTAAAGATATGGGAAGAAGTTTGTCCAAAATAAAAATCCCAGATGATGAGACTTGGAGTAGTGTAAGATTACAGAACAAAGACATGGAAAAGATGCAGCCAGACAATTAACTCATATATGGAGGGAATTTAAACTGACAACGCCTGGAGTAAAATGTGGGGGAATTATAGATGCTTTTTAGGATCCACATAAGATTGGGTTAATATGAAATTAATTTGGAGACATCCCATGCTGTGTGACAGTGTATGGGTTAAAAAGCACGCAGGCTGGCAGGAAAGGAATGTGTGTGAGAATAAACAGAAAATAGATAATACGCGCTGCGCTGAGAGCACAAGCAATGGAGATAAATACACCGCTCTTACTAATTTCTGACCAACTTCATGCTAAACAGGGAATCATACATAGTTTCACAATGAAACTTAACAAGAAGGTTGTATGCAGACTTAAACTAGATAAGCCCCTGGATGTGGGATTTTTTATTGCCAGGAGATTTTTTAAAACAGCCACATTAAAACCATGAGATTTGTCTCAGGAACTATCCTTTTAGTGTCTGTCTGCCATCTCTTCTCACTTCGTGACACGGGGCTGGAATAGCAACATTGATTTAAGAAATAGTTTTTTTCAGCGTCCCAGTGGACGAGGAGACACAGCCCATCTTTGCTTTTGTTTTAGTTCACATTTGCCCTAGGCTTATGTGTATTGGTAAATACTGTAGTAGTTTTTTGTGTAATGATACAATAATCCTCCTCTTAAAGTCTGGACACCCAGCCATGGTTCCGTCCTACTGCAGACAGTTTTCTCCTCTGCAGTTTTGATTGGGAGGCCACCCTGTGGAACAAGATGGAATCATTTGAATTGTCTTTTTGTAAGTGATTATAAAGTGTCTAAAGAAAAGTTGTAATGGTGTCAGGAAAATGTTGAATACCTGGGTTTTATGCTTTCCCAGGGACAAAGAGAAATGAGCTATAAGAGAATAGCTGCTGTCGTGGGTCTGCCCTGCCCACTTACCAAGAAGGACATGTTACCCTTCCTTGGTATGATTGGTTGCTGCCACCAATGGATTCTAGATTGTTCATGTTATGACAGCATATTGAGAGCTGAAATGTATGTTGATAAACCTGACACCCTAAAATGGTTAAATGAAATGTGTAATGTGCAATGTTTTGTGTATTTGAGATATGATGATAGCCCCAGGGTTAGGTTTTCCCGATTATGGCAAGATGTCACTTAGTTGCCAGGATTTGTACAGCCGTGTGCAGGGCCCAGCATAAGAACATGGAGGTGCCCTGTTGTTTTTTTTCCTCAAAGGTGGTCCCTGGGCAGGTACAGGGCAATGCCTGTGTGTCTCATAGCCCTGGCCTTGTGTGGAGTGATAGAAATGGCAGAAATCTTTACTTTTTGTGACATGATACGACTTTACTTTACTACTCATAATTAATTTTTCCTTCTTAAGGACATACACGCAAACAGCAGACATGCGAATGCCCAAGTTAACATCAGACATACTCCTCTCTGACCAGACTTTGACTGACTTACAAACATATGCTATTAACATATCCTGGTACAGAAGTCAGATTCAGAAGGGGGGAAGACACAGGATGAAAATTTTCTTGAATTTGAGGAATCAGATGACTGTCATGATTGTATAGAGTTAATGAATCATGGGCCTGCCCCATGTACATGACAACCCGTCTGTTTTAAGCTCTAGACAAATATCCCAGGAAACCCATGTTGTTTCAGGTTTTGAGGGTTTACCTAAGGTTGTCAATTTGACTAACCCTCTCAAAGGAAAAATAGGTCCACACATGTTTGTTTCAAAATTTTTAATTCCGGAAACAGCTCCTATGTGTCTGCTGGGAGTGGACATTTTGGGAAATCTAAAAGCAAATATTAATTATTCAGAGGATGGACTGGTCACCTTGTCTTTGCCGGACCACCCTGCTGAATTGGAAACTTGTATGAGAATACAAGCATATGAGGACTTATAAACAGAAAAACCCGGTAGAGATACCAGAACTGGAAACTGTACTTACAGTGTCAACTGTAATCATGACATCCATGGGATATTATCCCAAGTTAACCCTAAACACTTGTCTATGGCCCGCCAACTCAGGTCACAATGTACCCTGCTCTTGTCCCCTAATATAAAATGTAAGAGATGTTCAACTCTGAATCTTGCCACCTTACTTCCTATACAAAGGTTAGATTCAGAAGGGGGGAAAGAGATAGAAGAGGAAGAAATTTTTTTTTTTTTTTGATGACATTGAAGCCAGAGGATTCCTAACAGCAGCAGGAACTCCCATAAGACATGCAGAACTAGTTTAGGAAATTCTGACCAATCTGAATCAGGTCAAGGTAGCTGCACACACAAAAGGCACAAGCAAAGAGGCTCGGGGAAACGAAAAGGCTGATTTAGCAGCCAAACAAGCAGCTTTGATTCCTTTTAAGGGTGAAGAAATGAGAACTCTAAGAGAAGAACCGGTAAGTATGGATCGATTAAAGATCTTACAAAAACAGGCTACAAAGGAAGAGAAACAGAAATGGGAAAAGTTGGGAGCAGCTGAGGAAGATGGGATGTGGAGGAAGGAGAACCGATTGTGCTTGCCTAGTTCTCTATTTCCTGAGGTAGCAGCCCTGACTCATCTCCCCACCCATTTGAGTGCCAACTCCATGGTAAGCCTAGTCAATAACCATTGGATAGCACCTGGTTTCAGTGTAGCTGCACGAGGATATTGTGCGGCCTGTAGCATCTGTCTGTCCGAAAATCCAGGACAGGTTATTAAGACACCCTGTGAACACCAGCCGAAGTCCCTATATCCATTTCAAAGACTGCAAATTGACTACATACAGCTTCCCAAAAGTGGGCCCTTTGAATATGTGCTTGTGTGTATAGATCTGTTTTCAGGTTGGCCAGAAGCATACCCAGTGAAATTACAAAAGGCAATGAAGGAGTTAAATAAACCATGGCCTGATTGCCTGCCACTAGTCTTGCTTTCAATAAGGTACACCCCTACAGGGAAGACAGGGTTGTCTCCTTATGAGATATTGTTTGGAAATGCACCAAGAACAGGTTTATACTTCCCACAAAGTCTTGTATTAAAAGCAGACAGACAGTTTGACTGATTATGTCATACAGTTACAGAAACATCTCACTAAACTGCACAAAAGTGTTTTTGATTCTCTTCCAGATCCTGAACAAATTGCAGGAACTCACAGACTAAATCCTGGAGACTATGTCTATGTGAAAAAGCATTCAAGAAAACCACTTGAATCCCGCTTTGAAGGACCCTTCCAAGTACTACTGACTACACCTACCTCGGTGAAATTAGAAGGGAAGTTTTCTTGGATACATGCTAGTCATTGTAAACTATCTCTAACTAAATCAGGAACATGAAGGGTTATGTTTTATGCTTAATAGTAGTTTGGCAATTTATTGATTCTGCCCTCAGGGAAGTGATGAAAGACAATAGTTTTGCCATAATGCACCTACAAGCAGCAAACCTTACAAACAGAACTAACTGTTGGGTGTGTAGTGCTAAATATAGACAATCAACTGGGGCTCCATGGGTAGCAATCCCACTGCGACCAGATGAATTTAGTGAAATTAACAAGGTAATAACTTCAGAGACTGTGACAGAGGAAAGGAAATCAAAACCCAGTTTCCTCATAGTGATTTCCGTCCCCCTGTCACCAGGTTTGTGTCTTAACATTTCTAAACCAGGTTCAAAAATACTAGGAAGGTCCAACTGTACAGCTGCCCACACCAATCTCACTATAGCAGGGGTATCCTTCTACAATGTAACCATAAATGGCACTGAGATAACAAAGTACAATGACACAAATAATGAAATGTTCAATGCTTCAATGAAAATGACATCATTGTTAACAGCAGTTTTTCAGAATTATTCAGTAATACTAAACAGTGGAATCTATTTCATATGTGATAGAAGGGCATATGCGTGGATTCCCACAAATGGACAAGGTACGTGTTACATAGGGAAAGTAATGCCAGGTATTAAAATTTACAATGACACCGTGAAAGCAGAGATAGAGGCCACAGTACATCTTAGATTTAAAAGGAGTTTGTTCACTATTAGTGACATGTGGTGGGCTTTAATTCCGGAATGGACAGGATGGGGTATGGAGATGATGATCAGACTGAATAATTTCTCCACCTTGATAGATACAATGCTCAATGAAACAATGCAAGCGGTAAACCTAGGTAATCTAGAACTGAGACAGGTAAGAAAGATGGTATTGCAGAACCAGATGGCCTTAGATTATCTATTGGCCAGTCAAGGTGGGTATTGTACCTTTATCGGAGATGATTGTTGTACCTGGATAGATGATGATAGCGATGCGGTAGAGGCACATGTAGAAAAAGTAAGAGAATTGCAAAATAGAGCAAGAGATATTGGAAAGGATGGGTGGAACCCTTTCCAAGGTATGAGTGGAATCTTTGGAAGTACTGGAAATTGGTTTTATGGAATACTGAAGTCTATTGGTATGTATTTACTGATGGGTCTTATACTAATATTCATAGTTTATACTTCTATTAAGCTAGCATTATGCTTGGTAAATAAATTAGTAAAAGGAAAAAGCAGTAAAAGATATTATTAATGCCTAGATATTGGCTTGCTAACTCTAGTTTGTTTGCTTTACAGAAAATCCTGATTGGCACTCCATCTGATGATGAGGGACTCTTCCTGGAAAGGATGTGAATTCGAGTATTTAGGGGATGGAGACAGCTTAGAAGATCTGAAACTCCCCCAGACAACTCGCCGGTTTGGGAAAGTACCTGAGGAAAGAATTCACTATCACCTTTCCTTGAGGACCCAGCCCAATTTTATTCAGATGAAGATGTTAAAAGGGGGGAATTGATAGGGTTAAACCTAGGGTTAACCTGACTGAAATTAACATGAACACTTTTGAATAAACAAGCATCTGGTGATTTTCTGAAGAATGTCTATTATGTGTGAACACCACTTCTTCTCTTCAAGGTTTTAGCCTTCACAGCATTATTAGCCAAAATACAGCTTGTGACGCCATAACTCATATCATCCCAAGAAATGTTTTCATATTTTGTACTTGTCCCAGGTCATGACCTGGAGAGTGTCAGACAAACAATAAAATTACAAGAAAAAGTCTGACACTCCCTATGGGGTATATACTGGGAAAGGGGTGTGTCAGATGACCAATGAAAATGCTTGAATTTGTATCTGTATATGTGTGACAACACCCACCCATATCATTGTATATTAGCAACTGAAAATAAAATCAAAAGGGCGTATTCGCTTCAGATGCCCTTTGAGTCTTTACTACACAGCGTCTGTGTCTGTGTCTTATTCACTCTTAGAATGATTTGGACTCTGACAACAGAAGTAGAAGCTGTGCCCAATTGGGGTACGAACTTAACAGGACCCTGCCAGGGCATCCCATTCTGTGACTACAGCAGCCTCTGTTTAAGACCATATAACCATTTGCACTTATTATAATTGAAATTAGGCCTGATAAAGACACTTTTGCTGGGCATAGTACTTCTGGACCCTGCCAGGGCATCCCATTCTGTGACTACAGCAGCCTCTGTTTAAGACCATATAACCATTTGCTCTTATTATATTTGAAATTAGCCTGATAAAGACACTTTTGCTGGGCATAGTACTTCTGGACCCTGCCAGGGCATCCCATTCTGTGACTACAGCAGCCTCTGTTTAAGACCATATAACCATTTGCACTTATTATAATTGAAATTAGGCCTGATAAAGACACTTTTGCTGGGCATAGTACTTCTGGACCCTGCCAGGGCATCCCATTCTGTGACTACAGCAGCCTCTGTTTAAGACCATATAACCATTTGCTCTTATTATATTTGAAATTAGCCTGATAAAGAAACTTTTGCTCGGCATAGTACTCCTGGACCCTGCCAGGGCATCCCATTCTGTGACTACAGCAGCCTCTGTTTAAGACCATATAACCATTTGCTCTTATTATATTTGAAATTAGCCTGATAAAGACACTTTTGCTCGGCATAGTACTTCTGGACCCTGCCAGGGCATCCCATTCTGTGACTACAGCAGCCTCTGTTTAAGACCATATAACCATTTGCTCTTATTATAATTGAAATTAGCCCTGATAAAGACACTTTTGCTGGGCATAGTACTTCTGGACCCTGCCAGGGCATCCCATTCTGTGACTACAGCAGCCTCTGTTTAAGACCATATAACCATTTGCTCTTATTATATTTGAAATTAGCCTGATAAAGACACTTTTGCTGGGCATAGTACTTCTGGACCCTGCCAGGGCATCCCATTCTGTGACTACAGCAGCCTCTGTTTAAGACCATATAACCATTTGCTCTTATTATATTTGAAATTAGCCTGATAAAGACACTTTTGCTGGGCATAGTACTTCTGGACCCTGCCAGGGCATCCCATTCTGTGACTACAGCAGCCTCTGTTTAAGACCATATAACCATTTGCTCTTATTATATTTGAAATTAGCCTGATAAAGACACTTTTGCTGGGCATAGTACTTCTGGACCCTGCCAGGGCATCCCATTCTGTGACTACAGCAGCCTCTGTTTAAGACCATATAACCATTTGCACTTATTATAATTGAAATTAGGCCTGATAAAGACACTTTTGCTGGGCATAGTACTTCTGGACCCTGCCAGGGCATCCCATTCTGTGACTACAGCAGCCTCTGTTTAAGACCATATAACCATTTGCTCTTATTATATTTGAAATTAGCCTGATAAAGACACTTTTGCTCGGCATAGTACTTCTGGACCCTGCCAGGGCATCCCATTCTGTGACTACAGCAGCCTCTGTTTAAGACCATATAACCATTTGCACTTATTATAATTGAAATTAGGCCTGATAAAGACACTTTTGCTGGGCATAGTACTTCTGGACCCTGCCAGGGCATCCCATTCTGTGACTACAGCAGCCTCTGTTTAAGACCATATAACCATTTGCTCTTATTATATTTGAAATTAGCCTGATAAAGACACTTTTGCTGGGCATAGTACTTCTGGACCCTGCCAGGGCATCCCATTCTGTGACTACAGCAGCCTCTGTTTAAGACCATATAACCATTTGCACTTATTATAATTGAAATTAGGCCTGATAAAGACACTTTTGCTGGGCATAGTACTTCTGGACCCTGCCAGGGCATCCCATTCTGTGACTACAGCAGCCTCTGTTTAAGACCATATAACCATTTGCTCTTATTATATTTGAAATTAGCCTGATAAAGACACTTTTGCTCGGCATAGTACTCCTGGACCCTGCCAGGGCATCCCATTCTGTGACTACAGCAGCCTCTGTTTAAGACCATATAACCATTTGCTCTTATTATATTTGAAATTAGCCTGATAAAGACACTTTTGCTCGGCATAGTACTTCTGGACCCTGCCAGGGCATCCCATTCTGTGACTACAGCAGCCTCTGTTTAAGACCATATAACCATTTGCTCTTATTATATTTGAAATTAGCCTGATAAAGACACTTTTGCTCGGCATAGTACTTCTGGACCCTGCCAGGGCATCCCATTCTGTGACTACAGCAGCCTCTGTTTAAGACCATATAACCATTTGCTCTTATTATATTTGAAATTAGCCTGATAAAGACACTTTTGCTCGGCATAGTACTTCTGGACCCTGCCAGGGCATCCCATTCTGTGACTACAGCAGCCTCTGTTTAAGACCATATAACCATTTGCTCTTATTATATTTGAAATTAGCCTGATAAAGACACTTTTGCTCGGCATAGTACTTCTGGACCCTGCCAGGGCATCCCATTCTGTGACTACAGCAGCCTCTGTTTAAGACCATATAACCATTTGCTCTTATTATATTTGAAATTAGCCTGATAAAGACACTTTTGCTCGGCATAGTACTTCTGGACCCTGCCAGGGCATCCCATTCTGTGACTACAGCAGCCTCTGTTTAAGACCATATAACCATTTGCACTTATTATAATTGAAATTAGGCCTGATAAAGACACTTTTGCTGGGCATAGTACTTCTGGACCCTGCCAGGGCATCCCATTCTGTGACTACAGCAGCCTCTGTTTAAGACCATATAACCATTTGCTCTTATTATATTTGAAATTAGCCTGATAAAGACACTTTTGCTCGGCATAGTACTTCTGGACCCTGCCAGGGCATCCCATTCTGTGACTACAGCAGCCTCTGTTTAAGACCATATAACCATTTGCACTTATTATAATTGAAATTAGGCCTGATAAAGACACTTTTGCTGGGCATAGTACTTCTGGACCCTGCCAGGGCATCCCATTCTGTGACTACAGCAGCCTCTGTTTAAGACCATATAACCATTTGCTCTTATTATATTTGAAATTAGCCTGATAAAGACACTTTTGCTGGGCATAGTACTTCTGGACCCTGCCAGGGCATCCCATTCTGTGACTACAGCAGCCTCTGTTTAAGACCATATAACCATTTGCTCTTATTATATTTGAAATTAGCCTGATAAAGACACTTTTGCTCGGCATAGTACTTCTGGACCCTGCCAGGGCATCCCATTCTGTGACTACAGCAGCCTCTGTTTAAGACCATATAACCATTTGCTCTTATTATATTTGAAATTAGCCTGATAAAGACACTTTTGCTGGGCATAGTACTCCTGGACCCTGCCAGGGCATCCCATTCTGTGACTACAGCAGCCTCTGTTTAAGACCATATAACCATTTGCTCTTATTATATTTGAAATTAGCCTGATAAAGACACTTTTGCTCGGCATAGTACTTCTGGACCCTGCCAGGGCATCCCATTCTGTGACTACAGCAGCCTCTGTTTAAGACCATATAACCATTTGCTCTTATTATATTTGAAATTAGCCTGATAAAGACACTTTTGCTCGGCATAGTACTTCTGGACCCTGCCAGGGCATCCCATTCTGTGACTACAGCAGCCTCTGTTTAAGACCATATAACCATTTGCACTTATTATAATTGAAATTAGGCCTGATAAAGACACTTTTGCTGGGCATAGTACTTCTGGACCCTGCCAGGGCATCCCATTCTGTGACTACAGCAGCCTCTGTTTAAGACCATATAACCATTTGCTCTTATTATATTTGAAATTAGCCTGATAAAGACACTTTTGCTGGGCATAGTACTTCTGGACCCTGCCAGGGCATCCCATTCTGTGACTACAGCAGCCTCTGTTTAAGACCATATAACCATTTGCACTTATTATAATTGAAATTAGGCCTGATAAAGACACTTTTGCTGGGCATAGTACTTCTGGACCCTGCCAGGGCATCCCATTCTGTGACTACAGCAGCCTCTGTTTAAGACCATATAACCATTTGCTCTTATTATATTTGAAATTAGCCTGATAAAGACACTTTTGCTCGGCATAGTACTCCTGGACCCTGCCAGGGCATCCCATTCTGTGACTACAGCAGCCTCTGTTTAAGACCATATAACCATTTGCTCTTATTATATTTGAAATTAGCCTGATAAAGACACTTTTGCTCGGCATAGTACTTCTGGACCCTGCCAGGGCATCCCATTCTGTGACTACAGCAGCCTCTGTTTAAGACCATATAACCATTTGCTCTTATTATATTTGAAATTAGCCTGATAAAGACACTTTTGCTCGGCATAGTACTTCTGGACCCTGCCAGGGCATCCCATTCTGTGACTACAGCAGCCTCTGTTTAAGACCATATAACCATTTGCTCTTATTATATTTGAAATTAGCCTGATAAAGACACTTTTGCTCGGCATAGTACTTCTGGACCCTGCCAGGGCATCCCATTCTGTGACTACAGCAGCCTCTGTTTAAGACCATATAACCATTTGCACTTATTATAATTGAAATTAGCCCTGATAAAGACACTTTTGCTGGGCATAGCACTACTGGATCTTTTTTTGGGGCATCCCATTCTGTGACTACAGCAGCCTCTGTTTAAGACCATATAACCATTTGCACTTATTATAATTGAAATTAGCCCTGATAAAGACACTTTTGCTGGGCATAGGCTTACTGCTGCCTGCCAGGTGCACTTCTGTTGAGGCATCCCATTCTGTAACATAGCATACCCCTCTTTATTTACACTAAGCAGCTCTCTTATTTACACTAAGCAGGCCTGTTGGAGGCTGAGTGTTACTGCTCACTTTTGGTGTGCATTATATTCTGTTTCATATAGACCCACCGCTGCCCGGGGGATCTTAAAATATCACCTACTACCACGCCAGTTAGACTATGTCGGGCAGACAAGTGCCTGGAAGTGAAAAGAGGAGTGGCAGAGGCCAAGATTCCGCAGGCAGAGCTCGCATCAGACTGGGGGCCAGTAGCAGCAGGAGTCACGCTGAGAGACCTAATCTGCCAGTATCTGCTAGCGGTCGGGTCTCCACCAGTAACGCATCTGCCGTGGTAGATTGGTTGACGCGCTCATCAACAACATCATCACAACTTACGTCTGAGACCCCCAGTCTAGGGTCGGTAGGTTCCTCTGACACAACCCTGAGTTGGCATGCCCCGAGAGCAGTCCCTGTCCTCCGATTGCCTCTGTCCTACGCCGTTCCCTCCCCCTGCGACGTATCCTATGCTTTGGGTTCAGCTCCACTCTTTAGTGAGGAGGACGATCAGATACAGGAGGACAGTCAGCAGCTACTGCCCAGCCAAGAAATGGAGGTGGCTTCTTTAGCTAGGCAGACAAATAGTGATGTGGACAGTGTCGTGGGTGCTGCGAGCGTTCCAGCTCCTGCGCCAGACACTGTTGACGAATCCACGAACATCAGTGACGTACAGCCACAACTCGGTGATGATGATGATGACGATGAAGCCGATCGCACTTGGGAGCCGGGTGAGGAAGGGGCTTCATCGTCATCATCAGGAGAAGAGGGGCGCAGGTTGCCCCGGAGTCAGCAGCTGAGGCAGCAAGGTGGTAGCAGTCAGCATGGGGGCACAATTCCAAAGGCTGGATCCGGCCGGGGCCGGGGTAGAGCACCTGCTGTGCGGCAGTCTACCTTATCAGGAGGTAGTGGAGCAGGGGTTCCTGGAGTTGGCAACAGCAGCAGTGAATCAGTGAGGCCAGGGGGTGGGAAAAGTAGCTACTCGGCAGTGTGGCAGTTTTTCCTGAGGCATCCGCAGGAGGGTAACATGGCCACATGCAAGATATGTAGGCAAAAGGTGAAGCGTGGCCAGGGTCCAAATGTTGGCACCACGGCCCTGCGTCAACATATGATGCGTCACCATAAAGCGACCTGGGAGGACCGAGGCTCCCAAGGGGTGGTCCAGTCTGCTTCCTCACCAAGTGAGCTCCCAATTTCTGCCAGCCAAGGCTCCAGCACCTCAGCCGAAGGCAGCTGTGCATCATACCCATCCTCTGTCGCTCCTGCTCCTCCTCCTCCAAGTCATGCATATCGCCAGCAATCCATCAGCGAAGCCATGTCCAAGAGACAGCAGTATGCGCCCACTCATCCTACGGCGCAGAAGCTGAATGTGCTCCTGTCCAAGTTGCTGGTGCTGCAGTCGCTCCCTTTTCAGGTGGTGGAATCTGCACCTTTCAGAGAACTGATGGCTTGTGCCGAGCCGAGGTGGAGAGTCCCAAGCCGTCATTTCTTTGCCAAGAAGGCAGTACCAGCGCTGCACACTTTTGTTGAACAGAAGGTGGGCCAGTCCTTGAGCCTGTCGGTGTGTAGCAAAATACATGGCAGCGCCGACATCTGGAGCTGTAACTACGGTCAGGGGCAGTACATGTCGTTTACGGCCCACTGGGTGAATGTGGTCCCTTTGCAGCAGCAGCAGCAACTTGGACAGGTCACGCCGCTTCGGCCTCCGCGCTCTCTGCCCATTGGACCTGTGACACCGTGCGACTCGGCCTCCTCATCCTCCGCCATCTCCTCACCCTCCACTGTAGGCTCAAGTCTCAGTGCCCCTCCAGTCTACCATGTGTGCAGGGCACGGAGGTGTCACGCAGTGCTTCACATGGTTTGTCTTGGCGAACGGAGTCACACAGGGGAGGAACTGCTTAAATGTATTCATCAGGAAATCCAAACATGGCTTACTCCGAGAAAACTTAAAATGGGAATCATGGTTACCGACAATGGGAAGAACATTTTGTCTGCGCTGCGCCAAGGAAGCCTGACCCATGCCCCCTGCATGGCTCACGTCTTCAATCTGGTTGTCAAGCGGTTTCTGAAGTGTTCCCCCCATCTGCAAGACATCCTAACAACTTCAAGGAAACTTTGCATGCACTTCAGCCACTCCTACACCGCCAAACACACCCTTCTTGAGCTACAGCGTCAGAATGGTATCCCCCAACATAGTCTGATTTGCGATGTTTCCACCCGTTGGAATTCCACCCTTCACATGTTGGACCGATTATATGAACAGAGAAAAGCCATCACGGATTTCCTGATGATCCAAGCAGATAGGGGGACTCCCCTGTGTAACTTCAATGTCAACCAGTGGCAGCTCATACGTGACACCTGCCGTTTGCTCAGGCCCTTTGAGGAAGCCACTTTATTTGTCAGTCGGCAGGATTACGGGATGAACGACGTGATTCCACTGCTTCATGTACTACAGCACATGTTGGAAACCATGGCTGGTCAGGGCACTGGAGACATGGCGTTTACATCTTACGGCCACATGAACCCCGCTGGAGCTGAACTGGAGGAGGAGGAGGAAGAGGAGGAGGAAGAGTTGCCCAGCGAAACACAGTTTAGGCTTGGCAAAATGGCTGGTTTATCTAGTCAGCGGACAGGAGAGGAGGAGCAGGAGCAGCCAGAGGAGCTAGAGGTTTTTGAGGAAGGCGAGACAGAGGACCCGGGCACACCGTGGCAGTATGCAGTGGAGATGGAGACAGGTAGTCCATCCGAGTCACTTGCGCAAATGGCACGAAGCATGCTCACGTGCTTGCGTAGTGACCCCAGAATTGTTTCCATCTGTCGGCTGGATGACTTCTGGCTGTCCACCTTATTGGACCCTCGCTTCCGGCACAAAATGGGGGCATTTTTTAAACCCACCGAGAGGGAGGACAAACTCAACTACTACAAAGACATTCTACGTAGGCAGTTGGCCGATGCCTATCTGCGCCATGGTCCATACTCTCGCAGGTCTGACTCGAGGGGACCTCTGCGCTCACCTTCCACTGCCATGGCCGCTGGGGGGGTTGGCAGGAGCAGCAGCAGCAGCTCCATCAGCAGCAGCAGCCTCAGTCTTCAGTCGC
The DNA here is from genome assembly GCA_027917425.1 of Gastrophryne carolinensis. NCBI lineage: Eukaryota > Metazoa > Chordata > Amphibia > Anura > Microhylidae > Gastrophryne > Gastrophryne carolinensis. The sequence goes on along the minus strand of CM051235.1, from coordinate 50,204,645 downwards.
TAATGAGTAGCTTTCTACACCCGCATAGTGAGGCTACTCATGAGCAGCAGGAAGACCTGGAGCAGGACCTCAACCAGCAGGTCATGTCATACTTTGACATGACCATGCCAACACACCTTGAGGATCCGCTGGACTTCTGGGCAGCCAAACTTGATTTGTGGCCG